>CM062804.1:817174986-818398736 GCA_031772625.1 Pinus tabuliformis | reverse complement strand
GCTGATATCAATATCAAAGAAGAAGTTGGAAAATTCTTAGCATCATTAAGAATCCCAGATTTATTTGAAGAAATGGAAGCATCATATTTACAAATAATTGATGTGGAATATATGCCTTCAGATACATTTCCTTAGTATGAAATATTTGAACCTTTTGTAGTTTGGGAGATTAAAGAGGGATTCTGTAGAAAGAAACAGGTTGAAAGAACATCTCAATGCATAGAAAGGAATTTGCAGCATGTCAAAATATTTTCTACACTATGGGATTTTCAAAGTCCAAAATGAGAAATACTATTGATCCAAATCCTTTTTCACAAGTTTTTGAAAATCATTTCTCAGAAAGTTCAACCTTTGCTGATAATAAAGAAGAGGTGAAAAGAGTCACTAAATGGCTAAAAGAATTTCCAAAAAACAAATCGGTAGAAAAAATCCATGTTATCAAAAAATTGAAGGAATTGTAAGGAAAACACCAGGTTTTAATTTTTTTAGTAAATCAGAAAGCATTGATCACAGTTGGAGTAATTTCAGGTAACTAGACCTCAGATACTATATATTTAATCAATCTACTGTTATCAAGGAGGGTATGCACTTCGTTCAATTTTGGACATGGATGGCAAGAAAAAGAGGGAATATGTGAACATTGAATAATATGGGTACAACACACGATAGAAACAACAACCAATATGTTTAAAATCTTCAAGTGGGAACTATTGGATGGAATCCAACTACCAGTAGAATAGATGAGAACCTTCTCAACAGCTCATAAAGATTCTTTCTTGGATATAGAGATAAATCCTACCGCCTACATGAACAGATGGAGAAAAAGAGATGACCCATTCAAGATACCTTATCAAAGTCATCATGGCTTCAGAGATAGAATAAAGCTAGAAACCATACAGTCTTCTAAAGCAACTACAGGATCTACAATGCCAGCATCTTCAAAAGAAAAAGACACTTTATTTTTAGATGTGTACCAAAATGCTCAAAAACCCACTGAGGCAGACTACGAAAATGAATATTTATAAATACTTGAAGAAGCATATCTAAAAAAGAACAAATCATTTGACGAATCTGATGATTATGATGAAGACCGTAGTCCTAAGGGACCATGGTGAAAGTCCTTTGATTCCTTGTAAATATTAAAAGCTTCAACTATTGTACTAGTTTGCTTTTCCAGTATTGTACTGGAATATTGAGTAGACATCGTCGGACTATGGAAATGTAGAAAAGACCCTCAATTATTTCCACTTTGTGTCATTTTTAGTTTAAAGTAGATTCTTTAGGAAGTCTATAAATGAGAAATCAGCAGAAGGGAAGCCCATATTTGTTGGACTGAGCGCTTCTAAACTCCAAGAATTCTTATTTTCTCTTGTAATGCTCTGTAACTTTTCTTTGTGAGTTAATAGAGCATTACAAGAGAAAATAATAAATTTCAGAGTTTACAAGCGCTCAGTCCAACACAATTGGGCTTCTGTTCTACTAATTTCTAATTTATAGACTTCCCAAAGAATCTACTTTAAACTAGACATGACACAAAGTGGAAATAGTTGAGGGTCCTGTTAGCATTTCCATAGTCCGACGGTGTCTACTCGATATTCGAGTACAATAATGCAAAAGCAAACCAGTACAGTAATGCAAAAGAAAACTAGTACAATAATCGAAGCTTTTTACTATTTACAAGGAATCAAAGGACCATCACCATGGTCCCTTGGGACTGTGGTCTTCATCATAATCATCAAATTCGTCAGATGATTGATTCTTTTTTAGATATGCTTCTTCAAGTATTTTTAAATATTCATATTCATAGTCTGGCTCAGTGGGGTTTTGAGCATCTTGGTACACATCTAAAAACAAAGTGTCTTTTCCTTTTGAAGATGTTGGCATTATAGATGTTGTAGCTGCTTTAGAGGACTGTCTGATTTATAGCTTTACTCTATCTATGAAGGCATGATGACTTTGATAAGGTAGTTTGAATGGGTCATCTATTTTTCTCCATTTGTTGATGTAGGCGGAAGGATTTATCTGTATATCCAAGAAAGAATCTTTATGAGCTATTGAGAAGGCTGTCATCTGTTGTACTAATAGTTTTATTCCATCAATTAGTTCCCACTTGAAGAGCGGAAACATATTGGTTGTTGTTTCTATCGTGTGTTGTACCCATATTTTGCAATGGTCACTTATTCCCTCTCTGTCTTGCCGTACAAGTTCAAAATCGAATGAAGTGCATACCCTGGTTGATAACAGTAGACTGATTAAACATACATTATCTGAGGTCTAGTTACCTGAAATTACTCCAATTGTGATCAATGCTTTCTGATTTACTGAAAACTTTAAAACCTGATGTTTTCCTTGCAATTCCTTCAATTTTTTGATAACATGGATTCTTTCCACCAATTTCATTTTTGGGAATTCTTTTAGCCATTCAGTTACTCTTTTCACCTCTTCTTTATTATCAGCAACGGTTGAACTTTCTGAGAAATGATTTTCAAAAACATGTGAAAAAGGATTTGGATCGATAGTATTTCTCATTTCTAGGCTTTGAAAATCCCATGGTGTGGAAAATATTTTGATATATTGAAAAGCCCTTTCTATGCATTGAGATGTTCTTTCAATCTGTTTCTTTCTACATAATCCCTCTTTAATCTCCCAGTCTGCAAAAGGTTCAAATATTTCATACTAAGGAAATGTATCTGAATGCATATATTCCACATAAATGCTTTGTAAATATGATGCTTCCATTTCTTCAAATAAATTTGGGATTCTTAATGATGCTAAGAATTTTCCAACTTCTTCTTTGATATTGATATCAACAAGGTCCATCATTTTGGCACTGGTGAAAATTTCTAGAGCAAAGTCAATACTGCTAATCATATGATAATAGTTCAAAATCTGTAAAACCCAGATCATGGATTGTGTGTATTGTATAGACCATAAATCATCAAGATTTCTAAAATAGAGCTTGACCTTCATATTTGGTAGAGAGTATACCTTTACCAATTCAGGATCTAAACGAAGAAGGGTACCAATATTTTTTGATTTCCAAGCCTGGCATTTCTGAATCAATTGGTTTCTTCTTAATCTGGGACCAACTTCCTTTTTTATTTCTAAACAAAGATCTTCAACGTGTTTCTCTGGAACCTTAAACCTTTTAAAAAATGTGGTAAAATTATCTTATTGATCTGGAAAATCAAATATTCTACCTTTGACTTCATTTTTGTTGTGGTTGGTTTTGTGAGCTTTGTTCACATCCCTCGTAAGAGCATCTGCAAGATAATTTGTTGAAACCAAATTTTCCATGCCAATAGTCTTGCTCTTGCCATTTGTCTCGATATTTTGGCTGACAAGAAATATTTAAAATTCATTGAATTAGTTCTAATCAAGAATTTTCTTGGTGATAAAAATAATTCAAATTTTCGGATACCATTGAATGTCGCAAGAGTTTATTTTTCAGCACTAAAATAATTTTTATGATAGGAGAGAAATTCTCCGGATGCATAGGCACAAAATTCTTCTTAATTACTCTCCTCCTTTTCAAAAAGATCAACTGCCTAAAATTCATCTGATGCATCTGTTTGTAGGATGAGCAATCCATCTCCTGGAGGTTGTAGCTTTAGAAGAGATTTACATTCAATTTTCTTGGTGATAAAAATAATTCAAATTTTTGGATACCATTGAATATCGCAAGAGTTTCTTTTTGAGAAATAAAATAATTTTTCTGATTGGAGAGAAATTCTCCGGATGCATGGGCACAAAGTTCTTCTTCATTACTCTCCTCCTTTTCAAAAAGAACAACTACCCAAAATTCATCTGATGCATCTATTTGTAGGATGGGCAATCCATCTCCTGGAGGTAGGAGTTTTGGAAGAGATTTACATTCTTCCTTTAGACTTTTAACTGCTTCGGTTGATTGACTGGACCATCCTGATTTTAGATGCTTTCGAATAGGACTATTTTTTTTTATAACCTGGGATTATATTTATGGATGTAACTCAATACTCCAAAAATTATTTGAATCATCTTAGTATCTTTAAGCTCATTGGGAAACTCTACAAGTTTTGTAAGAACATGAGGTTGCATCTGTATATGTCCATCTACTACATGAATTCCAAGAAAGTCAATATTATCTTGGAATAGAACCATTTTCTTTTCTGATAGTACGATGCTATGAATCTTAATTTCTTGTAGAAATATTTCTAAATGGGCCAAATGTGTCTGTAAATCTGGACTATGAATAAGAATATCATTAATATAAGTTATGATGAAGTCATACTTACCGAATATAAAATCCATTCTTTTCTAGAAGAAAGCAAGAGCATTCATTAAGCCAGATGGAACAACCTTCCATTGATAAAATCTTGCAAGGCATTTGAACGGTGTTTTGTGTCTATCCACTTCTTTAATTTGGATTTGGTAATATCCAGATTTCATATCAAATTTGCTTAAAATTTTGCTCTTTTAGATTTTCTGCATGATCACTTTTTGGCAGGGCAAACGATAATGAAAACTCTGAGTGATGGCATTTAAAGGTTTATAATTTATTACCATCCGTGCTTTTCCTCGTACTATTTCATAATGGTTTTTGACTAAAAATTCTCAACATGAATAGTGAGAAACACCCGGTTCAATTAATTTCAAACTTAAAAGTTCTACAATTTTCTTTTTGATCTCTTGTTCATCTGAAGGAGTGCAAGGAATAAGATTACCTTTTAATCCATTGTCGTGCATTGTAACAATTTCTTGCCTTGGGCCTTCTTTTTCCCAAAACTTCTTGGGATCTTCAGAGCAACTTTTAAGTAGTCTTTCATATATAGATATTTGATCTTGAGACCAGTTTGGATCAACAATTGTTTTCTATTTTGTTTTTAAAGCTTCTTTCGCTTCATAGATCTGCAGCACTTCTTGCCAATTTTTTGAGTCATTCTTTGGCTTTCTAGAACTGGTTTTCTTCTGACTTTCTCTTTGGACTTCTAAATCTGTGAATTTTAATCTTGCGACAGAAATTGCTTGCTTGTTGAAATTGAAGATAACTTTATCCTCCCTGATTATTACTGGCAAGACTGAGTTTATAAGTGGCATACCCAAAAATATATTGGCTGATGGGTCATAATGTTGTATAGCAGATATGTTTACAATCTTCCCACCTACATTTAGAGAAACATTATCTACATTGTGGGTAAGATTAACTGTACCTCGTACTGTTTTTGAAATTAGGATATTTTGGAGTGGTTTCGACAATCCTTTAAACAGACAAGTCCTGGCGACATTATTTGCTCCACCAGTATCGATGAATGCATCAAGATCTACCCAATTGTTTTTAACCTGCACAAAAACGCATATATAAAAAATATTATTGGTTTTTACCATCTTCTTTAAGAAATTTTTCTCGGCTTTTGGATCAAATTTAGGTGCTGGCATTGAAGATGTTTGTCCAATATTTTTCTCATATGGACAAAAGGAATTTAACTGAGGTAGAATGGGAACTACTTGCTTTCCTTTTTCTTTTTCTGACTTTGGAGACCAGCATAAAGATTTTAATTCACTAGTTACAGAGCTATCTATATCAATCTCAATTTCTTCACTATAGTGAAGTTCTTCTTCTTCTGAAAACTCATCATTAGAACAATCTAAGCAAATGTTCATTTTTTTTAACATAATTGATCATTTCTTCTTCATTTATTAAAGAAGCATCAGTGAACATATATACATCTGATGTTTCTTCTTCTAAATTTACAATAGACCAATCATCACAAAATTCTTCAATGTATACACAGGATTTTAATTTACCAGATGTGCTTTTTGGACATGCATGGGCATAATGTCCTTCGTATTTACATATGAAACGACAATTAATTTTGGTTCTTGGTTGTTTCCTTTTCTTTAGGAATCAGAAATTTTTAAAAGGTCTTTTTTGGATTTGCAATTTTTCTGGCTTTGAATTTTCCGTACCTTTTATGTTTCTTCTTTTTCTTGAATGGTGTCTAAGATAAAGCAGCATGACAAACATTAGCACTGGGAGTGATATCATGTGCTTGTTTTTTGCAACAGTGATATTTAGCCTTCTCATGACACCGAAATGAGAGATCTACCCAATAAATCTGATCAATTGTTTCATTTTGAACTTCAATGTCTTTAGAGATCAGATCTCCTAGATTTCCTAGCAACTTGGATAAAAACGAAATTTTTTGAACTGAATCATTTGAAATATTTTCTTTATAAACTTTGGCCATAAAATCTTGACCAAAAGATTGAAGATATTTTAAATATTTCAACTCCATTCTAGCAAGATCTGTAATGATTTGCTTTTTCTCATCAATTGGATCTGGGACAAACTGTGTTTTCAGGAGTACTTATAAAGTAGATAGTCCTGCTGGAACAACTGCCTGTTGTTCTAACTCGGGTGTTCCAATCCACCAGTTGTATACTATTCCCGCCATTCTCTTTTCTGCTAAAACAAATATGGATATATTGTCGAGCTTTGTAGTTACTTGCATCTGATATAAAGGTCCAATCCATATTCTAATTGATTCAGCTGGTTTTGTACATTTGTCCAGATCTAAAATATAACCACTAGAATTAGAAGTGCTCAAATAGATCTTCTTCTATCCTAGGGTATTTTTGAACTTCTTTTACAGAGTTTCCTTTCTAGATTGATGGAAGAATGAAAGATGTAAACTTAGAAGCTGCATTTTCAAGAGTTATAATTTTTTCTTTTGTTTCTCTAGGTTTTTCTGAAACAGATTCTATTTTCAATGGTTTGAAAGATGTTTTAGAAGTTCTAGCCTCTGTTTCTTCTTGATCCCAGAAATTTGGGGTCGACATATCTATAGTGAATTTTGAACTCTGAGATGCTTTTGCTTTTCTTCTTCTTTCTTTCTTCTACATCCTAGCTTCTTTCTCAGCCCTTTCTTCTTGTTGTTCATCATGCAAAAGCTTGAGGTTTGCTAAAATGAGTTCATTTTGTGCACCCAGATAATTTATGGCGTCTTCAACATAGGATCACCATGTAGTATGATAATTACCAATTTGATACACTTGATCTAGATCATTTGTATTTGAAGAATTGTGTTCAATTAAGGGGTCACAATCAACTCGTGTTGGAGGATGCCTTGAAGATGATGATGTAGTACAAAATTTAGTCTTTGGGGGGTATTTTCCTCCCTTCACAAAGTGGCGATTGGCGAATTGCCACTCCTCAACTGTTGAGATTTGAGAATTAGAAATTCTAAACATTTTATTTACAGCAAGGAAAGGCGTGACTTTAGGTATATACAATTCATTGGAAGATAGTACAAGATGATTGGAAGTGTTGGCGATTTGAGATGAAGATTCTGTAGGATCAGAGACTAACAATGCATCTTTTCTTGGATGAATAATAGGATGTTGAACATAAGGCTTTTCTTGAAGGATTCTATCTTTGCAATCTTGTACCGAGGATCTTCATGTCAAACTACCTGTTTTCTTTTTATCTGCTAATGACTTGTATTGAAAATACTAGTCGTTTGGTAGACCTATAGAATCATATGATACGCCTTCGACTTTGGCATTATTTAGACCTAATGACGCACAATATTTAAGAACTGGCTGTTTAAACTTTGGATGTACAGTATTGGTCAACTCGAATGATGTTTGGATCATTGTAGATAGGAATTCACTATTATCAACCATTTGCAATCCTTGGAATCGTACTATGAGTCTCCAGCAATCTTTCAGATAAGGATCTGTAAGACTAATGGAATAATCCGAAAAGATAGTTCCATATTGATAACCAATAGATAGGTTACCGACAATAGTACCTATTCTAGCATGATCATAATTGTGGTGTCGAGTATCAGAGCCCTGTCAAGATCCTTATGACTAACTTATTTAGATCTTTTTCTATACTCGAGAGACGTATTGTTTCCAAAGTTGATTCTAGATCTCTTGAGAAATATATAGACTTTGAAAAAGAATTAGAGATAGTAGAGCATCCCGAGAGTTGGAATCCTCCTACTCTTCATGCTACTGATGTGTATAAAACCCCTTTATCTAATATCTTTAAGAGAAAGATGATTTTAAAAGAAGTAGAATTGAAGATTAAGATTTCTAATCCTTTTGTTCAGATAGTTTCTCTTTCCCTATTTACAAATGAAGAAATCGAAAAATTTAGACAATATACAAAAGACAAAAGATATTCCTATTTACATTTTGGAGGTATAAGGATAGGATTAGCCCCTTTATTCAGGCATGGTTTGAATACACCTTACATTGTTGAAGTCTTTGATACTCGACACCACAATTATGATCATGCTAGAATAGGTACTATTGTCGGTAACCTATCTATTGGTTGTCAATATGGAACTATCTTTCTGGATTATTCCATTAGTCTTATAGATCCTCATATGAAATATTGCTGGAAACTGATGGTAGGAGTCCAAGGATTGAAAATGGTTGATAATAGTGAATTCCTATCTACAATGATCCAAACGTCATTCCATTTGACCAATATTATACATCTAAAACTTAAAGAGTCAGTGCTTAAAGATTGTGTGTCAGTAGGTCTAAACAATACCCAATTCAAAGGCGTATCATATGATTCTATAGGGCTACCAAACAACTAGTATTTTCAATACAAGTCATTAGCAGATGAAAAGAAGACAAGTAGTTGATAAGAAGAGCCTTTGTATAAGATGGCAAAGCTAGAATCCTTCAAGAAAGGCCTTCTATTGAACGTCTTATTATTCATCCGAAGAAACATGCATTTCCAATCTCTGAACCTACAGAATCTTCATCTCAAATTGGCAGCACCTCTAGTCAGCCTTTACTATCTTCCAACGAATTGTATATATCTGAAGTCAAGACTTTCCTTGCTATAGATAAAATGTTTAGAATTTCTAATTCTCAAATCTCACCAGTTGAGGAGCGGAAATTCGCCAATCGCTGCTTGGTGAAAGGAGGAAAATGGCGCCCAAAGACTAAATTTTGTGCTACATCATCATATTCAAGGAAACCTCCAACACGAGTTGATTGTACTCCATTAATTGAACACAATTCTTCAAATACAAATGATCTAGGTGCACAAAATGAACTCATTTTAGCAAACCTCAATCTTTTTCATGATGAACAACAAGAAGAAAGAGCTGAGAAAGAATCTACGATGCAGAAGAAAGAAAGAAGAAGAAAAGCAAAAGCATCTCAGAGTTCAAAATTCAATATAGATATGTCGACCCCAAATTTCTGGGATCAAGAAGAAACAGAAACTAGCACTTCTGAAACATCTTTCAAACCATTGAAAATAGAATCCATTTCAGAAAAACCTAGAAACACAAAAGCAAAAATTGTAACTCTTGAAAATGTAGCTTCTAAGTTTGCATCTTTCATTATGCCATCGATCCAGAAAGCAAACTTTGTAAAAGAAGTTCAAAAATACCCTAGGATAGAAGAAGATCTGTTTGCTTCTAATTCTAGTGGTTAAATTTTAGATCTGGACAAATCCACAAACCCAGTTGAATCAATTACAATATCGATTGGAGCTCTATATCATATGCAAGTAACTACAAAGCTCGACAATATATCCATATTTGTTCTAGCAGAAAAAAGAATGGCAGGAATAGTATACAACTGGTGGATTGGACCACCCGAGTCAGAACAATAGGCATTTGTTGCAGCAGGACTATCTACTTTAGAAGTACTCCTGAAAACACAGTTTGTCCTAGAGCCAATTGATGAGAAAAAACAAATCATTACAGATCTTGCTAGAATGGAGTTGAAAGATTTAAAATATCTTGAATCTTTTGGTCAAGATTTTATGGCCAAAGTTTATGAAGAAAATATTTCAAATGATTCAGTTCTAAAAAATTCGTTTTTAGCCAAGTTTCCAGGAAATCTAGGAGATCTGATCTTTAAAAACATTGAAGTTCAAAATAAAACAGTTGATCAAATTTATTGGGTAGATCTCTTATTTTGGTGTCATGAAAAGGTTAAATATCTCTGTTAGCAAAAACAAGCACATGATATCACTCCCAGTGCTAATGTTTGTCGTTCTGCTTTAGCTTGGACACCATTCAAGAAAAAGAAGAAACGTAAAAGGTATGGAAAATTCAAAGCCAAAAAGACCTTTTAAAAATTTTCGATTCCTGAAGAAAAGGAAACAACCAAGAACCAAGAATAATTTTTGTTTCATATGTAAACAAGAAGGACATTATGCCCGTGCATGTCCAAAAAGCATATTTGGTAAATTAAAAGCATGTGTTGATATTGAAGAATTTTTTGATGACTGGTCTGTTGTAAATTTAGAAGAAGAAACATCAGATGTATATATGTTGACTGATGCTTCTTTAATAGAAGAACAAGAAATGACCAATTATGTTCAAAAAATGAACATTTGCTTGGATTGTTCTAATGATGAGTTTTGAGAAGAAGACAAACTTCACTATAGTGAAGAAGTTGAGATTGATACAGACAGCTTTGTAACTAGTGAATCAGAATCATTATGTTGTTCTCCAAAGTCAGAAAAGAAAAAGGAAAGCAAGAAGTGCCCATTCTACCTCAGCTAAATTCCTTTTGTCCATATGAGAAAAAGATTGGATAGACATCTTCATTGCCAGTACCTGAATTTGATCCAGAAGCCGAGCAGAATTTCTTAAAGAAGATGGTAAAAACCAATAATATTTTGCATATACTCATTTTTGTGCAGGTAAAAAGCAATTGGGTAGATCTTGATGTGTTCATCGATACTGGTGGATCAAATAATCTCGCCAAGCTTTCTCTGTTCAAGGAATTGTGGAAACCACTCCAAAATATCCTAATTTGAGAAACAATAGGAGGTGTAGTTTATCTTACCCACTATGTAGATAAGGTTTCTTTAAAAGTAGTTGGGAAGATTGTAAAGATATCCGCTATACAACATTATGACCCATCAACCAGTTTATTTTTGGGTATTTAGTTTATAAACTCACTCTTGCCAGTAACAATCGGTGAAGATAAATTTATCTTCAATCTCAAGAAGCAAGCAATTTCTATCCGAAGATTAAAATTTGTAGATTCAGAAGTCCAAAGAGAAACTCAAAAGAAAACCAGTTCTAGAAAGCCAAAGAATGACTCAAAGAATTGGCAAGAAGTGCTGCAGATCTATGAAGCCAAAGAAGCTTTAAAAACAAAACAGAAAGCAGTTGTTGATCCACACTGGTCTCAAGATCAAATCTCTATATATGAAAGACTACTTAAAAGTTTCTCTAAATATCCCCAAAAGTTTTTGGAAAAAGAAAGCCCAAGTCAAGAAATTGTTACAATGCATGACAATCTAGTAAAAGGTAAGCTCATTCCTTGCACTCCTTCGGATGAACAAGAGATCAAAAAGCAAACTGCAAAACTTTTAAGTTTGAAATTAATTAAACCTAGTGTTTCTCACTATTCATGTTCAACATTTTTAGTCAGAAATAATTCTGAAATAGTACGAGGAAAAGCACGGATGGTAATAAATTATAAACATTTAAATGCCATAACTCAGAGTTTTCATTATCCTTTGCCCCGCCAAGAAGTGATCATGCAAAAAATCCAGAAGAGCAAAATTTTCAGCAAATTTGATATGAAATGTAGATATTACCAAATCCAAATTGAAGAAGTCGATATACACAAAACAACATTCACATGCCCTGCAGGATTTTGTCAATGCAAGGTTGTTCCATTTGGATTAGAGAATGCTCCTGCTTTCTTCTAGAAACGAATGGATTTTATATTTGATAAGTATGATTTCGTCATAACTTATATTGATGATATTCTGATTCATAGTCCAGATTTACAGACACATTTGACCCATTTAGAAATATTTCTATAAGAAATTAAGAGCAATGGCATCGTACTATCAAAAAAGAAAATGGTTCTACTCTAAGATAATATTGACCTTCTTGGAATTCATGTAGTAGATGGACATATACAAATGCAACCTCATGTTCTTGCAAAACTTGCAGACTTTCCCAATGAGCTTAAAGATACTAAGATTATTCAAAGATTTTTGGGAGTATTGAATTACATCCATAAATATATTCCCAGGTTATGAGAAAAAATTTCTCCTATTCGAAAGCATCTAAAATTAGGATGGTCCAGTAAAGCAACCGAGGTAGTTAAAATTCTAAGGGGAGAATGTAAATCTCTTCCAAAACACCAACCTCGAGGAGATGGATTTCTCATCCTACAAACAGATGCATCAGATGAATTTTGGGCAGCTCTTATTTTTAAAAAGGAGGAGAGTACTGAAGAAGGAATTTGCACATATGCATCCAGAGAATTTCTCTCCAATCAGAAAAATTATTTTATTTCTGAAAAAGAAACTCTTGCGATATTCAATGGTATCCAAAAATTCGAATTATATTTGGCACCAAGAAAATTCTTGATTAGAACTGATTCAATGAATTTTAAATATTTCTTGTCAGCCAAAATATCGAGAGAAATGGCAAGAGGAAGATTGTTGGCATGGAAAAAATTGGTTTCAGCAATATGATTCTGATGTTGAATGGATTCCTAGAAATTCTAATTATGTTGCAGACACTCTTACCATGGACATGAACAAAGCTCACAGAACTAGTGGCAGCAAAAAAGAAGTCAAAGGTAGCATATTTGATTTTCTAGATCAAGAAGATAATTTTGACGCATTTGTTAAAAGGTTTAAGATTCTGGAGAAACATGTTGAAGATATTTTTTTTAGAAATATAAAAGGTAATTGGTCTTAGATTAAGAAGAAACCAATGGATTCAGAAATGCTAGGCTTGCCAATAAAAAGATATTGGTACCTTTCTTGGTTTCGATACTGAATTGGTAAAGGTATACTCTCTACCAAATATGAAGGTCAAGCTCTATTTTCGAACTCTTGATGATTTATGGTCTATAAAATACACACAATCCATGATCTGGTTTTTACAGATTTTGAACTGTTATCACATGATTGGCAGTATTGACTTTGCTCTAGAAATTTTCAACAATGCCAAAATGATGGACCTTGTTGATATCAATATCAAAGAAGAAGTTGGAAAATTCTTAGCATCATTAAGAATCCCAGATTTATTTTAACAAACGGAAGCATCATATTTACAAAGAATTGATGTGGAATATATGCATTCTGATACATTTCCTTAGTATGAAATATTTGAACCTTTTGCAGACTGGGAGATTAAAGAGGGATTTTGTAAAAAGAAATAGGTTGAAAGAACATCTCAATGCATAGAAATGACTTTGCGGTATATCAAAATATTTTCCACACCATGGGATTTTCAAACTCCAGAAACGAGAAATACTATTGATCCAAATCTGTTTTCACAAGTTTTTGGAAATCATTTCTTAGAAAGTTCAACCTTTGCTGATAATAATGAAGAGGTGAAAATAGTCACTGAATGGTTGAAAGAATTCCCAAAAAACAAATTGGTAGAAAAAAATCCATGTTACCAAAAAATTGAAGGAATTGCAAGGAAAACATCAGGTTTTAAATTTTTCAGTAAATCAGAAAGCATTGATCACAGTTGGAGTAATTTCAGGCAATTGCATTATTGTACTGAAATATTGAGTAGACACCATCGGACTATGGAAATTCCGACAAGACCTTCAATTAGTTCCACTTTGTGTCATGTCTAAATATGATACTGAAATTGAATTCGTCAAAGGAAAATGTATCATACTGGGATTGAATGCTTCAAAGCATGTATGGCAAATCTGATAATGTTATATTGAAACTAACTTTCCCCTGGAATTCAGATTTTTTAGTTAGGTGATTTTGAAAATAAAAAGAGATAACTACCATCTAGAACGAACATAAAGAAATATAAAAAATAGATAATAGAAGGAGATACATATAAATAAATTGTTAGAGAAAAGACTGTGTATTTTTATTTAATAAGAAAAATGTGGAAGTAAAAGAAAAAATACTATTATAGGAAAAAATTACTATTATAGGGTTACATAGACTTCTGGCCTTGTTCCTCGTAGAATTGCTATAGAATATTAATCTCTCTATTTTGTTTTCTAATTTTCCACTCGAAATCTAATTAAAGTGTAAAATGATATACATACATATATGCGATGAGATTTTGTTTTACGAATAGGTTATAAGTAACGGTACTTATAAGATCAAAATTATTAAAACTCAAAATATTAAAAAATAGAAATATTAATAATTAAAAAAATAGTAAGTGCTTCCTAAGAAAGTAGGGTAAAGAAAACCAGGATGATTGATTCATTGCACTTAGATCCATTCCATTTAACCGAGCATAAAAGTGAATTTCTTATAAATAAACATCATAAGGATTGAAATCCATTTAACATGGCATAAAATTGAATTCCATTTAACATAGCTATCCTCACGGGGAATGGCGTTGTTTCAATCTATTGTTGTAGTTGCCATGGTCCAGGAAAGGGCTTTGATGAAAGGTTTTTTTTTTTAATTTCTGGGGAAGCTAAAGGTTTTATTATTATTCTTATTATAATAATAATGGAAGGGATTTGATATATAAAAAGATTATTTGTGATTTATTATTAGTGTGTATTTGGTAAATTTGAAATATTTTAAAATTTTAATGTTTATGTTTATGTTTATGTTTATGTTTATGTTTATGTTTACAGTAAATTTTGAAATATTTTAAAAATTTAATGCACATAAATGTAAATGTGTTAAATCGATTTATCTTTTAAATTTTAAAATATTTTGAAATCTAAAAATGATAAGTCATTTATTAAAAAAAAAAAAATTCAGATATATATATATATGAAAATTTTAAAATATTTAGAAATTTACCATTTATTATAAAATCATAACTCACCTTATCAAAAATAGGAAAAAAAAATCACAAATGTATGTTAGTGATTGATGTCAAGACCAAGCTTTCAGTTTGGTAGCTAGCCCTACCAAACTATAGAGGGCTCAGTCTATGAAATCACAACCAAAGAATTGACTAGAATGAAAAGGGATTTTAGGCTAGGTATGTTTAGCTCAGGTAGGTTTTGAAAATTTAGGGTTTTGGTGCTGGATAAGCAAAAAAAACTAGGTAGCTAGGTTAGAGGCTCAAAAGGTTACAACAACAAAGATATGGAGGAAAAAGGTAGCAATAATTATGTGATGGACCTTAGGGTTTGTCGATGTAGTGTAGTGTTTGGAAGATGCAGAAGGGTCTTAATGAGAATGCGCACATGAATTCATTAAATAGGAAGGAAATTAACACATAATGATATTCCCATAAAAATAGAGATTTATGCAAAAAAATTGCCTATAAGCTTTAAGGAAAACCACTGAAGAACTAATGAATGGAAAGAGAGGATGAAAATCTTTGATATGAAGCTATAACACATAAAAAATAACATCACAAACTTACTGCACATGAATTCCTAGATAATAGCCACAAACTACTCCTTTGATTTCCTAAATAAAGTGTCCAAGTACAAGCTAAAAGTGTTCTCTTCTCTAATGACCAACATGTTCTATGACTGATAAAATGATACATAAAGACCAAAACGACATATCCCCACTCTGAGGGGTTTAATCCATGAATTTTGGAGTTGTTCCCCAAAGGTCTCAACCAAAACCCTAATGACTAGGGAGGTTAACAAACTTTCCCTCAATTTGAGAAACTGTTTCAATTGACCCAAAAAAATGAAATTTGCATGTATCTACCTAATTTGACATTCATCTAGCATAATTACACTTCAATTACATCATTACATGCTCAATTACATCATTTACATAGGTAAAAAGTCAAAGTAGGTCAAACTGATGAAGAAAATCAGCCTCATGGGAAAAGTGCAATGAATCTAGAAAAAGTGCAGTGTGGCTGAGGAAAAACATAGTGTGAGATTTCAAGCCCTTTTGAAGGTCTTCCTAAACTCCAAATTGAACTCATTATAGCTCATTGGAAATCTCTCTTTGTCTAGTTATCCATAGAGCCCTCAAGCACTAATAACGACGAAGTATAGCTCCTCAAAAGTGACTTCTCCCAAGACTGGTCAAAAAGCGTAGTGTGGCCTCCAAAAACAGGGTAGAAAGGTTTTTTTTAGGTGGTTTCTTTCCATTTTAATCCTGTAAAGGTTGATGACTTGAGCTACTGGGTGTCCAAGGTTGATGTAGGGGTCAAAATTTATCCAACCATGTAGATTTTTTTCCATTTGGAGCTCTCTAGAAAAAGCGCAACTTGGCCCATGGTATGCTTTTAGCAGGGTGATTGTGCCAAAAATTGCCAAATTTGACCAAAAAGTTCCAAATCACAAAAATTTCCACCACAACTTCTCAAAATTTATGTATAAGGTCCTAATATGTTGTACTATGCTATTGAAGATGCATCAACTAGCAAATTAATCATACCCTTCTCTGTTTCACTAATCAAGGTTTTGCTTACCCTTGCTTTCATTTGTTTGACCCTTTCTCTCAAAATCAAGTTCCTTGTGTAATAATGGTAGCCATGTGTTTTTGTAGCTTCTTGTCCCTATTTTCGCTCTTGAGAAGCTTCTTTGAATGATCATTGACTTTGCCTAGCCAATATTCCTTGTCCTCATTGATTTCCCTATCAATAAGCTCATCCACCATGATTTCATTTCTTTGTTGCTAAAGTTAATTTTTAAGGCCTCTTGTCTTTAGTTTTTTTCTTGCCACTTGCACTTGATGTTCAAAGGGTCCTTTGCCTCCATCACTGAGTTGCCTTTAGTCTCCTTTTGCAATTTCATAATGTGCTTCTCTTGAACCATTCTATCAACTTTCAGTTGCATGTTTTCCTGTCGTAGGCATCGTATCAAAGCATTTACCTCTGTCAATTTTTCCTTAAACCTTTTGAGTTCATTCACCTTGTCCACCATAGGCTGCTCAACTATCCTCAGCTCCTCATTAGCCTTCAAAGCAGTCTCATAACCATCAATATGAAAAGAGTCCTTATATTGGAAAAGTGTCTCATGATGCAGAGGTGATCCATGTTGTGCTGATGTAGAAGGCTTGGCCCCTTACACAATCTATGGAGAAAACAAAAGCTTGTTCCGTCTTTGAAACGTTATGACCACTTTATCCCCACCTTTATTCTTCTTCATTGTAGACCTACTATATGAGTCAATTTCTATTTGAGTAGGGGGTGTTGATGATGAAATAGATCTAATAGGCTGGTTGGTAGAAGGAAGAAACACCTATGCTTCAATGAATGTATCCCAAGCAATATTTAGCTGCTTACGATGATGAAGGAAAATAATCTTAATGAGAGATTGATGGAATAGGTTGCTTTGTTATAGTTAATTGTTTCTATGTTGCTCTTTGTATGCCATCTTGTATAGGCTTCTATACAGGTAGTAGGGTATGTTGAGCAGTTTCACCCTAGTAAAATGCATAAGCAGTCTAATGTGATAGTTGTAGAGCCTAGAGAATCTCCCCTCACAAGTGAAATACTTCATGATGATCTTCATCAAAGGTGAAAACCTGTCAAGGAGCTGGCCAAAAGGAAATATTTTCTTAATGCTATCTTTGTATGGAGCCTTGAGGTAGAGTTGATACAATTGAGCATCCAATTCTTGGATCTTAAACAATTTTTCACCCATGTTAGGCATCCTTGTGGTTGCTGCTATGTTGTCAGTTGAAATGGTAAAGGTTACCCCTGTAGTAGTGACTTGACCTTTCTTGAGGTTAGTGACAAACAATCGGGTCAATTCAGGATGATATTGCACTCTTTGGACCAACTCACAAAATTCAAAACACCCAACATGCTGGAAAAACTTAATGGAAAGTGGTGATGACATCAACTCCTGAGTATTTGATGGTTCATATGTTGACACTTTCCCAACCTTGGTATAAGTTTTCTTCTCCTCCTCCATAGTAGTCTGTGATATCAAACCTTAGGCGCAAAATAGGGGAAGGGATATAAGTAATGGAATGATGGGGTTAGGGAGTAGGAATAAGTGTGATAAAATTTTATGTGATAGGTAGGGGTGTAAGGTAGCTTAGTGAAGTGAAATGAAGGTAAAATTGAAGGTTTATGGGGCTAGGGAATTTAAATACAGCCCAAATTGAGAAAACTGCTAAAAGCACAGCGAGTAGGGGTAGGTTTTTGGAATAGTTCTTAGGGAATTAAACTGATAGGGTTTAGGGTTTTAGGGATGTATTTAGGTGTATAGGACGTTAGAGTATGGGAGGAGAGGGATTCTTAGGATTTACAAATTGAAAAATACAATCTTCATGAAAAGCATAGCGTAGGAGAAAATGGTAAGTTTCCACACCATAAGACTTGATAAACCGAGTGAAAGATAGTGTGAGAGGATTAAACTTACTTGTTTGACCCTTGTGAAAGCTTGTGCTGAGCTTGGAGACCTTCTGTATCCACTTAGAAACTCTTTACGACAAAGCGTAGCACCACTGTAAGAAGCGCAACGTCTAAAGGAAAAGTGAAACCTACAGTTTGGAAAAGCGCAACAAAAGAAGGAAAAGCACAGCAACTGGGGGCAAAAATTGAATTTTTTTTTTGACAATGTATGGCCCTAAACTTGTGAGGAAATCTTGGATGATGGATGAGAGGAATGAGAGAAACATGGTCTTTTATAGCTTTGAGAAGTGACTTGTTTTGATTATAGTGGGGTGGCTCACCATATACTTTTCTTGTTGTTGATTTGAAAATAATGTAGTTGTGAACCTTTTGAATGCAGCTTTTGTATTATTTGAAGATAAATAAAACTGCTTTTTGAAACATTTTTTAATGACTACTCCTTCACATGCCAATTTATGACTGAGATGAAGAATTGAATGAATGAAACCCTAGTGACCTAATGGATGAACAATGAACTGAATGACAACCATGATACTGACTGAGATGACCATGGCACTTTTGAGAGATGGCACATCCAAATGAGCGATGGGAGTGACCGAAACATGAAAATCTTGACAGAGTAGCAGTAGACCTAAACACATCAGCGAGTGACCAAATTTTATTCTAAAAACCTAGTGACATGATAAAATTTGACTTTAAGACCTGTAACAAAACTCGATAAAAGCGTATTTGATAACTGGTGACCGAAAGTACTAACTCACACTAAAAAGGGAACTTGACACAAAAAGGGCCATTACTTCGTAAGGGAGAAAAAGTAGAGACTTCTAGCAAAATTTTTTTTTTGACAAGTACAAACGTCAATATGTATATGTAGAGAAAAGTAACAAGAAAAAAATCATAATAGTAAAGAATATTGGGATATATTACTTTTTTAAATTATAAATTTAAATATCTTTTATATAATTATTAAATCAACTACCTTTTAATGTTATTATTTTAATAAATTTAAGTTTTTTAGTTTTTTAATAATTATATTCCTAATTACTATTTTTAAAATATAATTTTTATAATTTTTAAATATAAATTATTATGTTAAATTTACCGGGTGAGGAATCTTAAAATATACCGAAACCAGCCTTAAGATGATAACTTATATAGCCATGCAGTCCATAATGAGGAAGTTAAGCAGGTACATAATTTCAGATCTAATACTAGGGCTATAATTGTTGCACTGAACAATAATGGAATAGAGTAATTTAATTATGTTTTTTATTTGGAAATTGTGTAATAATTTATTACAATTTTAATTTTTACTTATATAATAAATGCCTTAAGAAGTTAAAGTGCTAAATTTATTTATATTTTATAAAGTAAAATTTTCTATAATTAAAATTTAGGATTTAAGAAAAAATCATATCCTGAATTGTTAACTAATTAAAATTCAAAAACACTTATACATAAATAAAATGCCCCACTTTACAAAAATTTATATCATATATTTGAAACTCAAAAAAATAAAAACCTTTAATAACTGAACTATCCCAAGCAATCATGAAAATATGATAAACTGAATCATAAATAAATGAGCCAAGCAACAGAATTCTCTGGAGAATATCGTTGAAATTCAGCATCTTTGACAACCCCACATCGTCCTTGAGGAAATTAATTCACTTCTTTCCTTTAAAAAAAAATAAGAAGAGTTGTAGGCATTGTACCAGCCATCGCATCTTACATATAGAATATGTTTAGAACTCATTTCAGACACCGCTCAAGCTGCAATCCGAGGTTTAGAAATCCCATGCTCTGGAATTTCTTGCTATCCAATTATT
This sequence comes from Pinus tabuliformis, assembly GCA_031772625.1. Lineage (NCBI taxonomy): Eukaryota > Viridiplantae > Streptophyta > Pinopsida > Pinales > Pinaceae > Pinus > Pinus tabuliformis. Next base: position 818,378,665 of record CM062804.1, on the reverse strand, counting down.
GGAGTGGTCCATCAGGAGAGGCCAACTCCATCAATACATAATCTTCACTGATTCCATTGCAGGTTAAATGATCATGCTAAAATTTAAATGTAGAATATATATAGATATCCTTTTTAAATTAATGTGGTTACCTCTATTGATCTCCTCATCAGCCTATGACATTGTGGAGGATAGCATTTTGGCACCATTGTCTGGGAAACGACTGTTATATTATTCTTGGGATTAATTATATAAGTACTTTCAAGACTGGTTCGATGGGTGACCAATTCCAGTATCCAAAGAAGGTTGATTTAACAAATCACATCAAGTTAAAGGTGTAAAAAAATCTGGCTCCTAAAAGACACACAAGGTCAAATCGAGACCCAAATCCACTTGCAGTTGTTAATGATCATGAGAAATTGTTAAGAAAACTCAAAAGCCCTCTTCGTGAAAGTGGAACTCGAAAATTGGTAATAACCACATCTCTTCTTGATCAATTTTTTATTGTTGAAGACCTTTCTTTCATTATTCAGTTTGAGCTATCTTTCTTCCGATCGAAATCTGAGCCTTCCCTTTCGGAAGTGGTTTTTGACCCTATTAATTTTGATTCCTACCTCCCTTCTTCTAAATCCCTCTTTTATAAAACTAATCATGAGTTGTTGTTAAACTTTGATAAACTTCAAAGCCTAGCTAACCAACTTCAAATCATTACCGAGAAGGCCTGTATCCAATATCAACTTGAGATTTTGTCAGTTGCTACATCCTCTACCTTATCTCTAAATACATTAGCCACCACATCTATGATTTTTAATCCACCACTACCTCCTTTGACATCACCATATCAATCAACACAACCCATTTTAGTTCCCGTACAACTTCCTCCAATAGTCATGGCAAGGTTTTATCCATTAATATTGCCTGGTGAACTTGCAGCTTTACCTCATATCTATGGCCAAGGAATTCCTTGAAATCATAGCCTAATGGCATGTTGACAAATTGGTGGACTTCATCGACCTAGAATAGGTTGATAATGAAGATGCTAAAATGAGAATAATAACATAAAGCTTTTATGGGGATGTAAAAAAATGGTTTTGTAGTTTGGTAGATAATTCCATCAATAGTTCTCTGCGGTTGATAGAGTTGTTCTTAGCTCGGTGGTAGGAGCAAAAAAATCCATTACAGATTTTGGCTAAGTATAATTGCATGGAAAGAAACATGAATGAGACAGTGCAAGAGTTTACAACAAGGTTCAATCTAGTGTACAATTCAATTCCTAATCACATGAAACCTCCCCCTGGTTTAGCCCTCCTCCACTATCATGATGCCTTTAACCTAGACATGGAATATCATCTTAGGGAGAGAGATCCCACAACATTAGAAGAAACACAGTGCAATGATGTAAGTGTAGAAGTTAATTTACTCATCAAGAAGTCTAAAATAAAAGCAGAGAAACCAGAGAAGAAAGTCACCATTAAGGAGGAGTATTCCCCTTCTACTAATGGTAAACTGAACACTCTAATAAATACCATGGAAATAATGATGGACAGAATGATTGTCATTGATCAACAAGTAGAGCCTTCAATAATGAATCCAAATTACAGGGTCAAATTCAGAAATAAGCAGAAAGAACAGAAAACTCAAGATCCTCAGGGACAGGTTAGAACTCCTTTTCAGCAAAACTACACTCAAGGTCCGGAAGAAGATGAAGAAGACATTGCTGAAGCTAATCATTTCTTTGAGGAAGATGAACTATCTACTTTTCTGACTAAGGAAGGTCAGTTTTCTCAGGAACCTCTTACACCAAGTGATCAACAGCTTGTCCTTGACAATGATGATTTGTGGGTAGTGCAGACTGAAGAGTACCAATGGGGATATCAAAATTATCTTAGTCATTTGTTGAAACAATACAATTTGAGGAGAAGGAATGTGCCCTTCATATTGCATCAGAAAAGGAAAAATGCTCAAAGGGATGCACAAGACAAAGAAGCACCTCCTGCAGATCAAAACAGAGAAAAAGAGATTGTCATTCTATGTCCAGACAAAAACAATGAAGCTTCCACTAGCAATGTAAGGAAGGACAGAGAGGCTCAGACTGAAGGTCATAGGAAGGAGTCTCATCCCAAAGGACAACCTTAAAATAAGGACACCGAAATAAAAGAGGTAGACAAGAAATCCAATCTATTTAGTTTAGAGAATGAAATTTCCAAATTGAAGGTTTCAATTCCTCTAATTCAACTAGTCAAAAATGAAAATTACAAATCTCAGATTGCTAAAATGTTGAAAGTAGATCAGATGTCAGACATCATAAATGTTCTTGATGATGAGCCTGCAATTATGTTTGGTCTAGCTGTGGAGGAAAGTGTTGAAGATAATGAAGTCCCACCTTTCTATCTTAGTTTGAAACTCCATGAGTTTATTCTCCATAATTCCATGTTAGATTCTCGGGCCTCACATAACCTTGTTCCAAGAGCTATTGTTGATAAACTGGGATTAGATATCGCCCATCCTTACCATGACCTATATTCATTTGATTAAAGGAGACTGAAATTCCTTTGTCTTATCAAATACTTAGTAGTGTCCCTTGACCAAATTCCAACAACAAATGTGTTGATGGATGTAGTGATTGTTGATATACCTTCACAGTTTGGCATGTTTCTTTCACGGTCTTGGGGAGCAAAGCTGAAAGGAACCTTGCAACTTGATTTCTCGTATGTTACTATACCTTTATTCGGGCAGCTTACCAAACTATATCAGGAGAAGAAAATGAAATTCATGATTAGTAGCAAAGAGGAACCCAATAATCACCCCATCCATGTTGTACATACCGACCTAGAGTATTTCATTTTGTACAGTGATTTCAGTCCAGTTGATGATGATAGTCAAATTGTAGAGATTTTAGAAGTTTCAGATGTCATAAGTAGTGTACAACAAGATTTGATTGCAGAAAAACAGAAAAATGATGCAGATTGTTTGCAGCTAGAAAATTCACGAGAAGAGATTGTTGAATGAGTGGCAAAAACACAGATTGTTGAGAGAGTGAGTCATCCTCTAGAAAATTAGATAGTTCTGACTTCCAAATTTCTATTTCCGGATGAAGAATATGGTCTTTGGACCATGGTGTTTGATGGTGCATTGGGGAAAGAAGGAGTTGGGATTAGCATGTGGATTCATCGTCCCTTGCATCAGTAATGTAAAATTGCTCGCAATGTAAGATTGAGTTATTATAAGTTGGATTTTATCTGCTCAAATAATGAGGCAGAGTATGAAGCACTGATTGTTGGCCTTAAAATTTTGAAAAAAATGGGAGAAGAGGAAAGTTCAATTTATGTAGACTTCGAGTTTGTAATTAAATTGGTAAAAGGGGAGTACCAGGCCAAGCATCCAAGCATATGAGCTTATCGAAATCTTGTCCTTGACATTCTTAACACTTTTTCAGAATATACTATCTTTTATACCCCGAAATCAGAATATTATGGTTGATTCCATTGCTGCTGCAACAAGTATGGTTAAGATTCCTGTCCACTCAAATAAGAAGTATTCAATTAATGTTAAGCGTCACCTAGTTTTCCCTGAAAATCTAAGATATTGGCAAGTGTTTTGGGATGAAAAACATATTAACAATTTCCTGCGGATGGAGGATATATTCCTGAATTCCCATATTGATGATGCATCTGATGAGAATGATTCAAAATTCAGGCTACTGAAGTTGAAATGCTTCAGCTGAAATACAATGACATTCCTTGAGGTCTTGTACCTCTAGAAGAGTTATTTGATCATGATGATTTTGCTAAAAATCCCACCATGGTCCTCACAGAGAAAGGTGTTGAATATATAAACATTGCTATAGTGGATAAGCCCAAGATGGTCAAAGTGTCGAAATATGTATCCCTTGAGGTTAAATGTAAGAACATTTCGTTGATGATAGAATTTTCAGATATATTTGCTTGGGATTATTTAGATCTTAAAGTGTATGACAAGATCATCCAACATACTATACCAGTCAAGCAAGATCAGAAGCCATTCCGCCAGAAGTTGAGGAGGATTAATCCTAAATTGATGCCATCCATTGAGAAAGAGGTAAATCGACTCTACAAATCTGGTATTATAGTTGGTATTCATTTTTCTGAATGGATGTCAAATCTTATGCCGGTGAGAAAGAAGATGGGGGAGATTCATCTTTGTATTGATTTTAGAAATTTAAACAAAGTGTCCTTGAAGGACAATTATCCCCTACCGAAGATGGACCATATTCTGCAGAGGGTAGTTGCGTCTTCCAGGATGTCATTTCTTGATGAATACTCGGGATACAACCAAATTTTAGTGCGCAAGGATGATCACTTGAAAACAACCTTCACAACACCGTGGGGTACATTTATGTATCCCAAAATGTCGTTTGGATTGAGGAATGAAAAGGCAACATTTCAACGGTCATGGACATCACTTTCGCCAACAAAAAGGATGTTTTTTTGGTTATTTATTTAGATGATCTCATAGTTTTTTGTAAATCTGATGAAGAACACTTACATCATCTAAGAATTGTCTTTTAGAGATGCAGAAAATTCGACATTTCACTGAATCCTAAAAAGAGCTTATTTTTCATGGAGGAATTCGAGTTTCTAGGGCATATCATTTCCAAAGATGGCATCTGTATTGGCATTGCAAGATTTGAAGCCATCCAGAAGTTATATTTCTCAAGGAACAAAAAAGAGATTTAGTCATTTAATGGGAAAATTAAGTTTTAGATGAGATTCATCCCCAATCTCGTTGAACACTTGAGAGAGATGAATGATATGTTGAAAAAGGACAACGAGGTAAGATGGTTTGAAGATGCCAAGAAGTATTTCAATGCGGACAAATTTTCATTATCTACTGATCCTACTTTGATCAGTCCCGATTATACTTCAAACTTTATTATATTTTCCTTTTTGCTAATGCAAGAGCCGAACCTTCCAATTCATTAATCAAAAAATAAAGTACAAAGCATACATCAAAACTATCAAGGTCGGTGATTCGGGAGAAACCCCATCAAAACTGTTTCCTACACCCTATCTCCAAACATTACATTTCTCGAAAGATAAATACACAAGGACTCGGAACCAAAAGAACATATGGTTGATTTCCTATAAAGGCAAAAAATCTACCCCATTTCTTAAAATTTGGTATGGTTGACCGCACGGTAAGCCTTTTTTCCCCCGGGAAGCTCTTTTCCTGCCAAACCTATCCTTCCTCTTTAATCTTGACCGTTGAACCTTTCCGATTGATCTAACGGCTATAGACCAAATTGCCATGATAAGCTACTCACCATTTACCGCCGGGATCCGCCAACATGCACGAGCGATCTAAACCATTGGATCGCTTTGAGAGATCCAACGGTGGAGATAAATATCGCAACCACCAACCTTCATGGAAGTTAGCATGTGATAAGGGTGGTTTTCCTCCTGACCCCACTGCCACGTGGAGCTCATCGAGTGGGATCGCTCCTGAAAGGGAGAAAACCGCTTCCCACTTGTGTTGGCCCCGATCACCTAAAAACCACTCCAGTTGCGGTAAGAAGGGCAAAAATGGAAATATCTGGTTTTGCGGTCTTCAGGTATCAACTGCTCCTGATTGTCCGCATCGTCAACCTTCCTTGACCCAATGGGAGAAGCATACAATGCCTGCCTGCCTGCAACCCTTGAAGCCCTTTCATTCTCATTAGTACAACTGGATACTTTATTGAACCAATGAATTTTAGAGTCACTAGTTAACCTCTCCAGACCGGTTTCAAAAGACTCCATGTGAGCATACCTCTGTACAAACACCTGCTGGTTAACTGGACCCGCCTCCATGGCTCTCTTAAGGAACATAGTATAGTCTTCATTTGCTTGGTTTTGACACTCCGTCTTTAGTCTGTTTGTAGGGAACTCTCGCCAATTCCTCACTGCCCTATTATCCATGCAGATCACTCCTTGATTGGCAAGAAAATTTGCTAGTTTATTGGCCTTTCTTTGCACATGTGCAAAACTAACTATTCTCAATCTCTAAAGATGACTTTGAATCCATTGGAAGACATGAATAAGCCTCCAGTTTGTAGATTCTTTTTCTGGTTCTTTTCCCCAGCTAATTCTTTTGACTGAGTTAGTGACCAGCTCAGAGTCAGATTTAATGATTGTATTTTGGTGATTTTCCTGAATCAGGAACTCAAGACAGTATTCCATGGCCATTAACTCCACGATATTGTTGGTAGCCTTTCCCAGGTGGCCATGGAATATAAAAAGAATATCTCCCCTGTAATCCCTTAACACCCCTCCATGGCCTGCCTTTCCCGGATTAGCTTTGTAAGCCCCATCAATGTTGAATTTTAGAAATCCCTTTGGGGGAGGATGCCAGGACTCTAGTTCAGGATCTACAATAGAAACTTTCTTGAGTAAGCCCTGAGGAACAAGACTCTGCAACTCTAGTCTACAGAGAATCCTCCATTTTCTAGCAGAAGGGGGATTCGAGGGAAGATTTCGAACGGTAGTGGTAACTGTTTCCTTAATCTGTTTTAGGATCAAATCATAAATAAACAGGGAAGATTTCTTAACATTCTTGAATATTCTATTATTCCTTTCTTTTCAAACATTCCAAAGAATGAAGCTTGGTGTAAGAGCCCATGCTGAACCAAGAACTTCATTATCCGAAAAGTTCTTTCTCCATTTAGTGATAGTATTGAAAAGACTTCCAATGTCTCTCCTAATATTATCCTAGGTTAGGATTTTCCTGTGTAGATCCAACCACAGAAAAAGTTTCATTTTTATCTAACCCTGATACTTCCAAAGGTTTTTCCAAATCCTGTCAGGGGCATGGGAATCAAGTTCAAGCAGTATGATTTTAGCTTCTTTGAGATTAAAGTTCCCCTCATTGTTGTAGCCCCATCTCAGCTGGTCATGCCCTCTAGAAGCTATAATTTTCCTTTTCTATAACATTTTCTTTAGTCTTTCCGCCTTAGTTTGTAGAGGACTATCATTTCGGAGATCAAGTTTCCTCCATTTTCTCTATTTCCCTGAACTATGATTTTGATCCCAAAAATCCTTTACCTGGGTGAGTTCCTTAGTGTCTATCTCTACTTTGAGGTTCTCAAAGTCCTCCTGTAACAGAATAGGTTCTTGTTGCCATCTATCCTCCTAGAATAAGGCTAAGTCTCCCTCTCTAATTTCCCAGAAGCTATGGTCTTGAATTAAGCTTCTATTATCCCAAGCTTTGTTCCAAATATGTGAACCTCTTATATTCCCATCCATCCTTATGCGGTCATTCTCTAGCCAAGAACTTGCATATTTTTCTTTCCAAGTGATGGCCCATTGTGCTTTTGGTTCCTTTATCCATCACCACGAAAGCTTTGCTGCTAGAAGCTTACAAAGAATCTCAGGATCATCCAATCCAAGACCTCCGTGGTTCTTGGGTTTGCACATTTTATCCCATGCAACTAAGGCCCATTTTTTCTTTTCTTCCCCCTTACCCCAAAGAAAGTCTCTTTGAATGTTTCTCATTTGATGAAGAATTCCTTTAAGGGCAGGGATAGCTGAAAGCATAAAGATTGAGATTGATTGAAGCACAGCCTTTGTGAGGACCAGCCTACCAGCCAAGTTTAATGATCTAATTGTCCATTTCCTGGTCTTGTCTTGCAACTTACTAATCATCGGCTCCCAAATACTCTTGTGTAACAGTTTTGCATTTAATGGAACCCCCAGGTATTTTGAGGGAAGAGAGTCTCTTTGGAAGCCCAAAATTCTAGATATGTTCCTTTGAATAGCAATGTTGGTATTAAAGAAAAAAATCTTAGATTTGGAAAGAATTACTTCCAAACTAGAGGCCATGGTAAAGTCATTGAGGATTTGTTTATAAGCAAGAGCTTCTTTCACTGTGGGTATTCCGTGTAACATGGTGTCATCCACAAATTGTTGATGAGTTAAGGCTTGTCCATTGTCGGAGATTTGTATCCCCCTGATGTTACCAACTACTTTTGCATGCTTGATATCCCTACCCAGTCCTTCCATCATGAGGACGAAGAGAAAGGGAGATAGAGGGTCACCCTGCCTAAGGCCCCTAGAAGGGCTAAAAGTTTCCGAAGGAGAACCATTGACTAGAATTGGGAAACTAGAAGAAGTGATGAAAGCTAGGATCCATCTTACCCAATTTTGATCAAACCTGAAAGCAATAAGAACTTCCCTGATATAGTTCTAATTCAGTTTATCATAAGCTTTGGCTATGTCCAGTTGCATGATCATTCCAGCTTTTCCCTTACTAGTAAGAGAGTGCACCACTTCATGAGCATGGATGATGTTATTAAGAATTTTCCTTCCTTCCACATATCCAGATTGTTCCCCCGAAACTAGTGAAGGCAAGAGGGGTTTGAGTCTGTTTGCAACCACCTTTGATATTATCTTGTAAATCAAATTGCATAAAGCTATAGGTATGAATCTATCAGGGGTTTGAGCCAGCTCCCGTTTAGGGATCAGGGCTATAAAAGAGGAATTCAGAGCTTTCAAAATTGTTTTGTGCCTCTTGGAATCTTCCAACACCTGCAAAATGCCCTGTTTGACAATATTCCAACAAGCTTTGAATAAATCAACATTGAAACCATCTGGGCCTGGAGCCTTACCATTCTGCATTTATTTGAGAACCCCACTTATCTCCTCTTCAGTCACAGGCCTATAAAGGTTAACATTATCTTCTCTGGAAAATAACCTGGGTATGCGCTTAGTGAAGTCCTGGATGTAGTGATCTCTTTCATAACAGGTTTCCTGTGCTATGTTTCTAAAGTGCTGAACTAGAACTGCTTCTATTTCTTCATGAGATTTGAGATTATTTCCTCTTTGATGAGTTAAGGCTTGTCCATTGTCGGAGAGTTCTATCCCCTGATGTTACCAACTACTTTTGCATGCTTGATATCCCTACCCAGTCCTTCCATCATGAGGACGAAGGGAAATGGAGATAGAGGGTCACCCTGCCTAAGGCCCCTATAAGGGGTAAACGTTTCAGAAGGAGAAACATTGACTAGAATTGAGAAACTAGAAGAAGTGATCAAAGCTAGGATCCATCTTACCTAATTGTGATCAAACCCAAAAGCAATAAGAACTTCCCTGATATAGTTCTAATTCAGTTTATCATCATCTTTCGCTATGTCCAGTTGCATGATCATTCCAGCTTTTCTCTTACTAGTAACAGAGTGCACCACTTCATGAGCTTGGATGATGTTATTAAGAATTTTCCTTCCTTCCACATATCCAGATTGTTCCCCTGAAACTAGTGAAGGCAAGAGGGGTTTGAGTCTGTTTGCAACCACCTTTGATATTATCTTGTAAATCAAATTGCGTAAAGCTATAGGTCTGAATCTATCACGGGTTTGAGCCAACTCCTGTTTAGGGATCAGGGCTATAAAAGAGGAATTCAGAGCTTTCAAAATTGTTTTGTGCCTCTTGGAATCTTCCACCACCTACAGAATGTCCTGTTTGACAATATTCCAACAAGCTTTGAATAAATAAACATTGAAACCAGCTGGGATTGGCACCTTACCATTTTGCATTTATCTGAGAACCCGAGTTACCTCCTCTTCAGTCATAGGCCTGTAAAGGTTAACATTATCTTCTATGGAAACTAACCTGGGTATGTGCTTAGTGAAGTCCCGGATGTAGTGATCTCTTTCATAACAAGTTTCCTATGCTATGTTTCTAAAGTGCTGGACTAGAACTGCTTCTATTTCTTCATGAGATTTGAGATTATTTTCTCTTTTATCCTTAATCAAAGAAATTCTATTATGTGCTCTATTTTCCATGGTGGATTTGTGAAAAATTATGGTATTCCTCTCACCTTTTTTAGCCATTGGACTCTAGATTATTGTCTCCAAAATATTTCCTCTTGTTCGCATATATTCTCCCATTGTTGCTGATATTTAGTGGCTTGATCACATCAGACTTTGTCATGGCCCTCTTTGATAAGGGTTTGGTTAAGTTCCTGCAGTCTGCCTTCAATCATTTTGTTCCCTTCAAAGATATTACCAAATTCATTCTTGTTCCACTCTTTAAGCCAAAGCTTGATGTGTTTTAATCTTTTCCATATGAGGAACATTCTGGTTCCTTGAATGTTGAAATCCTTTGCCCACCATTTGGTTACATTACTGATGAAATATGAGTGAGTAAGTCAGATATTTTCAAATCTAAAGGGTCTAATCTTGGGGTTACCAATGCCCTGAACGTCCAGTTGTACTGGCCAGTGATTTGAACCTCCAAAGGGTAGCACTATTGCTACCATTTCCTTGTCATTAAGCATAAGATCCTATGAGATTATGAAGCTGTCTGATTTGGAAGCTACTTGAGACTCTCCTCCTCGAACCCTAGTCCTCCAACTACTTGAGAAAAGAAACAGGGGCCTATTGATAGTGGAGGCTCCCCAATCTGTATGAGCCTTGAGCCTAATGAAGTCAGTTGTACCTACATTGATGAGACCATCAATGGTGAAACCTCTCGGCATGAGGCAAATCCCTACAAATCAATTCTTAAATGGGACTCCTTCACTACCTCGAGGATATCAAGACACATTCAAATACTTGAACCTACAAGACCAAGCAACAAAGGATAATTCCAGGAATAACTAAATTCAAACGAATCAAGCACCAAGCAACATGTAGTTTGATCTCTGTTAAATTTCCATAGGGAAATCAATATTCACTTTCATCAAATAATGTTACAAATAAATATATGAAGTGTTTTCTCAAGATATAGAAACCATCTTGGACACACAATCTGTTGGTTGAGAGAATATCTCAACCACACACAAATCTAGGAAACAAAATAGGAACAAACTCCTCTATATAGAAAGAATCACGAATGAGACAAGTAGGAATTATATATTTCAACACACCCCCTTAATGAGTACTTGTGTTGATATCAATATGCAAAGTCTAGTTGTGGTCAAACATAACAAAAGAATATGTTGATGTCCATATAAAGGAGAAACCATCCAACAGAATGCATGGGTGCCAACCACTGCAACCGCCAATCTACTAGGATGCCATTCTCATACATGGTTCTATCAACCTTTATAACTGCATAAATGTACCTATGCCAGCAAATCCCCCTCCAATATCATCATCATGGGTCTTATCGAATTACCTATTACAATGCTCTGGGTTTTATCGGATCACCCTCAACCATGCCACCATGGGCTCTCATCCACTAAGATTAAACTGAACCATGAAGGCTCAACACAACCACGAAGGCTCAACTCAGCCATGAAGGCTCTAACACACCCGCAAAGGCTCACCACAGACCCAACTTAACCAGGCCCAGGGTTTTCTGAGCTCACCCTCAACCATGCCAAGGGTTTTGTCGGCTGACCCTAAACCATGCCTAAAAAATTCCTTGTCCACTTCACTTTCACAAGTGGTTTATGTCTTACCACAAACCTCCACTTACATAGTGGTTTCTAGCTGACTATAAACCCGCAATTACAAGTGGTTTTAAGATTACCACAAACTTTATAGGGGTATGTATGCCTTATCAAGCTTACATTACACATTCCAAAACACCCTAGACTTTTTTACTAATAAATGTATGTGATACATTATCATCATGAATCTATTCCACACACTGACACAAATTTTGAATTAATTGTCCATCATCCCCTAATTTTTACTGTTACACAAGATCAATATTTGCTGCACTTCAACCTTATTATTCACCACATACTATCATTGGATCCTCTTTCTTTTTCTGATTTAATTGTTGTCTTGAATTCACCTTCACAATTTGTTATAGTAGATAACTCTAACAAAGCCACTCCATTGAGTTAGGTAAGCTCAATTTTTCTAATTCCAAAACATTTATAAACACCATTATTAATTTGTTTCTCATTGGAATTTTTAAAACTAAAATTCTAACAAATTGCACTTCTTCATTGAGTTGTTCATGCTAAATGTGTTTACCTTCCCAAACTCCAATTTTTTGAGGTTGACCCAAAGAGAGAAAACGAAAAGAGAGCGGTGAACTTCTAATTACATGAGCAAGACATTGTTCCCTGCACCGGAAGTGCTCACCTCCACAAGCATCACCACCTGGTGGTAGATGCCACGTGTACTATGTATATGCAGTCATTGTTGAAGAATGCCGGAATGCACATGGCTATGATGGTATCAAATGTCCACCAGTGCATCGGTGTGTCACCGATGGGCTGCACGAAGACTGACTCCATGCCTGCCTACATCAGTGGCTCCGCCTCGTGGTTGTACCGTGCTATGTGGCAGTGCAAGAGGGGCACAGAGACGCATGAGGAAGATGTCGAAGCCACCGTCATTCACATTATAGCCTTTGATAATACACAACCCTCGGCTCAGCACATCAGATTTATAACATGCAGGCACAGACCTCCATGCAGCAGATCCCTCATCCGTCGACAACCTTCACTAGCACCTCACGTCGTTTCAACTCACAGGAACACCGTTTCTAAACACTCCTTCACCGCTGGTGCAATGCGATATCAGACTCGGATTTGGCTCCCACGTATATCTGGCACCTTCACCCAAACAACAACACACACCAGGTGATCTCCACCTCCACGCAATCCGTCTCACACACTGTTGCACCTCCAAGCAGATCCGGCTACGATCAACCTCACTACACCTTACCAATGCTTCATTGTGGCCTCACCATTCCTCCACTATGCCACTGAGAGAGATGCACCCCAATCTAGCAGCTCTGCAATGAGATCCAAGCAGCCATACATTTTGATCCACGATCTGGCAGCCTCCACACCAAAAATCCATAACAGATCCACGATCTCCACCACAAGCTCGATATGTACAACAACCAAAAAGAAAGAAGGGGGAGTGTTTGATATCCACCACGAAGATATTTGTCAACACGAGATTTGGAAGGAATACAATGCGGAGACAATTGAGACCTTCTTATTTAACTCTCTGAGAGACATATCATTGATTCCATGCTCGTTCCTTGACAACTGACTCCCTCCACCACACTAGTGTGGTAACTGAAATCTCCACTGGCTGCACCCACCCATAGGTCCAATGCCTTCCTTTGCTGATCCTTGGTAGATCCACGCTGATCCGGGCTCATCCATGAATCCGCTTCATAGATCCCGGCAGCTCGGCACAATCATCTCTCCACCATCGGTTGATATAGGTTGTAAAACACAACCACATGCCCTAACGACAAACACCAACCCAATATTGGATTCATCATAGGCTCGACAATAACATTGGTTTCAACTTTCAACGATTCATGCAGGAAAATGAATAAGCACTATGGATCTCAACATCTGTTCTGCAGAGCCTCCAAACAACTCGGAACAAAGCCTTCAGATGATCGCATAGCTTCTCTCACATGCACCATCCATAGATCATCGCTCCTCCTCTACTCTAACCGTCAAAACATGTGAGATGCTCAAAATGCCTAGTGGCGTCATCCTTGAGGCTTCACATCTCCTCTCGTACATTTCAATAATGAGTCTTCTCCCTATGGTCGTGTCTCTCCTCAATGCACCCTACAACTAGATTTGAGATCAACACATGCCCTACAACTAGATTTGAGATCAACACATGCCCGCAGGCTGCAAACGTTTCAGGGAGAGGACTTCTCTTCTTACGACTATGACAGAAGGCTCGACAATAACATTGGTTTCAACTTTCAACGATTCATGCAGGAAAATGAATAAGCACTATGGATCTCAACATCTGTTCTGCAGAGCCGCCAAACAACTCGGAACAAAGCCTTTAGATGATCGCATAGCTTCTCTCACATGCACCATCCATAGATCATCGCTCCTCTACTCTAACCGTCAAAACATGTGAGATGCTCAAAATGCCTAGTGGCTTCATCCTTGAGGCTTCACATCTCCTCTCGTACATTTCAATAATGAGTCTTCTCCCTATGGTCGTGTCTCTCCTCAATGCACCCTACAACTAGATTTGAGATCAACAAATGCCCGCAGGCTGCAAACGTTTCAGGTAGAGGACTTCTCTTCTTACGACTATGACAGAAAAATGCAAAAAATACATATTGCAAATATAAAAATAATATTCTCAAAACAGATACATTCTCTTCTTTCCCTCAGCCCAGGATGGGGCAATCCTAGGAGGGACCAGGCCCTAAGGGGCTCTCATATCATGTTAAATTTTCATAAGGAAATGAATATTCACTTTCATCAAATAATTTTACAAATAAATATATGAACTGTTGTCAAGATAGGGAAACTATATTAGACACACAATATGTTGGTTGAGAGAATATCTCAACCGACTACACACAAATCTAAGAAACAAAATAAGAACACACTCATCTAGATGGAAAGAATCAAAACTGAAACAAGTAAGAATTACATATTCCAACAATCTCACCAAGTCTCTTAACATGTACCACGAAAGACACACTCTACCTCAAACTTCTCCTTATTTTCACATCTATTTCAGTTATCTAAATTATCATAGTATTTTTAATTTCTATTTTGTCTTAGTTTTAATTTCTTTTTACAATTTATTTCAATTATCTCAATTATAATAGTATATGTGATTTCTATTGTGTCTTAGTTTTGAATTGTTTTACAATGATATTTGATCTCTTTTAACGATTATTTGGTTTCCCTCACATGGGTATATGGTTTCTCTTAAGCCTACTACAAGCTAGGATATGTATTTTGCAAACATTTCTTCTTGTCAACCCTATTTGTATTTTATCTAAAACAATTTTGGTAATATAAAGATCTTAGGTTGCTTAAAAAGAAATATTTTTAATTAAAAAAAAATAATATATAGCTCCCTCGAAATGTACATACATCTATCCACTTAATCAATTTTTTATTTTTTTTACTTAAATACACATTTACATGAAAACATCCAAAACATAAACAAGAGTACAAATCTATTAAGATGTAATTTGTTATCATATTAATATGAAAGAATTAATACACAATATGATATTAAATAATTACAAATTTTAAACTAAAGTTAAACTATTTTATTGATAGATCCCAATCCGATGTGAATCTACACTATATATATTAGTGTCCACGTAGTAAAGGATTTGTGTTCACTAATTGATGTTAGTCATTATGCTAAGGATGAGTTGTTTCATAAGAGGATTCCCACCATTTAGGCTTTTTATTAATAATTAAATGGATGGATGGTTAATATTTAATAAGACGAAATATTAGATAGGTTTGATAGAGAGATGAAATAAGACTCAACCCTTAATATTGAACAATCATACTGGTTAGTTTATTATTTTATTTCAAGTATAACATATATGCCCTTAATCTTGATTTCCTCTCAAAGCCTAATGTTCAACATTCATATTTTTTATTTTATTATTTCATTTAACTTATAATATATATGCACTTCATCATCGCATTCCCCTTGTTTCCTTTGCACCCTCCATTTCCTTTTCCAACGTATTCCACTCCATGGGTCGTAGTTCCCTCCACTTCATCTGCAATGAAACTCCTTTTCCTCTTCCCGCATATTTCACTCCATGGGGCCGTCTTCATTTATTGTACCCATGGATTACACTCCATGGTGTATTTTCATATCAATTTTCTATCATGGTTTGTTCCTCGTTTAATCGAGTTTTAATCTAATTTCATTACAGGTTTGATGTTAGTCGTAGGATCCATGGATGATAGATCTTATTTTCATCAAGAATCATCCAACAAGATGCTCTAGGTGTTGAGTAAGGGCTCTATCCAACATATAGCAACAGTGGCCAAAAAAGCCATAACCATGAGATTTTTGTTTTATAAATATATGGTAACAACCAAACAACGTTTCTTAAATCCATTAAAAAGTATCTCACACATTCCTTTCATGTATGGAGAAATTGATTTCATAAGTAGAGAGCCAATGGTGAAAGAATGGAAAAATATGACAAGAAATGATCCACTTCCAAGTTCCTACTACAAATGTACTTCTACGCTCAGTGCCCAATTAAAAAATGGTTTCTTTCTTGCCCCTTTCTCCTGAAGAGAGATCTCTCTAATACTTTAATGGACATTGAAATACATAAAGTTACCCTGTGCATCCGCTAATGTAAATATGTTGAAATTACGAGTAGGTTGATAGATGTGCTTAGGACCTAATTATTTTAATGGAAACCTATGAAGTTAAATTCACTCATTGTTTAAGTCTTATGGCTATGGTCGACATCCATGAATGAACCAATGGACCAAAATTATTACATGGATGTATAATTTTTAATTAGAAATACATTATTGCATCAATTTTGAATTTGAATAAAATATATTATATTGATAACCATATTTGTAATACTAGTATGTAATATTGGTAGATAATCTGTAATATAATTTAGTTGAGAAGCATAAGTTGAAAATTTTAAAAATTAGTGCAAGCGGGACAAGTAATCAATAACTTTGATTTGATGAAATATTGAAATTGAAGAAAACAAACAAACAATGATTTCATTGTAAGCATTGTTTCAAGAGAAATAATTTTATTGTCAGATTTATATTATCATGAATTAAGAATGAACTGATATTGATATCCGAGGGATAGAAACTGTAGGTCCTTTCAGTAGGTGGTGGCACTATCTTGTCAATTTCTTCATTGCAAGTTGAATACTTCTATCCTAACTTAAGTAACTATATGATTGGTACGAGATAGAAACTTCATGTTCATCCATGAGATGGTGGCCTTATCTTGTCCTTTTCTCCAATGCAAGTGTAGGCCTACGCAACCATTCATGCTTCGCAATAATTTATTTGTTAGTGAGAAACCTATCTTTCCATGCAATTATTTAATTTCTTACTTAGAAAAGATGAACTTTCAAAAGTGAATTTTTTTTTGAAAAAATTCTAAAACATAATTATTGTTCCATTAACAGTTTTGTAATGTTACACATTTGATGAACTGTATATGGCCAAAACTATATGAAAAAATAGACTATTTTACATCATAATAAATCTTTGAAAAGGCACCAACACTAATGTCATCTTTGACAATGCAATGAATTCTTATTTTTCCATCTTACACATTGAATTAGTCTCAATATTAATTCAATAGGAGGAAAAACCAATCTCCACGTGTCATAATAATATATATCTAAAAAATATTATTGAAGAACTGAAGAATATATCTAACTCTAGTCCTTTTTGATGATTTTGTAAAATATATTTTCCATCAAGTCCGAATAGAGACACCCTCTCTTATAGGTCAATCAGGCTAAACTACAAAGGAGAGAAACGAATAAAAAAAAATTAAAAACCCATGGTCATGTCTCACCCTTATCACCCTTAAATGTGATATCTTACATTAAATAATTTTCTTGAAAAATATAGGACTAACAAGTTTCTAGAAATATCTGGACTAAAAACCTACTAACTAGAATACTAACTCAGTATAGGAGAGATTATATTTTGACACTCCTCTTTGAACTCAAGTATTCCTCATCAACACTAAAAATTTCTAGTTGTTCTTTCTAAAACCCAAAAACAATTCTTCCTAAAGATTTCATGAATATATAGACTACTTGATTTCTGAATCCATAAAATTGAAGAGATATGTCACAAGTGTTGACAAACTTGTGAATGAAGTGATAGCCATTGTTAATGTGATTTTAGTTCCTCTGAAACACATGGTTATTTGAAAATTAAATTGATAAGGTGTTCTCATAAAAGAGGGAAGTTGGTTCACCTCAGTGCAATTTGTTTTAGGAATCTTCTTATCCATAATGCATGGCATGACATTGTAATAATTCTACAAATTATGTTGCTAAAGAAGATATTGAGACAATGGGTTTTTCCTTAGAATCCGATGAGATCAAATTTGTACCTAGATGAAAATCATATCCCATGTTTATTTTCCTATCATCAATACTACCAGCAAGATCACTATATGTGTATCCTACAATTGTATTGTATCTCAAACTTTTATTCCACAATCATAATTAGTTCTATCTACAATCCACCCTAAAAATATTCCAAATTTCTAGTGAGATTCCTTGGGACACTCCATAAAAATGGACACAAAACTAAAAGGATTTATAACATTGGGTCTAGTTGTCATAAATTACATGAGGTTTCCTACAGACCTCTTATCCAATGTTGAACCAATTTCTAGTCCATCATCCCACTAGCTCAATTTTCTTTCTATTCTAATTTGTGTGTCTACATATTTTAATTTTCCCATCTTGAATAGCTTTAAGACATTTATAACATACTTTTTTAGACATATAAAAATCACTTAAAATATCTTCAATTCCCAAATCATTATTCATTAGACAAGATCTTCCATCTCAAAGTCTTTCTCTGTAGCATCTCTCAAGTCACAACATAAAATATATAATATATACCATATAATCAACATAATTGCAAACTATGATGATTTTATCTTGCTCTGAAGTGGTTTAAAGAGTAGGTTCATTACTTCTCTTTCCAAACCTATTCCTAAATAAATATGAGTGAGTCCAAGTGTACCAAGTTTTTGGAGCTTTCTTCAAGCCACACAAGTATTTCTTCAACTTGTACAATTTTTACTCATGGCCTTTAAATTAAAATCGTAGTGGTTTGTGTACATACACATCCTCTTCTATTTTGGAATTCAACAAGGCTAAGTTCACATCCGTTTAGTAACCTTGCCATTTTTTCTAGGTTGCAATGGCCAACACAACTTTAGTAGTATCCAACATTACAACTCAAGTCAAGGTTTCACCATAGTCAATAGCTTCCTTCTATGTAAATCTTTTGGAAACTATCAATGGCTTATATTTCTCTATATTTCCTTTTTGATCCATTTTTTTCTTGTACACCCACATAACATCAATGATTTTTTTATCAACTAGGAGATCGAGAATATCCAATGTGTCACTCTTTTCAATAACTTCAATATATTCATTCAAGACATATACCCAATGATATTAATACTCTCGCTCTTCAAAATAAGTGGGTGATGGGATAATAAGGAAAAATGGACTTGTTGATCCATGTCATCCCACTTCTCATATATTTGGATTAATCTCATTATTTTTTGATTTCTTGTTGATTGTATTGACTCATTGCTAAGACAAGGACTATTTATTTGATTTTCTCACTGAATATGTTGACTACCTGCCCGTAGAGGAACTATATTCTTGTCTTTGCATTCACATCCTTGGAAATATTAGTGAAACAACTTGTTGTCCAGAACATTTCACTTTCTCATTTGTTACAAGATGGATTTCGACTATCCATATCCTAATTACCTTCATCATTCCAATATTTTTCATCCAACATTTTTACATTTCTACTTATCACAAAATTCTTAATCACTATATTATACATTTGTAGTCTTTGTACTACTCATTGTACTCAATGAAAATGCATTTTTCACTCTTCTTTTCAAGTTTCTTCCTGATATCTTCTAGGACATGTTCATAGGTAATACAACGAACAAATTAGAAATGAGAAATACTTTACCTTGTGTGAGATCATGCTTCTTGAGTGACTTTACTTTTCACACTATTTTTTTGATATCTGTTTAATATATAGATTTAACAACCAACATCCTCAAGCCAAGAATCGCTAGGGAAATGTCTATCTTTCATCATACTCCTTACCATGTTCATAATGGTCTAATTTTCCATTCAACCACTCCATTCTCCTATGGAATATGTTTGTTGGTGAACTTATTTATAATACCATGTTGTATACACAATTTTTCTACCTTCTTTAATTCATAAACTGCTCCATTTGGTATGAGTACTTTGACATATTTTCTACTTTACTTTTCTACTAGATATTTATATTCTATAAACTTCATGATTGTATTTGTTTCTTTTGAGAAAATACATCCAAACGTTTCTACTAAAATCATCAGTAAACGTAAAAATAAAATAAAAAATTCCACTAACGGATCGATTGTTCATGGGTTCACATATATTTTCATGGACACATTCTAGATGATCCTTCGCTATATAGAAGGCTTCTAGGAAAACGTCTCTTTGATTCTTTCTTAGAATGAAACTTGCACAAGTGTGGTTTTGTTCATTTAATATGGGAACTCCGTTGACCATTGATTATTTCTATAAGAGACTAGAACTCCTAAAAGGAAGATGATCATAGCTGAGATGGTAGAACCAAGTCTCATATTTTGTTGAGATATTTTTTACAGATGAAGATCATATATTTACACATATATTCTTTCACATTTCAACAATTGCATAAATATTTCTACTGGGTGTCTTACCTAAGATTGTGCATGTAGAGTCCTTGAATTGAACATCATAACAGTGTTAACCCAACTATGAAATAATGAATAGAATATTTTTATGATTTGGAACATGAAATACATCAAGATTATATTTACTCTCATTTTTCTTATTTAGGATAGACACAACACCTTTTCTTGTGGCCTTGACATGATAATAATCTCCTAAAGAAATTTCAAATTGAATAGAGATATCAATGATAAAAGAAACTTCTTGTTACCTATCATATGATTATTGTAACCACTAACCAACAACCAAACATCCTTTTTTTATCCTCTTCAGTTATTCGACATGGGATGAAAATTGACACATATGTCCCTTGATTATTGTTGGAGTAACTTTCTTTTCCCTTGCTCATATTTGATTTTTTATTTCTGATTCCACTTTCATAATGTCCACACTTTTAAAAATAGTAGCATTGCACCTTATATTTGTTTTTGCATCATGATACCTACTCCCCTCTAATTCTAAGAGTGAGTAGGATGATTTGATTGTCTTGAATATTCTGGTGTAGTTCTTCCATCTACTTGATTATTACATCTACCTCTTTTAACTATACCTTTTCCTCTACCAATGGTTTCCTAAGACCAGAACAAATTTTCTAAGGAATCCTCTTCCATGATGATTCTTAATTCACGAGGAAAAATATATCTCATTGTTTCATTTGTTGTTAATCTAGATAGATATTTGGACACCTCTTTGAAAATGAAAACCATTTCAAACTTTTTTGGTAGGATTTTGATAACCTTGTTTCACAATTTGATAATATCCAATCATATTTGCATAAGTCCCAAGCTTATTGAAAACTCCCATAACTTTGGTCATGAACTAGTCAATATTCACTAACTCCTTCATTTTGAATATATCCAAATCTCCCTTGAGGATTTGAACTTTATCATTAGTCTAATATGCTAAATATATATTATTTTAAGCTTTCTTTTCACTATATGATCCTATTATGTAATGTGATGAAAAATATATTGTAACAATTAGATAGAAAGATGATGCAATAATCTTATGAAAAAAATATCAACATCATTAGGCAATGAAAAAATCCATTTTCAACAACTATGAACCATTTCTAACTAAGTTAACCATGACTAGCAATTGGTTGATCATTGTTAAACATAATCATACATGGTCATCCATCTTCAAGCATAATCAACTATAGACATCATGGTCAACCATGGTCAACATGGTAAACATGGTTAACCAAGGTCAAACTTGTTCAAATCATGTTCAATTATGGTCAACATGGTTAGCATGGTAAACTATGTTCAATCACAATCAACATTTTCAAACATGGTTATTCATAGTCACCACCATCATCATGGTTATCCATGCTCAACCGTAGTCATCTATAGGTAAGCATTGAAAACACTAGTCCACCTTGTACTATCGTACTCAAACATTGTTGAATAAGTTAAATCATGTTCAAACATTCTCAACCATGGTCAAATACTCCCAACAAGTTAAACCATAGTCAAACTTAACTTTCCCATATTTAACCATAGTCAACAAAGATCACGGGAAGAGTGGTCAAATCATGGCCATCTATTTCCAACATCTTCAACCATGGTCAATGTAACCTATCATAGATAACCATCGTCAACATTTGCAACTATAATTAACCATGGATAATGGGTGGCCCTTAGTATTCTAAAAAGAATGCCATATCCATGAGGTTCTTGACATTAATATATTAACTTGTGGTTCTTACAAACTTAAGAGGTACTACACATAACGTATGAAATTTATAGTTTTTCATTTATTTTAATGCACACTAATTTATGAGAACTATGAATTTATTAATTAAGTGAAAAAAGTGGTAATGATAATCATTATTCAATTTAATTGGTTTAGCTTAGTAGGAGGTGAAGACTCAAGAATCTAAGTGCGAGGATTGACAATGCTAATTTAAAGTTGCTAAATTCAAAGAAAATAAAGTTACAGAAGAGAATGTTGGGGATAAATGCTGCAAAAATTCAACCTACACTAATGGCACTCAAGGAACCACACTATGTTGAAAGGAAAATAATGTTATACTATTATTATAAAAAACCAAAGGAATTCATTCAAAAAAACTAAAATAAGGCAAATTTTGATCTTGTAGGAAGTCTTGTAGCTATGAAAACCTCTTATTCAATTCTTATTAATTCACTTAACCATGCCAAAATTATTAACCGAGATGTTATTTAAATAACGAACATGAAATCTTAAATAATAATGTGGGAACAATGATCACAATTCTATTCTATAGGAAAGACTATAATTATAGGAATACCTATAATTTTACACAAAACTCTATGAATGATATAAGTGTACAAAATCAATGAAGGAAATCTGAAATCAGGTAAACGAAGCTAATCATAACTCATGGAAATTATGACTCTCTTATCACCTAAGAAGCGCTACATTCAAGCATCTACATGAACATCATAATATTCCATTATCAATGTACAATAATAAGAAACTATAACAACCTAAGGTAAAATGTGAAAATAAGGTACATAAAGTACAATAATGGTTCAAAATTTCTTGTTGGAGGTCCCTAACCAAGGTGTTCTAGAACCTTGAGAAAAATCAGCTCCCAAAAATTTCAAAAATATGTCTTTTCACTAGTGGAATATTTTCATTACAAGGACTAGAACAAAAAAAGCTAGAATTATACAAAGTAATAGTATGATTCCCTTCTCCACAAAAAGGAAGCTCCATTTACTGCCTCTAGTTCCCCTTTGAATATAAAAATGTGAGAAACCATCCTATTTAATAGGAAGATTGCATTTCCCTCCAAAATCCCTACAATCATGGTGATTGTTCTCCTAAATCTTACTTCCTAATCACCTTTTCTTTAACAATTGATAGCTGACATTTTTAGTGATCCTATAGGTGTATATTGACATCCAAGGGGATAGAGCCCCTGTCTTCAAGGTATCATAGTGGTTGACTATTCGAGGATCTTGTTGGCCTTAAAAAATTTATCCAAACTGGGATGGTAAGGTTTAAAAACTCACAAAATTCATCAATATGATTAAATCTATTAGGCACACATTTCAACATCAGTAATGACATGTAAAATAGAAAAATTCAAAATAATCAAGGTAAAAAATACATGTATTCCTAGGTGATAAGGTTATATATGGGATTTAAATGTATAACTCAAGGTTTTGTCATCCCCCTACCTAGATGTTTCCCATCCCAACACAAATTTGTCTCTTGAATCTTCTTGATCCTTGAGTTGTTGTTTCATTATCTCTTTGAAACCTTCTTTGGCATCCCATAATATGTACCTAAGAAATTCTCCTAGTAAATAAGGCCCAACTACATTTCGCATTTCCTTCCATTCTCTTTATTCTTCTCCCTGGATAGTGTTTTATATCATCCATAATAACATTACGGGATTGAAATATAGTTGAATCCTCTGTATACCAACATTCTATATTATACTCTTGTGATATTGGGTCCTAGATAAAGCATTATGCGACTTAGTGGATGTGTGGAATGCCCTCAAATGTAAGTTATATGAGATATATTTACATATTGTCTTAGCTCTGTATGTGGCTTCATCACCTAACAATATGACCATATCCTCAAAGTACAGGATAGCCTCCTCCTATATTCGTTTCTAAATTGGGGCCACATGTTGATCGTCCATGAGGATGTTGTGGGTTGTAAAAATTGTTAGGGGGTTAGGTACCTCTACTCTTACCCAGAGTACTGTGGTGATTTCTTGTTCTATTTTTTCATTCACTTCCTTACTCATCTCTTCATGTCTTAGTAACGAGGTAAAGAATATTAGCTCTACATCCCACTGATGGAGGTTTGGATTCCATTCTAATTGGTCAGATAGTACCATATTATGTAAGCGGAATTCACATGGTCTAGATTTATCCTCCATGTTGTAATTTTGGGATACCATGGTGAAGTCCATAGGTTCCTATGATTACACTTAGTAATTGGGAAGGGAAGTAATTGACGCTTAGTGATAAGTATGGTTGCAAATAAGCATGGTATTTAAGTTGATAAAATAGACTAAAATGGTAGTGGTAGACCACAGTAAGTTTTCCTTCAAAGAATATATATTTCAAAATATGATATGTAACTTCATTCCATGGCGGTGGTAGGATTTCACTTTCAATCAATATTTTGTGTTCAATATATTGTTCATCTTGGAAGAAGAAGTTTTTACTGGCAACGATAGCTTCCTAAATTTCCTCCTTATCGCATGGTAAGCATGTAAGAATACCTATCACTGTTTTTAGGAAGAATACAGTAAAATATGTCTCCAACCCCTTTACTATTATGGCATACTCCTATCCTATAAAATTATGAAAATCTAAAGAAAACTCTAAGGATACCACACCATCATGCTCACTTAATCTATCAAAGAATACTAGCCACTAGCTCCGTTTGAAGATATTCTCCACCCTAGGATTTTGATTAATGATGGTAGTATTAGTTGATTTCCTAAAATTATATATATCCCCTAGTGTTTGAACTCTTCAAGGTTTTCCTATCTATGTAGGAGTGGGTTGTATGATGGGTAAAGTGGCTGAAAAGTCCAAATTGTATCATACAAAAAATAATTATTGAAATGTAGAAGAAAATAGGTTCTCACCAAAAAAGGAGAGTTAAATGATGCTTAAGGTGGCCAACATTGTCAACTTGTAGATGTTAACTCTAGGAGCCCCACTACTAAAATATTTGAGTGCTACACTTGTAGAATTTTGGTGTAGTACATATGAAATCTCTATTGCAGCTCAGTTAGAAACTCTATAGTGGAATTATTGTGGTGCAGACCCTATAGATGTAACACCCCTAGTATAACCCCACTGATTTTTGTAATTTAATTGTACTCTAATTATAAATGATTATAAATTTATTTAAATGTCCTTAAGATTTCGACCATATATCCACTATTTCAGGGGGGAAAGGAAGAAGAACCTAAACAAGAGGTGGTTAGCCTTTGGGTTGACCAAAAGAATATTGATGATAAAATTTCATTTTTGTGTAAGGAGACAAACTTGTGAGCATGATTTTAGGTTGAGTTAGTGGAACAATCCCCTCATGATGTGGATCTAACTCAAGGGTGAAAATTGCAAGAAATAACAGATACAACTAGTCTATGCCTGGCTGGAGAATGAGAGTCATACCATTAGTTTCAACCACTGTTATATTTTAGAAATATTATTAACTTTGAGCTCTGAATATGGCAATTTGTTCTTTATTGAATATGTGTATGTATGTTATATTATTTCATGGCTGTGATAAATTGTTTCATGGAATTGATAGGAAAAATTTCAATATTGTTCTTTGGATTATATTGAAATTATAACTTGATATTGTAAGAAAGGTGTCTTCATTTTTATGTGCAAGTTAATTTGTTGTGTCCATACATGCAGGGCTCTGTGAACACAATTTCCCACTTTTTTGCAATAAATTTTCTTCTGTGATTCTTGAGAATATGAAAATTAGACCATGGTAAGGTGGAATCGTACTAATCCTTTGGTCTCGTTTTCAAATCCTATGTCACAAAAGTTTAGGAAATATGATAACACAACCTTGGGCTTCCTAAATGTATATTTACATCAGTCTTTTTTGGATTTCAACCATAACTTTTCTTTTGGAAAATTCGAGGCGTTAAAACTTGGATCATAGTGAGGGGAGATCCCACTAATAATCTGGTTGAAATTAAATATCTTGGATCATGATATTTTAGGAGATATTATCAATGGAATTTGAGTTTCCTCGTGGCTTTTAAAATCATCCCTCAAATAGGTCATGTTGACATTTCTCCTATAACTTATTTTTTATGGAAGTTTCTAGAAGTTGAAACTTTGTCCATAGAGAGGGGAATTCCTCTTAATTGTATGGTCCAACTTTCAAAACTTCGTCATGATATTTTAGGAGATGTGATCACTGTAATTCAATCTTCCTTATTTATCTTAAAATCATGCATCAAACAAGTCATGTTGGTATTATTCCTATTAGTTTCCATCTAGGAGGTTCCACAAGATGAAATTTGAACCATAGTGAGGGGAACTCCCACTCATCATTCGGTTCAATTTATAGAACTTCAAATTCTATAATGTAGAATATATGCACTAAATCATATGGTATATTTGTTTTCATACAAAGTTTTTGAAGAAATCCCTAAATGGTTTTAAATGATTAATTGGATACAAATTGTTTCATTAAATGCCCCAATGAAAATGTTGTTTTCTTACATGATAGTATTTTTGTAGTCGATATATACCTATTTTGATTCAAATAACTTTTTGATTAGTTTGCATGCAAAGTGTTTGAATAAATGCCTAAATCCTCTAATGATTCATTACATACAAATTTTTAGATGAAATTCCCCAATAAAATGGTTGCTTTGTGGATGGGGATAGTAATTTTGTGTGACAGTATTGTTGTAGCTCATATATTCCTATTTTCATGCAAATAATTTTAAGAAACGTGTTAAAGGTGTTTTATTATAATTTGCATACAAAATATTTGATAAAATACCTCAAAGACAAAAAAAATCAAAAGTTTCATGATTGAGTGGTATATTTCAATTAGTATGTTAGAAGTGGAATTAGTGAAATGTTTCTGATTTGATTTCATAGAAAATGTTTGAAAAAATGTATACGAGAAAAATAACACTGAATTGGCCATATACATAGTATTTGAAGAAATATTTACATGTAAACTATTTGAAAAATGTATGAGAGTGAAAATAAAGTTTATGCAAGTGTTGTATGGATACATTTAGTTGGGGTATGTGATAAAGTGGTATCATATCTTAATGTCAAACTAGTAAATGGAAAAACAATATTTTGGGTACCCTATAACCTTTGTAAGTCATTAAGGCAACTAGGTATGTTATAGCGTGGCATGAGAGCTTCTGGGGTCAACACTTGGACTACTTGGTTTCTATGACATATGAAATGGAGAGAAAAGGTTTCACACTAGACCTTTGGAGATTAAAAGATAAATTGGAACTCTATGATAGCTAAAGAATGATTGTTTGACAGGTGCAAGTGTTTTTTATTTGTTGAATTTCACTAGTGATTATTTATTACATGCATATATGTTTATGTGAAATTATTTTGTTGTATGTATGAATACATCGATGTTACTTGAATATTTATTTGAGTTGATGCAACAATATAAACATGCAAAATGATGACTAGAATCCCTAGAGCAGCTCAACATGACTACAGTTGTTCATGACTCAATGATGCAATCAAAATTATAAGGGGGAATATATTAACTTATGTCTTGTTGGCTTATACTTTTCTTTGATATTTTGAGAAGTTGTCATAAGATGATGAATAATAGTGTAGATGTAATAAATTGCAAGGTATGAAATAGTTTAGATAGGTGTGTCCATCAAATAGATATTAAATAATGATGTGCCAAGATACACAAAGGTATGTTAGGTGCATACATTAATGTATGTGCAGGCTTAAAAACTCTAAGTAGTCTATTGTCATAACCTGATTTAGATGCATAATAGTGGTTAATGATTAACATGTAACCAAGAGAAAGTTCAAAGTATAATTGGGAAGCCAATGGAAGTGTTGCATGTAGTTTTGAGGAACCAAGGCCGTGGAAAATAAGGTGTTGATGAGGGAATGGAACAAATGATAGATATGCTTGTTGATATGCATGTTTTAAAAATGTGGTAAGTGCATTAATATGAGGTTTTCTAACATTAAGTTGTATTATCTAGATGTTTTTTCTAAAAATTATTGATTTTGATTATTGAACTTTGTGCACACTTAAAATATTGGTCAGATATTTGATTAGGTGCATGATATCTATTTGCTTATCATATGGGATGAAGGAATTTTCATGTTTTAAGACAATGCCACTAATACAATGTGTTGAGACAAATGATATGAATAGGAGTGCAAATGGGTGTTATTTGTAGCATTGTAGTTGATGAATATAGGTTGATTGCAAACTATGTCATGGTTACTAGCCTTGGTGAAATGATGATTTAAAAATTTGATGATGCTTGTGTTGATAAAAGGTTGTTTTCTAATTTTGTGATAACATGGTTATAAACATGCCAATATGCATTCCTGATTCTTGGAACATGTCACTTATTTTATTCTAGATGTGTGAACAATTACATATCAATAGGATTTGTATTAGCATGGAAATGTAACAGTTCATTTGTTTATGTCCCAAATGGGTATTTGTGCTAGTACATAAGAAGACTTAATTGTAGTAAGAACTAAAAGCGTGGATAATGGCATGGTGTATAATAATATGGACCATGTTCATAATGAACAAGGAAGTTCCCTTGAAAGAGAAAATTCCTCCAGGAGCTATTTTGAGGGATGTTAAAATTTTAAGGTTTCCATAAAACATAGAAAAAGACTCAATATGAAATATATATATATATATGGTTGTGAGGGACACATTGAATAGTGGGACTCATGGGATTGAAATGTTATGGGTTACTGAATGTTTTATATGTTTTGCATTTGATTGATTGACTTCAGTTTTTCTACGTTGTTTTGACTGTTAACCTTGAGCATATACATGCTACTTTTTGTTTTTCATTATGTTTCTATTGTGGTATTTCATTCTATTCCTTCTCCTTTCCTCTTGTGGTTTGGTCTTGGTAGGTTTGTTGGGTGTGGGGAAGGAAATAAAAAGGAGCTTTGAAGAAGAAATGCAAGATCTTGGTTAATGTGTGCATAAGAAAAATGGAAATAAGGGGATAGAATAAGGCAACAAAATAAATAAAATGGACTTGGTTGAGTCCGCTTGTGAAAAAAAATGTAATAGCCATGAAAATGACATAAGAAGGGAGTTCTATTAACCAAAATTGTTTATGGATTGTATATGCATTCTTTGTTTTATGAATAAGAGAAAATGTAATGAAGGTATAATGATACCTTTTTGTTGGAAAGGTAATTGGTTGATAACCATGATAATAGTAAGATAATCCATTAATATTTAAATTAAAATTACTATGTGAATGATATGAAAATGGAATTTGTATTTTCCATTTTATGGGGAAGATAGTGAAGTTATTGAATAGATTCCATGCCACATGGAATATCCATTGGGCCAGTGTGAAAAGTTACCTATCGTTGTTAACACATTGTTAATGTGCTTATGTTGATACTTCTAACCTTCATTGTGTGTATGAATCAAAATAATAAAAGATAAAAATGGACATCCTGTGCTTAGCATGGATGAGGAAATGTTGAAAGTGAATTCAAATGAAAATTCATTTATGAAGCTTTCATTGAAATCCATAAATAGCTAAGTTGATGAAATGAATGTATGTAATGTCATTTCATTTGACAAGTTCATGTCTAGAATCATTCTTGTGGAAGGATGATTGGTTAATGCTCATAAAATTCTTATGAATATATGAATGACATGTTTGGGGTAACATAATGAGGTTATCCAATGATATCCCCTATCGTGTAATGGATCCATTTTGCATGTGGTAATTCTTGTTATTAATTATTATTATGAGCATGTGATTATGACATGTAAATGGCCATTTTTGTATTATGTTAGGACAAAGAAATGCTAAAGGTTATATTTAGTAGGTATACTAACTATTAAATAAATTCCATGGTCAAATCATGACGCACGTATGCCACTGGGTGATGCCATGGGATAGGAAACCACACAATTCATACAACTCAACTATTACCACCACTAAAGTGATAGTTATCCATGTATATACATGATAAAAAGGGACACCTTCCTTGTTGGAGATGTGATGATATTAGTATAGGAAGACAACTTGAAATTGGGGGGTTGTCTAGACGTAGGAGTTCGATGACAGGAGGTATGTGATGGTAATTGAGTTGTTGTGGGAATTGTGGTGGTAAATAATATTCTTGTCAATGGAACACTAGTAGGATTGGCAGTGCCCACACTTGCTTGGAGGTGAGTGAGAGGTGGGGGGGTTATTTGGACTTGTATAAAAAGATTGTGTGGAGTAGTATAACCACCACTGAGTGCTTGCTTCGGCTAAGAACCACTCAATGATGTGGAATTGAAAATGTAGAGGAATAAAGATTTTGTGGACCGTATGCAACACTCAGTGATTGCTTTGGAAAATAACCCACTTAGCACATGAGAGAAGAGGATTCCACATACATACGTATTAATTATCAAAAATTTCTATCAAGGTTATGATTTAATTTGGTTTAAATATTTAAGTCATGATGACTTGATTTCTTCTTTAATATTATTATCTTCTGATATGAGTTTATTCACAATTTCATGGTTAACGTCATGGGTAAATATGTCGATAATAGTACGCTTCAGATTGATTTAAAACTTCATTATTCTCATATGACTTATGGTCTTCTGATAAGGTGAATTATAAAATTTCCAAAAACAAATATACAAGGTTTATTACAAAAAAAAGCAGGAAGCATAAACATTATAATATTAGAGTCCATAGTAGTAGCTTAATAGAGCTAAAGACCTCAAGAACTAAGTCATTACAATGGTTTTTGAAACTTATGATATACATCTATTGCCATAATGAGGTTCCATGACAAAGATAATTATCTCTTTAAATCAAGGCAACGAGATGTCTTAGATACGATAAATATTCATATGAAAGGAAGCCTTGCTAACGAACAAATTTCTTGAGGGATTGGGAAATAGAGAATGGGTTTCCTGAACTTAAAAGGTGTGTGATTTTTTGGAAGAGAAAACTGAAGTAAATTGTTTTCAAAAATGTCATGAGCATAATCAGCGGGATCAAGTGATTGACACCTAATTCACTAAGAATTATGGTGTGGAATATCAATAATCATTGGAGTCCAAGAGGCCACTTGGATTATGAAAACAAGGGTCATAAACAATTTTATAAATATGTATATCTTTGTGAGTAATAGGATGTTACATTCATCTTAATCAGGTGTATTCATTTGTGAGTTTTTAACTTTGTATCACAGCGAGAGAATTGTTGCCCTGCTTAAATTTTATCCACTAGTTTTGTGGCCTTTATGTGCACGTCATTTTTTCCATATTCTTCATCTTAGTTCTGTCACCTACTCAGATTTTCATATATATTCTTGCCACTCTCAGCAGGGCATGAAAAACACCCCTGATCACTATTCATTTGGTTTCTGCAATCCTCTAAATCATATTCCTCCCCGCCAAAACCATTACAAGAATAACCTCCATTCTAGCCTTTCCTATCAAATCATTTCCAAGGTGGTCAAACCTACCCATATAGTCTATTATCCAATGCTTTATTTGTTCTTTCCATTTTTGTATTATTTTATGGCCTTCGATTTTGTGGATTGAGTGTAGAATTTCATGATTTTGGGCAACTTTCCTCGGATTTCATCAAGTCACATAGTGGCATTGAGCTTTGTAATAATATATGTGAGTTCCATATATTGTGAAGTGCATAATCAAACTTTTATTTATCATTATGAGTAGCAAATGTTGCATTGTATGGTGATTTTTCTTCAGGCAAAATAATTCTTTTTTTTGGAAGACAAACAAGTGAAGTTGAGCTACCATGTTAGTTTGGTCTCTAATGTTTGTGAAAGAAGTGTCGATGCATGAGTGTGTGTGGGTTGTTGTGAATGAGAATCAATTATAGAGCCATGTCAAATGTTTTTGAGGTATGCGTGTAAAAAATATACATTGAAAAAAAAATTGTGCAAGTTGAACTCTGTGAAAAATAAATTAGGTAAACTCTAGTTCTGAGCCAATTGAACCATATC
This sequence comes from Pinus tabuliformis, assembly GCA_031772625.1. Taxonomy (NCBI): domain Eukaryota; kingdom Viridiplantae; phylum Streptophyta; class Pinopsida; order Pinales; family Pinaceae; genus Pinus; species Pinus tabuliformis. The sequence goes on along the minus strand of CM062804.1, from coordinate 818,346,738 downwards.
ACATTGTTGAAAATGTCGTGTCAATTTAAGGACTTGTGGGTCAAATCTATGGTAAGTATCCGAGTGTCTTTTTCGAGATGGGTATTATAATCACGAAGGATTGTAATGACAATTTATTTACAATTGTTGATTCTGAATTAGCATATCTCTGTGCCCACACATTTGGGTCATTCTATATTTATTCGTGAGGCCATCATTGATGGGCCTCAGTATTGTAGCAAGAATGTTGCAACTCCCAAGGTTATTGACTTTAATTATAAACCCAGGGTTCGTACAAAATTAAGAGGTATCGGAACTATATGTGTAGAATACAATGTGCCCTTCTTTTGCTATCATGATGTAATGGAGTGCATGTACTAAAATTGAATCCTAAAGTAATTGTAGAAAATGAACTGCTCGAAATGGAAACCCTATCCTATTGCAAGAAATAAAGTACGAGGAAAGAAACATATTCCAATTTCATAAAGATCATGAACTAAATGTAAAAGAAGCCTAAATCAACCCCATTTATCACATGCGATGATTTAAACTAATTGAGCATGGAATTTGATCTAGGGAGTATTAATTGTTGCATTCATGTGCTAATTAAGAAATAAAAATAACTATGTTTCTTTATCTTTTCATTTTATAAATGCAAATGCTAATGTTTCCTTGTTCTTTGGTAGGGGAGATAGGTGTGGAGGAAGAGGGGTACAATGGTTTTGATGGCTTGGAGGTCAAGTAGAGGCCTAATCCTAGCTTAAATGATGATTTTTCTTAATTCGGGCTCAAAACAGTCTGCTACAGGATTTCCTACAGGATGTATATAGGATGTAACAATTCCTATGGGCCCCTGTTTTATTACAAGAACATGCCAAAAGCTTAGGAAGTGGTCTAGAAGGTGGAATGGGGCTTGGGAAAGGTGGATAATGGAATAATAAGGCATGGAAGTGGTGGACACTACCTAGAAATTAAGCAAGGGCTTCAAGATGGGTAGATTTTCTCAATGGAAATGGCAATTTTTGCTTATAAAACAAGAATTCGGATTGAGATTTTAGTGGATTTTGGTGACATGGGTGGATGAAGCTTGGATTAGGTGAACGAGATGAGGCCTCCCTACAATGTAGAAGCTCCTGCAACAACACACATTATTTTCTGCATCTATCCACAAATTCATCTATACATGGGAAATTTTTATTAAATAACAAAAAATTACTAGTATAAAATCCAGAAACTCGAGAACTAGTGATCTAGTAAATCTATCAAATGGCTAACCTAATCAAGTGACAATCCAATGGGGTTAATGTTTTTATTAAATAATTTTTTTGTGTGATCTAATGCAAGTGGAACCAACTAGATTGAAGCTCATTAGCATGCTCTAAAAAATAGCAAAAAAAAATTGTTCTTTGCTACAAAGGACTTCTAGAAATCTAGATTTGGGAATAAGAAGAGTAATCCATGTAGCTCAATGATTACTATGACCTTCCAAATATTTTCCAAGGATGAAATTATGCTTCTGATCCTGCAAAAGAACTTACATCAACCATTTAACCCAATCCTACAACAAGAAATCATTAATACTAAATGCAGAAATAGAAAGAAACAAAAACGAGAGATACGTGTGAATAAGAAGTGAAAAGAAGAAAAACAAATGATACAAAAATTCTCTAAGGCTCCTGGGATGGCCAAGCCCAAGGAAACTCAGATACCTATGGAGTATAACGATATTTAGAAGTTGAAGATGACACCAATCTTCATTATTTTCATCAATACAATTAAATCCCTGCAAGAAAATACAATGGAGATGCGACAATACGAGTTATCTCCACAACAAGACGAATACAAATCTCTCTCTAGAGGCAAGTTAGAATTGGTACTTATAAAAAATAAATAGGAATCATTCCCCATGAAAGTAGGAAGCTTTCCCCACCAAAATCCCTTGATTAGTGGATCTTGTTCCCAATGCTAGGAATCTGCATTAAATGGCAGGGAACACATTCCTAGATTTTCTCAATCATTGGAGTTCCACAATCTGTGCCATAATTCCATAATATCTTGTTGATTTCATTTGATATTTATCCTCTTGTAGTAGGGAGAAAGTCCCTAAATTATCTCCTCCTCCAAATTTTCATAATCTGCCCAATATTCTGATAGTACTCCACAAAATATGCAATTATTCTTAAACCTTCCTAATGAACATATTAAAGTTAAAAATACATTATCAAATGCAAAAATAGAGGTTTAATTTTCTTAAGGATGGTTAGATGGACCTTAATTTATGTTTAATTTAGAGGCATAGGCCTTAATTTATGTATAATTTAGAGGCCCATCATAGCCCCTGCTGAAAGCGTTCCTTATCATCTGAGCAACTTAGTGACCTCATTATGCCTCATTCATGGCCTTGGTGACCTCTCTCTTGCGCATTCCTTAGTCCTTTCTCTCAAGAATCTTGGTTGTAAGTTCTACAAGGAGAAGCCCAAAAATCTATTTGTGCATAGAAAAATCATTATTTCTTGAGACCATTAGCTTGCCTTCTTCTCCTTATTCAAGATGGGTTCTTAAATATTTTTCATTTTAGCAAGGTATTCCACATCCTTCTCAACCTTTCGCTACTTTCTTCCACCATTTGGACACCACTAGTACCTTCAAAATTCCTTTAGATAAGAACTAGGACACCCTATAGTAATTCTTGTCAAAACTTCAGGAAACCCTATTAAAACTACAAGAAACCTATTTTGAGCATAAATGATAGTCTGAGCCTAGGACATGCCCTCAACTTGACTCTCATGCCTTTCTCCCATTTCTATAACATCTTTTAGGCCTTGGAAAAAGGTTAGAAAGAGATTAGATACCTCTTGGAAAACCTCGTTTTATCACTACAATTTGAGTTAGGTTTTGATGGTGAATGCCTTATTTCCTTTTGTTGCCTTCTTCTTTTCTTTTGTGGCCTAGATGATTGCCTAATGGCCTTGGGGTTCTCTATTTTGATTAGGTATCTCTTAGGCACTTCCATTTTTGGTTTTATCACAATTTGTTCCTTTCTTCCTTTTTATAGTAGCGTTTTGCCTTCCCGTTGCAATCATTCCTCCTTTTTCAAGGTCTTCTAATTGTATGGGGGTGATGAGAAATGATGTAGAGGGTTTAGAGGATGATGCTAGGGCTCAGAGGGAGTAGTGTAGGTTTGTGAAAATGGAGAGGATGCTCTGTTTGTTTTTTCAAGAAATTTTTAGGTGTAGGGTTTTTTATTGAAATTATGAAATGGGATGGATGAATGATGGATAGATAGTGGATATAAAGTGGATATAACGTGGATGGAGGGGTTGGAGTGCTGTGGTGACTTGGCCTTTGTAGAAATTTCTTTTTTTAAATATTGTCCCCATTCCTCGAAATCATCCCACTTCCTAATTTGACTTTTCCACATTGCATGAGTGAATGAGTGAGATGAAATTAACTAGTCGATGCTGGTTGAAACTGTTGACCCATCGTTATCTTATAAAACCTCATATCTCATGCACTGACAACAAATTTCTAACTATAATATGCTCAAGAGAAGAGTTGAAGAATATTGCATACCTGTGCCTACCTGATGGTTGTTGGAGAGACATGCATGTTGCTGCAGAGTTGATGTTGTTGTGTTGGTCATGACTTAGGTACATATTCTTGACTGCCTTTTACCTTTTTTGTTGATCTTATTTTGCTAATGTGTTGTCTTCTTGTTGAGGTGCAGTTGTTGGCTTCCTTTGTTGCTGCTAAGTTCTAGAGGAGTTTCCTTTTTCCTAGAGTCATGCATCTTCTCTCTCAATCATTGTGCTGAAGGTTAGGCCTGAAGTTGTTGTTTTGTTTTTTAGAATAGACTGCTACAATATTTCCTACAGGAAAGCTATGTCCTATAGCTCCCTTCTTCTTGAATTTTTTGCATCCTTCCTTTTCTCTTAGGGTGAACAGGTATTGGAATGAGTGGAATGTGTGGTCATGGAGTGGTAAGTGAGGTAGGCAGCTGGTATGCCCCTTTGATGTTCTTTCCTCCTTTTCTTTTATTTATTTTTCATGTAAGTAAAAGTGGAATTTCAAGATGGATTTTAGTTAGATGGAGTGGACGAGTGATGACAGTGGTGTTGGAGGACCTATATCAACCTTCGCTAAATAATACATATCCTTTTGACTCATTTCTCCAATCATATTGCCTCTTGTAGCTTCTTCTTGGCCATCTTGTAGAGATCCTATAGTAATTCAAGACAACATCATGTAGCATACTTTTTTTGTCCATATCTCCCAAACGGTAGAATAGATTGACCTGAAATTTTCTGAGCATGTTACCATCACCCTCATGCACCTCTCGATAAAAAATATTGGCCAATGGATTCATGAATCTCAAGAAAAAATATAAATGGCTGAAGTTGATGCAGGCTAATTTATTAGAAACTGTGCACTAGGATTTTCTAACATTTCTTGGGCATGTTACCATCATACATATGCATCTCCTCGTGAAACACCTTTTTCAATGAACGCATGAATATCAAGAAAATTCAAAAATTCCTGTAGGTGACGGAGGCTGACTTCTAGAAAAATGTGAACTAGAATTTTTTGAAATTTTTTGAGCAAGTTACCATCATCCATATGCATCTCCATCTAAAACATCTTGGAAAATGGATGCATGGTTTCCAAGATATGGCAAAAATAGTTTTCTGCTCTATGTATTTCTGTTTCTGTAGTAAAACAGAGCATTCCTGTAGTTTTTTAGGACAGCAAGGAAAATGAGTGGTAGGAGCTTGGAAATGATGAGTGGATGGTGGAAATAGATAAGGGTGATAGATTTGCATGGCCTTGATCATATTGGAGAATTTGAGCAAAGGAGGAGAAAGTTAACATTTAACCTCTTTTGACAAGGTTTGACTTAATTTTTCTTTTGTTGGTGCCAACTTGTTTTTATTGCTTGCAGATGTTGGAGGGCACCTACATCCATTAGAGAGATACTTGGAGCACATATTTTTTTATTTTTTCTCTTTTTTTCTTCTAGGTCTACTAGCTGCCTCGATGAGGTTTTCAACTAGTAGGTCTCCCTAGGCACCTCAAAGGAGGTTTTCAACTAGGTTCTTCTTTTCTTTCTCTCTTTTCTCTCTTTTTCCCAACCCATTGTCCGCGTCATGGAGGTTTTCAATCAATGAGCCAATGTCAGGAGCCTCAAAGGAGGTTTTCACTTGAGATTTTATTTTTTTCCTCTTATTTTTCATTTTTTTCATCTACCCTACCCTACTTGCAAAACAAAATCACTTTCAGGTATAAGAATACTTCCAATGGAGCCATGTGCACATCAAGATGACAGAAAAACTGATGTGTAGGCTTGAAATATATGATTTGACATGTACCTATATTTCAGAGACCAAATGATTTGACTTTGAAAGGATCAAGCATAGTTGAAGAAGAGTGATCGTCCATCTCGTTCATTTTCTCGAACCAAACCTCAATATAGCTTTTATGCCCTTGGTTTTCTTGCTTATCTGGATCATTCTTCATGTCTTCTTCTACCATGACCTTCAAATATTCCTCTTTTTGTTGATTTTTCTCTCGAATACATTGAGTATTTGATGGTCACCATGAGGGAGCTTTCTCAATCTCTGTTTTTGATGTCTTCTCTTCATCAAGTGTATCCCATGATTATTTGGTCTTCTCATTTGAATCTTGTTCTTGGATGTGGTCCTTCAATGATATCAAGATAATATCTATTTTGCAATACTCTTCTTGACCTATGGTGAATACCATTCATCTCAAGAGAAGATGTTTGGAGGTGCCGTACCCGAACATTGTAAGTGGTTTGGGTTACTTCAATGTTTAGGTTTGGAAATGGTGGTACAGGTAGTTGAGTGGGAGTGGATATTTGAGATGGATTTGGTTGGGGTTGTTGTTCTGGTGGAGGTGAATGGTAGGGATAACATGGAGTTGGGTATGGAGGATATTGAGGAAACTATTAAGGATATTGTGGATGGCTCCCAGAATTTCCTTGGAAACCTTGTCTCCAAGATTATTTTTGGGGTTGAGATGGCCAATGTTGCCAAGGAAAGGGTGTGTTCCAATTATTTTGAAGTGGATATGAATAACCTTGAAATTGTGAATTACGCTCTTGCATCATACTAGGTTGACTAGGCTGCCATGGTCCTCTTGGAGCTACATAACATAGTTGCATTGGCAATTGACTTTCTCCATTATCCTCCTGTTGAACTTCCTTCAACCTTGGTAATGATGGAAAACGTTTAAAATCATGTTATTCTACATGGAGAACACAAATATCAACATCTTATTTTTGCACATTTTGTATTCTTAACATTTCTACTTGTCCAGTTAGATTGCTAAGAATTTTCATTTTAAAGTTATCAAGCAAATTTCCAAGTTTAGCTTGACTTACTGATCTTAATGTTGATTGACTTACTCTTGCCCTTCCTCTTGATATGTGTTTTCCTGTTTCACAAATTTCTTCAAATGATAATTCATATACATCACATGTACTCATGAGATCAAGGAGATCAATCCACTCATCCCTAATTGTTCTAAGTATGAGGGTTTTTAGTGTGTTGGATCCTAAATGATGTAGATTTTCCCTCTTAGCATTATATAAGAACCTCTCTATTAGATCCTCAAGGCTCTCATCTTCCTTTTGATTCATTCTAAATATTTATTCTTTAAGATCATGATCTTTATATTTTTCTAGAAATATCTTTTGCATCTCACTCCATGATCATATTGAATTAGTCCCTAAACTCATGAACCATTTAAGAGATATATCCTTCAATGTTTCCATATTATTGAGTGTTCTATAAATAACCATAATATCTACAAAGGATTTCAAATTCAAAGTGAAAGGTTTCTGAATCCTCTGACCTTATACCATGAAATTTTGGAAGAAAATATGGAGGGATTTTCTTCATGATCACACTAACATCAGTATCTTGAATGGGAAATCCAAGAGGATCCTCCTCATTGTCATTATCTCCATCCATTTCTTCTACATTATTTCCCATCTATTCTCCTTCTACCGGCAAAAGTGGATGATGATGTGGCTGTTACTGCACCACGTGATCAGATGGGGAGGGTGGGTTGGTGTTGGAGATTTTTTTTGTTCTTATGATTGAATGCAAAGACTAATGGAATGCACTTTTCTACTTTTGAAATGAAATATGTCTGATACAAATATTTTTTGTTTTTTTCAAAATGTAAAAATAAATGAATCAACTAGGGAATAAAACAATGCATAATTTGATACCACCCTGACAACGATGCCAAAAAGTGATGAGCCTCAGTATTGCAACAAGAATGTTGCAACTGCCAAGGCTATTGACTTTGATTATCAACCTAGGGTTCGTAAAAAATTAAGAGGTATTAGCACTATATGTGCAGCATACAATGTGTCATTCCTTTGTTGTCATGATGTAATGGAGTGCATGTACTAAAATCAAACACTAAACTAATTGCAGAAAATGAATTGCTCGAAATGGAAACCATAAGCCATTGCAAGAAATAAAGTAAAAGGAAAGAAACACATTCTAATTGCATAAAGATCATGAACTAAATGTAAATGAACCCTAACTCATCCCTATTTATCACATGTGATGATTTGAACTAATTGAGCATGGAATTTGATCTACGGAGTATTAATTGTTGCATGCATGTGCTAATTAAGAATAAAAGAACTATTTTTCTTTATCTTTTCATTGTATAAATGTAAATACTAATCTTTCCTTATTCTTTGGCACAGGAGATAAGTGTGGAGGAAGACGGGTACAATGGTTTTGATTTCTTGGAGGTCAAGTAGAGGCCTATTCCTATCTTAAATGATGATTTTTCTTAATCCAGGCTCAAAACAGGTGCTATAGGATTTCGTACAGGATGTCTACAGGATGTACTAGTTGCTACAAAATCCCCTGTTTTATTACAAGAACAGGTTGAAAGCTTAGGAAGTGGTCTAGAAGGTGGAATGAAGATTGGGAAAGGTGGATAATGAAAGAATAAGACATGGACGTGGTTGAGACTACCCAAAACCCAAGCAAGGACTTTAAGATTGTTAGGTTTTGTCAATGGAAATGTCAATTTTTTCTTATAAAACAGGAATTCAGAGTGAGATTTTAGTGGATTTTCGCAACATGGGTGGATGAGGCTTGGAAGAGGATAAAGAGATGAGGTATCCCTACAATGTAGAGGCTCCTTCCACAACACACATTATTGTTTGCATCTATTCACAAATTCATCTATACATGGGAAATATTTATTAAATAACGGAATATTACTAGTGTAAAATCCAAAAATTCGAGAACTTGTGAGCTAGTAAATCTGTCAAACGCCCAATATATCAAGTGAAAATGAAATGGGGTAATTTTTTATTATCAAGTAGAATGTTTTCTCGATCTAATGCAAGTGGAACCAACTCGATTGAATATCTTTAGTATTCTCTAAAAAATAGCATAAATTTAATGTTCTTTGCTACAAAGGAGTTCTAGAAATCTAGATTTGGGAATAAGAAGTCTAGTCCATGTATCTCAATGATTACTATGACCTTCCAAATCTTTTCCAAGGATAAATTTATGCTTTTGATCCTGAAAAAGAGCTTACATAAACCATTTAACCCAATCCTACAACAACAAATCATTAATACTGAATGCCAAAATATAAAGAAACAAAAACAAGAGATGCATGTGAATAACAACTGAAAAGAAGAAAAAAAATGATACAAAAGGGCTTTGAGGCTCCTGGGATGGCCAAGCCTAAGGAAAATTAGATACCTATGGAGGATAAAAATATATACAATCTGAACATGACACCAATCTTCATTATTTTCATCAATACAATTACATCCCTCAAAGCAAATACAATGCAGCTGCAACAATACGAGTTCTCTCCACAAGAAGATTAATAAAAGTATCTCCCTAGAGGAAATTTGACTTGGTGCTTATAAAAAATTTTTTTAGGAGTCATTTCCCATGAAAGGAGGAAGATTTCCCCGCCAAAATCCATTGATTAGTGGATCTGGTTTCCAATACTAGGAATTTGCATTAAATGACAGGGAACACATTCCTAGATTTTCCCAATCATTGCAGTTCCACAACCTGTTCCATAATTCCATAATATATTGTTTATTTATTATATAATATTGATCCTTTTGTAATTGTATAATATTGATCCTTTTGTATTATGGAGCAAGTCCTTAAATTATATCCCGCTCCAAATCTTCATATTTTTCCCAATATTCTCATAATATTCCACAAAAATAAAAAATATTAGGCACAAATACACAGTTATTCATAAACCTTCCTAATGAACATATTAAAGTTAAAAATACATTATCTAATGCAAAAAGAGTAGTTTAATGTGTTGAAGTATGGTTAGATGGGCCTTAATTTATGTTTAATTTAGAGGCACTGGCCTTAATTTTTGTATAATTTAGAGGCCCATCAATTATCTAGCAAAGAACCAACATCAAAACCATCACTAGTATTTTTTGTTTTGGAATTTTGTTAGAGTATATCATCGATGTTTTGATATTTGGTCAAACTATATTACATTATGATTTGGGGCATTTAGCTACCACCTTTAATCCCCTATCAATCTACACCCATGATTGTTTCTACCATAACTTGATTCCCACCACCATTACGTGATTGCTTCGCTACCAAGTTTGAGCCATGACTTTTTTGGTAACAATTGCAAGAGTTTTATCTCAGTAAGTTTAAACCATACACAGGGATACCAATAAACCCTACTCAACTCATGCACATCAAATATAATCTCACCTGATGTTTTTTTTTTTTAATTTCTTTCAATACTTAATTCGCAAACCATTTTCATTTTCCTGAGCCATTGAAATCTCTATGTTACCTGTCATTTTGCTTCATCCAATCAAATGTCCCTAAACCTAGATGTATCACCATCTATTAACACTTTGTAATCATCCCCTAAAAATATAAAATATTTCCCTTTCCATAACTTACAATAATCCTAGATTACATTGGCTAAAAAACCTAATTTGTTGGTCGTCGCACTTACCTTTAAGGAAGACATTATTGGTGAGTATTGCAGACATGGAAACTACATTGAACAGTGCAAATTGATTTCCTAAAAAGTGTGATGATAGCAGTGAATGAGTAAAAAATAAAAATTAATTTTGGATTTTCCCTTTCTAGAAGATTCAGAAGTGGTTTCAATCATGTAATGTTAGATCAGATCTCGATCTCCTAATATTGAGGTCTGATCTCTTATCTTCTAGAACTTACATCCCCATTATATGGATCTAAGCCAAAGAATGGTATATCCAAAACCATCTCTCTTATCATATAAAATCACTACCTCCCGTAGAGTCTAGGTTGGATTTTGGAGACTCTAAAGTATGTCCTTATGCTGCTCATTTGTGTCTCTAGGCCTATAATCCATCCATGCACTTGAGTTGTGATTGAAGGCTTACTATTGTGGAAACGGGAGGAAAAGATATCTAGAAGAGATTGAAAAGGCCAAGGCCTATAAGGGTTGTAATATTCTGGTGGTTTTATTAATAAAGAAAACCATTCTTTCTCCTATAATTATGTCTTTTTTATGCATATGTAGAACATGAATCCTTGGCTTCTTATTAAATTTTTTTTTTATATGTTATTCATATGTTTGGTTCTTTTGCTTGTTTTGCAGTTGGAGCTAACAAGCCAAGAGAAGGAGGATGCTTACATAGGATCCCAAGTAGGTTTTCCTTCCATATTTCAAACATCTCTAAGGAAATAATTGGAATTTTGTGCTGGTTGTTTTTAGATTAAACCACTAGTTCTAGGGAGATTTCTTCTATCTGAAGAAGGAATTTATCCAAAAAACAACTTGGCAACCATACTACAGAATGGGATATTTTTAGTGGTTTTATTTTCCTAGCCTTTTAGGATCTCTGAAATCGACTCTATTTTTCTTGTTGAAACTGTCATTGGACTTAGAACAGCCTAATTTTGAGCTTGTTTAGGATTTGATTTATGGTTTTTGAGAAAAATTATCCCCATCACAATTTTTTTTAGATAGATCATCCTAGTGCACATGTCCCATTTTGTAAGTGCGATGACTCGTACTACTTTCCATACGTTTCCTATTAGCTGCTCGTCCAAATAGGTTAAAGACATACCCACTTCTGTATATTTTCCAATAGAAATCTCCAGCCAGTCTGAATCAAAAAATCCATTTACCTCCAAAACTCTATCCAATCCTTGTCTTCCTTGGTAGCACATACCATAATCACTTGTGTCACGTGAATACCTGAAAACCCACTTCACTGTTGTCCAATGCTCCTTCCCTGCTTTTGATATAAACCTGATTAATACTCCCATTACATGTGTAATGTCTGGTATGATACAAATCATTTCATACATCAGGCTACTAGCTTCACTCACATATGGAACATGGGAGATGTCCTCCTCCTTTTCCTAGGTCATGGTACATTATTTAGCGGATGGCTTTACACCTATAGGAATAGGAACCTTTGTCAGTTTCTATCCTATTCTTGGTGGTGCTCGACCCGCAATCATGTCAAGGGATCTCCATGGTAAGAAGTCCCAACTAGAACTGACACAGTTTCGAGTAGGAGTCCTAACAGTGGGTGGGAAATTAGAGCCTTGACCGTGGTAGTGGACAAAGGTAAGTATGATAGCTTTTTTGGAAGGAACTGAGTGACCGTGCAGCATGTCAATTGAGATGCATGGGGGTTCTAACACATGGAGGGGAAAAGGAAGTGTTTCCCTTACAATCCTATAATAGTACACATCCTGAAAGGAAGACACGAGCGGAATGACATCATAGGCTAGAAGCAGAATAGTCCATAATCCAAAGTGACGAGTTAATAGAACAACATATATTCAACAAGGCTCATACAATTGCCTACAAAATAGTTCATACACAAATGTCTAAGTTAAATAACATGAATTGCTAAAGTAACCAGAATAGTCGAACTAGAATAAAAACATATGCATGAAAACGTGTTGGCTCATTTATATTATTAATTGAGGAAAACTACATTTGTTCACTCTCTTCGTCAACTACTAGCTTTTTTGTCTCATCGACCTATACTGGAACTGTTTGCTATGTCATTGCACCTTGCCTTTGTACTTCTTCCTATTTATACTTATTTTCCTATTCTTTCCTTCTCGGTTCCCATTGTTCCTTCGGTTCTTGTTTTTCTTGCTGCAATATCAGTTCTGCAACTTGCAAGATCTACTCTTCTCTCTTCCTCTTCTTTGTTATCTATGTCCTCTGCTTCCTTTTGCTTCTACTGTCAAAGCTGCTTGCACGGATATTGAATGCGCTTTCACTCTGCAACTTTGTTCTCCCTTTATTATGTCAGCAAGTTCCTCTTTCCTTGATCTTGTAGTGGATTGCTACCTTCTACCACTACTACTAGTCTAGCTACCATGTTAGTGTTGATTCCTCTTTTGTACACAGTTGGGAATCTGCATATATTGGCATGGAAACTAATGCTTTCTCAACCACTTCCCCAGTACTACTTTCAATGGTCTCTCTCAAAACAACTTTCTTGTGGCCATGGTACAATGACTGTTGGAGAGAAGTGTTACAAGAGGGTGGTACCTGTGCAGTAGAATGGACAATCATGGAAATCAAACACTAGCCCTTACAAATATAACTTCACAATATGATCAGGCAACAACCAGGGCATCTAATGAGAGGAATTGTGCAATTTTTCCTGCGAGGGGTGACAGACTGATTGTGGGAAATCTACACTATACAGTCCTAGTAGTCAGTGAGGAAGCTTGATGAATGGAACTGCATGATGTGTAGTTAAGTGTGAGCCAGGGCTTGCGAGAGACTGCACATTGCACAATCTCAGTGAACAAGCTAGGAGACTGGCTCGTGGAACTACGCAGTGCGTAGTTGGAGCCAGCCCAAGGCAGTCTTTGTGCAATTCTGAAAGCTAAGTTAGAGGCCTTGAGCACCCAAATTGCACCGTACATGTATTGAAGTGTGAGATCTAGGAAGGGGAGCCCAGATCTATCCATGGGGAGTGCGGAAACAAGAAGATATAAATTTTGAGGTAAGGATGAGGGTAGATCTCACTAAGTGTAGATGTATGCATGTAAAACAAGTGCAACAATGGATCAAATTGTAGAAGCATTCAACATGTGAAGGGAATCACCACAACGTCGATGTTTGGTGCAAATATAGGAAAACTCATGTGACTCTTGAGAAATGAAACCTATAACTTGAAATGACACTTATACAAGCTAAAGAGTTAAAACGCCAAGAATCATTCAAAAAAACAAATGAAACAACACTCTCACAAGGTAAACAATAAAAACTGTCAAAAAAACAGCCAAAGGCGATAAAAACAAACTCACCTCGAAAAGTGATGACGATGCTCTAAAGGCTACTTGATCTCCTACGGAAGTTATAGCTTGATGACCTTATGTATAAGTGACCTCTAGAGGCATCCATTACATATATTTGAGCAAAATAGAGTTCATGACGCATACGTTTGAGATCAAGGACAACAACAACCCTTGGAAGAAACCTTTAAAGATGGTAATATGTCACCTTTGGGAAACTAACAATAGATCCCTACATCCTAGGGATGTTTTTCCTCTTAGCTTCTTGCTTTCGGGAAAACCTTCATTCACTGCCTAGAAATATTGTGCAGTTTTGGGAAGGACTAGGAATCTCTCTAACATATGCATAGGGAAACTACTGAGGGAAAGCTTCTTCATAATTCCTAGGCTAGGTTTCTTTGGCTGCCTCTCATTCTTTGCACAATTTCTGAGATGAAGACAAGTTGACAGATGTGTCTCCAAAATTCTGGAGTTGAAGCTCATTGGTGACTTGAACTTTGCATTTTCTGAGAGAAAGGTTGGTTGCCCTCTAAGATTGCAGAGATCAACAAGGTAGTGCTAGAACTGGATGCAACCAAGTCAAAGGAGTTCATCTTGTGGTTAGATAGCAAATAAAGTATGCAACCACCAGCTGTAAAGTGAAATATAAAACTCCAATTAAAGAAGAAGTACTTGGGCAGTGTAAGACAAGTTGCTTAGATTTTAGAAGGGAGGCTCCAAAACGAAGTCAATGCAAAAGTTTGGAGGGTGGTTATAGCCGCTACAACATTGGTGACAGATTGGTAGAACTCTATCTCTGTATATGGACCTTGTCTCATGTAAATTGAGTCAAACTCTTCCAAAATTATTGTTCAATTGTTTGATCATCATGATTCCTTTACTAGCTTGAGTTAAAGATATAGTCCCTATCATTCTCTTGATCGTCCAACACACATACCAAGACAATTCAATTGAGTTGTTTCAATTGGGGATGAGGGGTATATTGTTCCACAAGTAATATAGACTATCAGAGTTTACATTTCATCTCTGGTGTTGCTCCACTACCAGCAGGCCTGGACAGTACCCCGTTGGCATCACTTCAGGAACAAAAGCATCACTCAGGTACCAACGAGCCTGGATAGTACCCCAATGGAGTTACTTGCTTCACCTCTCTGCGCAAGAATGCTTTCTCTTCTTTTTCCTTTATTTTATTTTTTACCTTTTATTTTTATTTTCAAAGAACTGTGCATAAACATTTATTTATTTTCATGAGGCGGAAGAGGGATCCTGACTTATTGGGAGCAGAAGAGGTTGTCCTTATAGAGAAGGATGTTATATATTCCTCTGACATACTTGTTAATGTTTCCCCCTCACCTTATGCTAATTGATTGAGTTGACAAGGATTAACCAAAAATAAATAAAAAATGATTAGAGTAGGTGGTACTAGTTAAAAGTGAAATAATTTTGACTTCACCAAGACTCACTCTGAAAGGAACATATTTTCCATTCGAGTATCATCAACTGAAAGAACGTAAGATCTTCACAAAGAGAGGGAATAGAAAGATAACCAAACATTGATATTTTTACAAGTCCTCTTGTATTTCACCCTTCTTGTCTCAAGAATCTAAACACAGTTTCTTGTGAAAGCTAATCCTACGGGTGCATGAACAAACAAACAAGAAAAGGGTAGAAGTAAAATGAAAGAAAACCAAGTAATCGAAAGAAAAACAAGAAATAAAAAACCACTCCTATTCCTAATCTAAATAGTGCATGGGCCCACTCATGTGAAGTGATATTTCCAATGCATCCACCAACGCATTGGTTGGCCCGTGCAGGTGAAGACATGATTGACAAGAAAAATATTTAGGCAAACCAGCAAGTAAGAAAGATAAAACAATCAAAACCAACATGCTCGAATTTAAATGCGTCCACTGAAAATAAAAGAGTAAAATCACATGACAGACACTCTATATATTTACCATGGTGAGGAAACACATTGTGCAAAGACAACAAGCATGTACACTCTTTCATTCTTGACAAATGGGAAAACATGCAGAAAGAAGAAAACTTTCGTTTCACAACATGACTTTCTATGTATGACTCTTCCAATGCATGAGCTATAGGATCATGAGTTTTTGGAGGACGATGTGAAATATGCATATCCTATTGATTTTCAATGAAAAAAAGAGAGTGATGAGGAGCCTGGGGTGTTTTAATAGATTTCTGATAAGAATTGGAACTATCCTTAGGGTTGTGAGAACCTGACATAACCATCACCTTGGGATGAAATGCCTCGACAACTTAAGGGGTTTCCACTTCATTAGCAATTATGTTGGGTCCCTATAATACTAGTGATTACCCCATTACTATTGTAGTTATACCGCTTATTAATATTTTTGTGCCCCTATTGCCCCCATATTGTTATTACTGTGCCCCATAGTATCCCTCTATTGTTATTTTTGTGGCTTTATATTATTATTGTTAGGTCGGCTGGATTATATTGTGACTCCTTAGACTCCTATATATAGAAAGGAGGTTTCGTCATTTGAATCATCCAAGAAAGGTTCATTTATGTAGTGTAAAGGAGGTCTCCCCCTCGAAGAGGCTGAATTCTAAGGCGTTGATCTATCTTTTCTATCTTTTCTTGAGCTGGTTTCATAACATTTGGTATCAGAGCTTTGGATTCTAGGGTTTCGCTGCTCCAAACAAGTCATCGTGGAATTTTCGCTATAACTTTTTTTCTTATATGTTTCAGAAGTTGCAAGAAAAACCCATTTGATAAGAAATCGCTCTGAACCTCGGGTCTGAATTTCAGAGCTTTTCGCGTTATATCTGCAAAGATATGATCTGAGGAAGTTGGTCTTTTTGCAGACTCCTGAATTACATTCCAAACAGGTGACCTGGGGAAAATCATCATAACTTTCCCTCTGGGGATCAGATTGAAATTTCATAAGAAGGTATAGAAAGAGGACGGACTTTAGTTTCTTGTATACATTTTTTAGATCCAAAGGTCGAAACAGTGACTCATGGCACATCATACAAGTTCGCTCTACTGAACTAGTCTATAATCAAGTCACTGTGGGAGATTTTTCATAACTCTTCCTTGGAGAATCAAATTTGGGTTAGAATTGTGGCATTGGAAAGAGGATGCAAAAGGCTAGTACAGATCACAAGTTTAGAACTGGAGGATCTGAAATTATAGAGATACATCAGATTCAATATCAGGCTTCTACAAAGTGAAAAAAGGTGTGTAGTTTTTTTTTAAATTTTTGTGTAAGCTTGGTTTGAAGGAATTCAAAGGGCAAAGTAAAGCATTATTATCAGTAACTGATGCCCCGAGGAAAGAAAATGCAAACACCTAGTAAGGAACCTGAAAGCTCTAGCATGACTCATGAAGAAGAGGAAAAAATGCTACATGATATATCAAAATTACAAGAACAAGTGGAACAAATCCCACGCTCACAAAAGCTAACAGAAGCTAAGATAAACGGCGTGGAATATAAGATAAATGGCATGGAATCTAAGATAAAGGACATGGAAGCTAATATGGATGATTCGAAGACAGATTTGAAGAGTGACATGGCAGATTTGAAGACATATTTGAAGACAGACATGGCATATTTGAAGACAGATTTGACAAATTTTCTACAAGAAATACTTACTAATGGTGAAAAGATTGTAAAGGAAACTCATGATGTGAACAAAAGAAATGTTAATCATGATTCCATAGACTCTAATGTTGGATCGAAGACCCACCGTATTCCAAAAATCGATATGAGGAAGTTTGATGGCAAGGATCCCACCACATGGATATTACAAATGGAGCAATTCTTCGATCTCAATATTGTGCAAAACACAAAAAAGGTACGTATGGCAACTTTATATTTGGAACCAAATCAGTTTGTATGGTATGAATGGCTTTTCTCTCGTAAACAATTTATCACTTGGACAATTTTTACGGAAGAATTGATAGCACATTATGAGGATACAAAAAGCAACACTTTTTTTAGCCAATTGATAAGTCTCAAACAAAAGGGTTCAATAATGGAGCACATTGACGAATTCCAAAAATTGAACATCAGGGTAAAAGATATTCCAGAGGAGCATAGGATTGATTTGTTCATAGGGTCTTTAATGGATAATATCCAACATGATGTTCACCTTTGGGAACCTGATTCATGAGAGAAGGCATTTAGGTTAGCAAGAAAAATGGAAAGCAAAATTATGGCAACCAGGAAGCATACCACTCACAACTATAAAGACGGAAGTGTTGTTGCCCCTAGTATTCCACAACCTATAAGGTTGACAGCAAAATAATTGGAAGAAAAAAGAGCAAAAGGGCTTTGTTACATTTGTGATAGCAAATACACTAAAGGTCATAAGTGTGCTGAGAAGAAATTATTCTACATAGATTGTGAAGAGGAAGAAGAAAAGGAGCAAGAAAGGTCAAAAGAAGAGGATATACTCCAGGAACAAAGCCTAGATGAAGAAAAAATAAATCCGACCATATCTTGTAATGCATTGGCAGGAATTACCACTCCTCAAACCATCAAGATAGAATGACAAATCAAGAAGAAAAAGGTAATAGTGTTGATTGATTCAGGAAGAACCCACAATTTTGTTCATTGTAAGGTAGCAAAGGAATTGAATTGCTTCCTATATCCAGCACCAGAGTGTCAAGTGATGATTGCAAATGGAGGAACAATAAATTTATCTAGAAAGTGCCATAATATCAAGATATCCATGGGAGAATATGTATTGACTAGCCCAATGCTTTCCATTCCAATGGCAGGTGCTGATGTTGTACTAGGAGTCCAATGGCTACAATCCTTGGGTACAATAGCTTTTAATTTTCAAGAACTTTTTATAAAATTTTCTATGGAAGGAAAGGAAGTTGAATTAAGAGGTATTGCAGGGAAACCAGGAAAGGTAATAAGCTCTAGTGGTATGACAAAGCTTCTAAAAAAGGAGCAAAGAGGTGTAATTGCACAATTATGTTCACTAGATGTTTCCACATAGGAATCCTCTATTTCTCCAGATCTCCAAAAAGTCCTCGACAATCATTCCAAGGTATTTGAGACTCCCAAAGGTCTCCCACCTATGCGTGATCATGATCATGCTATTCATCTGATTCCAGGAAGTGTTCCTCCAAACATCAGGCCGTACAGATATCCATATGTCCAAAAGAGTGAAATTGAACGTATGGTTGCAAAAATGGTAGAGGCTGGTATAATTCAACCGAGTCAAAGTTCTTTCTTTGCTCCAGTATTATTGGTGCAAAAGAAGGATGGATCATGGCGCATGTATCTGGATTATAGGGAGCTCAACAAGCTCACTATTAAAGATAAGTTCCACATTCCTGTCATTGATGAATTACTGGATGAATTGCATGGATCAATTTACTTCACCAAGTTGGATCTTTGTTCAGGATATCATCAAATCAGAATGAAGATTGAAGACATCCCGAAAACAAAATTTAGAACTCATGAGGGTCATTATGAATTTTTGGTCATGCCTTTTGGATTTACGAATGCACCTTCAACATTTCAAGGTTTGATGAATTCAATTTTCAAACCATTCCTTAGAAAATTTGTTTTAGTATTTTTTGATGATATACTAATCTACAGCAAGTCTTGGAAGGATCATGTTGAACATGTTGACAGGGTGCTACAACTATTGGAGGAGAAACAATTATATGCAAAAAGATCCAAATATTTCTTTGGAGTCCAGGAGGTGTAATATCTGGGTCATATTGTATCTCATGAAGGAGTTAAGGTAGACCCTAGCAAAATTAAAGCCATTAAGGAATGGAAAATCCCCACATCCATAAAGCATCTGCGAGGATTTCTCGGGTTGACAGGGTATCATCGCAAGTTTGTTAAGAATTATGAGAGAATAGCAACACCTCTAACAACATTATTGAAGAAAGATGCATTTTCATGGACTCCGGAAGCAACAGAGGCCTTTGAACATCTTAAAGAGGCAATGTGCCAAGCACCGGTCTTAGCTACACCAGAATTCACAAAAACCTTTATTGTGGAATGTGATGCTTCAGGAAATGGAATTGGTGCTTTTCTAATGCAAGATGAAAGACCCATTTCTTTTGAAAGTCATCCAATCAAGGGAAAGTTTTTAAGCAAAGCTATTTATGAGAAGGAAATGTTGGCAATACTCCATGCACTTAAGAAATGGCGACCCTACCTAATGGGAAGACACTTCAAGGTAAAAATGGATCATGATAGCCTCAAATACTTTTTAGAACAAAGATTATCCTCTGAAGAGCAACAAGAGTGGGTCACAAAGATGTTGGGTTATGACTTTGAAATCATCTACAAAAAAGGGAAGAAAAATGTGGTGGCAGATGCACTCTCAAGAAAGGATGAGGATGTGGAAGCATTGTTGTGCGCCATTTCTATTATCCAACCAAATTGGATAAACGAAGCAAGGGAGGAATGGAAGAATGACGAAGAAGTATGGGCACTTATTCGAAAGTTACAACAAGATTCCAGTATGTCTGATACATTTAGCTGGCAAAATGATTCTCTATGGTACGAAGATTGCTTGTACCTATGTAAGAATTCCCAACTAAAACAAAAGATTCTTATGGAATTGCACACTTCTCCGTTAGGAGGGCACTCACGATTTTTAAAAACTTACCACAGGGTTAAGAAGGAATTTTTTTGGGATGGCCTTAAATCAGATATTCAAAAGTTTGTGGTGGAATGTTTGGTTTGCCAACAAAATAAAGTTGAAACAATTAAGACATCGGGTCTATTACAATCTTTATCCATTCCAAGGCAATGTTGGGAGGAGGTTTCAATGGATTTTATCACAGGTTTACCCAAGTCTAAGGGAAAGAGTGTCATCATGGTGGTAGTTGACAGACTTACAAAGTATGCGCACTTTTGTGCATTATCACATCCATTTAAAGCCAGTACAGTTTCTACTGCATTTATGGAAACAATTCAAAAGCTACATGGAAACCCAAAGATTATTGTAAGTGAGAGAGATCCCATTTTCACTCGAAATTTTTGGAGAGAATTATTTTCTTGTCTTGGTACTCAGTTAGCTCATAGCTCATCTTATCATCCTCAATCTGAAGGGCAAACTTAGATAGTAAACAAATGTTTGGAAGGATATCTTCGTTTCTTTGTATTTGATAAACGGACACAATGCGTCAAATGGTGATTCGGATTTAAACAGGAAAGCAACAAATTACAGAGATAACCATATACACAAAGATGCAATGGAAATAATACTTCATTTCATTAATGGAAAATATTGAAATATGCTTACAATCAGAAATGGAAATAAACCAGCTAGGGCGATGGTAGCTTATATCTGAGAAGAGATGTGATGGCTACATGCCTCTGAACTGTCTTACAATGAGGCTCGAAGGCCTATTTATTGTTGAGAAACAATGGAAAACCCTTAGCATTCCAAAACCTAACCCTAGGAGATGAAACGCCAAACTGTGGGCCCTGTTTGGGGATAAATTGGTACATCAACTTCCCGGGGTCATAACTTTGGCATATGATCTCCGTTTGATGCGTACAATAGCTCATTAGAAAGATCTATCCGAGCACTATCATTGTTGGAATGAGTAATGTTGCCCCCGGATTCCTCAAAAAACGTCT
This sequence comes from Pinus tabuliformis, assembly GCA_031772625.1. NCBI lineage: Eukaryota > Viridiplantae > Streptophyta > Pinopsida > Pinales > Pinaceae > Pinus > Pinus tabuliformis. Next base: position 818,325,800 of record CM062804.1, on the reverse strand, counting down.
TTTAGGGCCTCAAAACGGCTCCGGAAGTTCAGGACCCGAAAAACTGCTAAGAATAGTAAGTTGTGCTACAATTAAGGAAACTGAAAATGCTGAGAAAGACAATGGTGGGGGTCCAGGTGGACTTGGCAGGTGGCCACCAATATCCACCTGGATCATTCCTCCCCCCTTAGGAAGCAATGGTTCCCATTGCGTTGAGCTCCTCCATGAGATGAGGAAACTTCTGCTGAACTTGTTCCCTGGTGAGCCACTTGCCCTGCAGAAGGAGTTGGCCTGCTTTGACAACTCGATACAGTGGGATGTTCTGTTGGCGAGTGTTCTTGATCTGTGTGTCCATGATCCGATCAGTTTCATCTTGTTCCATGCAATCTGGATTTAATTCTGTGGGTTTGAGCTGTTCTGCAATGTCGGATGTGTCTAGCAATGGTGCAAAGTATGGCCGAAGGTGGTCCACATTGAACACTGGGTGCAGGCCAAGGAATGGGGGAATGTTGAGCTCAAATGCATTGTCTCCCATCGCCTTAGTAATGGTGTAAGGACCATATCGGAGTGATCTCAATTTCTGATAGGCTCCAGTAAGGCGTTCCTTTTGCAAATGCAACCAGACTTTGTCGCCCACCTGAAACTTGTGTGGCACCCGATGCTGGTCATGTCGCTGCTTGTACTTGGCATTTGATTTCTCAAGAATGTCATGGACCTGCTGGCGAATATGTTGGATGCGCTCAATGAAGCTGGTGGCCTTATCTATTTCGGACTAGACATGAGTTGAATTCATGTGAGTAGCTGCAAGTGGCATGGCCACATCAATGGGGCATAGTGGCTGGAATCCCAAACCCACCTGAAAAGGGCTATGGCCAGTGGAGCTGTGAAGAGCTCGGTTGAAGCTGTGCTGAACATAGGGGAGGCTCTCGTCCCATGTGCGTGGATGCTTTGATTTATACATGCGCAGAATGTGCACAATCATCCTATTGACAACCTTTGTCTGGCCATCAGTTTGAGGATGGAAGGTTGTGGACTTCGTGAGTTTGGTGTCCAGCATTGACCAGAGACTGGACCAAAATGTGCTGAGAAATCGACTGTCCCGATCTGAGATGATAGACTGTGGGATCCCAAAGTGCACCCACACTCGTTCAAAGAAGAGTTTAGCAGTGGCTTCTGCTGTGATATTCTTCTTGCAGACCACCATAATGGCCATCTTCGAGAACCTGTCGACGACCACAAAAACACAGTCATTTCCATGCTTCGTGGAAGGAAGGCCTGACATGTAATCCATGGAGATGGATTCCCACGGTCGACTAGGGGTAGGCAACGGGGTATAGAGGCCGTGCTTCTTAATGGTCGGTTTGGCAATGGCATAGGCAGTACATGATCGGATGTACTTCCCAACATCCTGTCGAAGATTCGGCCAATAGAAATAATTTTGCAGTACTACCACTGTTTTCTCGACCCCGAAATGCCCAGCAGCCCGACTGTAGTGTGCTTCCCAAATCATCTTGGCACGCTCACTTGAAGGAACACAAAGGTGACCGAGGTGGCATAATAAGGCATCCTGGAGGTGAAAATCTGCAACATGACGACCCTCCAAGAGTGTCTGGTATGTATGGCCGAATTCTGGGTCGCTTTCGTAGAGAAGTGGCCAATCAGAAGTCTCGTGCCCACAAGAGTTGAGAACGGTGGTTAGCACCATGATTGGTGGTCGACTGAGGCAATCTGCAACATTATTGGTGCTACCCTTTTTATACTTGATATTCAAGTGAAACTGTTGCAGGCATGTAGACCACTTCTGATGGCGATCATTCTGCAATTTCCCTTGGGTCTGTATGAACTGCAGAGGTCGATGGTCTGTGTGGATGACCGTTTCCTTCCCCAAAATGTAATGCTTCCACTGTCGGCAGGCCTGTACAATGGAATACATCTCTTTAGCATAAGTCGGGTACTTCCGGACTGTGTCTGAAAGTGTTTCACTGTGATATGCCACTGGATGTCCATGTTGAGTAAGGACTGCCCCAATAGCATAGTCAGAGGCATCTGTCTCGACCTCAAATGGTTGTTGTAAATTTGGTAACGCGAGCACTGGTGCCGTGTAGAGGCGATCCTTTAGCTCCCTGAATGCCTTCTGTTGAGATTCAGACCAAAAGAATTTTGCTTTCGCCCCGCCCTTGGTGACTTGACTCAAGGGCCAAGAAATATGAGAAAACCCCAACACAAACCTGCGGTAGAAGTTGGCAAGACCTAGAAAGCTGCGGAGCTCTGTTAGAGTGGTTGGAGAGGGCCAATCCCGAATGACTTGGATCTTGGTTGGATCGACATGCACCCCCTGTTCACCAATGGTGTATCCCAGATACTGAACTTGGGTGATGCCAAAAGTGCATTTCTCCAAATTGGCACATAGCTTGTGTTTCCGCAGTGTTTGGAGAACCTGTCGGATGTGGTGGAGGTGCTCTTCCCAACTCTGGCTGAAGATCAGAATGTCATCCAAGTATACTACTACAAAGGAGTTGGTGAATGGCCGCAAGATGTCATCCATTAGCCTCATAAAGGTTGCAGGAGCATTCGTCAATCCGAAAGGCATGACCAACCATTCGAAGAGGCCCTCCTTGGATTTGAAGGCAGTCTTCGACACATCGGAGGGTTTGATTGGTACCTGGTGATATCCTGACTTCATATCGATCTTGCTGAAATATTTCACCCCCTTTAGTTGGTCTAGGAGGTCATCAATCCGCGGGATCGGGTACCTATTACGGACAGTGATCTTGTTCAGCGCCCGATAGTCAATACAGAGTCTCCACGTCCCATCCTTCTTCTGTACCAACACGATCAGGCTCCCACAGGGCGATGAACTCGGACGGATGTGACCTTTCTGTAGGAGCTCCTGAATCTGCCTCTTGATTTCATTGTTCTCCAGAACTGAGCGCCGATAAATTGGTCCATTGGGTAGCGGCGCACCTGGGGTCAGATCGATGGAGTGCTTGACTTGACAGTGCAGAGGAACCCCTGCCGGGGAGGTGAAGATGTCCTCGTACTCCTCCACAACCTTGTCCATATGTAGTTGTCGTGCAAAGGGACCCCCTTTGGAGGTCGCGACCACTGTCTTCTTCTTTCCTTGAGGGCGTATCATCAGGAAAACAAATTTCCTGGTTTTGGAAATGATCTTACTGCATTGTTTCACAGTAATCAAAGAGATGGCTGCAGGTGGTGCTACCTATGGTATCCTGAACAACTTATTTCCCAATGTAATAATAACAGCACGGGGCCTTGATTCATACACAGCATGTCGCTTCCACAAGTATGGTTGTCCTAGTAATACATCACAAACTTCAAGGGGAGCAATGTCACACAATACCTCATCCGTGAAGGGCTTGATGTTGTATGGAAGGCGACACTGCTGTCTCACGCGAAGATCTCGTCGTTGGTGAAGCCACCCAATGGTGTATGGTTGTGGATGTGCTGTGGTTGGTAAGCCCAACCGCTTCACGACCTCTGCTGAAATGAGGTTCTTTTGACTCCCGCTATCAACAATGAACTGTATCGGGGAGCCCTTTACCCACATCTGGGAGTGGAAGAGACGCTCCTCCTCCTCTGGATCTTCGGGTTCATTTTTCTGGATCTTTGCGGTAGCAATAGTGGCACTGGGATCTGCATCAATGATCTGCTTCCCTTTTTCATACCCCTTATCGGGTTCTGACTCAGAGTCGGAACATGCATCTGATTCTAAAACCTTTAGCTTAGCCACCAGTGACTGCTTGCCCCGACACTCACTTGTGTTGTGAGTGGAGCTCTTATGGAACTCGCACCATTTTCCAGTGTCCTTTCTCGGCTTCGCGGCGTTGTTCTTTGCTTGCGGCTTCAGCTGGTTGTCTTGGGCTGTCCCGCCTTGGCTTTGTCCTTTGTTCTGTGGTTTAGGGGCACCTTTCCCTGCTTTGGATTCGCAGATCCAAAGTCTCGCTTCTTTTGTTTAAACTTCTGCTCGACCTTGACGGCATATCGGTATGCTGCGCCGAGTGAGGGGATGTTTAGGAATTGTATTTCTTCTTGGATGTACTTGTGCAGGCAGCCACGGTATTTGAGTATCAAATGTTGCTTCGAATCCTTGATACCCAACTTTGTGCGAAGGGTATGGAAAAGATTGGTGAACTCCGGCACGTCTTGGTCCCTTCCCTACCGCAGTGTGGTCCACTTTATGTATTCATACTCATAGCTTCCGACAGGGTAGTACTGCTCCTTGATGGCATCCCAGAACGAATCCCAAGTGGGTGCAGCTGAAAATAGTGAGCCAGTACTTTCATCCTTCTGCTTGCAGTAGTTTTCCCACCAGTCCTTGACGTGGGGGGCTGCTTTGAGAAGAGCAAAAACAATCTTTTCCCGACTCGAAAATTCATGAACAGAAAAATAACCCTCTAGCAGATTCAACCATTTATCTACGACATCTGCGTCTATCTGACCCTCGAATATGGGGATTTCAAAATTAACTTGTACCTTAAAGGGTGTGGCATTTCCAGAGTAGCTGCTGGAAGCCGATGCGCTGCTTCTGGGTAGCCGCTGAAGGATTTGGGCAAAGCTGTCCATCATCGCGTTCCATTGTCGCTCGAGGGATTCTTCGAGCAAGATTTTGATGGGATCTCCTGCCCCCTCGTCTTTCTTCTCGTCCGCCATGGGAGGCCGTCGGGATTTGCGAGGCTGGTCTTGCAAATGTTCAACCAGTTCAAGCCCTAACTCCTTATATCCCGACCTTGTTGGGGACATGCAAAGAAAAATAGAGAAAAAGCAGACCGCTCTGATACCACTGATCCGAATTTAAGTAGGAACACAACAAATTATAGAGATAACCATATACACAAAGATGCAGTGGAAATAATACTTCATTTCATTAATGGAAAATACTGAAATATGCTTACAATCAGAAATGGAAATAAACCAGCTAGGGCGATGGTAGCTTATCTCTGAGAAGAGATGTGATGGGTACATGCCTCTGAACTATCTTACAATGAGGCTCGAAGGCCTATTTATTGTTGAGAAACAATGGAAAACCCTTAACATTCCAAAACCTAACCCTAGGAGATGAAACGCCAAACTGTGGGCCCCGTTTGGGGGTAAATTGGTACATCAACTTCCCGGGGTCGTAACTTTGGCATATGATCTCCGTTTGACGCGTACAATAGCTCATTATAAAGATCTATCCGAGCACTATCATTTTTGGAACGGGCAACATTGATCCACTCCATGGACCCATGTTGCTCGCGGATTCCCCAAAAAATGTCGTTTAGGGCCTCAAAATGGCTCCGGAAGTTCAGGACCCGAAAAACTGCTAAGAATAGTAAGTTGTGCTACAATTAAGGAAACTGAAAATGCTGAGAAAGACAATGGTGGGGGTCCAGGTGGACTTGGCAGGTGGCCACCAATATCCACCTGGATCAAATGGTTGCCTCTGGCTGAATGGTGGTATAACACTTCCTTCCATACAATAACAAAAATGACCCCATTTATGGCACTTTGTGGGTATCAACCACCATCCATCACATCATATTTAAGAGAAAGTTGTAAGGTTCAGGTAGTGGAACATGACATCGAACATCAACAACAAGTCCTCCAAATCTTAAAGGATAACGGCGTGTTGGCATAGAATAGAGTGAAACAACAGGCAGATCAACATCGAAGTGAAAGAAGTTTTGATGTAGATGATTGGGTATTCCTACGGCTACAACCATATAAGCAAATGTCCCTCAAGAAAGCTAAGAAGGATAATAAATTATCACCAAAGTATTATGGTCCGTACAAGGTGTTGCAAAAGATTGGTACTATGGAATACAAATTGGAGCTTCCTGCAGCTTCTCGATTGCACCCAGTTTTCCATGTTTCAAGTTTAAAGAAGGTTATAGGCGACAAGCTCCCAGTTCAAACAATATTGCCAGAACTTGATGAGGAAGGAAAAATTATATTAGAATCGGAAGAATTCATAGAAACAAGAACTCGATAGCTACGAAATCGAACAATTGCAGAGTATCTTATCAAGTGGAAGAACTTATCCGCTGAAGATTCCACATGGGAGGATGAGAATTTTATTCAGAAGTATCCAGAACTACTCAAGCGTTGAGGACAACACTTTTTTAAAGGAGAGGGGCATGTTGGGTCCCTATAATACTAGCGGTTACCCCATTACTATTGTGGTTATACCCCTTATTAATATTGTTGTGCCCCTATTGCCCCCATATTGTTATTATTGTGCCCCATACAATCCCTCTATTGTTAATTTTTTGGCTTTATATTATTATTGTTAGGTCGACTGGATTATATTGTGAATCCTTAGACTCTTATATATAGAAAGGAGGTTTTGTCATTTGAATCATCCAAGAATTGTTCATTTATGTAATGTAAAGGAGGTTGCCTCCTCGAAGAGGCTGAATTCTAAGGCGTTGATCTATCTTTTCTATCTTTTCTTGAGCTGGTTTCATAACAAATTGTTTCATCAAATACTGGTGCCCTACAAAGATCAATAACAAGTGAATCAAAATCTTGATCGAATTAGTGAGTGAAGAGATCATGACAACCACAATTAGAAAATTCAAGATGTGCATTGGAATCCTCACGATCTGACGAATCATACAAAGGGGTTAATGAGAAATAGAATTTTTGACCCTCTAAACTTCTAGAAAGAAAAGATAATAGATTGGGTTGATTTGAAAATAAATATTTTTGCTCATCAAAATCAAATGAGAAACTAACATCCTCTGTGTCCTATGAATGGTCGAAACTAGAAGCATCCAAGCATGAATTTTCACAAGAAAAATCAGAAATGGAAGGATCACAGAAGATGTCAGGATAAAGCAGATGAGGTACGGATAGAAGGGGGTGATCCTTCACCGTAGTTTATTCTTCATATTCCCACACATACTCATAAAAAATGACAGTGTAGGTTGGATTTTCAACACCAACTTCTTTGACAACTTGATCCTCATGAACAAAAGAGGTGGAGTCCAGAACAGGTGAACACAACACAATACAATTTGGAGGATCAAAGGAATCACAAGATGGAGGTTGAGAAGATGCGACCACATGACAACCATCGAGGTTGAAGTTCACATCTGTTCAGATATCCAGAGAAGGTGGGGTGGGACGAGGTGAAATTTCAACTCATGGGTTCGCAACTTCTCCCACCTCTTCCTACAAAGCCATATATGTTTGATAAGAAGACGACAGAGGGTGACTTGTGATGAAAAGCTTGTTCATCTTAGATTTAGAAGCTCTAACAGCGAGGTATGTTGGGAGGGGTTCAAATGATTCAAACTCATGTGGATTTTTAGATACGTGGAGAATATACTGAAACCTTTCTTTGAGAAATTTCCAATGAATTCTATCTTGAGGGATTTGAAAAGAAAGATTATAGAAGTCATCCCAAAATTTCACAATAGAGTCATCATGTGCTTTCCATAATTCTAGAAATTTTATATTAAGTGATCTATGATCGTAATGGAAGAAAACATTACTTAACTCTCTAATCATGTCATTAAAAGATTTAATAGAGGCTGCGGGCAATGTGAGACACCATTGCTAAGTGCGACACCTAAACATGTGAGTGAATAGCCCCCAAGAAATGTCATCCGAGGGGACTTCATTCCTTTCACATAAACCTAATAAGGAAACTTTGTGTCTTAAAAAGGCTATTCCACCTAGATTGTTGTATTTGAGTAATGAAAAGTCATCAATGACATCCTCCGACACTTCCAAAGCATGTGCATGAGAAAAACATGCTAGAGTTGAGATTGTAATGTATGTCATGAATGATGTGCAGAGGTTCAAAATATAATTTGAGGGCTCATCTTTTCATCTATCCCTCCTTCTAGTGCCAGAAATGTTGATGATCTTGGACCCGCCAACATTTCAAGGGATCCCCCCATAAGAAATCCCAACTAGACCTTAGACCGTTTGGAGTAGGAGTCCGAAAAATGGGTGGTAAAGTAGTGCCTTGACTGTGGTAGTGTGAATAGGTAAGTATGATAACTTTGTCAGAAGAAAGTGTGTGACCTTGCAGTGATTCAAGTGAGATGCATGGGGGTTCTAACACATGGAGGGGAAAACGAAGCGAAAGAAAAAATTTGGAGGGTGGTTGTAGCTTCTACAACATCTACATATTAAACCTCTGCAATACAATCTCAACATACTTCCTATGGTTTAACCAGAGCTTCCTATTTGTCCGATGTTGTTTAATTTCCATGACCAAAATACAATTTTCAGCACCAAGGTCCTTCATGTCAAATTTAGAGCAAAATAGAGTCTTCAAATCCTAGATAAATTCTTTGTCATTTCCAATTAGAAACATATCGTCCACATACAAGACTAAATAAATATCATGTCAACCAACTAATTTAAAATACACATAATGATATTCTTTGCTCCTTGTGAAGTGAATTCCTTATATATATGTATCAAATTTTTGATACCACATATTTGGTGACTTCTTTAACCCATATAGAAACTTTTTTAACTTGCATACTAGTTCCTTCTTATGATTTACTACAAAGCCTTATGGTTTATTCATGTAGATTTCTTCTTCCAAATCCCCATGAAGAAATGTTGCCTTATCATCGATCTGTTCCACTTCAAAATCAGAAGGAACAATAAAATTTATATAATAAAGCTTAACTTGGAAACAAGAGAAATAATATCGCCAAAATCAATTCGTGGCAATTCAGAATAACCTTTTTCTACCAATTGACCTATGTATTTCTCCAGCTTTCCTTCTGCATTCATCCTCTTCTTAAACAGCCATTTGTTTTCAATGGGTTTCCTTACAACTCGCAACTCCATCAGATCCCAAGCCTCATTTTTGTCCAAATATGTCATTTCATCAACGATGGCCTCCTTTCAGAGTTTTCCATCTTCTGAATCCACTACCTCCCTGACAATTTTGGGATCATCATCAGTAATAGATAAAGGAAAATTTGAAGAGAGAGTAGATGGACTATACCTCTCTTATTTCCTTCTCTCTCGAATTGATCTTCTCAAAAATTGAGTGTGTGTCTCTTATTAATGTTCTGTTGTAGAGTTCGATTCTTCCTCATTCAATTAAAACTCTATCTTCTCAGGTTCCTTTCATAAGACTTCATGTGTAAATAACATCTTTCACCTCTCTAAACATCAATCTTGGTTGTACACAAACCTCCTTATTTTTGGGTTCCAAAGCTTATAACCTTTTAAACCATCCTTATACCTTATAAAGATGCACCTTTCAGATTTACTATCTAATTTGGTCTTTTTATCCTTTGGAACATGTACATATGCATCATAGCCAAATACCCTCAGATGTGAAAGAGAGGGTTCCTTACCATTCCATACCTCATATGGTGTCTTATCCTCCAACGTTGATCAAGGTGATCTATTGAACATGTAACATGCAATATACACTACCTCTACACATAATTCCTTCATTAATCTAGTTCCATTGAGCATTCTTCTTGCCTTTTCATCAACGTCCTATTCATTCTTTTAGTAACTCCGTTTTTCTAAGGTGTGTATGGAGTAGTCTTCTGTCATGCTATACCACACTTCTTACAAAACTCTTTAAATTACTTCTTGGAGGAATCTCCACCATCACTTGTTCTCAACACCTTAATCTTGTTCTGTATTTGATTTTCCACCAGAGCCTTAAATTATTTAAACCTATCAAAGTCTTCAAATTTCTTCCTGAGGAAATATATCCATGTATTCCTCGATAAGTAATCAATAAATTAGGAATAATACAAATAATTACCCAGTGATGGAACTGACATAGGTTCAAACACATCACTGTGCACAATATCTATTGTACCTTTCTCCTTGTTAGCAGTAAAGGGGAAGTTCACTCGATTCTTCTTCCCATAAACAAAATGTTCATAGAAATTGAAATCCACTAAGAAATTATACATACCTTCTACTGTACCATTACCATGTAGTATTTCAAGACCCTTCTCTCCAGTGTGTCCCAGTTTTTCATGCCATAAAACAATATTTTCCCGAGATACCACTAGATTTTCTACTCCACCTTCAGGAACCAGAGAACTATTACACCCATCAATAACAATGCTACCTATAAGCTTTTACAGAGTTGCAATCTCAACTCCCTTCATGAATACAGGTCCTCCTTGAACCATATTGAATATATCTTTCGCAAAGGCTATTTTTACATTTGTATCATCCAAATTTATTACAAAAATAAGATTTATGGCTAATCAAGGAATTTGTAGAACACTAAGAATTTCTCTAATACTTCCACCTTGTAACTTCAACTTGAATTATCAACATCTTATGATTCTGGCCTTCCTGTCATCACCTAGGAATACATCAGCATCATCATATTTGTCATACTCGTAGAACCACTCCCTATGGGGACTGAAGTGAAATGACGCATCTGAGTCAATCAACCATATGTCATGATCTATGTGTGTACTTGAAGAATAATCCAAGTGCACATCCCCACCTTAATCTGTGATGGTCTTCACATCTACAGAAGGAGCATTATCAAATCCCTTTCCTTTTTAAGGTTTTTTAGATCTATAGTCCTTTTTGTAGCACCCTTCTTTTTCACATTTCCAACATACCTTTAGATATTTTCCTGGAGATTTAGATCTCCCTCTAGATTTATATCTCCGACTTGCGGAATTATTTTTGTGTATGTTTTGAGACCATCCTCTTTTAGACAATGCATCTCCATTCTAGCTCTCCATATTTTTTCATCTTGACATCTCCTTTGACAACAAGGATGCGACTATTTCATCAAACTTTAAGGTAGTTGTATTGCAACCTATTGAAACAACCAGACTATCCCATGAGTCTAGTAGAGGACAAAACAAATTGATGTAATTATCTTCATCTAAAATTTTAAAATAAATAGATAACCACTAGCTTATTATAGTATTAAAGTCATTTATATGCTTTGTCACTAAGTCTCCATCCTTCATCCTTAGGTTATATAGTTTTTTCCACAAGAATAGTTTGTTCACCATACACTTAGATTGATACAAAGTCCCTAACTTGCCCCACAAAGCCTTCATCATAGCTTCCCTTAATACATTCAACAATACTGAATCTAAGAGACACAGTTGTATTGTGCTCTTCACCTTCTGATTTAACTTTGCCCAGTCTTCTGCCAACATTCTTTTTGGTGTCATACTTGGATCTACAATGATCCACTAATCTCTATCCACCAAAAAATCCTCCATCTTGAGCTTCCACAACTCAAAAATTTGTCCACTTAATTTCTTGATCTCTACCTTTCCACTATCTGTCATCTTCTTTCATCCTAAGAATCGATCCCATAGTGTAACAACCTTGGTTAAAAACTCATGTAAAAATATATAAGACCATGATTTATGGGACACATATTGCAAGCTAAATGGTGGGAAAGATATCCTATTAGGTGTTCATTTCAATTATTATGACTAAAGGAAATTGGCAAAGGAAATGGCTAAGGTTTTTGAAAGGAAAAATGGCATTTTTTGAACATTTATTTATGCACATAAGGGAAATTAGGAGAAAAGGGAGGTGAAAGGTCACATGTTGCATGTGAGGAGGAAATTGAAGGAAAATTATGGAAAATGAAGAAAATAGAGACCTCGTTGATAAAAAGGCTTATGAAGATCAGTTGGAAATCTTTTTCTCAACTTTGGTGGTCTCTCATTCTTCTCTTTCTCTCTCATACTCTTGGACACTTAGAGTTTTCTTGGAGCACTCTTGCAGGAGAGTGGCATACTTGGAAGGAGCAAGCAAGGAAGAGAAGGATCAAGAAATGACATCAATATTATTTGCAGGTATTGATTTGCATGTGTATTTTCCTTGCAAGATTTTTCGTGCATGGTATTGCATGTGCTTATTTTCTATCATGGCATGCATTTTTTTAGGTGTGACAATTTTTTCATCCTAGTCTTTCCATTTCTAAATAGCAACGATGTAATGGGGTTCTCATGTTTTGGTTGAGCTAGATTGCAGATGGATCTAAAGCTGAGTGAGGTGGATCTCCGAATGATAGAACTCATGGCCTAGTGGTTCATGAACCAGACTATGGATCATGGTGAAGGCACTGGCATACTAACCCCTGAGTCAGACTATGTGTTGGGAATGGAATCCCCCCACAACAGGCTTTTGGGGCTCAAAGCCCAAATTTTGGTTAGAGATGTTGTAAAACTCTGCGAATTGTGGGCATTGAGCGCGAAGTGTACAATTGTGTCATAGGGTTGTCCGCCCTAAACATTTTATTGTAAAATAATATAAAGTTAGCCTTTGCAGACCATGGGATTGTATAAATAGAGTGAGGCTCTAAGTTCTAAAGTTAGTTAATGAGTGATGGATAAAGATAATAGTGAAGGAATGGTTCAGGCTTAGAGTGGAGTTCTAAGTGTCTTGGGTTGTAGCAGTAGGAAGAGACTCTACAGCTGAGTGCGTAGAGGCCTAGTAGAGTCCGCAGCTAAGTTGTGGACCCCTACAGCTGAGTGCGGAGGGCGGAGTCGAGTCTGTAATCGAGACTGGAACCTAATAAAGAGAAGGTTATCCTAATTCTATGTAATTTCTGTGCATTATCTTCTTTATGTTTATACTCGTTTATGTATTGTGTGCACTGATACGATTGTTGATTATACTATAATAACCATAAGTCTCACACACACAAGTTAAGTAATCGTTTAAATAGCAAGGAACTTGGGTATTATATGGGTTGCTCCCTGAGTAGGGCTGCATGGAAGCCGCGCTATAGGTTCCGAAGGGATCACAAGTGCGTGCAGCTACAGGGTAGACCGCGGACCTCCAGAAGCCCATCAGACATCCTAAGGGTGTGCAAACCTAGTTTTAGCACCCTCCCATACTACTTTTGGTGAGACCTTAGTCCGCGCTCTGCAAACTGTTGCCAAAAGGACCAGTAGTACCAGGATTTTCTTGGCTAAATCACCTCTGAACCTGGGTGAAGCCCCACTAAGCCAAAAAATGGTTCCATTGTCAGGACTTGGATTTGCATAAAGGATGTTTGATGTCGTGCCACTAGAACCCTACAAAGAAATAAATTTAAGAGTGGTTGGACAAGAAGATTCACGAGTTCACGGCGTAGGAAAATAGAAATCCGAGAGTATCTAAAAAGCAGTGGTTGGATCGCTAATTGTACACTAAAATCCACAAAATTTCCTTTGCATATTTTCCATCTGAGCTATATGAGTGGATTGCAAAGTTAGCAAACAGCCAGGGAAGGTGTAGGTTCAACAAACCAATAGTGTGGACTCTGGAACTAGTGCGTAGACTAGAAGCCTCAGAAGATAAGATAGCGCAAGGTGTGGACCATTTGCTCGATCGAATAATAGGAGGAGTTATCACTAAGTTCACGGTAGACACAACCATCAGCTACAGTGACGCAGAGCGACGTTTTCTCAAGGGACCGTGAGGTAGGTACGTTAAATCTTTGAACACTTGGATTAAGATGCTATTATGTGAAAAGAGGATTATGCAAATAAATTAATGTTTGGGACTACGCGGAGTGGAAAGATCTATAGAAGTGGAAGCAGTGAAGAATTAGAAAACAGTCCCTTAATTTCACCCTCGTGGGAGAGCGAGGATGAGCTCGCGAAGGTTTCGTTGAGAAGTGTACTCAGTTTGATAAGGAAGTGAATTCCACGTTTACCACCTCCACCCACACCACCACCCACTTCACCCTCCTCACCTCCATCTCCACCCACTCCACCTCCGCCACCTCTACAGTTCAGTATGGCAAATGCGATCAAGCTGTGGGTGTTCAAAGGAGTAGGAAATGAAGACCCAGACCAATTCTGGTTCATGGTAAGAGTAGTATGGGAAGAATAGGGCGTCACGGATGATAATATTAAAAAGGCTATGCTAGTGAGCGCACTGCAGGATCACGCATTAATGTGGTATATCAAGCATTCTAATGACCACTCAAACACAAGAATTGCAGAGATCCAGACTGCGTTGAACAGGGAATTTAGTAGGCCAAAGTCAGAGATGCAGCCAATCATTGGGTTTAAGGAGATCGTAATGCCCCCAAGCGAGACCCCCTAGGATCTAGACCAACGGCTGAAAAGTACGATCCGCAAAGCTAACATGACATTAACGGATGCACAACATCGAGCATGTTTTGTGGCCTTGCTTACGCCACACTTAAGGATGTCGTTTTCATAGCAAAAACTTTCCACCTAGGCCGAAGCATTGGAGATGGAAATGAGGTTACATGAGACCCCTATACAAGACCCTAGATTGGGAGTCCAACAAATCCACGCGTAGCTACAAAATCTATGTCTCGAAATGCAGAGTTTGAAATAGGATAGGGTACCTCAGCCAAAGGCACGTGAGGAAGTATGGTGCAGAAAATGCAAGCGCTAAGGCCACGACAAAGATCACTATCCAGGGTTCATGAACTACTTGGTAGGAGGAGGGCTAATGCCATTAAGACTGGAGGCACAAGTGGGGCAGAGCGTGGCATCTGCATTATGGCACGCAATCTTCCAGATAGGAGGAAAACATACCACAGATAATTTTCATATGTTGCAGAAGCATATGCAGACATCCCAACAATTGTTTTGTAATTTCTTCAGGTCAGTAGGCCATGACAAATGCACCTTCCCAAGCTATGAACTAATTATGGATCAGACTCCTACCTACAAGGTGTAGGTCAAAACACGAGTCCTTGAACCAAATGTAGGGATGACATGTGCTGGGTTTCAGTGGCGCAATCAGGGTCGAGGTGGAATGGAAACAGGAAGGGGTCATGGCCAGACAATTTGTTACATTTGTAGAAGGCTAGGGCATTATGCCCGCGATTGTACGAAACTGACTAGGATATCATGTTGGTATTGTAATCAGTTTGATCATTAGGTGGAAGATTGCCCTTTGTTGATACCGAAGATGCATGAAAAGTGGGTACTCCAGCCCCCTCCAAACCAGAATTTACAAATGATGAGGTCTGAACCATGCGAAGAAGACCCAAATATAATCATGATTCTCATGAGCAGTGTGACAATGGGAGATGATAAAGGGAAACCACCAGAAGAGAGCTTGTGGGTTTGCAAGGCTTTGACAAAGGAACTCGAGTTTGATTTAGAACACATGAAGGAGACATTCATGGAACCTAAGAAGAGCTTCATGGAGGCCTCCACTTCAGGTAGTAAGGATCAACTAGAACCAGGGATGGATCCTTCCATGCTCACTACCTTGCTAGAGACATGCATGAAACTACTGCGTGACAACAAGGAAGTCAAAGGACTATAGTAATTTATTACTAGGTGCGCAGGATCAGGAGAACCCTGCGTGGTCCAAAAACTGGGAAAGCATGATTTGGCTACCCGAAAACCCTAATGAGCGATCACGACACACATTTCTTGAATGAAATCATTAGCATACTCACAGAAGAGTTCCAGGTTTATCACCAGAAAAGTACACCATAGCACCCACAGGCCAATGGAATAGTAGAAGAATTCAATAAAATACTGGAGACTGCGCTGACCAAAGCATGTAATGCACAGTGGGATCATTGGGACCTGTGTGTACCCACTGTGTTATGGGCGTACAAGACAACGTGCAAGAAATTAATGGGACAGACACCCTTCCATTTGGTCTATGGTACAGAAGCATTCATGCTCATGGAATATTTCATACCTGGCCTGCGAATAGCATTGCTCACAGGAATGATGGACCGCGAAGCTCTGGAAGAAAGGCTCACGCAGTGATAAGAACTCGAGGAAGAATGGTTTCTGGCTGGATTTCACCATCAGGTACAAAAGTAGCATGAAAAGGCCTGGCACGAACACCATATCAAGTTGCACACCTTCAAGGTAAATGATTTAGTGCTACTGTATGACAACAAGTTTGAAAAATTTCTAGGAAAGTTCAGAATGCACTGGTTGGAACCATATGTGGTAAAAGAGGTCACAGACGGAGGTGCAGTCTAGCTAGTCAAACTTAATGGAGAACCTTTCCCAGGAAAAGTAAACGGCAGTTGCCTGAAGCCCACATGGGTGGGCTAGCTATCTGACTAACTGACCGAAGCATAGTCTTCATGACCCAAGGAGTCGAACAAGGGCGCGAGACTATAAACATAGGCACCAAAAACCAGTACCAAAGAAAGGGCATGAGTCAGACATGGATGATGCAGAAGCAACAAAAGAGCACATACAGCAGGTCCAGTAAATAACAGAACAGTGCACCGTGGACCTCTGGGCAATGTAGGATTGGTTGGAGGGGCTCTATTCCAAGATCGTTGCACTAGTAGAGTGACTCGGGATGAGTCACAATGATTGTGTTGGGGGCTTGTTGGGCATGGAATCCCCCCACAACAAGATTTTAGGGCTTAAAGCCCAAGTTTTGGTCAAAGATGTCGTAAAACTCCGTGAATTACGAGCACAGAGCATGAAGTGTACAATTTAGTCATAGGGTTGTCCTCCCTAAACATTGTATTGTAAAATAGTGTAAAGTCATCCTACCCATGGTCCGCGGACCATGGGATTGTATAAATAAAGTAAGGCTCTAAGTTGTAAAGTTAGTTAATGAGTGAGGGATAAAAAGAATAGCAAAGGAATGGTTCAGGCTTATAGTAGAGTTCTAAGTGTCTTGGGTTGTAGTAGTAGGAAGAGGCTCTACAGTTGAGTGTGCAGAGGCCTAGTAGAGTCTGGAGCTAAGTGTGCGAACCCCTGCAGCTGAGTTCGCAGGGTGGAGTCAAGTCTGTAATTGGGATAGGAAGATAATAAGGAGAATTTTATCCTAAGTCTGTGTAATTGTTGTGCATTATCTTCTTTATGTTTATACTCATTTATGTATTGCGCGCACTGATGTGATTGTTGATTATACTGTAATAACCATAAATCTCACACACAAAAGTTATGTAATCATTTAAATCGCAAGGAAATCGGGTATTATACGTGTCGCACCGTGAGTAGGGTTGCGTGGAAGCTGCCTTGTAGGTCATGAAGGGATTGCAAGTCTGCGCAACGAAAGGTCAGAATACGAACCTCCAAAATCCCATAAGACGTCCCAAGGGTGCGGAAACTTGGTTCTAGCACCCTCCCATACTACTTCGGGTGAGACCTCAATCTGCGCTCCGCAGACTATTGCCGAAAGGGCCAGTAGTACCGAGATTTGCTTGGCTAAATCACCTCTGAACCTGGGTCAAGCCCCACTAAGGAAACACTATGGGTTGTGGTAAAGCCAGGATTGTGTGCCTTGGTGGGCCTAGGAATACTTTCTAGTCAATGACAGGATATAAGATAAATCTAAGAGATGGATTTCTCTCGGTTGGTCATAGTAATCATGCTTTTGGATATGCGAGAGTGGGTCTTAGCTTAGGGCCCAGTGACAGTGTGGATTGCGGTAAAGCCTAAGAGACTAAGAGAAAGGAAAAATCCTCATGGTGTAGGTGGAGAAATCCAGTGCCATCCATGCTTTTTTTGGCCTAGTGATTTGGTGGAGATCATGGTAAAGCCTGTTATTACATGTTCATTATGTTGGCTTAGTGATCCAGGATGGATTACGGTAAACCCTATTTTCCATTGATGAGGGTGAGCTGGTTTACCATCGAGATGCCCTAGTTGGTTCTTTTTGTTTGAGTACCACATTCATGCTTGGAATATGGCATGAGGGTGAATGGTTGAAGAGATATTTGGATCATCCATTCTATGGTCGGGTGGAACATGGTAGTCCCATCCCGGGTTTGGATTTTATATCATTGATATGAGGTTATTTCTCCTTGTAATCCTATGATTATTATACTAGTTTATATATGGATCATATGGCTATGATTTCCTTGGTATTTTTGTTAATATTGTGTTCGTTATATATATGTTTTATGAGAGGGGCTATGTATGGATCTCATTATGTTTTTACTTGTAAATGAATGAAAAGTTTATCTGTGAACTAACAGATGATAATGAAACAAATGAGATAAGGGAGTAATGCTTCATAGTGATTCTCAGATAAGTATGATACCCCTATGCTTAAATATGTTGTTTACACCTGTAGATTACAAATTTGTGATATGTTTGATGAAATATTTTTCATGGCTAGTAGGAGTCTTGGTTAAGGTCTTGTTCAAGTATTTACATTTTCATCATTGTTTCCATATTATCTTTCTGTTATGAAGGTGCCATTCAATTCTGGGAAGTGACTTGGGTTATGGGCCTAAAAAAGTAGCTCAAATCTCGATGATGTTGGCACAACACTGGAAAAAATTACTCGCTGGATGCTAGCATGTCTTGGCATGAGAGTGTCCAAAGCATTTTGGATGTTTTCAGGTCCATATCATGGGAGCATCTGGGGTCAAGTGGTCTAAAACCTTAGTGGGACCCAGGGGCTAGCTACCTAAGTGGTTGGGATGGTTCCTGAGAGTCCTGTAGCTACCGTGCAAGGTGTGCTTGATGTGTTTATATTGATTCCACTTCCTTAAGATCACCTAGGAGTTTGAATCATATCATAGTACGGTCTCATCTCATGTTTACCCCAGTTTTCTGGTTACTTGTGTAGGTGTGAGAGGAGGGTGTTAAAGAGTGGTATCAGAGCATGGTTCACAGTTCAAACTAGATGGGTGGTGTGTTGGTCATGCATTCATGTTAGTTCATATGCATTCCTTATGCTTGTAGTCCATGCTCTTGTTTCATTTTCATGGTGTTGATCATGGTTGTAGTGATGTCTCCATGTGAAGGTTGATGGTGTTGCTATCGAATGTGTCGTCATGAGTGTATGGTTGTATATGCATGTCAGTGTCTTTACGATGTTATGCGTGAAATTTTATGGTTATGGTTATGCATGTATGGTAGGTCATACATTCATCATGAGGTCATTATATGAAATTAGGTCATCATGATGTTATTGGTATGTGTTATAGCTGCTACAACAACACCCAAAAATATTTGGGCATATCCAAAACTTTGGGTCCCCCTCTGCTCACCCTAGGCTATTAGGGTTTTCATAAGGACTTCAGTTGGTTACTCTCAAAATCATCCTTCCTATCAAGCCATATTGATGTGCCCATTCACGCTTCACACCTTGAATGCCCACATCATGTGTTGTCTCAGATAGTGACCTCATTATTGCATTAGAGTATTGACGTTGGTTGCTTCAAAGATGCATTGAAAGTCCCGCTAAGGCCCTAAAACCCATCTTTCTATATTTTACATCATGGATTGGTGAAGGCACTATGCATAGACATATAGGTCGTCAAGTTGTCTTTCATTATGTTTCCCATATTAGGGTTTGGGAGAAACCCTAAAATTCTGAAAGAAAAGGTGCATTCTCATCGACATTGTTTGGTATCATGGGAAGAATCATTATGTATCGTATTCCTCTAGGTTCATGGTTATTTCCCCCCATCTCAGCATTTGCATTAGGATCATAATAATGTTGTCTTCCCCTTGCACCCTTGAAACCCTAGGTTGAATTGACTAAAGATTCTCACCCGTCATAATGCATGTTTGCTAGTGCTTCGAGGAACTTTCTCTACATGCACATCATCCCCATGGGAAACAAAAATATTATAGTCACTTCCGATTAGTGTTCCATCAATGCCTAGTTCCGAATTCGTCTCAACAAAGAAAATTTGAAGCATGACTCACTCAACCCATGCCACCCATAACATCTCAGTTTAGATTATTTATGGTTCATGCTCCCTGAATGAATTATTTTTATTTTTATTTATTTTCTTTCATGCTCTCACACGAATATGGTTTTATTTCATGCTCTCACATGAAAATATCGATATTACAAGCTAACTTTCTCTCCTTCCATCTTCTTTTCAAGGAATTAGTTGAAGGTGCCACAGATATACATTAATCAATGCAACAATTGCATTAAATAATCCATTGAATTGACATCACTAAGGTGATATAAAGTTGGTGGATTTATTTTTCCATATGAATCTCCCGTACTCCTTTAAAGAGTGTAAAATAAAGCGTCTTTGATAACAATGAAGGAAGAAAATAAACTATATGTTTCCAAGACACCAGTCGGGAAGAAACTTTAGTTGAGCATAAAAGAAAATAAGGGTTATATCAAAGGGAAATGATGCACTCTTTATTACATGATGGAGATTTGAATTAAATAAGGAAATGGGGTTTGCATAATATAAATTTATATCAAATGAAATGGTTCATGCTTTGTGAAAGGAAGGAGTAAGTAACATGTGCTGGAGTACGTAATGTTTGCATACGCATCATAAAAGGCAACACAACATGCCCACGCACAACTGGAGAAGCATACATTTTGGAAATATGATGGGATGGTTGAAGACCATTTAATTTATGCCATTCATATATGAATTATGGGGCAAATCATTCTAATAGGATACATGCACATTGTGCTAGAATCAAAGGGTCATTGATACACCCGCATCAAACATGTGACCAAATCTACCCACCCATAACGCGTATGTGGAAATCATGAGACCATACACAAATTGAAAATTGATTAATATATTGAAAAATGCAGAAATATGTGTGGTAGTATGAGGATACAATGAGCACAAACTCAAAAGGAATAGATCGATCATTTGGGAAAATATAATGAGGAATATAACAACATCAAACAACTCAGATTTATGTGCTAGAAGATGATTGCAAAACATATTTTCTTTTAATGATTCCAAGATTTTGTTGAAGGTTTTTTCTTTGACCATCAGGTTCATCCTTTTGGAATGGAATATTGAGTCAACCATAGAGATTGATACTCCTCGCGTGGGTATACCATCACACATAATCATCAAGATGGGGTGATGGAAAGATGCACCGAAGGCGCAACGATATTGTGTGTATATGGCCATGTTCTAGCAGTGTTTCTATCGATGCTCCATATTACAGGGAGCTTAGTCTAGAAGAGGAGGGCCTCGTTTGCTTCTTTCAAAAATTTGAAATATATCCATTAACTTCCAATGTGAATTATGTTCCTCATCAAGTGGGTTTGGGTGTGTTACGAGGGGGCCAATTATGCTGATTTTCTCAATCTAGTTTCTTGGAAGGGAATTGATTTTCCCTAATCCATACAAAATCTACATTAAGAGACATTCCATCATCATTTTCACTTTCATCAAGAGATAATTTATAGGTGGCAGAGAAAATTAATCAACTTAGAGGTTCACGTTAAGTGCAATGCCGGGCCAGCGAAATCCTTAATCATGGTAGGAAATCTAATTAAATCGTATGTCTATGGGGTAGGTGTAGGGAATGTGCTCCTAACTGTCATTCAAGCTACACCATGAACGGTTATTGGAGCAACATTTGTTGTTTTACATCATGCTCTTTTGGGAGTAAGGAACAGTCTTGATCATGATCATAAGAAAGAATCTAAGGAGAAGCACTATAAAAAACGTCCTATTCTAATATTGACAAATGACATTTGAGCCAACACATGCAGAGATGATAAATGTTATATGTCTGCCACTGCAAGCCCTATAAAAATCGATAGAGATATTATTATCTCCTAAATGTTGAAGGAGTCGAATAATGCAATCATACGTCTAAATGTAACTGTAATAAGAACAAGAATTACACATGGAAATCTCCATGGTGAAGTTCTAAGGTAGTCTAGTGTGACTATAGCCATGGAGGTTGTAAATTGCAGTTTCAAGCCTAGAAGTAAATCCAAAAAATGTGACTTAGGCAAGACCATGTCTATGTTGCCTCCTCCCAGTCACTGAATTGAAAAATACCGCAATGTGTTCATCCCTGTAATCAAGCAATGTGACCTAGTTCCCATGATTTCTCTCTCCTAGTATGCCCCATCACCACCCGAGTCACAAAGGCATGATTACAGAGCTCATGAAAGCCATCAAGTGGTGTGAACAACTATGTGACATGAATGTGTGACTTGTGGCAAGTCGAACCTCCACCAAGGTCGAAGTTTCGTACCATAGAAATGGCTAGAAGGGGTGACCTCAACTACGTGAAACTTTGTGACCTCTTCTACGGTAGGCAAGTTGAAAACTCGCACTTGATGAAGCTAATAACTGGTACAACCCATCCTCTTAAGCGACTGTGTGATCGAGATCCTCTTACCACTGTCTCTTCAAGAAGGAATAATATAATGAGGGATCAGTACAATGAGAAATTATCTAAACCCCACGTAACATTCACAATTGATTTACAGAATTATATTGCATGAAGAGAGTATGAGGACATGCTAGCTTAAGTTGCCTAAAATCCATGTGTTGGAAAATTTTATCAAGCACCTTTTCCCCTAGTCGCATGAAGTAATTTGTCGATTGACAAGACAATAATAGTGCCCATGAACAACCATTAAATACTAACATGTATCATCGGTGCAATTGTTTCTTTGGAAGGTTATTTATTCCGCATAATCACACTACAATTCTGATTCTGTCATCTTGTTTGGATAATTTTAAAAATAGTAAAAATTCAAAAGGGAATTTGGAGTGGCCCATGGAAACAATAAAAAATGGTATATTATAAGTGAGCATGTGTGTGATAAAGGTCATGGTAAAGGTTATGAGAAGTCACTCTCATAATGCTACATCTGTGGTGACAGAACCAAAGAAGAGTAAGCCTAGCAGTATCATATCAACACCTTAGGGCTATAAACCCTCACCCTTTTAATGTTTATTTATGGTAATCATTTTGTATTTTATTAGTATGTATTCATCCTAGTTCCTGACCAATATATATGTGTGTGTTCGCAGTATTGAAATATGGAAGAAGATGATTGTTGTGCATGTGGATGCTCGACCAAAAGTGACAAAAACGAAAGTTCAAGTAGAGAGAAGGGATGATAATGCAAGTCTACGCAAAGAAGCCATGAATTCTCACTGGATTTTTGTGGTTGCCTAAACATTATGTCAGTCTCAATGGCAGATCACAAGGAAAATTGAGAAGATTGACCTAGAAAATGGAGCTAAGGTTTCCATAAAAGCTACACAATAAGGATTGCAACGAGATTGAAACTGGAACCATTCAGGCTCCTAAAACATGGTGGCAGTGTTAGGAACACAATGGCATAATATGAATGAATTTAGGTTGGGCACGATGGAAATAATTTCAACCATTCATTCAGGTCTTCATGGTTTCAAGGAAATGTGGAAATAAGGACCAACCCTAGGGTTTCTCGAAAATTCTACTTTTTCTTCAAATTCTCTCTTCTATTAGTATGCAAATTTTCTCATCATGATGTCAAAATTATGTCGAGGTAAACTCATCTTGTACTAAACAATAGGCATGAGAGAGAAACATGGGAGTTCAAGAGTCATGAGGGGAGGTCAAGGGTCACGGTAGGTGAATAGTCACCTCAATTTTATTAATGTGCCCTCATAGCTCATTGTAAGGGGGGGGGGGAGGAATTTAGGAGTTGAGTTGAGACTAGGATTAGATAGTTGATTAATGCTTGAGAGCTAGCGGCACTAATCTCTTAGCAGCTATTAGAGTGGAGTTGTAGTGAGGCTATGGTTTTTCACTGGGCAATGTTATGAGCAGTTGGTGTTCCACTATTGGGTTTTGACCAATTGCGAGATATGTACTCAAAGTTGTGGAGGAATTCATAATATGTTATTCATGTTTGGCACTGATTCCCATGCTTACTCATGGTGGTTGTATTGGTTGTTTGGTATTTTCACTGTATTTGTACATGTGTTTTCATATACACAATATTTTATGGACCGGTTCATAGTTTTTGCATGCATGTTTTTCCTTCAAATCTATGTTTACTTATTTCTTTCCATGTCAGTGATCTATTGTGAACTATTTTACAATTATCTTCTCACATGTTCTTGTTTATGTATGACTGATTTGGCTTTCGCTCACTGATCCCTCTCATGGCATACCACTTTTTATTGATGTTGAGACTTGTTTGTACCTCTTTCTGCAATTTTGAAATCTTCGACTGATTTGTTTCACTGTCTGGGAATTTAATTCTTTTCCCCATTTTGACACCTTCTCTTTTGATAAACAAGAGTAGGAATATTTATGGTGGCAGTTGGGCCCATATACCGAATGGGGCTCCTATCCCAAATAGTGTGAGGTCTAATTAGGACTTCATACTAGGGAGACCCCATGATTGTTGGCATATGTTTCAACTCGTCAAGAGTATTTTATGATGCTAATGAGTTGGTTGAGATAGAGTAGGATATGGAGATCATCAAAGTGAAGTTGTAGCATTCAACCTCGAGGCAAGAGAATGTTGTCATATAGGTTTGTGTGTTGGGCATGCAAGTATGTAGGTTAAGGATTGTTATATGCATTATTGCGAAAAGAATGTTTCAAATCCCAAGGCTACCGACTTTAATTATCAACACGGGGTTCGTACAAACTTAAGATGTATCAGAACTAGATGTGCAACATATAATTTATCCTTCCTTTGCTGTCATGATGTAATGGAGTGCATGTACTAAAATCAAATCCTAAACTAATTGCAAAAAATAAAATGCTCGAAATAGAAACCTTAACCTATTGTAAGAAATAAAGTACAAGGAAAGAAACCTATTCTAATTGCATAAAGATCATGAAACAAATCTAAAAGAAACCTAGCATAACCCTATTTATTACATGTGATGATTTAAACTAACTAAACATGGAGTCTGATCTAAGGAGTATTAACTGCTATGTACATGTGTGAATATAAAAGAACTCTTTTCTTTTAATCCTTTTGTTTTATAAATGCAAATGCTAATCTTTCCTTGTTCTTCGGCAGGGGAGAGAGGTATGGAGGAATAGGGTTACAATGGTCTTGATGGAATGGAAGTTAATTAGAGGCATAATCCTAGCTTAAATGATGATTTTTCTCAATTTGGACTCAAAACATGCCGCTACATGATTTCTTATAGGATGTACTAGTTCCTACAGGATGTCTACAGGATCCCCTATTTCATTACAAAAAAGAGGTTGAAAGCGTAGGAGGTGGTCTAGAAGGTGTAATGGAGGTTGGGAAAGGTGGATAACATAAGAATAAGGCATGGAGGTGGTGGAAACTACCAATAAATCAAGAAAGAGATTCAAGATGGGTAGAGTTTCTCAACGGAAATGGCAATTTTTTCTTATAAAACAAGAATTCAAATTGAGATCTTAGTGGATTTTGGCGACATGGGTGGATGAGGCTTGGATGAGGCGAACGAGATGAGGTCTCCATGAAATGTAGAAGATCCCGCAAAAAACACATTATTCTCTGCATCTATTCATAAATTCATCTATACATGGGAAATATTTATTAAATAATAGAAAATTACTAGCCTAAAATCCAAAAATTCAAGAACTGGTGAGCTAGTAAATCTATCAAAGACCTAACCTAATCAAGTGAAAATGAAATGGGGTAAACTTTGTTATTAACTATATATTTTTTTTTAATCTAATGCAAGTGGAATCAACTTGATGGAAGCTCGTTAGCATGTTCTAAAAAATAGCATGAATTTGCTGCTATTTGCCACTCACGAGTTCCAGAAATCTAGATTTGGGAATAAGCAAACCAATAAAAGCATATCAATAGTTAATATGACCTTGCAAATATTTTCCAGGGATGAAATGATGCTTGTGACCCTGCAAAATAACTTACATCAACCATTTAACCCAATCCTACAACAAGAAATCATTAATACTAAATGCAAAAATAGAAAGAAACAAGAGCAAGAGATACATGTGAATAAGAAGTGAAAAGAATAAAAACAAATGATACAAAAGGGCTCTAAGGATCCTGGCATGGCCAATCCCAAGGAAACTCAAAATCCTATGGAGGAGAACAATATCTATTAGATGAACATGATACCAATCTTCATTATTTTCATTAATACAATTACATCCCTGCAAGAAAATACAATGGAGCGGCTAAAATATGAGTTCTCTTCACTATAAGACTAATAAAAATCTCCCTCTAGAGGAAAATTCAACTTGGTACTTCTGAAAAATGATTAGGAATCATTCCCCACCAAAAGTTCTTGATTTGTGGATCTAGTTCCCAATACTAGAATCTACATTAAATGGCATGGAACACATTCCTATATTTTCTCAATCATTGGAGTTCAAAAATTCATGCCATAATTCCATAACATCTTGTTGATTTATTATTCAATATTCATCCTCATGTAGTAGGGAGCAAGTCCCTAAAGAATCTCCTCCTACAAATCTCCGTAATTTTCCCAATATTCTCATAATATTCCACAAAAATAAATGATATTAGCGACAAATATGCAATTATTCATAAACCTTTCCAATGAATATATTAAACTTAAAATACATTATCTAATGGAAAAAGAGAGGCTTGATGCACTGAAGGATAGTCAAATGGGTCTTAATTTATGTTTAATTAAGAGGAATGGGCCTTAATTTATGTCTAATTTAGAGGCCCATCATACCCCCTGCTGAAAGTGTTTCTCATCCTCTGAGCAACTTAGTGACCTCATTGTGCCTCATTCATGGCCCTGGTGGCGTCTCTCTTATGCATTAAGAATCTTGGATGTATGTTCTAGAAGGAAAAGCCCAAAAACATATTTGTGCAAAGAAAAATCATTGTTTCTTGAGGCCATTATCTTGCCTTCTTCTTTTATTTTGTGGCCTAGATGATTGCCTAACACCCTTGGAGTTCTATGTTTTGATTAGGTCTCTCTTAGGCACTACCTTTTTTGGTTTTTACCACAATTTGTTCCTTTCTTCCTTCTCGTAGCAGCATTCTTCCTTCCTTCTTCCTTAAGAGCCTTTCTGTATGGCAGTGATGAGAAATTTTATAGGTTTGTGAAAATGGAGAGGATACTCTATTTGTTTTTTTCAAGAAATTTTTAGGTGAGACTGCGTGTAGGGTTTGTTCTTGAAATTATGAAATGGGATGGATGAATGATGGATAGATAATGAATATGTAGTGGATGGAGGGCTTGCACTGTTTTGGTGACTTTGCCTTTGCAAAAATTTCTTCTTTTGACTGTTGACCTCATTCTTTCAAATCATCACCCCTCATAATTTGACCTTTCAACATTGCATGAGTGAAGGAGTAAGTTGCAATTAACTAGTTGAAGGTGGATGAGACTGTTGACCCATGCTTAGCTTATAAAACCTCATATCTCATTCATTGACAACAAATTTATAACTATAATATGCTCAAAAGAAGAGGTCAGGAATATTTCATACTTGTACCAACCTAATGGTTGTTGGAGAGAAATGCATGCTGCTGTTGAGTTAATTTTCTTTTTCTACTCATGACTCATGTACATCTTCTTGACTGCCTTTTTCTTTTTTTCTTTATCTTATTTTGTTGATAGGTTGTCTTCTTGTTGATGTGAGGGTGATGGCTTCCTCTATTGCTGCTGAGCTATAAAGGAGTTTTATTATGCCTGTAGTTATGCTTCTCATCTTTTAATCATGGTGCTAAAGGTTAGGCCTGGAGCGTGCTATTACCTCAAAATAGGCTATTATTGGGTGCTAAAAGATGTCTTTTAAAACTTCTATTTGTCTCACATTAATTATCAACCTGGGTAAGTCTTTTTATTTCAAGAGTGTACACAATATGTGCAAGCTATAAATCCAGAGTGTAATGCATTTTAAGTTGAACTATAAAAATTGATACAAGAGTAACTAGATGCAACCATAAATCTCAAGTTGTAACATTTAAATGAAATAATACATTTATTCATAAGGACTTAATCTAAAGCAAAACCAAAATTAGATCTTAAGCAAGCAATTCAATTGAAAATAGCATCAACCCAGAGCATAGTAGCATTAACCAATCTCTTCTATATGATTCTATCTAAATCACACTCAATCTCAACTAAGCAATTCAAATGGAAATGATGTCAATTGAGAGTTCAGTAGCATTAACGATTCTCTTTCAACTAATTCTATAATAACCACACTCTCATTTATGCCCTATTCTACAATGCTATAAATGAAAGAAAATGAAATCGATGCTCTAATCCATGCCTTCTCCATGCCTGTTTGTGTAAAAATAACTCACGCTTATGCTAGAAATTAAACACTCTGTAATGAAATTAACACATGCTCTGCAATGAAATTAACACTCACAACCTATAGAATTGATAGAATTGAAATGCAACCGGTAATGGAAATCTACAGCGCTGGTGCTAATCTAGCTAGATCTCCCATTTGTGGTGGGAACTTGCCACTTCTAGGAGGAAAGAACTTACAGTAACTGGAGAATTAAAAACCACTCAGGTTTAATCAACATGTTTCATTTGATTCGATCTGCTCGCGTCAAGGGAAATCAACAGACTCTTTCATTGAATGAAAATAATATAACATAGTCTGCCTGTAATTCAACAATGATTACATGTATATATCAAAATCTCTCCATTATCCCATCCCCTCCTATCCTATCATATCCTATCTCTAATAATCCATATCCCTCTTTGATCTCTGTTCTCATTTAAATATACAGAGAGTAGATAGAAGTTACAACATATATGATTAGAAAATGGTTCCCATAACAAAATTGGATTGTTCACAACAAACTGATCAGCAAGATCATATCTGAAGTATCTTTCCATCAGCATTCAACAGGAACAGGTAGAATTTGATATTGCAACTGAGATAATTTGGAAAGCAGCCGCAACAGTGAATCTGAGAAAAATGTCTTCAGAGAACCTTTTGTTTCTCTTAATACAAATCGAGTTTTGGAAAATTGCTCAATACAAAACTATTTGGGTTCATTTTGAACAAAACCCATGTTTCGTATTTTCCAGATTATTCTCCATTTGCCTGAAATGTCCAATGAAAACCTGTCACTTCTTATTCTAGTGAATTTCTGAGTTGGAATATTTAATGATGAGCTGGAGATCAAATATGCAATCTAGAAAATATCTTAGAGGCTAAAATGGTGAGTAGTGTTACAAAAAAATTATTAATAAACCATCATTGGTAAAATCATGCATAATAATCATCAATTTATTAAAAATAAAGGAGAAGAAATAATATTTATCCATAAGAGCATAAATAATTACAAAATGAAATTATATGATAAACCATGATAAATGACATGATAAAGAACGGTAAAAATGGGTGAAATAGGCGTTAAAGAGTGATAATAATGATGACAAACTAGTGGTTGAACATAGTCCAAATTGAATATATTGCATGTCTTCATGCAACCCAAAGACTCTCTATTAACCAAGCAATAATACAAAAATTGTTAATCCCAACTCATGAAATGGATGGAACAAATTAATTCTTCTTCAAATAATGAATATTCAATTTTAGCAATGTTGATGAAGGCGTAACAATTTTTACATGGACATTCAACTATATCTATATGAAGTTGCAGCAAAATATGATACAAGTAACAAAAAAATTCATTAACCATTTCCTCAAAACTACAAGCCGGATTTTGCTGAAATTTTGCAAGTAGATTTCTACCATATTAATGCTTGTATGATCCAAAAATCAGATCATTTTGATGCATGGATATTGAGATATAAACAAAATGGTTGTAGGTGATAGTGCATGATTTCGGAAATTTGACAAACTAATTTAACTTGAAATTTCCTAGGTTTGTGTATTTTAATGATACCTCTTTGTTATCCAAAAATCACAAGAATTCAGTTCATAGTTTTAAAGATATACGCCAATCAATTTATGTATTGTATAAAAATGAAATTGTATGATTTAAATGAGAAAGAAAGTAGAAAATAGTCATCATGTGTAGCAATTACTCCCCCAAACTGGAGAGTTAGCATGCCCTCATGCAATGTTAAAAAAACAAATTGAAGTGGTTGCTACAATATGTTGAAAGCTATGCTTGGTGTAAAACAACATGGAATAAGGGAGGTTTTGAGAATGAAAAAGAAGATCAATGGATGATAAAGAATATTAATGGCATGGTCATAAGAAAGAAATAAATGAAAGTAACACTCCTCGAAACTGAAATATGATATGTCTCTGAAAAATGGGAAGTGGTAAAGATGTGGAATGAATGATGATAAATAATGATCAATGGATTTTCATGAAAGTCTCCTAAATTTTCAATAAATCAGAAACTTATGCTATTTTAACTCAAGTTTTACCTCTAAAAAAATGTTGAATGACATGTATGGAGTGGCATTTGTTGAAGCTGATGTAGGCTAAGTTGATGCTAAAAGTGATGTAAAAGGTGGAATCCAGGCAAGCACATCATGTCTGAACAATTGTTCGTGTTTGCGATTTTCTCAAGCCTCTTCTATTAGTTGCAATAGTGTGGCCTTGTTGCGAATAGAGTTTTCCCCCATACTTGTTGTTCTCGTGTAAACTAATCACTATTTTTCATGAAAACTTCTTGAATCCAATGTTTTAGTTTTGGGCAGCAACAGATAAGCCGTATGCAAAAATTTCAATCAGAAAAAACTTTTGTATAAATGCAATACTAATATTTTGTCAAGTCAACAAGTTATGGCAAAGTGCAGTAATTATATCGCATGCTATCCCATAATTCATACCTTCCCCCTCCAATTGGAAGAGGGTGTTCATGACCATGAAGCATAGGAAAAGTGTTGTTTTGATGGCAAGGCAAGGGAACGAATAGTACGATAGTAAATAAAGCAGAGTACACATATTGATGATAGGACAGCAAGAGGTATGATTATAATAAGAGCGAAGTCTGTAAAGATAGTTATGAATAAAATATAGGACACTCTTTATTGATGATAGGTTATGCGAAAATGAAAAGGACAACAATATGCCAAAAAGATGCTTTGCTGATGGTATTCTAGCTAAAAATGATGCAATTGATCGGAAAACAATTTCTCATGCGTAAAAGTTCAAAACGGGGAAAAATAAAGGAAATAACTTCTCCTATTCCAAGGATATTTGGGCTATCCAATGGATCATAACCCTTGTATGGTGGCCATAATGGGAATTTTACTTTGTTACAACCTTATGAGCATGGTAGGCTGGCTCTTAATGAGACCCTCTATCCTTTATCTATAGGAAAAAAAAATTTGTTATTACACATTTAATGATAAATAGAGGGAGGCTCAGTACTCCTTAAGAGTAGAGATGGTGGAAGAAGTTGAACATGTCAATAGAAAATAAATATACCCATAATCTCATTTTTTACAGGCAGAGAAGATTATAACTAGGAAGGGTGCAACCAGCATGGTATTAAGATGATCAATCAGTATCATGTACAACAAAAAACAATGTAGTAAAGTAGTATATAAATAATTGTGTCCCTTTTGAAAAGAATCTATCATCAAGGAGTTCTCCTATTAAAGATCATAACAAGAATGATATTAACTCGCTTCAATAGAATCCATAATTCTTGTTCTCATGAAAGTACTGTACTTCATCCCATGAAAGGGAATCAATAAAATGTGTTTGAGAT
The DNA here is from genome assembly GCA_031772625.1 of Pinus tabuliformis. Lineage (NCBI taxonomy): Eukaryota > Viridiplantae > Streptophyta > Pinopsida > Pinales > Pinaceae > Pinus > Pinus tabuliformis. Next base: position 818,294,570 of record CM062804.1, on the reverse strand, counting down.
GAACTAGGAATAATCCCACAAGAGGAAGGAGGTGCTATTCACAACACACAAAACTTCACAAGAAGCAAAAATGTTGTTCCGAAAAGGGAACAACAAAATCACTCTAAAAGTGTTTTTCCCTTGAGGGAACAACAAAAACTCAAAAAACACTCAAAAAAATAGTTTTTCCCTAGAGGGAATAGCAAAAAATCTAAAACTTTTGTTCCCTGGAGCAAAAAGCAAAACTCTAGAAAGTGTTGTTCCCTCAAGGGAACAACAAAAAAAACACTGAAAAAAGTGTTGTTCCCTTGAGGGAACAACAAAACTGGAAAAGTGTTGTTCCCTAGAGGGAAAAACAGTCGTTCACTATAGTGAAAAACAAAGAAAAACACACACGAAAAGTGTTGTTCCCTGTAGGGAACAACAAAGAAAAACACATGAAAAAAGTGATGTTCCCTATAGGGAACAATAGTTGTTCCTTGTAAGGAATAGGAAAGAAAAACACACGCGAAAAGTGATGTTCCATATAGGGAAGAGCAGTTGTTCTGTGTAGGGAACAACAAAGAAAAACACACGCGAAAAGTGTTGTTCCCTATAGGGAAGAGCAGTTGTTCCCTGTAGGGAACAACAAAGAAAAACACATGTGAAAAGTGTTGTTCCTTATAGGGAACAACAACTATTCCTTGTAGGGAACAACAAAGAAAAAGACAGATGAAAAAGAGTTGTTCCCTATAAGGAACAGTAGTTGTTCCCTGTAGGGAACAACAAAGAAAAACACACGCGAAAAGTGTTGTTCCCTATAAGGAACAACAGTTATTCCCTGTAGGGGACAAAAAAGAAAAACACATGCAAAAAAGTGTTGTTCCCTATAGGGAACAACAATTGTTCCCTGTAGGGAACACCAAAGTAAAACACATGTGAAAAGTGTTGTTCCCTATAGGGAACATCAATTGTTTCCTATAGGGAACAACTACGAGAAACACATGTGAAAGAGTGTTGTTCCCTATAGGTAACAACAAAGAAAAACACACGTGAAAAGTGTTGTTCCCTGTAGGGAACAAAAAATAAAAACACACACAAAAAAATATTGTTCCTTGTAGGGAACATGAGTTATTCACTGTAAGGAAGATAAAATCAACACACACGAAAAAGTCCTGTTCCCTTTAGGGAATAACAACTGTCCTCTGTAGGGAATAGCAAATCAACACACACGAAAGGGTTTTGTTCCCTTTAGGGAACAACAACTATTCCCTGTAGAGAACAGCAAATCGACACACACGAAAAAGTGTTGTTCCCTATAGGAAACAAGAAATCGACACACGAAAAGGTGTTGTTCCCTTTATGGAACAACGAATCAACACACGAAAAGTGTTATTCCCTTTATGGAACAACAGTTGTTTCCTATAAGGAACAACAAAAGAGAACAGGGAGAGAAAATATCACAAACAAGCAATCATCCCTATTGCTCTAAACAACATAAGGGCAATCATAAAAGGAAAGAAAATCAATAGAGAAAATAAGGGAGAAGCAATTGTATTTACAGAAGAAAAAAACAAAGAAAAGCAATCATATTGACGGCTGCAAACAAATAGAAAAAGAGAGAAAAGCAATCATCTTTACAGTGTAGCAAACAATCAAAGAAAAAAACATAAAACAATCATATTTACAGTTTAAAAAGAAATAACGTTTTACAGAAATGAAGCTGCCGAAGGATTGCCTTCTGCAACTTGAACTTGCATGGTGGGGTCCTCATTGCTCAATCGCTAATGGAGCGAAAAATACAATTTGAAGGAAGCAACACTTGAAACACAGAAACATAAGAGAAGACAAAAAAGAAACAACACTTTATTTAAAAACAATATATAAATAAATGAGTTAAGTTACAACAACTATGATGTTATTTCGTGAGGGAATATCAATCTACCAACGGAAAAAAATGACCTCTTGGAAAAATATATTGGCAGCAGTGACATGAATCTTCAAATGGAAATCAATTCTTCATTTCTTATGATATGAATCTGTTAGGTAATGAATTGGATGAAATGCCCTTGTTTCATTAAAATTTCTTTCAAGAATCGCTCGTCCATAAATTGACCTTCTTTATTCTTCTGAGACATGCAAAAATGAGTGTATACATGCAATAAAACATTAAATCATGGAGAAAGAAACATGATCAGGCTCCCCTAATCCAATAATTACACAAAAAAATAACAAGTAGTTACTTTGTAAAACAAATCTATGGAAAAAAATAACAAAGTAAAATTAATTTATTACCTGTAGGAGAGCAGTAGCCAATCATACTAAACAACAGTGTTTTAATCACAACTCTTTTGTTTTTGATCCCTTTCGAGTGACTCAAAAGCCAAATGATAGCTAATTCAAATTTTTATCACCAATAGAAATAGGTTTTGAAAATTCCATGATATGATATTTCAATTTTACTTAGAACAACTTGCATAACAGAGTCATTTTTTATTTCCCCATATAGAACAACAGTGCATATTTTAAGCATAGATTTTTCGTTTGATGATGGATTTGAATGATTCAAATTGGAAATTAAATTAGATTCATTTATTTATCTCCAATAGAAATAGCTTTTGAAGAAAATGAAAATTGATAAGCCAAATACTCTAATGAATAGCCGGAAAAACGGAGTTTTAAGAGTGTTGATTTACGATAGACAGTCAGTATTTTGGTCATGCATTTCTCATACGATATAAAAAATGAGTGATTCAAATTGAATTATAAACTAAATTCATAGGGAAATATACGATAGAAATAGTTTTTCAAAATATAGTCATTTAGGCCTCCAAACACTGACTGTCCCAACTCTGTTCCTGAGCTACCTACTAGACATCGTGTCAATGTTTTGGTTATACCATTTTTGTTTCAAATCCAAATTGAGCAATTAAAATTAGGCTGGAAATTAGACATCAAGGGCTACTTATTTTAGAAACAAGTTTTAAAAATATAGTCATTTAGGCCTCCAGAAACTAACTGTCCTAACTTTGTCGCTAAGCTACCTACTAGACACCCTGTCAATGTTTTGGTTATAATGTTTTCATTTCAAATAAAAATTGAGTGATTCAAATTGGGTTGGAAAGTAGACATCAAGGGCTACTCACGATAGAAATAGGTTTTAAAAATATTCCCTTTTGATCCTTCAAGAGATGACTGTGCCGACTGTGTTTTCAAAAATTTCATCAAGCCCACAAGCCAAAAAATATGATATTCAAGATTTTTGTCCAAATTGGTGATAAAAATGAATATGAATGTTTTTAGAACTGTTATTTCCATTATAATTCATCTATATACAAAAATTAATTAAAACATTTATCACCGATGTTGATTTCCACAACGTGTTGTAACAAAAACAACTATTTTTACATTAAAAAAATGTGTTTATTTTATTTCCTTATTTATTTTATTTTCTACTCTAACCTATTCTGATTTGAAAAATGAATATGATTATGTATAATATTACTTCCAGTGGAGCCATTTTTGAAATGAGGCCTCAAGTGTGTATATACCCAAATTTGAAAAATGAATGTTAATGAATATTAGGGTATGAGAAGCCAACTTCCCTTGAAAAGATGGTGTCAAAAATTATTGAAGTATGGATTGATGTTGTAAGAAAATGATGGAGTGAAACCAATCTTCAATATATCCTTTATTTTATTGATTTCCCATAGCCACCATATCATGAAGTCCTTGAGCTTTTACAACGGCTTGTTGATGCAAAGTAGAAGAAACCTCATTTTTTTCCATAACCTCTACAATTTTTGGATTTGAAGCATTCTGAATCTTAGTTTTCTCCAATGGTTCATGTGAGATAGCATGGGGTGGGAAGGGTGGGTAAATTTTGTAGTTCAACACTGTAAGCATGTTGTACTAGTTTATTATGGTGAGGGTGTGGAATGAGTTGAGCAGGAAATTGTGTAGGGAATGGAGCGTTTTGATGATGTAGTTGATTGAGATGAGTGGATGATTTTGATAGGCAAGCAAGATGTTGCAGAAGAGCTGGTGAAGAATATGGAGGATGTTTTTGTGCTACAAGATGAGGGAGAGTTGTCATGCAATCATAAGATGAACCATGCCAAACTTGTAGACAAGATTTTTGGGGGTTATATTAAGATGGACATGGCTGCCATAACACATGATTATTCCATAATGGATTATGCAAGTAAGAGAATGGAGAGGAAATGTTTTGAACCATACCTGTAGGCAATGATTTCCATGGTTTTGACCTTGTTGTAGCTTCCTCATCTTTTTGATATGCTACTTCCATCCTAGATAAGGAAGAACAACTATCTATGGGATGCTCCTTTTGGTAATGACGGAAAAACACTTCTTCAATTTCTTGATTTTTATGAACCTGCAAAACATGAAATTTTGAATTTAGAAAGCTAATAAAATCAGGTTTAAAATTTTCAAATAAAACATTGATTTTAGCTCTTGTCTCTTGTTCTTGTAGCATATTTGGAAACGAAAGAAGAAAATTCTCTAGAATTCTTACAAGCCTTGGAGATTCCTCTTGAATACCTTATGCACAATTCACAAGCATCATCATATGACAACTGAAAAACATCAACTTTTCCTATCAGCTTCAAGAGTTCTAAAATTTCATCTTTGATTCCTTTGAGTAGGAGTGTTTTTAAGATCTCTTTTTCCAAATACTTATGCTTTGATTTTTTAAGGTTGTATTGAAATCGCTCCACATAGTCCACCAAGCTTTCATATTCCCCTTGTATCATATCAAAAGTATATTCATTGGATTTGAGGTAGTCTTGATACTTCTTCAAGAATATGTTCTTCATGTCCTCCCATGTTTGGACGCAGTTCCCACCTAGGCTCATGAACCATCGGAGAGCTGGTCCTTTTAGAGTAAGAGGAAACACTTTCAACCTTTGAACATTAGTACAATAATCATATCCTCTACAAAGTATTTCAAACTCGTATAAGAATATATCTAGATCTTCATTTGTCAAACCATGAAAATTTGGTAGAGAAGATGGGGGAATTATGTGCATTTGTGTCACTCCTCGTAGATCTTTGATAGGGAATTCAAAAGTAGAAATGTGAGCCATTTCTTACCATAATAGAAGATGTTCTTCATGTTTTTCTTTGAAGCTCCTCCTTCAAATGTGCCTGTCGATTGGTTAGTGAAATGGGTGGTGTTTACATCACCACTTGAGTGGAATTATGAGATTTTTTTCAAAAATTCTACCTCTAAAATTCCTACTTCAATTCCTATGCAATTTTGCTGAAAAGCGGGCGAAGGAGAAAGTAATTTACTTGCTTGTTACACAGGTTCTTACCTTCCATTTTTAATACCAAATTATTTCACAGCAAACAAACGGCAAACAACTACTTCAAATTTTATGCAATTGTGCTGAAAATCAGGCAGAGGAGCAATCACTTTACTTGATCGTTACGTAGGTTCTTACCTTCTGTTTTTAATAATCAATTCTTTCCCAGCAACAAATATCAAATATACATCACTCTTTGTGAAATTGCAACACTCTTTCTGGCAACGACGACAAAATGTTGGGTCCTAAAAGGTGTCTTTTAAAACTCCTAATTGCCTCACATTAATTATCAACCTGGGTAAGTATTTTTGTTTCAAGAGTGTACACAATATGTGCAAGCTATAAATCCAAAGAGTAATGATTTTTAAGTTCAACTATAAAACTTGATACAAGAGCAACTAGATGCAATCATAAATCTCAAGCTATAACTTTTAAAGGAAATAATACATTTAAGCATCAGGTCTTAATCTCAAGAAAAACCATAATCAAATTTGAAGTAAGAAATTCAATTGAAAATATCATCAACCGAGAGCATAGTACCATTAACCAATCTCTTCTAGCTGATTCTATCTAAATGACACTCAATCTCAATTAAACAATTCAAATGGAAATGATGTCAACTGAGAGTTAACTAGCATTAACCAATCCCTTTCAACTAATTCTATAATAACCACACTCTCACGTATGCCCTACTCTGCAATGCTGTAAATGAAAGAAAATGAAATCAATGCTCTCATCCACACCTTCTCCACACTTGTATGTGTAAAAATAACTCATGCTTATGCTAGAAATCAAACACTCTGTAATGAAATTAACACACACTCTGCAATGAAATTAACACTCACAACGTACAAAACTGACAGAATTGAAATGCAACCGGTAATGGAAATCTACAACGCTGGTGCTAATTTAGCTAGATCTCCCAGTTGTGGCAGGCCCTTGCCACCTCTTGGAGGATAGAACTTATAGTAACCTTAGAATTAAAAACCACTTAGGCCTAATCAACATGTCTCATTTGATTTGATCTGCACGCATCAAGGGAAATCAACAGAATCTTTCATTGAATGAAATTAATATAACATAGTCTGCTTGTAATTCAACAGTGATTACACGTATATTTCAAAATCTCTCCATTATCCCCTCTCCTCTTATCCTATCCTATCCTATCTCTAATAATCCATATCCCTCTTTGATCTTTGTTCTCATTTAAATAAACAGAGAGCAGATAGAAGTTACAACAAATATGATTACAAAATGATTCCCATAAAAAAATTGGATTGTTCACAACAAATTGATCAGCAAGATCATATCTGAAATATCTTTCCTTTCTCTATCCAAAAATAGGTATGCATAATAATTTTTCCATCAGACTGGCTTTCCTGTAAATTTTTAGGAATTCCTGTAGTACTACAGGAAACTCCTGTAGTAATTACAGAAAATCTTGTAGAAAGTGCAGACTTGCCTGAAATTAGAATTTTTTTGTCTCTGGAAATGACTATGGATGAAGGAACATGGGTCTTATGGATGAGCTGAAAGGGATGAAGAAAAACATGGGTATTATGGATGAGGTGAAATGGGTGAAAAAAAACGTGGGCCTTTGTATAGCTTGCTGCCCTTTGATCTCTGTCTTTATTATCTTCCTGCAAACCTGCAAAAACCAGAATTGTTATAAGTGGGCAAGTTTGACGTCCCTGCCATTATTTTTGTGCCTTCTCTCTCTTTTCGTTTTTTTGTTTTAAAGACAACCAGGTTGCCTCAAAGGAGGTTTTCATCCTGGTTTCCTACCCTGGGCACCTCAAAAGAGGTTTTCGTCGAGAGATTTTTTTGTTTGTTTTTTTCTTCATGTAAGGAAAAGTGAAATTTGAAGATGGACTTTGGTTAGATGGAGTGGATGAGTGATGAAAGAGGTGTTGGGGGACCTATATCAACCTTCCCTAAAGAATACATGACCTTTTGACACATTTCTCCAACATATTGACTCTTGTAGCTTCTTCTCGGCCTTCTTGGAGAGATCTTGTAGTATTTTAGGACAACCTCTTGTAGCATACTTGTTTTGTTAATATCTCCCAAATTGTGGAATGGATTGACCTAAAACTTTTTGAGCATGTTTCCATCATCATTATTCACTTCCCCATAAAAAACTCTTGGCCAATGGATGCACAAATCATGTGAAAAACTAAAAATAGCGGAAGGTGATAGAGGTTTTTTTCTTGGAAATCGTGTCTTGGAATTTGTTGAAATAGCTTGAGAATGTTACCATCATACATGTTCATATCTCCTTGAAACAGTTTGGAAAATGGATACCTGTTTTGCAAGATATGGCAAAAATAGTTTTCTTCTCTATGTATTTTTGTTTCCTGTAGATATCTTGTAGTAATTTAGAACAACAAGGAAAATGAGTGGTAGAAGCTTGGGAATGATGAGTGGATGGTGGAAATAGATGAGGTTGATGGATTTGCATGGCGTTGGTCTTGTTGGAGCATTTGAGAAAAGGAGGAGAAAGTAAAAAATTTGACTACTTTTGACTAGGTTTGACGTAATTTTTTCTTTTTTGGTACCAACTTGTTTTGTTGCTTGTAGATGTTGGAGAGTACATGCATTCATAAGAGAGATAAATGGAGAATTTTTTATTTTTTTTATTCCTTTTTTTTTCTTCTAGGCCTACTAGCCGCCTCAAGGATTTTTTTAACTAGTAGGTTCGCCTAGGCACCTCAAAGGAGGTTTTCAACTAGGATATTTTCTTTTTTTCTCTTTTTCCTTTCTTCCCAACCCATTGACTTCCACATGGAGGTTTTGAATCAATGAGCCAATCTCAATCACATCAAAGGAGGTTTTTTGTTATGAAGTCAGCTCACAAAAAGATAGAAAAGATAGATCAAGGCCTTAGAATTCAGCCCCTTTGAGGGGGAAACCTCCTTTACATTACACAAATGAACAATTCTTGGATGATACAAATGACTAAACCTCCCTTCTATATATAGGAGTCTAACGAGTCACAATATAATCAAGCCGACATAACAATAATAACATAAGGGCACAATAATAACAATAGTGGGTTTCTATGGGGAACACTAATAACAATATGGGGACAATAGGGGCACAATGATAATAATAAGGGCTACAATGACAATAGTAATGGGGGAATCACTAGCTTCCCCTCTCCTTTCAAAAAGCGTCGTCCTCAATGCTTGAGTAGTTATGGATGCTTCTGTATAAAATTCTCATCCTCCCATGTGGAATATTCAGCAGATAAGTTCTTCCACTTGTTGAGATACTCTGAAGTTGATCAATTCAGTAGTTGTCGAGTTCTTTTTTCTATGACTGCCTAAGGTTCCAATATGATTTTTCCTTCCTCATTAAGTTCTGGCAATATTGTTTGAACTGGGAGCTTGTCATATGTAACCTTTTTTAAACATGAAACATGGAAAATTGGGTGCACTCCCGAAGCTGCAGGAACCTCCAATTTGTATGCCATAGTACCAATATTTTGCAACACCTTGTATGGACCATAATACTTTGGTGATAATTTATTATCCTTCTTAGCTTTCTTTAGGGACATTTGTTTATATGGTTGTAGTCATAGGAATACCCAATCACCTACATCAAAACTTCTTTTGATGCGATGCTGATCTTCCTATTGTTTCATTCTATCCTATGCCAACATGAGGTTATCCTTTAAGAGTTGGAGAACTTGTTGTTTATGCTCGATGTGATGTTCCACTGCTTGAACCTTAGAATTTTCTCTTAAATATGATGTGATGGATGGTGGATGATATCCATAAAGTGCCATAAATGGGGTCATTTTTGCTGCAATATGAAAGGAAGTGTTATACCACCATTTAGCCAGAGGCAGCCATTTGACCCATTGTGTATGTTTATCATATACAAAGAAATGAAGATATCCTTCCAAACGTTTGTTTACTATCTCCGTTTTCCCATAATATTGAGGATGATAAGAAGAGCTATGAGCTAACTAAGTACCGAGACAAGAAAATAATTATTTCCAAAAATTTCTAGTGAAAATGGTATCTCTGTCACTTACAATAATCTTTGGGTTTCCATGTCACTTTTGAATTGTGTCCATAATGCAATAGAAACTATACTAGCTTTAAATGGATGCGATAATGCACAAAAGTGTGCATACTTGGTAAGTCTGTCAACTACCACCATGATGACACTCTTTCCTTCAGACTTGGGTAAACATGTGATAAAATCCATTGAAACCTACTCCCAACATTGGCTTAGAATGGATAAAGGCTGTAATAGAATTGTTTCAAATTTATTTTGTTGGAAAACCAAAAGTTCCACCACAAACTTTTGAATATCTGATTTAAGGCCCTCCCAAAAAATTCCTTCTTAACCATGTGGTAAGTTTTTAAAAATCCTGAGTGCCCTCCTAAGGGAGAAGTGTGCAATTCCATAAGAATATTTTGTTTGAGTTGGGAATTCTTACATAGGTATAAGAGATCTTTGTACCATAATGAATCATCTTTCCAGCTAAATGTATCAAAAGTACTGGGATCTTGTTGTAAATTTTGAATGAGTGCCCACACTTGTTCGTCATTATTCCATTCATCCCTTGCTTCTTTTATCCAATCTGGTTGGATAATAGAAATGGCGCACAACAATGCTTCCACATCCTCATCCTTTCTTGAGAGTGCATCTACCACAACATTTTTCTTCCCTCATTTGTAGATGATTTCAAAGTCATAACCCAACATCTCTGTGACACATTTTTGTTGCTCTTAAGAGGATAATCTTTGTTCTAAAAAGTATTTAAGACTATCATGATCCGTTTTACCTTGAAGTGTCTTCCCATTAGGTAGGGTCACCATTTATTATGTGCATGTAGTATTGCCAACATTTTCTTCTGATAAATAGCTTTGTGTAAATACTTTACTTTGATTGGACGACTTTTGAAAGTAATGGGTATTTCATCTTGCATTAAAAAAACATCAATTCGATTTCCTGAACCATCACATTCCACAATAAATGTTTTGGTGAAGTTTGGTGTAGCTAAGATCGGTGCTTGACACATTGCCTCTTTAAGATGTTCAAAGGCTTTTGTTGCTTCTAGAGTCCAAGAAAATGCATCTTTCTTCAGTAGTGTTGTTAGATATGCTGCTATTCTCCCATAATTCTAAATAAACTTGTGATAATACCATATAAACCTGAGAAATCCTCGCAGATTCTTTATGGATGTGGGGATTTTCCATTCCTTAACGGCTTTAATTTTGCTAGGGTCTACCTTAGCACCTTCATGAGATACAATATGACCGAGATATTCCACCTCTTGTACTCCAAAGAAACATTTGGAGCTTTTTACATATAATTGTTTCTCCTCCAATAGTTTGATCACCATGTCAACATGTTGAATATGATCCTTCCAAGACTTGATGTAGATTAGTATATCATAAAAAAATACTAATGCAAATTTTCTAAGGAAGGGTTTGAAAATGTAATTCATCAAACCTTGAAATGTGGAAGGTGCATGGGTAAGGCCAAAGGGCATGACCAAAAATTCATAATGAACCTCATGAGTTTGAAATTTTGTTTTTAGAATGTCTTCAGTCTTCATTGTAATTTAATGATTTCTTGAATGAAGATCCATCTTGGTGAAGTAAATTGATCCATGCAATTCATCCAATAATTCATGAATGACAGGAATTAGAAATGTATATTTAATAGTGAGCTTGTTGAACTCCCTATAATCTAGACACATGCACCGTGATACATCCTTCTTGTGCACCAATACTACTAGAGCAGAGAAAGAACTTTGACTAGGTTGAATTATACTAGCCTCTAGCATTTCTACAACCATTCATTCAATTTCACTCTCTTGGGCATAAGGATATCTGTACAGCTTGATGTTTGGAGGAACACTTCCTGGAATCAAATGAATAGCATAATCATGATCACAAATAGGTGGGAGGCCTTTGGGAGTCTCAAATACCTTGGAATTATTGTCCAAGAATTTTTGGAGATCTGGATAAATAGATGATTGCGATGTGGGAACCTCTAGCGAACATAATTGTGCAATTATGCCTCGTTGTTCCTTCTTTATAAGATTTTTCATACCGTTAGAGATGATTATCTTTCTCGATTTCCCTGCAATACTCCTTAATTCAACTTCCTTTCCTTCCACACCAAATTTCTTGAAAACTTCTTGAAAGTTAAAAGCTATTGTACCCAAGGATTGTAGCCATTGGAATCCTAGTACAACATCAGCACCACCCAATGGAATGGAAAACATTGCACTATTCAATACATATTCTCCCATGGATAGCTTTATATTATGGCACATTCCAAAGCAATTTATGGTTCCTCCACTTGCAACCATCACTTGACACTCTGGTGTTGGATATAGGAAGGAATTCCATTCCTTGGCTATCTCACAATGAATAGAATTATAGGTACTTCTTGAATCAATCAACACTATTACCTTTTTCTTGTTGATATGTCCTTCTATCTTGATAGTTTGAGGAGTGGTAATTCCACCCAATGCATTACAAGATATGGTTAGATTCATTTCTTCTTTATCTAGGGTTTTTTCATGGAGTATATCCTCTTCTTTTGACATTTCTTGTTTCTTTTCTTCCTCCTCTTCACAATCTATGTAGAATAATTTCTTCTCAACACACTCATGACCTTTAGTGTATTTGTTGTCACAAATGTAACAAAGCCCTTTCGCTATTTTTTCTTCCAATTGTTGCGGTGTCAACCTTGTAGGTCATGGAAGGCTAGGGGCAACAACACTTCCATCTTTATAGTTGTGATCGGTAGGCTTTCTCATTGCCATAATTTTTCTTTCCACTTTTCTTGCTAACCTGAATGCCTTCTCCAATGAATCAAGAAAACCTCATGTTGGATATTATCCTTTAAAGTCCCTATGAGCACATCAATCCTATGCTCCTCTGGAATATATTTTACCCTTATTTTCAATTTTTGGAAGTCCTCAATGTGCTCCATCATTGAACCCTTTTGTTTGAGATTTATCAATTGGTTAAAAAAGGTGTTTCTTTTTGTATCCTCATAATGTGCTACCATTTCTTCCATAAAAAGTGCCCAAGTGACAATTTGTTTATGATAGCAAAGCCATCGATACCATACAAGCTGATTTGGTTCCAAATATAAAGTTGCAATACGTACCTTTTGTGTGTTTTGCACATTATGGAGATCGAAAAATTTCTCCATCTGTAGTATCCATGTTCTGGTATCCTTGCCATCAAACTTCCTCATATCGATTTTTGGAACATGGTGGGCCTTCAATCCAACATTAGAGTCTATGAAATCATGATTAACATTTCTTTTGTTCTCATCATGAGTTTCCTTTACTACCCTTTCACCATTAATAACCATTTCCTGTAGCAACTTATTCAAATTTATCTGCAATTTTTCCATCTTAGCATCCATGCCATTCATCTTAGCATCCATGACATTCACCTTAGCTTCCATGCCATTCATATTGGCTTCAGTTACCTTTTGTGAGAGTGAAATTTGTTGTACTTGGTATTGTAATTTTGATATATCATCTTGCATTTATTCCTCTTCTTCACGAGTCATGCTAGAGCTTCTAGATTGCTTACTAGGTGTTTCCATTTTCTTTGTTTTGGGCATCAATTAATTCTAATAATTCTTCACTATTCCCTTTGATTTCCTTAAAAATAAATTTTCAAACTAATCTGATGCAAAATTTAAAAAAAAAAATCACTTTCTAAGAGCTTGATATTGAACCTGTTTTATCTTTGTAACTGCGGATCTCGAATCTCTAAAATCATGTCCTGCCATAGCCGTTTGAGTCATCATTCTAAACCCACAAGTATGATCAAGATTGGATTCTCCAAGGAAGAGTTATTCCAAATCTCCCACGGTGACCTGATTAGAGACTAGTTTAGAAGAGCAAACTTGTACGAAGTGCCACGTGTCACTGTTTTGACCTTAGTACCTGGAACTGATATACAGAAAACCACAGGCCATCCTCTTTCTGAAACTTCTTACTATATTTCAATCTAATTCTCAGAACAAAAGTTACCTATTTTGAACGTAATTCGGGATTCTGCAAAAACCCTAACTTCCTCAGATCATATCTCTGAAAATATAGCAATAAAAGCTCTAAAATTCTGACCGAAAGTTAAAAACGATTCCAGCCCAAATGGGTGTTTGTTTTATCTTTTGAAACGTCGTAAGAACAATGTTATAGTGAAAATGCCAGGATGACCTGTTTGGAGCAGTGAAACTCTAGAATCCAAAGCTCTGATACCAAATCTTATGAAACCAATTCACAAAAATATAGAAAAGTTAAATCAACGCGTTAGAATTCAGCCTCTTCAAGGGGAAAACCTCCTTTACATTACAAAAATAAACAATTATTGGATGATACAAATGACTAAACCTCCTTTCTATATATAGGAGTCTAACTGGTCACAATATAATGAAGCCGACATAACAGTAATAACATAAGGGTACAATAATAACAATAAGGGCTATAATGACAATACTAATGGGGGAATCACTAGTATTATAGGGACCTAACATTTTTACCCAATATTTAACTTTTTTTTCTCTTATTTTTCATATTTTTTTTTATACCCTACTCTACTTTAAAAAAAATCACTTTCAAGTATAAGCATACTTCAAATTGGGCCATGTGCACATCAAGATGACAGGAAGAATGATGTGTAGGCTTGCAATATACGATTTGAGATGTACCTGGATTTCAAAGACCAAATGATTTGACTTTGAAAGGATCAATCATAGTTGAAGAAGAGAGTGATGCTCCATCTTGTTGATTTTATGGAACCAAACCTCAATATAACTTTGATGTCCTTGGTTTTCTCTCTTATCTCGATCATTCTTCATGTATTCTTCTATCATGACCTTGAAATCTTCCTCTTTTTGTTGATTGCTCTATTGAATAGATTGAGGATTTGATAGTAACCATGAGGGAGCTTTCTAAATCTTTGTTTTTGATGTCTACTCTTCATCAAGTGTAGCCCGTGATTCTTTGATCTTTTCTTTTGAATCTTCTTTTTCTACATGCTTTCAATCAATGGCATCAATAAAATCAATTTTTTGTAATTTTGTTCCTAAGCTAAGATGAATACCATTGAGATCAATAGGAGATATTTTGAAGTATTGTACCTCAGCATTGTAAGTGGGCTGAGCTACTTGAATGTGTGGGTTTGGAAATGGCGGTACAGGTAGTTGTGTGGGAGTGAACAGTTGAGATGGATGTGGTTGGGGTTGTGGCTGTGGTGGAGGTGGATGTTAGGTATTACATGGAGTTGGGTATGGAGGATATTGAGGATAACTTTGAGGAAATTGTGGATGAATCCCATAAGTTGCTTGTGAACCTTGTTTCCAAGATTGGTTTTTGGCTTGACATGGCTAATGTTTCCAAGGAAAGGGTGTGTTCCAATTACTTTGAGATGGATGTGAATAAGATTGAAATTTTGAACTAGGCTCTTGCACCATGTCTATTTGAATAGGCTGGAATGGCCCTCTTGGATCTACATAACATAACTCTATTGACAATTGACTTACTCCATTGTCCTGTTGCTAAATTTCCTTCAATTGTGATAATGAGGGGAAATATTTAACGTCATGTGATTCTTCATGCACAACACAAATATCAACATCTTCTTTTTCTTCATCTTGCATTCTTAACATTTCTACTTGTTTGGTTAGATTTCTAGAATTTCTATTTTAAAATCATCAAACAAATTTCCAAGTTTTGGTTGACTTACCGATCTGGATGTTGATTTACCTACTCTTGCCCCTCCTCTTGATATGTGTTTTCATGTGTCATAAATTTCTTCAAATGATAATTCGTATACATCACCTGTAATCATGATATCAAGGAGATTAATCCATTCATCCCCAATTCTTCTATGTAAGAGGGTTTTTAGTGTGTCGGACCTAAATGATGTAGTTTTTACCCTTTAACATTATACATGAAACTCTCTATTAGATCCTTAAGGCTCTCATCTTCTCTTTGATTCATTAGAAATATTTCTTCCTTAATATCATGATCTTTATATTTTTCTAGAAATATCCTTTGCATATCATTCCATGATCTTATTGAATTAGTTGTTGGCATTATGATTCTGGTATGGCTTTATGATACATATGCTGTACTTGATGGCAACCCACTCATCTCAGATAATAAATTATAGTGTAGAGAAAAGTTCACGCACTTATATGCAGAGAAAAGTTTATTTCATGTAGAGAAAAGTTCACGCACTTTTATGCAGAGAAAAGTTTATTTCATGTAGAGAAAAGTTCACGCACTTTTATGCAAAGAAAAGTTTATTTCATGAAGAGAAAAAGTTCACGCATTTTCATGCAAGGAAAAGCGCGTATACGTTGGAGAACTTACCTTTGGTCCATGGTAGTTAGTCCTTGGTATTTGAACCTATGGTTTTGGACCATGGTACGCACTTTCATGCAAGGAAAAGCGCGTATATGTTGGAGAACTTACCTTTGGTCCATGGTGGTTAGTCCTTGGTATTATTGAGCCCCATGTTTTTGAGCCCCTTGTATTGGTTATCTATGGTATTGATCCATGATTTTAGGAAGAAGCTTTCCTATATAAAGCAAATGAGATCACTTGGCTAATTCATCCTTGCAATTGAATATCTTAAGATCTGAAATATTGTGTTATTGTTTTGAAAGTTTGATCTATGAAAGTGAAGTTGAAAGCGAATCTATGAATGGTGATCTCTCGAGCACTGCAGCTGTAGAAGTGCGGAGGCGCCACAGAAGGCACAGTGCGGAGACGCCACAAAGGCGCCACAGAAGGCGCAGTGCGGAGGCGCCACAGAAGGCACAGTGCGGAGATGCCACAGAGGCGCCACAGAAGGTGCAGTGCGGAGGCGCCACAGAAGGCACAGTGCAGAGGTGCCACAGAAGGCGCAGTGTGGAGGCGCCACAGAAGGCGCAGTTCAAAGGTGCCACAGAAGGCGCCACTGAAGGCGCAGTGCAGAGGCGCCATAGAAGGCGCAGTGCGGATACGCCACAGAAGGCGCAGTGCGGAGGCGCCACAGAAGGCGTAGTGCGAGGCGCCATAGAAGGCGCAGTGCGGAGACGCCACAGAGGCGCCATAGAAGGCGCAGTGCGAAGGCGCCACAGAAGGCGCAGGTGCGGTGGTCGCAGCACCACAAAAGGTGCAGGTGCGGAGGGTTTTGGGTACATAACTGATGTTTGGTTACTGGTATTGAGTTCAGATAACAACATGATTAATGACTTCTCTTTATGTACTAGATCTAGTTGATAACTCTCATAATATCATTGTATATGTATGGATCTGGTGATTGGCTGATTCAGAAGGTTGTTTGATTATGAGCTTCAATGTTGTTTTTGGGTTCAGTATGAAAATTGGATGAAACGTGGCCTTTCAAATTATGTGTTGTGCTTCAGTGTATCCAGTCTGAAAATTGATGAAACGTGGTACCTGGAGGAGAGAAGATTGTAGGCCAACGCCTATGTACTAGTATCTAAGCTAGTACAAAAGCTAAGGGAGATCTTTGGAGCATTGTAGCAGGTAGCAGCCTGCGTACTAGTAAATGGATCGGCTAGTACAAGAGCAAAGGGGGTTGTAGCTCCCATACTGGTATAAGACTGCACCAGTACAAATATTGTAAAAGGATTTTCTTATTAAGAAGAAGATTGAGATGACTTGCAGCAGGTGGTTTTTCTCCCGCATTGGGTTTCCACCTTATATCATGGTGTTCATGTGTGTGCCTTATGTGTGATGATCTATTCTCTATTACGGCATCTGTTATCTGATAATATGGTTGATAACGTTCTAATGCACTCATTGAAGATCAATTAACTTAATCATAAGAAGTTGTGGAAGTAGCATATATGAATCTGATTATGGAAATGAAAAAGTTTTATTAATGTGATAATACTGATTCACCCCCCCCTCTCAGTATTATTTCCAAAAATTGGTATCAAAGCAGGTCCTTTGATAGAAGCTTGGTCGCTTGAAGGAGATCTGTGGAACAATGGGAAAGAAGCTTAAGAAGAAAGCACCTAAGAAAAAGAAGTCATCTCAGAAGAACTATGACAGTGGGAGAATCGATTGGGGATTAGGTATAAGAAGCTCTTCAGATTCAGAATCATTATCAGGTATGAATATATTATCCTCTGATGTTCTAGCTATCTTTCCTTTTGGAAGAGATGAAAGTGATAGCGAAACTACTAAATTTGCTCTTATGGCTGAACAAGAAAGATATCAGATAGAGGCATAATTTAAAAGGCTGACAGACAAAATTAGAGATCAACAAGATCTATTGAACAAAAGGGAATGTGATTTCAAATAAGAAGCTACCAAACTAAAGGCCCAACTAGAAGAAGGAAACAAGGTAAGAAAGCTACTCAAGGACAAGGAAGACCAATGTCAAAAATTGCAGCATGAAGTGACATCATTAAGAAAAGAAGTCAACGAAAGAAGCACAACCATCAAGAAACTCAAAGATAGATCCAGCTACTATGAAAATCTTGAAGCTACAATCCTCTCACTAAAGGGAGATCTTGAAGAATCAAAGAAGCAGAATACAAATCTACTCCAAGCTATTGCAAAACAAGAAAATGAAGTCACCAGCTTAAAATCTCAACTAGAATGTGCCTTCCGAGTTCGTCAAATGCAGCAGGATCTGAATGAAGAACAAGAAAAGGAGATTCTCAAACTAAGGGAACAAATGGAAGAAGGAAGGAAAGCTGAAGAAGATTTGAAAAAGCAATCTCTTGAAAATGAAGAACAACTTCAGGTTGAGGTAAATATATTGAAAGGTAAACTAGAAGAAAAGGATAAGATTTTACGATTTCAAGATAGTTCTAAAGTCTTGGATGATATCCTTAGTATTCAAAGGTCTCCTGCTATAAATACTGGTCTTGGTTTCAATGAATTTGTTGAAGGTGAATCTAGTTCACAAGGTGAGGCAAGGAAATCTAAAGAGAAATCTAAAGTGATCAACGAAGAAATGAAAGATCAATCTCATCATCAACCAAGAAAAGAGATTCCTCAAAGAAAATCCTTTACTCCTCCTATGAATAATGTTGAATGTTATGTATGTCATAATCTTGGACATGTTGCAGCTAGATGTAGAAGAAGAAGGGTTCAAGACCATTATGCAGAAAGATCATCACATTCAAGGTACTTTTATGGATATTGCTTTGCTTGCAATATGTTTGGTCACAAAGCTGCTGATTGTTACAGGAGGAATATGAAACATGTAAGATGTTATGCATGTAACAAGCTTGGACATATAGCTAAGGAATGCAGGAACAAAGTGTGGGCACCATATCAAAAGGAGAAAATGTCATCATCATGCTTGAAGATATGGAGGAAAAAGGAAGTACAGTCAGAAAAAGGCGGCACTGCACAACGTACAGACATACCAGAATCAGAGGGAGCTGAAAGTACAAAACTTCAGTGTCCTGAATCTCATATGCAAACTCCATAAAGGAAAGTTGCATATGTACGCGAGTTAGTTACTGCACAGTCGCGTATATGATTGTTTGAAGAAAGGCAGTAGGGACAGATTCAAGAGAAGGATCAGTTTTGCTCTAGTTAATAATAATGATGTGTGGATATGATGGTTAGAAGTGTTTTGGTTCTAACTTGATATTGATGATGTCTTGATACTTCTTATTGATATGCATGATCAGACAGATGGCACAGGTTTAGAGGGAGCATATGGACTTAATGCATTATTGGCATTATGGTTAATAGTCCTTGGTGATGATACTTATATGGATAAATGATTCATCTTGCTATGGTTATGAGTTGTTCACATAGTTTTTGGATCAGATTTATGGTTGATTTTCTAATTATGCTTGCATGGGAAGCACTTAGCTTGAATTCACATCTTCTTGATGTTGAGTCACTCATATGCTGCTGTCGTCATATGCATAAAGATCATATATTACAGTTATGATTCCTTTCATTCTTGGCACAAATGGATGAGGATTGTTGGCTGGATACAGGGATGATTATTCAAAGTTGCATTGTTGGAGACATGATGATAATGAGCTCTTATCTATATGATGATAGGGTTGTTTCATACATATGTTGATTAATGCAGATATTCCCAATTGATGATACTTGATTCATGTATATCTGGATGGCTATGATGTTTCTCACATAGAATGTGAAATTCTGTTGATGCGGACATACCTTGATGATTCATGCACTAATACAAGTTGCTGGTCTAGTTGTTATTGACAGAGACTATGGAGCAGATCGTAAAGTGTTGTTGTTGATGTTCATCTTATTTAGGTGATGTCATATCAAGACTCATGATGTAATAGTGTCATCTCTTCAGGTCATGTAACGGCCTATGTTGGTTTCCCCACTATGCCTGGGATGAAGATGTAATGTATTTGGTTTTCATTTTTCTGATATATCCCCACTTGGTTGGGTGATGGATGTATGCATTGAATCTTTTAGGAAGGTCATTTGTGATGTAGAACATCCTTTTGCAGACCTTGCTTACAGTCAGGGGGAGCCTGAGCATGAACATAACTATATAGCAGAGCAGACATTTCAGCTTGTTCTCAGAAAGAGCATGATCAGATTGGTGCACCATGACATATACAAAGGGGGAGCTCATTCAAAGATTTCAACAGGTACTCAAGGGGAGCTTATAATGCATTGTTGGCATTATGGAGGACGTACAGAAGGAGATCTTGGATGTTGCTCTGATTATTGCTGCAATCTATCTCTTTCATGGTCATTTATGGTGTTTGGTGGATTATGTTTCTTCTTTACAGATCTGGTTCATATTCAAGGGGAGCATGCTCTTAGGGGGAGCATAACCCTTTTCCCTTGATGTCAAAGGGGGAGAATGAGCTGAAGATTTTGAGGTTGCCATCAAGTCCAAAGGGGGAGATTGTTGGCGTTATGATTCTGGTATGGATTTATGATACATATGTTGTACTTGATGGAAACCCACTCATCTCAGATAATAAATTATAGTGTAGAGAAAATTTCACGCACTTATATGCAGAGAAAAGTTTATTTCATGTAGAGAAAAGTTCACGCACTTTTATGCAGAGAAAAGTTTATTTCATGTAGAGAAAAGTTCACGCACTTTTATGCAGAGAAAAGTTTATTTCATGAAGAGAAAAAGTTCACGCACTTTCATGCAAGGAAGAGCACGTATATGTTGGAGAACTTACCTTTGGTCCATGGTAGTTAGTCCTTGGTATTTGAACCTATGAGGAAAACCGCGTATATGTTGGAGAACTTACCTTTGTTCCATGGTAGTTAGTCCTTGGTATTTGAACCTATGAGGAAAAGCGCGTATATGTTGGAGAACTTACCTTTGGTCCATGGTAGTTAGTCCTTGGTATTTGAACCTATGGTTTTGGACCATGGTACGCACTTTCATGCAAGGAAAAGCGCGTATATGTTGGAGAACTTACGTTTGGTCCATGGTGGTTAGTCCTTCGTATTATTGAGCTCCATGTTTTTGGGCCCCTTGTATTGGTTATCTATGGTATTGATCCATGATTTCAGGAAGAAGCTTGCCTATATAAAGCAAATGAGATCACTTGGCTAATTCATCCTTGCAATTGAACATCTTAAGATCTGAAATATTGTGTTATTGTTTTGAAAGTTTGATCTATGAAAGTGAAGTTGAAAGCGAATCTGTGAAGGGTGATCTCTCGAGCGCTGAAGCTGCGGAAGTGCGGAGGCGCCACAGAAGGCGCAGTGCGGAGACACCACAGAGGCGCCACAGAAGGCGCAGTGTGGAGGCGCCACAGAAGGCATAGTGCGGAGACGCCACAGAGGCGCCACAGAAGGCGCAGTGCAGAGGCGCCACAGAAGGCGCAATGCAGAGGCGCCACAGAAGGCGCAGTACAGAGGCACCACAAAAGGCGCAGTGCAGAGGCGCCACAGAAGGCGCAGTGCGGAGATGCCAGAGAGGCGCCACAGAAGGCGCAGTGCAGAGGCGCCACAGAAGGTGCATTGTGGAGGCGCCACAGAAGGCGCAGTGCGGAGGCGCCACAGAAGGCGCAGTGCGGAGACACCACAGAGGCGCCATAGAAGGTGCAGTGCGGAGGCGCAACAGAAGGCGCAGGTGCGGTGGTCGCGGCGCCACAGAAGGCACAGGTGCGGAGGGTTTTGGGTGCATAACTGATGTTTGGTCACTGGTATTGAGTTCAGATAAGAGCATGATTAATGACTTATATTTATGTACTAGATCTGGTTGATAACTCTCATAATATCATTGCATATGTATGGATCTGGTGATTGGGTGATTCACAAGGTTGTTCGATTATGAGCTTCAATGTTGTTGTTGGGTCCAGTATGAAAATTGGATGAAAAGTGGCCTTTCAGATTATGTGTTGTGCTTCAGTGTATCCAGTCTGAAAATTGATGAAACGTGGTACCTGGAGGAGAGAAGATTGTAGGCCAGCACCTATGTACTAGTATCTAAGCCAGTACAAAAGCTAAGGGAGATCTTTGGAGCATTGTAGCAGGTAGCAGCCTGCGTACTAGTAAATGGATCGGCTAGTACAAGAGCAAAGGGGTTGTAGCTCCCGTACTGGTATAAGACTGCACCAGTACAAATATTATAAAAGGATTTTCTTATTAAGAAGAAGATTGAGATGACTTGCAGCAGGTGGTTTTTCTCCCGCATTGGGTTTCCACCTTATATCATGGTGTTCATGTGTGTGCCTTATGTGTGATGATCTATTCTTTATTACGGCATCTATTATCTGATAATATGGTTGATAATGTTCTAATGCACTCATTGAAGATCAATTAACTTAATCATAATAAGTTGTGGAAGTAGCATATATGAATCTGATTATGGAAATGAAAAAGTTTTATTAATGTGATAATACATATTCACCCCCCCTCTCAGTATTATTTCCAACATTAGTCCCTAAAATCATGAACCATTTAAGAGCTCTATCCTTCAATGTTGCCGGAAACAATCTGAGTTTTTGAGTTTTTAAGAAGTAACCATAATATCTACAAATAATTTCAAATTCATAGAGAAAGGTTTCCGGATCCTCTGACCTTAGACCATGAAATTTTGGAAGAAAAGATGGAGAGATGTTTTTCATGTGCACATTGATATAAGTATATTGAAGGGAAAATCCAAGATGATATTCCTCATTGCCATCATCTCCATCCATTTCTTCTACATTCTTTGCCATATCTTATTCTTTTACCTGCAAAAGTGAATGGTGATGTGGCTCTTATTGCACCATGTGATCAAATGGGGGGGTGGGTTGGCGTTGGAGAAATTTTGCTTTTGTGATTGAATGAAAACACTAATGCAATGGAATTTTCTATTTTTCAAATTAAATATTCCTAATGCAATTATTTTTTCTTTTTTGCAAAAAGTAAAAAGAAATGAATCAAATAGGGAAGAAAAAAATACATACTTTGACACCTCCCTGGCAACGACACCAAAAGTGATGAGCCTTGGTATTGCGACAAGAATGTTGCAACTCCCAAGGCTACTGACATTAATTATCAACCTGGGGTTCGTACAAATTTAAAAGGTATCGGCACTATATGTGCAACATATAATGTATCATTACTTTGTTTTCATGATGTAATAGAGTGCATATACTGAAATCGGATCCTAAACTAATTACAAAAAAAGAAATGCTCGAAATGGAAACCTTATCCTATTGCAAGAAATAAAGTACAAAGAAAAAAAACCTATTCTAATTGCATATAGATCATGAACTAAATGTAAAAGAAACCTAGCTTAATCCTATTTATCACATGTGATGATTTAACCTAACATAGCATGGAGTATGATCTAGGGAGTCTTAACTGCTATGTACATGTGTAAATATAAAAGAACTCTTTTTTTTAATCTTTTCATTTTATAAATGCAAATGATAATCTTTCCTTATTCTTTGGTAGGGCAGACAGTTATGGAGGAAGAGGGTTATAATGGTCTTGATGGCATGGAGGTCATGTAGAGGCCTAATTCTAGCATAAATGGTGATTTTTCTCAATTCAGGCTCAAAACAGGCTGCTACAGGATTTCCTATAGGATGTCTACAGGATCCCCTATTTCATTACAAAAAATAGGTTGAAAGTTTAGGAAGTGGTCTAGAAAGCTGAATGGAGGTTGGGAAAGGTGGATAATGGAAGAATAAGGCATGGAAGTGGTGGACACTACCCAGAACTCAAGCAAGGGCTTTAAGATGGGTAGATTTTCTCATTGGAAATGGCAATTTTTTCTTATAAAACAAGAATTCGATTGCGATTTTAGTGGATTTTGGCAACAACGGTGGATGTGGCTTAGATGAGGCGAACGAGATGAGGTCTCCCTATAATGTAGAAGCTCCTACAAAAAAACACATTATTTTCTGCATCTATTCATAAATTCATCTATACATGGGAAATATTTATTAAATAACGGAAAATTAATAGTTTAAAATCCATAAATTCGAGAACTATTGAGCTAGTAAATATATCAAATTACTAACCTAATCAAGTGAAAATGAAATGGGGTAAATTTTGTTATTAACTAGAATGATTTTCCTATCTAATTCAAGTTGAATAAACTTGATTGAAGCTCGTTAGCATGCTGCAAAAAATAGTAGAAATTTGTTGCTATTTGCCACAAAGGAGTTCCAGAAATCAAGATTTTGGAATAAGCAAACTAATCCAAGTAGCTCAATGCTTATTATGACATTCAAAATATTTTCCAATCACTTATGACCCTATAAAAGAACTTAAATCAACCATTTAACCCAATCCTACAACAAGAAATCATTAATACTAAATGCAGAAATAGAAAGAAATAAGAACAAGAGATGCATGTGAATAAGAAGTCAAAAGAATAAAAACAACTGATAAAAAAGGGCTCCAAGGCTCCTGGGATGGCCAAGCCCAAGGTAACTTATATAAATATGGAGGAGAACAATATTTAGAAGCTAAACATGATACCAATCTTAATTATTTTCATCAATACAACTACAACCCTGCAAGAAAATACAATGGAGCTGCAAAAATATGAGTTCTCTCCCCAAGAAGACTATTAAAAATATCCCTCTAGAAGAAAACTCAACTTGATAATTATAAAAAATGATTATGAAACATTACCCATGAAAGGAGCAATATTTCCCCACCAAAATCCCTTGATTAGTGGATATGGTTCCCAATACTAGGAATCTGCATTAAATTGCAGGAAACACATTCCTAGATTTTCTCAATCATTGCAGTTCCACAATTTGTGCCATAATTCCATAATATCTTGTTTATTTATTATTTAATATTCATCCTCCTGTAGTAGGGAGCAAGCCGCTAAATTATCTCCTGCTCCAAATCTTTATAATTTGCCCAATATTCTCATAATATTCCACAAAAATAAATAATATTAGGCACAAATATCCAATTATTCATAAACCTTCCTAATGAATATATTGAAGTTAAAAAAACATTATCTAATGCAAAAAGAGAGGTTTAATCTGTTGAAGGATAGTTAGATGGGCCTTAATTTATGTTTAATTTAGAGGCATGGGCCTTAATTTATTTCTAATTTAGAGGCCCATCATATGGCTTTCATTCTATTGATGTTATGGTTACATACATGATAGATGCTAGTTGATTAGCGTAGTCATATGCATATGTGTCAGATAGTCATGAATGGTAGTATCATGTGGTTGTATCCATTTATACTGTTTTTTTATGCTATATAACGTAATGATTAGGTTATATGTTATTGGTGAGCATGATATATAACTTGTTTTTAGATTCTAGTAACTTGATGATTAGGGTTATTACATTAAGATCTTGATGTTATGCGTATCATACTAAGTTGGATTAGCCTATGAAAATGGTTAATGTTATGGCATTCAGGTATGAATTAATATGTTGTGATATTATTTCATTCTAATCTAGATTGATTGTACATACGAGATTGTTATGCATGAAAGATAAATGTTTATGAGCTTATGATGTGAACATGTTAGTTAGTTACTGTTTTGGATATATTGATCTTATTTATGTTTGAATTGATGTATCATAAAGTTATATCGTGCTAACTAAATTGATTGTGTAGACAAAATAGCCTCCCCTAAGATACATTAAGGTATGAGCTTGCTTATGTCGTCTACTTTGTGCTTGAATGTTTGATTATGTCCTCTAATTGGTGTTTTATTTTTGGTGTATACTATGTCATCTATCTATTGTTGAATGTTTGATTAATCACATCATATGAGTATGTGTCTACAAGATTGCATCAACAAATCATATTTTTTTAAGATGTTTTTACTCACACATATGTGTTAAGATAGCTAACGTGTACTTGAGTGTAATAAGTGACAGTTGTAGTATTATGTCTAATGACTATGAGTTGACTATAAATTATGACAGGATTTCTAGTATTTGTAAAGGTTGATTTCAAATTGGTAGATATGATTGTATTTATATTGGAACATGTGTTTGACATGTGTAAATAGTCCGGGAAACATGCTTTTTATTAGCATTACAAGGTAATAGTTGATGTGTTTATATAACTAAAATTTGGGTGATGTGATAGTGCATAGTAACTCTCAATTGCAACAAGGAAAGGGTCAAAGAAAGGAATTGGGAAATAATTATTTTGGTTCTGTTTAGAAACCCTAATTCCGAACGAATGAGTCCTTTCCATACAAGAAGTCTTCTTAACCTTAATCTTGTCTCAGATTATGTTGATATGTGCTAGATTTATGAACTTGTATTTGAAAGGTATATTAGTTTGTCTCTAGTGACAGGCGGATCTAGCAAGGTAATTGGAGTCCCTTGAGATATAGTGTGGATGTGCTCATTGCAAGCAATGTGCTTGGCACAACAAGGTAAGGAAGCCAGTGTACTGTTATGTTTATTTAAGAACTGATAGTTATGTGTTGATGGCAGTATGATGCAAGGGATTGTATGGAAAAGGGACTTCCATGATATATTAAAGAAGGCTCAGGTTGAGCTTTCCTTTAGAAGCACTAGAAACCATGGGGATTGATTCATGGCATTGGTTGTCAGTCTTGTTGTTTTGGTATTTTGGTGATTTTTGTTCTTGATTGCATTTTTGTTTGTGTTTTGTGCATGGGCATGCCACTTTCTTTGTGGTGTCGTATCCTTGTTGGATTTCCATAGTTCTCTTCTTGTTTGCTTCTCTGTCTTGCCTTTATTTTTTTGAGTATTAGGAATTTGTTGGGAAAAGAGGAAATTTAATGGATCTCAAGAAGATCTTAATGAAACCCAATAGATGATGTAAGGTCTGGATGAAGCTCAGTTCATGTATTATGGAAGCTGAAGGAAAGTGTATAATAACTAGTTCGATTTGTTGGGTCCATTGGTGTAAATGGACGATGGAGGCAGAGTCATGAGAAATGTAATTAGGAAAGGTGAAGTAAATAGATTTGAGGCATAAAATGCTTTAGATATGTTGGGAATGGTTGTTCTTGATGTTGTACATGTCTTGCACAAATAAAGGAATTTCTCTTAACCTTTACCTTATGATATCTGGTAATTATGTTGTGATCATGATTGTGTCGATGTATATATATGTATACATGTATGTATGTAGGTATGTCATTTTATAATGAGATAATTACTGTTTTGTGCTAATGTTATATATATGTATGTATCTATGTATCTATGTCAATGTCTAATAGGGTCATCAGGAATCATTCTTGTGGAGGAATGATTACCTACGCAGGTGAATGGCATTAAGATATTCTTGGTTCATGAGGAATTAAGTGGGAAGAGTAGCCTGGCAGATCTATGAGGTTAGTATCATGTGATTATGAATTGATATTATGTGATTATACTATGTCTATGTTTATGTTATGGATAGGCTAATGGTGAGAGATACATCAACGAAATGAAAACAACGTGATGTGTGGCATGATATGATAAGCATAGATGGTGGAGAGACACTGCAAGAAATGTTTCTTGGTAGAGATAATGTGGTTTTAGATGTGTGGTACTATTTTTGTGAACATGTTGTATATGTTGTACATGTTGCATCTGTGATGTTGTGAGCATGCGGTGTCATGTATATATAGTGTGCGTACATGTTGTTTATGCAATGTTCTATATAGGGTGGTACAGGTAGTTTTATGTGTACATTTCATATGCAATGATGGGTATAGATGGCACTATGGACATGTTGGATATGCGGTGTTGTGTACATATAGTACTATCTGCATGATGGATATGCAGTGTTGTGTGCATATGGTGTTGTGCAAATGTCGTACATGTGGTGTCATGTAAATATGATGCTATGTACATGTTGTATATGTAGTGATATGTACATATTTTTTTGTGTGCATGTTGTACATATGGTACTATGTACATATGGTGTTGTGTGCATTTCGATACATGTGGTGTTGTGTACATGTTGTACATGTGGTGTTGTGTGTAGGTGGTGTTGTGTGCATGTCGTGCATGTGATGTTGTGTACATGTGGTGTTCTGTATATGTCATGTAGGTGGATTATGTACATGTGGTATTGTGTATATATTGTACAAGTTCTGCAGTGTACATGTGGCATTAGGTACACGTTTTGCAGGTGGTGTCATGTACATGTGATGTTGTACACATGTTGCGCATGTGGTGTAGTGTACAAGTGGTAATGTGTGCATGTTGTACATATCGTACTGGTGTACATGTGATATTGTGCGCATGTCATACATGTTTTGTTGTGGCCATGTGGTATTATGTATGTGCATTGTGTAGTCGTGGTATCATGACATGTGTATTCGTTGTGTTGTACTTTGTGTACATATATGTATTGTGTTGTACATCAGGTGTAGGTGTATGTATTCTGTGGTGGTGTACACTGGATGTAGGCGTAAGTATTATGCTGTGTTTAAACTAGGTGTAAGTGTATGTGTTATATGTCAGGTGTAGGTGCATCTATTGCATGGCGTTGTATGTCGTGTGTGGTTGTATGTGTGTTATGCACACTATATTTGTGTGCACATGGTTAAGGAGAAGGCACTGGGTGTTTTTTATGCGTGGAAACAAATCTGATGTGTGTACAAAATAAAAACAAAGGAGGAAGTGAGGATTAATGAAGGATAAGTATCAATATTATTTCAATTTTATTATGCATCTGATTTATGATTCTGGTCTATGATGATTACATCTGATCTATGATTCTGGTTTGTGATGGTTACATGTGATTTATGATTTTTACCTATGATGGTTGTGTTTTGAGCTAACCTTATGTGATATGTTTATACATGATGATTTGGTCAAAGATAATAGTTTGACTTGTTGTGACAAGAAGTAAACAGGATTTCAAGTGTACTGTTATTGACATGTTACCAATGAGGTATGATGTGATTTTTTTTCAATTCATTTGAAATCTAATGGAAGTTATGTGCTTGGTATAGGAAGCACGAAAATTATCGTTGGGTGGTTGAAACTGATTGCAAGAATTAGCAGCAGCAGTGAAAAGAATTCGAACAAGCAGTAGTATGATGGTAAAGAAATTCAAGATTAGGGCCATTATGGGACATTGGTACCCAATAATGTCCATTGATTTCCATGAGAATGCCATGACCATTATGATGGTTTTGAGGTAAGTATATGCCTTGTTTTTTTACCTTCCAATTCAAGGAATCCTTGCCAAGCGATGGATCACCCTTGATAGGGGATGTCGGGGAACTTGGAAGGTGAGTGACTGCACAGAAGGCGATGACCAGATTTCCCAAGGGAGTGTGTACCAAATAAGGGAAGGTCGGGGATGGAACCTTTTTTTTATCAACATTTCTTGATAGAATCAAATGCACATTGGGAGTGTGCCCAAGAATAATGAGTTGGTCACTATTCACGGAGAGGACAAGTGGCGAAGGTTTGCAGCACTAGACATTGGATGCAACTTTGAATTGACAGCGGATTTTGGACTTCCTGAGAAGGAGGTGAATCCTGGTATTACTTTGAGGGTGGAGGTGTGATCCTATGGATTCCCTTGTGCAGATGTAGGCATCACATCCTTTTATTTGTTGGTTGAGAAAATGTATATTTGTGTATATGTGGTTGTTATTGTAAATACTGTAATGAGTTTTGTTATAAAGCTTCAGTAAATGGTATGTTTTTCATGTTTTAGTAGATGGTCATTGTAAATACCACAATGAGATGTGTTATAAATATCAATGGGTAGTATGTTTTATTTTTAGTAGTAGGGACCTAACACTTTGTAAAGTACAAATGGAATTTTTGGCACATTTATTTATGAAAGTAAGGAAAATTAGGTGAAAAGGAAGGCGAAATGTCACAGGTTGCGTGTGAGGAGGAAATTGGAGGAAAATAATGGAAAATGAAGAAAATAGATGTGTCATTGATAAAAAGGATTTTGAGGACCAGTCAGAAAGTATTTTCTTAGTTTTGTATTTCTCGCATTATTCTCTTTCTCTCTCATACTCTTGGACACTTAGAGTTTTCTTGGAGCACCCTTGGAGGAGTGTGGCATACTTGGAAGCAGCAAGAAAGGAACCACAGGATCAAGTAGCTACAACAAGGTTTTTCGTAGGTATCTATTCTCACATGTATCTTCCTTGCTACATTTCGCATGAATAGTATTGTGTGTGGTCCTTTTCTGTCATCGCATGGTTTTTTCCAGGTGTGAGAGTGTTTTCACTGTAGCCTTGACATTTTCGAATAGCCATGGTGTGATGGGGTTCTCATGATTTCATTGAGCTAGATTGCCAGATGGATTCAAGGCTGAGTGAGGTGGATATCTGAAGGATGGAACACATGCCTTAGTGGTCACTGAACCAGAACATGGATCAAGGTAAAGCCACTAGCCTAGTAACCCCTCAACCATACTGTGGGTTGCGGTGAAGCCAACATTGTGTGCCTCAATGGGCCTAGGAATCCTTGTGAATCAATGGTAGGATATATGGGAAAGACAAGAGGTGGATTTCTCTTTGTTGGGATATGCAGTAAATCCTAGAGAGTGTCAGTTTAGTGCCTAGTGATCTTGTGTGGATTGCGGTAAATCCTGAAGGACTAGAAGTCAAGAAAATTCCTCATAGTGTAGGTGGAGAAATCTGGTGTCATCCATGCTTGTTTTTGCCTAGTGATCTACTTGAGATCATGGTAAAGCCTGTTATTACATTTTCATTATGTTGGCCAAGTGATCCGAGATGGATTATGATAAATCCTAGTTTATATTGATGAGGGTGGGGTGGTTTAGCCTCAGGATGCTTTGGTTGGTTCTTTTGGTTTTAGTCCCACATTAATGCTTGGAATATGGAATGGGGGTCAATGGTTGAGGACATATTTTCCTCAACCATTCCATGGTTAGGTGGAACGTGGTAGTCACATCTTGGGTTTGGATTTTACATCATCAATATGAGGTTATTTCTCCTTGTAATCCTATGGGTATTATACTAGCTTTTATGTTGATCATATGGATGTGATTTCCTTGGTATTTTTGTTGCTATTATGTTGGTTATATATATTTTTTATGATAGGGACTATGTATGGCTCTCATCATGTTTTGACTTGTAAATGAATGAAAAATGTATCTATGACCTAATAGATAATAATGCAACAAATAATATAAGGGAAAAATGCTTAATAGAGATGCTCAATTAAGTATGAGACCCTATGCTTAAATCTCTTAGTTACATTTGTAGATTAAATATTCCTGATATGTTTGAAAAAATTCCTGTCCTGGCTAGTAGGGGTTCGATTAAGGGCTTTTTCAAGTATTTACATTTGCATGATTGTTTCCCTGTTATCTTTATGTTTTGAAGGTGTCATTCAATTATAGGTAGTGACCTCGACTTCGGGCCTAAAAAAGTGGCTCAAATCCCAGTGATGTTGGCACGACACTTGGAAAATTAGTCCTTAGATGCTCGCGTGTCTTGGCGTGAGAGCATCCATAGCCTCGTGGACATTGTCAGGTCCATATCATGGGCACATCTGGGGGTCAAGTGGTCTAAAACCTCAGTGGGCCCTAGGGGATAGCCACCTGAGTGGTTGGGATGGTTCCTAGGAGTCCTGTAGCTACTATGGAAGGTGTGTTTTATGTGTTTCTATTCATTCCACTTCCTTAAGATCACCTAGGAAGTTGAATCATATCATAGTAGCCTCTCATCATATTTTTACCCCTGTTGGCTAGTTATTTGGGTAGATGTGGGAGGAGGGTGTTACACATAGATCTCCCACTATAATAGGATCTACCACAAGCCCAAGAAAAGCCCCTCAGTAGCAAAGGTATCCCATTGCAGCTGAAGGAATTTTGATACTAGATGTATATTTCAACCCTATACAAAAGGTTACCTGCAAATTAATTCTTAAAACAAAAATATCTACACTTGAAAGAACATAAAACAAGTATACACAGAGATTTTCCCCTGTATCCCAAAACTGGGAATACCCAATTGATTTTTCATTATATTCCATTCAATGTTACGGTACATATATGTAAATTCTAAAGCATTCATAAATCCCAATCCACTAACCCTAGATTAGAACATAATCGAAGTTCTCTTGACTAGATTTACAAATACCATGGGAAAAAAACGTGCATGAAAACCATGTGCAAAAGCATGGGTATGTGCACCACCATATTTGGTTTAACCCCCCCATCCTTTAGTTTTCCCAACTATTATTGGGTACGCATAAAATAAAAAAAATTCCAGGGTGATGCCCCTGACCCCATGACACATGTAAAGAATATAACACACACCCAACAGGAGTTGTCATTACCTGTCAGTGTTACATCCCAAGGGTGGTTGGCTTTCCACGTACATCAGATTATATCAAAATCTTCTTCCATGTACCTTTTGGTATATAGGAGGACGATCCACAAACAAAAACGCTATAGGAATTCCCCCAACGTACAGTTACACATTAGGTAGAACTACTACAAAATACAGTTTTACATACCTTTGAGTATATTTTGGAACTCCCCATTATCTTGTAAACCTTCCATTGGTAACTGAGTTGAATGCCTTGTTAACTGTGATACACCAAACACAACATTCAATGATATTTCCTGCACGCACTTAACCATATATTGTAGTTCACAGTCACACTTAGTAATTGTTATATGCCTAATTACGCCTCTTTATTTTTATTCATTTTTTAACCTTTCAAAGTCAATTAATTAACTCACTTTCTACTCCTTAGTAGACCATCGGTTAAATATGATGGAAATAGTTATGGATTCCACCAGTCAAGGAAACCCCTCTTATGGGAATCATGGTCATTTTCCCTCTTTTGAAAATATTGGTGCTCCGTATGGCTACGTCTTCCCTTCCTAAATATACCATAGGTTTATCAGTTTGGTTTTTTTCAACCTGTTTGTTTCTGAACATGTAAACAACTTCAAAACCAAGTCCTCCACCTGAAAGACATCAACCCCAAGTTTATCATGAAGTTGATTGTTTTGCTTCTTTGCCCAATGCCTCTTCCTCCCTTTATTCATCCTCACCTGGTGAAAGTATTTATACTAATAACTAATAGGATAAGAAGAAGAATAAGAAAGGGGGCAACCGATAAATAAAAGTTATAAATGAAACTAATGTCGAGAAACATTCCAACAAGCCCCGTAAATTTAAATTCCCTTCAAAGCTTTGTAAGGGTGACCACCTTTTTAGAGATTGTCCTAGCATCATGCAGGTATTAGAAATGTGGTCCATAGGCCCATATCAACCCATGTCATTAGCCTTTGGAGTTCATGCTGGTGAAAACCCATAAACTAATGATAATAAGGTTCATGGAAATAAAGGTAAACCTCAGTTACCATGTATGAATGTGAAGGGAATCATTAGATTCACCTTTTCCCTTATATGGATGAATCATACAAAGTGTTGGAAAGCCTTACTTCTTTTGAGTAGAAACTTCCAACTAGCTAATGAAATATTTCCCTGATCGTCCACTAGTTGAGAAAGTGATTGACCCTATTTTACCTTTTGTCAATCCCTCTCTCTCTTTGAATGTGAATTTCATGAGTCTGCTTCCAACCAACCATTGGTTGAGAAAGTTGTTGACTTGATTCCACCCTCTATTAATCATTCTCTCCCTTTAGAGAGTCAATTTATCATTCACACTCTCCCTTTTGACAGTGATGGAATTCATACCACTCATGTTCTTCTTGCTTCTTCTAATTCCACCAAGGGGGCATTTCTCCTGTTGTCACAGAACCCCATCTAAGTAATCAGATCATCGCTTTCAATTGGAATCCATTGAAAAAGCCGCATCTGCCTTCTTACATTCCCTTCCAAATCATGGTAAGGTCTTATGGTAAGGAAATATATCACACACGTATCAATGAGGGAGCTTTTGTTAGAATTTTATCCTTGATTGCTTGGAAAGCTTTGTGTTCCCCTCAGCCTATGCTTATTACCTAGAATCTGTTATATTTGAATAAAAGAACCAGTGAGATTTTAGGGATCCTTCCTCAGCTGCCTATTACCTCGGAAAAAAAAACTATATATGTTGACGTTATGGTAGTCCTAGGCCCCTTAGATTTTAATTTTCTCCTTGGGTGATACTATGTTTATGTTACAAATGTTTTCGCGTCCACACTCTTTTGACTGATGTCTTTCCCGCATGATGGAAAAATTGTGACTATTGATTAGATTTCATTCATTCCTCCTAATTTGAATGCCAATCATCGAACTTCCCTAAACGTTCCACATGTGCAAGTGGTATCTCCTCCACCAGAGGTTAATTATGTGCCAACCTATCCCATGCATGTACCTACTAATGAAGAATAGCATTTCACTATTTTCACAACTTCTTTTGACCTTGAACCAGTAGATGATATGGTGAATCATATACTAGGGTATTTGGAGGCTGATTTTCACATTGAATCCTTTGATATGTTTTACTTCTAGATCATTTTTCTCCCATATGATTAGAACCTCTTGGAATACATGGCCTCCTGAAGGACATGATTAAGATAACCATGAGCATAGTTCCATCTGTTATGTCAAGCTTGTTAAAAAATGAAAGAAGGTGCTATGATAATAGTTTCTTTTATTCTGTCAAGCTCGTTAAAAAATGGAACAAGGTTCCCTAAGAACAGTTCATTTTCTTGTGTCAAGCTGGTTAAAAAATGAAAAAAGGTTCCCTAAGCACGGTTCCTTTTCTTGTGTCAAGCTGGTTAAAAAGTGAAACAAAGTTTCTAGAGTAGAGTTCTTTTCTTTTACTCTGTCAAGCTCATTAAAAAATGAAATAGGTCACCATGAGCATATTTTATTCTATGTTTAAATCTTGCACAAAAATGAAACGAACCTATGAACATAGTTCTTTTTTTGTGTCACCTTCATTTCATCCTATCACATGATCCTCTTCCTTCGTTCTTATTGAACATATTTCTACCAGTAACCAATAGTCTATCTGAGTCTATGGGAAGAGTTGGTGGATGAAATGAAGTTGGGGAGGCATGCCTCTACCATTATGCTGGGGGAAATGTTTTTATCTCAGACATAGTTTTTTCTTGATTTCAAGCTTGTGTAAAACTGAAAACACTCTTAATATCTAGCATATTGTTTCCATGTTTCAAGCTTGTGACAAAATGAAACCACTCTCAAGCAAAATTTTTTCTTTATTTCAATCTTGCAGAAAAATGAGACCATGCACACTCTCAATAATAGTTTTTTTTCTCTATTTCAAGCCTATATAAAAATGAAACCTATTCTTGTGACTCCCAACTTTTATCAACCTATTTATATAATATGAGCCTTGGTTTCTTCTCACTCCATCGCCATCATCTGCTTTCACTTGGTTTTTTATCCTTTCCTAAGGAACCACTGTGATGAGTTAATTTAATAACCTCCCTCTTAACCTCTATATGTTTTGAGTAGTTCCATCATCACCAGAACCAATTGCTGCCCTTTATACCACTCATTCATCTAGGAAAAGTTTAATTTAAGCTCTCTTCAGACTCGAAAAACATGAAAATATTATCAAGCACTTGTCTCCTTCGAACACATTAATGTAAACAATAGGATGTATTCCTAGTATTAGTTTAACCCTTTCCTCCACAATATGGAGTATTTATGAAAAACGAATATTGTATTCAAACATGGCTAAAAGGTCCTACTAAGTATTGTTTTATGCCTTTTCGAACCCAAGGGACTAAATTTATGAAAAGGAAGCTCTCAAAGTTTTATCTTTTCGCCTATTTTTCAAACCCCCGAAATATGAAAAAGAAGTTGAGTTACACCTTCACTAGAATTGTAACAACACAAAAAATGTAGGACTCATCAAGCATGATGAGACAAAAACACTTCTTAGGGTTTGTTAAAAATACTCAGAAGGATACATCTAAAGGATGAACTTATAGATCAAGCATATGTTATTCTTCTCAAGCTTTTCGAAAATAAAGAGGTACTTTCTAGGAAATAGTGGGGACATTGGGGAAATAATACATGAAACCTATTTATGGTAGCGAATTTCTCTTGAATATGACACTATTTCACCTTCATGACTGCTTTGGGTTGGGGAATAAAGCTTCATGTCTATTTGTCATACTTGATTGAAAGCCTTTATGATGGGTCTTTTATTCAATGTTTCCAACTCCATATAAGTGTCGTTGATATGTTCAAGAGAATTCACCCTAGGTTGACATCTGCTACAATATCTTAAGCCTTATTTCATTGTTAGGATATTCTGACACATAGGAAATAGTTAAGTACAACTTGGTCTAGTATAGAGTTAGGTATAGAGTTAGGTAAAGTGTGTTTCTTTACCGTTGTACATTTTGTAACTTACAATCCGACGGTCACGATATGTAGTGATCTGACGGTTCATTCTCTCCTCGGAGACAGAACACCAAAAGGACACCGCTCACAACCAGATCGCAGATCAATACACCAGTATTTTGACGTGGTTAAAACCCTCAAAGAGGGAAACAGTCCACGGCCTGAGCCAATGCGGCCACTTCAGGCAATTTATTAATAAAAGAATGAAAATTTACATATGTTTCTCTCATGCACGAATTTTAACCACGTCAAAATACTGGTGTATTGATCTGCGATTTGGTTGTGAGCGATGTCCTTTTGGTGTTCTATCTGAGGAACTTACCCTGTAAATTCCTACATGGTATCAGAGGCGAAGTTCACTAAACTTCGATTTATGGTTGGAGTTTAGGAAGTTGTCACTAAGGGGGGATAGGCTCTAGTGCCTCCTTCCTTCTCCTATTGTTTCATATTTGTAAATCCTTCAATCCTATCCCAAGTTGTTCTTAAGGGGGGATGTTAGGATATTCCGACACATAGGAAATAGTTAAGTACAACTTGGTCTAGTATAGAGTTAGGTATAGAGTTAGGTAAAGTGTGTTTCTTTACCGTTGTACATTTTGTAACTTACAATCCGACGGTCACGATATGTAGTGATCCGACAGTTCATTCTCTCCTCGGTATTACCGACACTTGATCCGTGGCTTGACACCCGATTGGTCCATGAATTATATTTAAAGTGCATGGAGGGTCATTTGTAGGGTAATCTATGCATGAGAGAAACATATGTAAAATTTCATTCTTTTATTAATAAATTTCCTGAAGTGGCCACGTTGGTTCATGCCGTGGACTATCTCCCTCTTTGACGGCTTTAACCACATCAAAATACTAGTGTATTGATCTGCGATCTGGTTGTGAGCGGTGTCCTTTTGGTGTTCTGTCTGAGGAACTTACCCTGTAAATTCCTACATTTATGTCTATTGCCCTTGAACCAAATTTGAATCATCATATTCTATCTCAAATCTCAATATTTGTTTCATGTCATTGATGAGGGATACATTAAGTCCCTCATGTGATGGGTCACCTCCTATTGACATAAGCATATTATCTGGGAAGTTGACATAGAAGCTCCCTTCAGTGCCTTGGAAGTTGCACACCTCAACAGAAAGTCTTCTCACTTTCGGTGTTATGTTCTCATCATTGGCCTTTGATTGGAAGATTATGTGTGGTGTTTGACTTTAACTCATCTGTTCACACCTCATAGATCGTCCTTAGTACATTGAGGGCCATTATCATTATCGGTGGTTCCTATCATATCTCTTAACTATTTTCATCATTTTACGGTAATCAAATGGTGTCTACCATGTTCAAATACATCACATTTATTCCCATGGTTATATATGTACTATTGAGTGATGAGGTAGAAGACCTTGGATCTAGTTTCATCCATCTGAGGTGTGATTTCATCATTCGTACAAGATCTACAAAGTATGATGGCTATGATTTTATAAAAAGTCATCCAAGCATTGCCACAATATGTAATCAATGGACATGAATTTGATCATTCTATATATAAAATGGCTTATATGTTGAGTATGGGTATGTCTACCTCAATAATGATATCTTGATCATAATTTATTGTAACACAGTCAATTAATGATCTCACCTAATTGATTCTTGATCTAGACTTTTCACATGGTAAATCACTTCAGTCCTCAGCCACAACTTCTGAATTTATACTTTAGGGGGTAACATGTTACAAGTCATTTTGTCACATCCAATAAAATGGCCCTGAACCCAAATCCATCACCATCCATTGACACTTTACAATAATCCTCTAACAATATAAAAGCTTCCCCTTTCTAGAATTTACAAGAATATTGGATTGCATTGGCTAAAAACCCTAACTTTTTGGGTCTTCACACTTACCTTTAAGGAAGATCGTGCTGACGTAGATTGTACACATGTAACATGCGTTGGCCAGTGATGAGTTCTTTCCCAAAAAGTTTGATGATAGTGGATAATGAGTAAAATATAAAAATCAGTTTTCAAGTTTCTCTTTTTAGAATATTTGGAAGTGGTTTCAACCATTTAGTGTTGGATCAGATCTCGAAATTCTAATATTGAGGTCTTATCTTTTTTCTTGTATAGCTTACCTCCCCCTTATGTGGATCTAAGCCATAAAATGGTAATTCAAAAACCACCTCTTTTACCCTATAAATTCACTGCCCCCCATAGAGTCTAGGTTGACTTTTGGAGACTCTCAATTATGCCCTTATGTTGCTCATGTGTGTCCATAGATCCATAATACATCCATGTACTTAAGGTGTGATTAAAGGCTTACTATTGTGATGAAGGAAGGACAAGATAGCTGGAAGAGATTCAGAAGGCGAAGACCTACAATGGTTTTAATCTTTTCCTTCTCTAATTAGTACAAAAATGCATTATTTCTCCTATACTTATGTCAATTTATGCATATGTAGAACATGAATTCTTAGATTCTTTTTTAGAGTTGTTTGTATGTGCTCTTCATATGTTTTTATTCTCTTACCTTTTTTGCATGGTTTGTTGGTTCCACTTCTAGAAATTGGAGTTCAAGCTAGAGCTAAAAAGCCAAGAGAAGTGGGAAGCTTACATTAGATCCCAAGTAGGTATTCCTTCCATATTTCAAACATCTCTAAGGAAATCATTGCAATTTTGTCTTGGTCGTTTCTAGATTAAGGCACTAGGTTGAGGGAGATTTCTTCTATACATAGAAGGAATTTATCCATAAAACACTCTTCGTAATTAAAATAAAAAATTAGTGGATATAGAGGCGGGACTTGTGTGTCGTGTTCTACCATTTATTCATTCATTGTATAGTCACTTGAGTATGTGTAAGGGCTTGGTTTTAAAAAATTAGCACAAACATATGGGGGTAAGGAAATGGTAGTGTTGATGTAAATATTTGATTGCCACTAGAGATACATATCAGTAGAAGGATCTTAAGCACATTTTTCAGTCAATTTGGAACAAGAATAAGAAGAAAAGATAAGGTATATTTTCCTATCTTTGCAACCTAGCGTTTTGTTCACTATATTTACACTTAATGTATCTAAAATATTTTTCATAGCTTTTTGATACCTAAAGTATTCTCTCCTTAATATCCTGAGAGTATAAGTGGATACTCCTTCCTCATTATCTCCTCATTTCTTCAGTCTGAGTTGTTAACTCAATGGCTATAAATAATGAGTTATTAGAGTTCCTACACTGATACTCTATACTGTTGAGTATAGTATAGTCAAAATCAACAAAATTACTCTTCTTATTATTCAAATATGTCTACAATATTCACATGAAAAGATTGAGTTTGTACGAAACCAATTTCAACTATAGCAAGATGAGTTACAATAGCCATCGTTTTAAACTAGTTTTTTGTTCAGACAAATGCTTTACTTGAGATTGAGATAGACTCCCATTAGCAACAAGAAATTGAAGTTGATTATGATTCACATCAAGTGCACATTTCAGCAGAAAATGTGCACAAATATGCAGAAGTTCAACCTGCACGTCCTAAGCCAATCATCAGTCCTTGGGAAGAACTTGTCAACAACAAGCACATAAACAACCTTGGCTATACTAAGGATGTGTCTGCTTAAATCCCATACTATTTTAAGCCCACTTAGTTTCATGTGTTGGGTTTCTTCATGATGTTTCATCCTCACCTCTTCCAGGTCTTGCTCCTCTTCCACAACAAGCACAAATTGTCAAATCTCAACACTATAATTGAGTTTTCCATGTGAAATATAATTGTATTAATATTCGCCCATGTCACCATTTCGATAAGAACACTCATAATTCAAACATATTATTTAGAAGCAAGCCACATGCAAGAATAAAGATTCACCATGGATAGATCAGTTCTTGGTAATGGGCTTCAACAACCAAGAAGATATTTTGGTCATACCGCTTAATTTGTTCTCGAGTATTATCACATCTTGCAATTGAGATTTTTTCATTTTCTCACCTTGCATGTGACGGGGTGGAATTGATGTTCATCCACAAGATTCAAAGATACATGAAGTGATATTGAGCCACAACCTATGTCTATTGCCTAATTAGCCTAAAGCCAAAGTTTTCCATACGCGGATTCAGATTGGTGGCCTTCCTTAAACCACCACATGTTGAGGCCTCAACAATCTCCCTTTTCAAAATGCTTCCTCTTGCAAAAGAAGTAAACTTATAGCAAGATATGAAAATGTTCCACCAATTGCATCAAACTTTCCAGGTTGATACCTCAATGGTCTCCCTTTTCATAGAACTTCCTCTAGTAAAAGGATTCAACATCTATCCAGATTTGGAATTGTTCCAATAGATACAATAAGTGATCTAGTGTTTATGGCCAGTCTTAAACCACAACCAATTGCGATCTCGAGTTATCCCACCTTATACCATCATTTCAGAGAGCACATTTAGCCAATTTCTTCCATGCTTTTTTGCATTTTTGTATCTAGGCTCTCTTCTTGTGCTCATATACACCCCTTCAGACTAAGGGGGGGAATGTTGGACACTTAAGCCACTAAGTTTTGTGGTGTGGAATATGAACAATCATTAGATTCCAAGAGACCAATTGGAATATGAAAACCAAGGGTCATAAGACATTGTATAAATATGCATATCTTTTTGAATAATAGGATCTCACATTCATCTTCATCCGGCCTATTTTTTGGTGAGTGTTTAAAATCAAGCATACATTATATGTCTCCCAATGAGATAAATTGTTTTCCTAAAGGAGCCCTAAGTATAGTGCATGGAACAACTAGACAAGAAATTTTAGGACATGGGAAGTATTGTTGGGATAAAGTGTTGTAAATTCATAGCTCATTTTTATTTTAGTATTTTTCTACTAAGAACACAAAGGATAATGTTCTGTTGAAGGGCGCAAGGTTTGAAACACCCCTGAGATACTCCCCCAGAATTTTGTAATGTAATTGTACTCTAATTATAAATGATTATAAATTGATTTAATGGCTTGAATAGTGGGACCATAGTTCCAAAATCTACGAGGGAAAATGAAGAATCACTTGAGTTGTGTTAGCTAGAACCATTGCTTAATAAAATGTGCATCTAGTAAGAAATATCATGAAGAACATTCCATGATGAACATGAAGAGACACACTAGACAAAGGATAAAAATGAAATATAACAACAAGAGGTGGTTGGATTTTTAGTTGAATGAAATAAGATTAAGGATAGAATTGAATTTTTGGGAAAGGAGCCAAACATGTGAGCATGATTTCCAACTGATTTTTCTTGAAAAGCCCCATTGGATCATGGATTCAATTCTGTGATGACTGCTACAAGAAACATAGGCTGTGGCTAGTTTATGGTTTGGTGGAAAATCGAAGTCCCTCCTTCAATTTAAACCATTGTTATATTTCATTAGTACTATTAACTATTACTTGTTATGAATGTAATTATCATTTCTTTACTGAATTGATGTATAAATATATGATAATATTTCATGGTTGTAGTAAATTCTTGTAAGGAATGAGTAGGAAAAATATCTTGACTATTTTTTGGATTGTATTAAAATTCTATCTTGAGTATATAAGAAAGATGTCATGATTTTCATGTGAAAGTTAATATGTTACATGTGGAAAGTCATGGCTCTATGATTATAACTTCTTGATTTTTCTTCTATAACTTTTCTTCGAGGAGTTTCCAAAAGAAAAATTGGTAAGGAGAAATCATTTTGAACCCCTTGTCCAGTTTTTAGTGCTTGGGTCTCGAAATGCTAGGAAATGTGATTAGAGAAAGTTGGGCTTCCTAAATGCATCTCTAAACATGCCATGTTGGCATTAATGCTATAAACTTTCTTATGGGAGGGTCCATAAGCTTAAACTTGGACCATAGTGAGGAGAAATCTCACTGATTATCTGTTCCAAGTTTTAGATATTACATTGCAATATTAGAGCTTCTTGAAGACACATAAAATCATGCATCAAATTGGTCATGTTGGCATTTATCTTATAATTTTTCTTCTGGGAGGTTCCAAAAGATGAAACTTTGTCCATGGTGAGGGAAAATCCCACTAATCATGTTGTCCAACATTTAGAACTTGGTTCATGGGAATTTTAGGATATACAATAATAGAAAGTTGAGCTTCCTGAATGCTTCTAGAATTATGTATCAAACAGGTCATGTTGGTATTTCTACTATAAATTTTCATCTGGGAGGTTCCAAAGGTTAAAATATTATTTAGATTTTGGAACTTGGACTAGTATAGTTTAGGATATATACCCTAAAGAATTTCCTATATTAATTTGCATGCAAGGTGTTTGAAGAAATGCTTAAATTATTTTTAATGATTCATTGCATACAAATATTTTATGAAATGCACTAAAGAAAATGTTGTTTTTTTGTATGATGATGTTGTTTCCGTTGAAACATGCATGCTTGCATGAAAATAATTTGCTATATTATTATGCATGAAAAGTGTTTGAAGAATTTCCTAAATGGTTTAATGACTCATTGTGCACATACTGTTTGATGAAATTCCCAAGTGAAAATGTTTTTTTATGGATGGGGATAGTAGTGTTGTATGATAGCATTGTTGTAGTTGATATATGCCTATTTTCATGCAAATAATTTGAAGAAATGATTTAAAGGTCTTTTATTACAATTTTCATAGAAAATATTTGATAAAATACCTCAAAGGCAAAAAAATCAGAAGTTGCATGATTGAGTGGTATATTTCAGTTAGTATGTTACAAGTCAGATTAGAGCAATATTCTTCATTTGATTTCAAACAAACTGTTTAAAAAAATGTATAC
Source organism: Pinus tabuliformis (assembly GCA_031772625.1). Taxonomy (NCBI): domain Eukaryota; kingdom Viridiplantae; phylum Streptophyta; class Pinopsida; order Pinales; family Pinaceae; genus Pinus; species Pinus tabuliformis. The sequence goes on along the minus strand of CM062804.1, from coordinate 818,251,783 downwards.
CAAAAAATTCTACTCAATTTATCATATATAAAGTATTTGAAGAAATATTTACATGTAAAGTGTGTGACAAAATGTACCAGATATGATTTTTTTATGGAAGTTAGGTTAGGACAAGTTTTGTAGGGGTATATGATAACATGGTATAAGATATTACTGTCAGACTAGTAAAAGGAAAAAGAAAATTTTGGGTGCCCCGTAACCTCTATAAGTCATTGAGGGAACTGTGTATGTTACAATAACTAAGTGATAGTGCATATTTTATTTTCTTTTCTTTTTTCACATAGATCATAATATGTCCCTTTCAATTTACTCTAACTTTGATGTGAGGTTTGTGTGTGGTAGTGATTATTTCAAACTTTAACAGACAATGCCCACTAACTTTGGATGTAACCACCTTCAAATCCAAGTTAACATATGATCATTCACACACATGGGAAATATTTGTTAATGGTATATACCTAATGGGAGTTCCACCACCTTCATACATGTGGTGTGTTGTTTCCTTTTCTATAGTTATCCTTTGTTCTAACAAAACTTTGGTGTGATATCCTCATTATTATGCAAGTTGTAATATACATGTAAATTGTATGAGAATTATGTCTTAAGGATTTATACCTAAGCATCAACCAATGATTCTACACCCATTATTGAAGCCATGGATTATGGATTGAAGCAAGTGTTATGAAATGTTGTGCATAGGTGATCTTGTAGATTAAATGTCAACCCTATAGAATTTATAGGTTAGATTTGTTATCTTTGTCGATAGGTTGATCTTGCTTGAAGAAAGTAACCCTTTGAGAGTTTCTAGTCATAAATGGATATGTTTGTTAACTTGTGGCACGTTGATGGACAACAGGAAGTGTTGTAGATGTTACATAATTCCCTATAGCTTTCTTATATATTTACAATATTTCTTGCTACTATGCTATAAGACCCTGTAGGATGAGAATGATGAGCATTTTGATGAATTTTCAAAAATGAAATGTGGGATTAATGGATAGTTGTTGATCTAATGATGGAAGGAGTGGAAGGTCAGTCTTCAAGCAAAGTGTTTCTCATTACAATATGATGGCAGGTGCCAAAAAATATTGTGTTAATAGCACAAAGATGTCTAGGTGCCTATTGTAGAAGACATTTTTCTATTCCCTCTTATAGCTTGATGACATGACATTTCTTTTCTTATTTGACTATAGGTGGGACATCTACGTCACCATAGAGAGTTGAAAATTTATTAATTTAAGAACCTATTTTTCTTCTCTTTTTTCACTTTTTTCCACATAGAGGGAAATTATGCCATTGCTAGTTTTTACCATTTCACTACCTTTTTATGTTTGTAAAGGTTTTCCTCTTAGGGTGGTTTCATTTTTCAAACACAGAAACTACCTCATAGAGGTTTTAAATTTAAAATTTTGTATAAGACACCTCAAATGATGTTTTTACTTAACAATTTTAATTCCACTTTCCCTTTTTCTTTTTCCATTTTTGTTTAATTTATTATTCTTCTTTCGTTTTCTTTCATTCATTGGATGGGTTGGAAATATCCCTACTCTCAACGAAATTCAAATCATATTTCTTGATTGAGTGTATGAATTTATCTCTTAACAAAAGTCTCTTATAGACCTTAAACATGAAACAATTGATAATCAGAGGGATTTTTCTTCATAAATAGTCCTAATATATAAAGAGTTATTGTCATGGAATTCCCTTACTAGGTATAGTCCTAGCCATATGGTCATGAATTTTCCCTTGGAATCTATAAATTTAGAGTCATAATGTAAGGTTCAAGCATCTTTCTTAAATTCCTTTATTATAATAAATTTTTCATGCCTTATTTTTCTTTCCATGTGGACAATCCCAATGTGAAATAGAGTTTGCATCATATATGATTCTAATGCATTCAACTATTGTATTCATCCTTTCAAAGCATATTTCAGATCCATTTATAGGTGTGAATCCATCCTTAATGTAGCAATATCAAGCTCAATGGGAATAGCAAGCTCCTCTCCAATGATTAACTGATGGATGTCAAACCATGTAGTAGTCTTGTTAGTGTTTAGGCCAATGTTGTTTCAATGAGTTTGTCATCCCAAACATTTTTTCTCATGTTGATTGCTTCTATGAGGATGTTTTCCCCTTAGCTGCTTGTCACCTCAAATTACCCATTATGATTGAGGGTGATATGCAGTATCCTTCATGCATTTCTACTCCAAACTCCTTTTAATGAGGCTCAAAGTGAATTGTATTCCTCGATATGTGAATATTTCCCTTGGAAAATCCATACATAGAGAGATTTTTTTCTCCTAAAATAAATTTTCTACCAATTCCCTTTGGCTACCTTTACTGCTATTTGTTTATCCCACTTTTTTAAATAGTTAATACATACAACAATGTATCCTTTGTGCCCCAATAGAGCATATATGGGTACTATCAATTCCATACACCATTTCTTAAATGATTAAAAAGTAAAATGTGGCTATAAAGCAATTTGATTTCTTTTACTACCATCCTCTTGCATTCATCACACTAAGAAGTGTATCAATTTATGTCCTTCTGAAGGATAGACCAAAATTTTGTAGTCTTCAAGAATAATGTCCTCCTTTGGCTGCAAAATGCCACAAATATGGCCGATAGTGGTAGGCCTTTAGAATTTCATATACTTCATTCTCTCTTACACACTTTCTCAATACTTGGTCAAGCCGTAATTTGAATAAACATCCCTTAATCCATATATAACAGACACTTTTTCCTAATGATCCTACATCGTCACCGAGAGGACATGTAAGTAGGGACTTTCCTTATAGTTAAGACATTTTCTATTTTAGTAATGATATCATCTACCATGCACTCATTAGGGATGATATCATCTACCATGCATTCATTTGTAGGAAGAGTTATCCTAGACAAAAAATATGCAACATTCTCATTTCCAAGTTTATTAATGATTTTGAAGTTAAAATATTTCAATAAAAAAATCCATATAATAATTCTAGCATTGACATCAAGTCTCTTCATAAAATATTGAATGACAATATGGTCAATATGTACAAAAAATTCATACTAAGTGATATAATTGTGAAATCTATTTAGAGCATGGACAACATTAATAATATTTTTTAGTTACAATGTAATTTAATTCAACATTAGATATTTTTTTGGCATAGAAATAGATTGCAAAGGGAATGCTACCTATTTCCTACCCAAGTACTGCACATGTAGATCTTTCTAAGGAATCAATGTGAATAAGAAAAGGTAATGTCCAATTTGTTCCTTGTAGGATAGATTTACATAAAATTTTCTCCACATTCTCAAAGGCTTCATGAAATTTGGTTTACCAACAAAAGTGTGAGTCTTTGGCTAGTGGCAAAAAAGGACGGGAAGCAATTTTGCTAAAATCCTTGATGAGACTTCTATCGTACACCTCATGGGAAAGGAAAATTTAAAGATATTTATATTTATGTGGGACAAGGAGATGTTTGATGATGTATAATTTGTTGGGATCCACCTCAATCCCTTCGAAGTATAGGTAGTGTGCTAGGAAAACCCCCTCACTCATCATAAAGTGGAAGTATTCATGAGACACTAAAAGATTCATATCTTCACACCTCTACAGGACCTTAGTAATATTGGGGAGAAATTCTTGAAAGGTGTTTCCATATGGTGTAAATTAATCCATATGAATCTCTATTGTATTAACAACAAGATTTGAAAAAATATCGTAAGCAATACCCTTTGGAATGTGGCTAGGGAATTTTAGAAGCTAAAGTGGATAAATTTATAAGAAAATGTCTTCGATGAAATTAGTCTTATCCTAATTTTCTAAGCAAATTTGATTTTACTTATAACCACTAAACCCATCTAGAAATGTGGATATTTTCTTCCCTAACAAAACATTTATATTTTGATCAATGAGAGGTAAGGGGAATTGATCCTACCTAGTGGCTTTAACTCTTGATACTCAAAAAATATTCTCCATTCTGCATTCCTTTTGGGAATATTAACCAAAGGAGACACCCACTCATTATCAAAATACCTGATAAACAAACCTAACATCCAATAGTTTTTGTAGTTATTCTTTGACAATGTCCTTTGGTGATGGGTTCATCCTTCTAAGGAGTGGGTGAATGGATTTGTGACCTTTTTTAACATAAATGTGATGGGGGAATATGGAAGGATGGATCCCCTTCATACCCATATAATCCAAAGTAAAAATGTCAATGTGTCATCTGAAAATAGTGACAAATTCTTTCTCTTGACCAATAGTAAGGCAAGTGTTGACTTTTAGTAGTTTTAAGGGGTAAATTTCAACTGTTTTAGTGTTTTGTTATTTAAATCTAGAAATGGATATTTTTTTTTCCACTCATGGTATTCATAATTTCTCAATAATCCGATGGGTTGAACATATTTTAGTGCATTCATTTTCATAAAAGTAGAATTCTTATTTTTTAGAGAAATTTCAAAAAAATCATCATCGCCCTCTTGCTTGGTGTTGAGGTATTTTTCAATGGAAAAAATAAGATAGGATGAGGAGAGGATGGAATTTCCTTTTTCATCATCTTCCATTGAGAGAGTAAAATATTCCTCATCCATAGGTCAGGAAGGATGATACAATACACATTTCTTATGTAACTTCGCCTTAGTGATAGTCATATTAAAATACCTATAGTTAATATAGGCATAAATTGTAGCTAGCAATGGTCTTCATAAAATCATTATATATTTATTGAACTTAGTATTCAATTGTAAAACTAAGAAATGAATAGGGTACTTCCAAGAGTTTATGGAAAACAAGACATCTTATATCGTAAAGTCTGGCTTCATTATTTACCTATTAGCTAGTTGAACACAATAAATATTTCTCTTAGGGATTCTTAAAGATTACTTCTAATCATGGTTTCCCTTGTGATGATGTTGATAGTAGCTCCAATATCAATTAAGTTTTTTTGGATTGTTATTATGTGTGTGTGTGTGTGTGTGTGTGTGTGTGTGTGTGTGTGCATTTACAACTTGTTATCAGGGTCCATACTTAGGAATAATCAACCTCTCAAGCATTTGATCCGCTAGTTGTCTATGTCATTTATTGTGGGGGCATCTCTTCTTATTCTTCTAGGCCTTTTGACATATTCTTCCTTGATAAAAAGTTATGTATAGAAACATCCTTCATGCGCTATAATCATGGTATCTTAATAAACAAACTCTTCAATTCCCCTCAGAGTTCAACTCCTTTAGCTGTATGTATCTTTTTAATGGTCATTTTCTTGAAGAGAGGAATATAGGCTTTTCCAATACTAAAATGACCTTAATATTGGTTAACAAAGTAGATAAGGGAATGCGTTCACTACTCTATACTTGTTCAATGATTTCCCACCTTTTCCTTGTCTTTCTCAACTAGAACATGTCAAATCTCAGCCCTCTTATCCCAATTATAGCCCACATCTATTTTGCAAGTGTTTGATAGGACAAAATTCATTTCTAAGGAGGTGAAACCACACCAACATACTTCCAATCTATTATTGACAATCATTTTGACATATTTGGGCACCAAAAACACAGTTTAATCACCCAATATTCCTGAGCCATAATTCCACTTTGAATTGTTAGAATCCTCTCACAAATTTCACTACTCAAGCACCCATGTGTCTCTTCTCTCTATGTTTGTCTCTCTACGTGTGTGAATGAATGAATTACCTATGTCAATGATGGTATCGAATTTGAATGAATAGAATACTTATGTCAATAAATTTCTCTAATCTGAATGAATGAATTACTAATGCCAATGAATGTCTTAGTGTCATTTTTCGTTGCATGGATCCTTACCGCTTCCACTATTTTCCATAACCAATGTAGTGTGTTATTGTAAAATCCCAAATTTTCCTCGGTCTCCCAAGAAATGTAGGGGTCAACTTCAATTCCATGGAATGTAGTTAGCTCATTCCTTGCATTAAATTCTAAATCATTGTTGCAGATGCCACGAAAACTTCAATATATATGAGGGTGACTATTCAACTACCCATTCCTTCATAATAAATTTGTACTTGGGTGAGAGGGAAAAGCTTAAAATTACATTTGAATTTCATTTCAAGTATTTGTTAAGAAAATTCCTTGCAACGCCCCCATTTATTTCCCACTCGTGGTATTGTAGCCCATATCAATTCTCATATGTTCCGAAATCAAACATTTAGATTACATATGCATTGTTTTTAGATCCATCTAGTTTATCTTTTCACGTAGTGTCACATCCATGATGAGATATGCAATGCAATGTAATCAACATAGTTAATTAGAATTTATTAGAAATTAAATTAATAGTTGAAATAAGGATATTGCATTTAAAGTTTAAATAAAAGATAGAATGATAATAATAATAATGATAATAATGAAAAAGTCGATGTCATTTGGGGTGGTCTGGACAGCGAGAGGATGATGGTAGCGTGAGCAGGTAGGGTTTCTATGGATCCATCCTCACAAGTCTGAAATCATTCAAAACAGACAAAGGACTATAGAATCGACCTAGAAAACCTGATGACAGAAGCCATGAGTCGAATGGGAGGGGAGGAGAGATCCCCACCTAGTGGAATATTGCAGCATGCAAATCTAGCCAGCATGGAGCAACCTCCGACAATGGAGAAGAGGAAAAGGAATGCTAGTTTTGGGAGCTAAATGGCAAGCCAGCTTGGGAGTTAAATGCCTACTGAGGGCCACTAAGAAACAAATATTGGTTAGTCCAAACAAAAAATTGGAGCAATATCGAAAAACATGAAGGACCACACCCTTATTTGGAAATTCATAGGGGGTTGGCCAACACAGAAGGAACTGATCAAAGGGATCCAGTACCAGTGGAAACCTAAAGGGCATATTAACCTCAAGCTTGGGGCAAAAGGGATTTTCATAGTGATCTTCTCTAACCTAGAAGACGAAGAGAGGGTTTTCAAAGATGGGCCCTATTTCTTTAACAATGCAGGTCTTTCATTAGACACTGGAATGAATGTTACAACCCAGATCAGGAAAATCTCTTGGTAGCCCCAATCTGGGTTCAGAGTTTTTGCCTACCAACAGACTTATGGGATCCAGAAATCCTGGAAGGAAGTGGAAACTCTATTGGAACCTTTGTCAAAGTTGCAGACTCTATGCGAAAAGGTAGATATACCTCTTATGCTCGGATCTGTGTCTACATGAATATCATTGAGCCACTTCCAGACTACATAGAATTGGAATACTATGACGAGATATGGCAAAAACCCCTAGACTATAAACATATTCATTTCGTATGTCGCTAATGCCGTGAATATGGCCATTTGTACCGGGCTTACCCATTAAACTAGAACAAGAACCCATATAAGGAGAAAAGGGTGGGGGAATGATGACAAGGGAAGATGAGGAAGGCTTTGAGGAGGTGCACATGATGAAACAGAATGAAAGGCAGACGAGGAACCAGAGAGCAAGTCAAAATGAGAAAGAGAAAAAATGCCCTAATCAGTTTGTTGTTCTCTAGGAGGAGGAAACAGGGGAGATAACCCCTGACAGTACTATGGAAATGAAAAGACAGAAAGAAAAGGAACCAGAAGGAAATAAGATGAATAATAAGGAGGGAGGAGGGATCCAAGCAAAGGAGGCCACAGTGCAAATGATCAAGCAAAACGCAATGGAGATTGATAACCCGAAAGAGGACCTAAGCATTGAAGAACAAGTGATCAAATGTTTTCTACGAGAAGATGAACGCTTCATCCTAGAAGATCAGAAGAAACTCTATAAAGAAACTTTCAAACAATATAAATAAAAACAGGCCTCAGCTATCATATCTCAGCCAGACCATCTATGATCTCATTTTAGTCAAGGACAAGATACAAGAACCCTAAGAAAAGTGGGAAAGAAGCGTGGTAGAAGAACAATGAATGAATCCATCCAGATGGTTATGGATCTATTAATAAATTTTGGAAGAGTAGTTCCAATGCCAGAGGTCTTTCAACAATCCTTGAAATTGTTGAAATGATTATTACATCATGGAACATAAGAGGCCTCAAAAATAGAGGAAAACATAGGTACCTTAAGGAGAGTTTGAAGAAAGATAAGCCAAGTATAATGTTAATACAATAAACTAGAATTAGTGAAAGAAGATTGAAAGGGGTTCTCGAAAATGTTAAACACAAGTACCAAGTCGTGGCCCAAGATGGAAGTGACAGTGCTGGGGGATTGGAAATTATATGGAACCCTGAAGAGGTTTGGTTCAAAGACTGGGTGAGTCTCCCAAGAATATTGTCAGCTAAATTTTGAAACGTTGGATTCAAAGAATGGGTGCTTCTTGCAGGAGTTTACAGGCCTCACATCTGAGGAGAAAGAGGGGCTTTCTTGCAAAATCTTGCGAGTATGACAAATCTATACCCAGAATACCTTTCGTTAGTTGGAGGGGATTTTAATATGATCACCTCCTTAGAGGAGAATAAGCGAGGAATGCAAAGAATGGACACAGACATGAAATCCTTTGGATATATCATATTAGAACTGCATCTTGTGGACATGCCAACAATTAATGGTGTTCATACCTAGAATAAAATAAGGGGAGGGATACATAAAATTGCTTCGTGATTGGATAGGTTCCTAATCTCTAAACAAGCTATAAGAAGAGATATATTCATGGAAGCCTAGATCCTCCCATGTATGGGTTCGGATCATAGGCCAATAATACTGGAAGTGGACATGAAATCAAGACCTAAGAATCTACCTTTCAGTTTTTAAGCCCTCTGGCTAAGGAATTTGGGCATCCTTAAAGTACTTGAGGAATGGTGGAAAATGAGTGAATAGAAAGAGAGGAAGTGTATGCATAATTTCCAGCTGAAACTCATATAATTAAAGAAGAAACTTAGAAAATGGAACAAATAAGAATATGGACATATTATGAATGGAAAAAATTAGATAAACAAACGCATGACGGAGGTGGAGCAACAAATCATACAGGATGGGAGATCTAAAGAGCTCGTCAAAGAATAAGGAGAGTTAATAAACCAACTGGAGGAAAGAAGAAAACAGGAAGAGATCCTCTAGAAACAAAAATCTTAGGTAAACTGGTTGCGGGAAGGTGAGAAAAACACAAGATTCTTTCACAAATCCACGGTTGATCACAGGCAACACAATAGAATCTACTCCTTGAAAGATGAGGACGGGCACCGTCAAGTCCAACATGAATAAATTGAGGAGCTCCTTGTAAACCACTTCAAAGACCTTCTCTTAGAACCTCCGGAGAATAGAATAGAAGCAATCCAAATAAACAAGTAGAATATCCCCCAACTAGTAACTGAAGATCAGAACCTGGCCCTGATGCGAGCTACTACTTTGGACGAAGTGGAAGAGATTGTTAAAGGAATGCAGAAAAATAAGGCCCTAGGACTGTATGGGTTCACAACAGAATTCTAGAAAAACACGTGGAAATTCATGGGTCAAGATATCCTAGAGGTTGTAGAGGAATCTCGCTGCAACCAAAAGGTATGCCCCAACCTGAACTCTAATTTTATTGCTCTTATTCCCAAAACTTCGAAATTTGAAGATCCTCAAGGATTTCGTCTTATTTCCTTATGTAATGCTATTTATAAAATCATTGCTACTCTTATTGTAAAATGGATAAAACCTCTCTTGTTGAGCCTCATATTTCTATAGCAAACATGATTTGTAGAAGCTAGGGAAATCCTAGATGGGTTCATCACTTCTCAAGAATTTGTACACTCTCTCAAGGCAAAAAAGGCTCCTAGGTATTATGATTAAGTTGGACTATCTATCTGGTATTCTTAAAGCTTATGGCTTTTCCCAAAGATGGATAAACTAGATCCTTGCCATGATCTCCTCCCTTGTCATTATATATTTTTGAACGAGAATCCTACCTCCACCTTTTATCCAACCCGGGACCTAAGGAATGGTGATAAAATATCTCCTTTTTAATTTATTATTGCGACAGAAGGGTTGGGCTGATATATTAAAAATGAAGTCAGAGAATCTAGGTTTAGTGGCCTAAGTATATCGGGTAATAACTTAGCTATCACCCATCGACAATTTGTGGATGATATCATGCTATTCTTCCAGGTCTCCCTCAGTGATGCTCATCAAATAAAAGATATTCTTAGCACTTTTATGGAGGCTTTTGGGACAAAGATAAAAGATGACAAATCTTGTATTTTCTTTTTTAATACATAATGGATTGTCAAGGCCCATCTAGCCACGATCATGGGGTTTAGTACTGGAAATATCCCCTCTAAGTACCTAAGTATGCCCCTATTGAGTAATCCTCTAAAATTATCCTACTAGCTACAAGTCCTCCAAAAACACAGGGAAAGCTAAGATGGTGGACCTTTAGATTCCTCAACCTAGCTGGCAGGACTATCCTTCTTAATGTTTTGTTGTAATCGATACCTATTTACCAACTCTTAGGTGTTGCGGCCCCCAAAGGGGTGTGCTCCAAAATGGTTGATATCTTCAAGAAATTATTGTGGGGTGGGGCTCAACAGACCAGAAAATGGGCACTAGTCTCTTGGAAAGTCCTGGAAAAAAAAGAAAATGGATGGAGGTTTAGGCCTCAGAGACACTTATATCTTGCATCAAATAATGGGAGAAAAAATATGGTGGAGATGGATTGGAGATGGAAGGGACGTATGGAAACAAATATGTACAAGAAAATATAATATTCCTGACAAAACTGAGGATATTCTGAGATATAGAGACCCTCCAAAAGGATCGATAGTGTAGAACTTGGTAGCCCAAAAAAACACCTCATAAACTAGCATGTCCTTTGGGAGATGTCTAATGGCAAAACAACAAGATTTGGCTGGACTCCTGGCAACAAAGGGAATGAATGATCAAAGAGAAAGAAATGAGGGACATATATCTATATACCAATGACAGAAATATACACTTAGTGAAGAAATTTTGGAAAGAGGACCAAGGAATGGGAAGTTGGAGGAGATGGAACAGGAAGGAAGACTGGGGCTAGGTCACTGAGACTGACAAATGGACAATGCTAGAAAAAGAGCTAAGATTGAGACAATTAGTGATCATAATGATCCTAATATATTGAGATTGGGGCATATTACAAAAGGAACCTTCACCATAAAATAAGCATATGACATTCAAGAAGGACAAGGTCAGGACAAGCATGACATCATATGGAAAAAAATATGGAAGGAAGGATGGTAGCCTAAGGTATCCAATTTCGTTTGGCTTATTTGTAAAGGACAGATCCTAACTTGGTATCAATTACATAAAAGGGGTTTCCAATGTCCTTCCTTTTGCTGGTTCTATCATGAACACAAAGAAGATCTAGAGCACATGCTCAACACTTACCCATTCGCTAAACAAAAATAGAGGCAAATGCAACGAGTTTTTGAAATAATGGATCGAGATCAACATAGAATTAGGGAAATAATCCTCCTCTGGAGGATCCATATATTCTCAATCCTAGTATTAAATCGAGCATGGGGCCTAACCTTAGGATTTAATCTATGGGCTATATGGAAAGAATGAAACCACAGTCTTTAAGAATAAATCTACCTCTTAGGAGAAGGTGTGGGAAGGAATAGTGCAGAACATGAGGGAAATAATCTTAGTTGAGCAATGGCACCAACAATATTGGTAAGTTCCCCCCCAAGAAGCTTGAATCCTCTAGAAACTCAACCTATCACCTAAAATGATAGCTCCATTGGCTTGGAAAAAAAAACTAGGTAGGCTCTATACCCGAGGCTAACTTCAATCCTCTTGGAGAAGTATTCATAAAACTCAATTTCGATGGGGTGTCAAAAGGGAATCTAGGAGTGGTAGGCCTAGGTGGCCTTTTTGGGGCTCCGAGGCCAATAATTGGCTAATTTATGTTGACTCATGCTGGATAGAAAGTAACAACGAGGTGGTGTTTGCAGCAGCAAGACAGGGACTTCTAATCGCTATCAGAATGGGGTATCAAAACTTAGTGGTGGAAGGAGACTCAAGCCTAGTCATAAACATGTTGGCAAAGCTGAACAATGGCACCAAATGGGACAAGCTCAGCCAAAGTTGGAGGACAGCTCGACTTATCCAAGAGATAGGAGAAGTAATTCAAAAGTTTGATTACATTCTGGTTCAGCATGTTAGAAGAGAAGGGAATAAAGGGGTAGATTTTCTTGCCAATTGGGGATGCAATCACCAAAATGAATCGTTGGAAAAACTATGGCCAGTCCAACCTTGGGATGAGAGATTTAAAACCCTAGTGGAAATACTAGATCAGGATCACAGGCAAATCCAGGATAACAGCCTCCCAGAAACACAAGACCCTGATTGGGGTGTGAGATGATGGCTGGGGAAGCCTGGGTATAGTAATGATACATACCTCTGAGACATGTACTGCCACCCCCCATATGCTCAAGGAGATGGGTGTGGTGACCCTTGGCATGACTGCATGTAAAGGTGGTGGGAAAGGTGGGAGGGAAGGTGGTGAGGTAGGATGTAAAGGAGAGCACGGTACGCAAGGAGGCATAGTTGGAGTTTTGGCTTGTGGAGGAAAGAGGTGTTGCCGAGGAAAGAGAAGGTGAAAACTTTTTTGGCTCCAAGCTTGGTGATGACTTGTAGCTATATACGGGCATGTTTTTTGGTCTTTCTCCTCCATTGCAATGGCATCCTGTTTAGGGTTTTGATGGTGGGAGAGGGGGGAAAGTAGGAAGATCAATTGGGGGGTTGAGAATTGTTGCTGGCAATGGGGTAGAAAATTGGTCGCAATTTCCTGGTTGTACATCTATGTCTTGCGCCTGGCGGGAGTTTCCTATCGCCTCTATTGTGTCAACCTTGTGTCGTCTGGTTTGGAGAACCCGTGTAATTTAAACAGAGGTTGGTACAGGGATAGCCATAGAAGTCATGTGGGTGGTGGCAACGAGCTCGATGCTCGGGGAAGGGGGAAGTAGTCAACTTGGTGCATAGGAGGCAAGCCATTTTACCAGAGACAAAGCACTTGCTGGGCTAACAGGAATCCCCACATGGAATATGGCAATGTCAAGGACTTAGATCAGAAGGATGTGTATGAAAAAAAGAGTGGAAACACTAAAATTTACAAGGCAGAGGGTGAGGGGTTACCAATTATTGCTTGGAGTTATGCTAGATTGAGGGTTGGCTCGTGCATTTGGCTTTCGAAAGGGGTGACTTACCTGACTGTGACTGGAAGGTATTGGGTATGGAGGAGGGGAGTTATAGAGGGTTGCTGGAGGCATATCCCCTTTGGGGACTGGTTTTCCAACCATCCTGGGTCTGGCTGTGGTAGTGAAAGGATAGAGGAGGAGCATGGCGTAGCTTATCTTACCCGCAATGCAATTCAGGGAAGGAAATAAGTTATATTAAAATATTTTATATTAACAAATTGTCGTTGTGAACATGTCTCAAGGATTTCTGATAGGGCTTGGCCTACGAGAGGTCATGGATAAGGAAGGCAGGGACAGGCCCTTAGGAACAATAAGGAGCCGAGTATGTCAAAGCCCCATAGGGAAAGAAAGTTGGTAGAACACCTTATCACCGAAGCTATTGAGGCTTACAGTGAGGGTACTAAGGAGGGAATTTGGAAGCTATTAGAAGAGTGGGAAGAGGAAATAAAGTAGGGTAGTGAGATAGATGAGGATATGGAAAATTGGAGGACCTGGGTCCCAGGCCCAAGCAACACCAGAGGAATAATTACACAATTCAAACAGACCTTATATCTCTATTGGTTGATGAAGAGCTTGTTGGGCAAAGCTATGGAAAAAATCTTGTTAGGCATGGTGTTTTCATTCGAAGGTATGTCGAGTTATAAGCAAGACTTGCAGAAAATTCAATTCCAGCTCCATAAGCAAGACATCATGTTAGACATAATTGAAAGACACATTCCATGCATCCTAGAACTATCTGAGATGCCTGGCTCAACAAAAAAGGACCCGACACCAGTGGAATTGACCTTGGAAGAGCAAAAGGGCTAGCCACTTTACTATGTTTACTTTTGTTTTATATGCTGATGGATTTTAATTTTCATCATGCAAGTATATGTATAGATAGAAATCTAGAGTATGGACATGAAATAGAAACATAGATAGCGTGGTTAGAGAGATTAAAACTGTATTTCTTTTGGATGGCTTACAATGAGGACTGGTGGCCAAAAGACTTGGTCTCCCTCCTAAGCAAGTTGACACCACCTAGCCAATCTATGTGGTGTAAATTTTCCTATGTTTGAATAGAAAATGAAATGGTCCTGTCAAGCTTAAGAAATAATATTAATAATAATACTAATAATAGAGAAAGTACACTTTGAAGGAAAACTTTGATTTCAAGAATGTTATTTAATATTGGGATTATGATCAAATATTTGGATTATGATCAAATATTTGGATTATTGTTTTTAATATTTTCTATATAGTAATAGATTTAACTTTCAAAAAAATAATTAACTAAATGAATTAATTATCTTTTATTTTTTTCGCTAAGCTTGGTGGATCCTCGTTTCTCATTAATTATAAAGAAAATTTGCACCACATAGATTGGCTAAGTGGCCTCAAATTTCCCAATGGGAAACCAAGTTTATTGGCTAGCTATCTGCATTGTATGCCATCCAGTTGTGGAGTACTAAAAAAGGTATGTTTTTGATGATTATTTCAGTATCTTTTCAGTAGAACTTGCAAACCTTTTTGCATCATGAACTTGGAAAATGATAAATAATTATAAGGAAATATGTGAGATTAATATGCAAAACTAAAACACTGACAATTGTCATTTCCTTATGTAGGGAGGAGTGAAAACGAGAAGTTTCCATTCCAAAGGAAAGGACAAGGACGAGATAACCATTGTCCCTTTTACGGGAGACCGAATGCAAACAAGGAAAATAAAATCAAAGCGAATCGGCCGAGAAAAGGAGGTGGAGATACCAGCTCGGTGCAGGAGAGAAAAGAAATGACAGGGGGCTAACAGTTCGGCGAAGAGGGATCGCTGTTTTATCTATTTTTACACTTAGACATCTCCGTTGTCACCCTTATAGAAGAGACAACACTGTTAGCTCAAGAAATTTGGATATGATTATGCTTTTATGTAATTTCTTTTAAGATCAAAACTTTGATCATCGAGTCTCGGTAAGAACTAGTTTATTGTAATTTTGCTTTATGCATTAATACAAACTTGGTGATTATTTCATCTCTGAGTCTAGATTAACCTCAAGTGGTGTACCCCTGGAGGCGAAGGGCCCGGCCCTGGAGGACACTTGCTCCTGTATTATTACGTTGGTTTATGCGTGGTTTTCTTATCGTCCTTATTTGGTAATCTGATGTGTTTTATAAGTTTACATCAGATGCTCTGTTATGTTTAATTCATTAAGGTTTCCACGGACAAAACTATTGTATTGACTCTGCATCATATTACTATTCTTTTTAGAGTTGATCTAATATTATGGGTCTTGATAGAACATTGTTACTATTCCATTACAGAGCTTTTGTGCTGTGCACCTGTTCATTCACGTTACAGGATTCATCTTGGGAGTTATGTTCTTTACGATTGTTGGATTTATAAGCAATGCTGTTCTATTTTGAAACGCAATCGTATTCCTTCTAATTGAGATTGATACTTGGACCAGATTACTATTTAAGTGTGCGGTTTGTGTATATGGCTTTCAAGCCCTGTTCCATAACTTATCAGTGATCAGTGTTGTTCCATTGGTGTGTGCTGTTCGATCTGCCTTAGGAGTGAAAGATTATCATTTGATTACAATTAATGCATTTGATTTGATAGATTAAGTTTGTTACTGCTTGTGAGACCTAGTTTTTGTTCTATTTCTTAGTTGCTCTTCCATTTAAGAATTGTTGTTCCATTACAGACATGCTGTTTGATTTCTTATTTGTTGTTCCACTTTCTTATCTGCCGTTCCATTTACTGGCATTTGTTATTTTGGTGTGGGAGACGATCTAAGGCTGTAGTGAGCATTGGCATTTACTGTCTGGCTCCCAGATCCACGATCTGTTCTTTGATTTCCTTTTCCATCAGTTTCCAAAGGGATGGGTTATCGCTACTGAACCCTTGACTGATAAGTTGCTTAGTCTTTTGAGTGTGTGATTTACTCTTTTGAAGTAGTTAAGCTGTAGACAAGCATCCGTTTACTCTTGTATTTCTGAACACTGTACTACTAGCATTACTCTGGCAAATGATAGCCTCATACTGAGACGCTCTTTGAAATAACAAAACGCTCCCAGATTGACATATTAATGTGAGGTAATTAGAGGTGAAAGAGACCCTTTTTATAGCTCTACACCAGTAACAAAATATTCTCAGTCTTTCTATCCAAGCTATATAAGTCTCAAATTCTTGTCCATACTCTAGAGATCTACATACATATATAGTTGCGTAAGGAAATTTAAAATCTATCCACATATATAAACAAAACCATTAAAATTAGGCTTGCTAGTCATGTTGTTCAGTAGAAGTTGATTCCACAGGCATTGGATCTTTGGCATTTGTCTCCGACATCTTGGTCTGGATTAAGATACAAGGAAAGTGCCTCTCAATTCGGTTGAGTCAAACATCCTATTTGTGTAGTTGAAATTGCACCTTCTGGAACTCATATTTGTAATTCGGCATGCCTTGGATAGTGACAGCCATGCCCATCGAAATTTGTTCCATAGCCTTACCTAACAACCTTTTCCTCAACCAGTACAGGTAGAGGGTTTACTTGTATTGAGTGATTTTTCCCCTCATGTTTCCAGGATCTAGGACAAGCGTTCTCCAATCCTTCATTTTCATGTTCGTCTCACTCTCCTGCTTCACTTCGTCTTCCCAATCCTTTAATAGTTTGTGAATTTCCTCATTAGTGCCTTCGCGGTAGGTAACTACCACTTCACTTATTAGCCTTTCACCATATTTTCTATCTCTAGGTCCCTCAGATGGGCCTAACTCCATGTAGTTCCTAGCTGCTTGGGGCCTCCTTCCATGGCCACGAGTTTTTGCAGGACGTTCCATGGTTTCTGTGACCCAACCTTGTTTATTACAACAAACTGTAATCCAGTTACAATTTAACGTAATAAAATAGGGAGCTTTCACACAAGTGGTAGGATTAACACGCATCAGCCCACCTTCATCATACCCTCCCCTTTCAGTTGCAGTGTCAGGCGACCCAAAACCATCACCAACAAATACACTTCGCCTCAGACACCTCCTCTCAGCCTCAATCTGGTTTGCTTCTTCTCCCTCATTCCACGTTGGTAAGCATAGTCGGTTACCAGTTCTCAGTCAACCCTAGCTAGCATGCCCTTTACCCTTTGTCCAAGATGTAAAATGAGGACCCAACCCTATCATCCATCCATCCTTCAGCCCGATGACATTGCCATCACCAATCTTCTGTCCATAGCCAATGCCACTCCCTTGTAAGACTTCCTACCTGTAATTATCCACCTTCTACCTCATGCTGAGCTTTCTACCTACGTTCCTATTGCTACGCATGGACCTAAAGCAAAGGTTTCCACCCCGGATGCATGTGGACTGGCCGACTCTACCCCCAAGGCCCATCTCCCTAGATTTACTAGTAGGACTCCTACGAACTGCAAAACTAGGCCCTCTGTTCTGTGCAACCAGAATTCCCATACGAGAAAGGAGAACTTCAAAGCAAAGAGAAATGGAAAGTATGTGAAATGGGTGCAAGAAAGAGACACAGAACCAAGCACATGCCACCAGCCTATGCCCCCAACGCTTCTCAATTTTGCAATTCTCTCCCATAATTCCTCCCCTCTCCCTCAAATGAAAACGAGAGCAAAGAGATATCTAAGTACATAACTGTTAACCCTCACACATAGTCGATAGGCTTGTTGTTGTTAGTGGCGCCACAGAACCCGCCCGTTGCACTAGTCTCCTCTTTTGCAATCATTCCAATCAGCACCAACCTTCCCTCCTTCACTGATACTACGACCAACACTGTCTTTACTTTCGCTACCACCATTCCCATATACACTACATGTCATCATGCAATGGGTCATCGCCTCGAGCGTGTGGGGGGCAATGGTACTATACGCAGCGATACAAACCATTAATCCCTTCTTTGAGTTCCTAACTACTAACTCGCACCGCAATCAGGATGAATTAATTCAAAATTCTAAAATTAATTTATAAAATTAATAAATTAATAGATGTTATAATATAATTATTTTATGTTTTAAGAATTACCAAGATTTACAAATGTTCTCTTACATATACATATTTGTGTTAAATCTATTATAATAATATATCAAATCATTTTTTTTTATTTTTTAAACCAAAATGCCTCTATAAAACCCATCGACACGCGTGCACATACATGGAGTGTGTATCTATGTGTATGTGTTTTGACAAATCAATACATTTAAATGTAATTTTTTCGTGGTCACTACATATTAGTAGTTTCCTCATTCAAATTTTGCACAAACTATAAAGTGATATTATAATTTATTTGTTTTTAAAACATATAATAATGTGTTTTGAGAAATCAATACATTGAAATGTAATTTTCTCGTGATCACTATATATTAGTAGTTTTCTCATTCAAATTATGCACAACTTGTAGAGTAATATTATATTTATGTATTTTTAAAACCTATAATAATTCAAAATAATAATAATATGTATATTATATTTTTTAAGAAATTCTTAAATTCATAATATTTGTTTCTATATTGCTAGTTTTCTCTCATACGTGTGTAGAGGGTGCGGTGTGTTTTTTTTTCTAGAGAATAAACTTTATATTTTTTTTCAAACTTCCCTAAACTCAAAATATTAGTTTAATTTGATATATATATATATATATATATATATAATATTATATTATATTATATTATATTATATTATATTTTATTTTATTTGTGTATGTTTTGAAAATGTAATTTATTTTAAATATAGTTTTCTTATGAGTGTCACATTTTATTGGTTTGCTCGTTATCTTTTTTTGCTAGTGCAAGAGACGGTCCTACTGTGTCATTAATTCAAAACTGATTTACATAATTTACACATCCCACGAGCAAAGTGGGCACCCAACCTTGGTGAAGTCAGCCAAAGGTTCGTAAAGACCAACCAAAACTAAGGGAATACAATCTTGGGAAAAGACTAACCCAAAAGGTGCAAAGAAAGGTACAAAATTCAAAGCTATGAAACTTTAAATAAGTCAACGGACCGCCATAAGCTTCCTGGCCCCACAAACAAGCACGAAGAATGTCAACCGTAGATCTAAAGCAAACGATCCAACGGCTATTATGCATATCGCTGAACCCTTTATGTAGCTATTTAACTCGCGATCACGGTGGTTTTTCCAATTGTCCTCCTGCCACGTGTCAATTGCTGATTGTGATCGCATCGAGAAATAAGAAACCGCTTTCCACTCGCGGGGCATGTGAAAACTGCTCGAGAAACCGGAAACCGTTCGGAGGCGAAAGAAAACTAAAGTCGGGGGCTTCCAGAATATCCTGCTCCCCTCCACACGGCTAACCAGAATGCCAGAGTTAATGTGATACGAGGCTTTAACTGGCCTGACAGAAACCCTTAGTTGTAAGTCTCCCGCTTTGCAGCTACAGAGGCTCTGAAAGCGCTTGCTTCTTCGACTAGTTAACCTCCCAAGCTTACTATTCACTGTCAAACTGAACGAGATCATTCCTCTATTCATGCCGCTTCTGGGTTGTCAGTGTTACCATCCCTGTTCCTGTTTCTGAACATCATCCAGTCTTCCTCAGCTTGATCATGGCATTTCGCCTTAAGAGTCAGTTGAGTTAGCTCTTGCCATGTTGTTGCAAACTTTTCCTCAGCACAATTCACTCCTTGATTGGCCAGGAGGTCCGCTAGCTTGTTGGCTGTCCTTCAAACATGTTTGAAAGTGATAGTACGAAGGCCTTGAAGGTGGTTATGGATCCTTTGAAAGATCAGATTGAGCCTCCAGTTCTTAGAGACCTTTTCCGGAGCAGTGCCCCAGCTGATCTTCTTGACTGAGTTAATGATTAACTCAGAATCCGCTTCCACAATCACATTGTGTCGATGATCTAGAAGCAAATATTCTAGACAATGTTCCATAGCCAGAATTTCTGCCATGTTGTTAGTGGCTTTGCCTAGATGGCCATGGAAAATAAACAAGATCTTCCCTTTTTCATCCCTTAGAACTCTGCCATGTCCCGCAGTACCCGGGTTGCCCTTTGAGGCTCCGTCAATGTTGAACTTTAGAAATCCTTTGGGGGAGGTTGCCAAAATTCCAGCTCTGAGTCTTTGAAAAGATTCTTCCCTCCCGGGTTTTGAGGAATCAACCTTTGAAGCCCAAGCTGGCAGAGAATCCTCCACTCAGAAGCCAAGGGAGGATTCACAGGAAGATTTCAGACAATGGAGATTACAGTCTCCTGTATTTGTTTTAGGATCTGATCATGAAGGAACAAGGGTTGTTTTTTCCCTTGAATATCCTGTTATTCCTCTCTTTCCATTTTCTCCAAATTATGAAGCCTGGTGTTAGAACCTAGGCAATGCTAAGCACTTCGTTATTCATGAAATTGTTTCTCCAATTGCTCAGGGTGTTGGTGATGCTTCCAAGATCTCTGTCCGACTGCTGGAATATGGAGGTAAAATAATCCCACAGCTTGGTGGAAAAGGAGAAATTGTTGAGAATGTGCTCCATTGTTTCCTCTTGCATTTCACAAAGCTGGCACCTGGATGGCCCCAGAATACCTCTTTTTCTAATATTGTCCCAAGTCAAAATTTTCCTGTGTTGCACCAGCCAAGTGAAGAGTTTTATTTTCATCCATCCTTGTTGTTTCCAAAGTCTTTGCCAAGCTTTGTCTAGAGCCTGGGAAGCCAAACCAAGGAGAATTAATTTTTCCTCCTTAAGATTAAAGGCACCCTCATTGTTGTTGCCCCATCTAAGCTGATCATTCCCTTCTGAAATAAAAATTTTCCTTCTATCTAACTCTTGCATTATAACATCAGCTTTGACTTTTAAAGGGTTTCCATTTCTAAAATCGAATTTTCTCCATTGTCTCCACTTTCCTGCATTGTTGTTCCGATCCCAAAAATCCCGAACTTTGATTAGTCCTTTAGCATCTGTCTCTGCCTTCAGTTCCTTTAATTCTTCTTTCAAAAGGATGGGTTCCTGTTGCCATCTGTCCTCCCAGAACAGAGCTAAGTTTCCCTCTCTAATTTCCCAGAAGCCTTTCTGTTGAACTAGACCTCTATTGTCCCAGGCCTTGTTCCAAATGTGTGATCCCTTGATATTACCATCCATTCTTATTTGATCCTCACTAGGCCATGAACTGGCATATTTTTCTTTCCAAATAGTAGCCCACTGAGCCTTTGGTTCTTTTAGCTAGCGCCACCATAATTTAGCCCCTAAAGCTTTGCTTAAAATTTCAGGATCATCCAATCCTAGTCCCCCATAATTTCTGGGTTTACAGATTTTTTCCCAGGCTACCAAGGCCCATTTTTTCCTAACTTCCCCCTTTCCCCAGAGGAAGTTTCTTTGTATGTTTCTGATGAGCTGCACAACTCCCTTAGGAGCTGGGAGAACAGAAAGCATAAAAACTGGGATTGCTTGTAGAACAGCCTTTGTGAGAATTAGTCTGCCAGCCAAGTTTAAGGTTCTAACCGTCCATTTTTTTATTTTGTCTTGCATTTTGTTGATTATTGGATCCCAGATGCTTTTGTGTAGTAGCTTAGAAGTAAGAGGTATCCCCAAATATTTTGAGGGAAGAGAATCTCTTTGAAAACCTAGAATATTGGCAATGTTCTTTTGGATGGCAATATGATATTAAAGAAAAAGATGTTGGATTTGGTGAGATTCCTTAGTCAAAGTCATTGATTCCTTAGCTTCTTTGACTGTAGGGATTCCTTGCAACATTGTGTCATCCACAAACTATTGATGCATCCAAGTTGGGCCTCTGTTAGAGAGTTGGAGACCTTTTATCTTACCAACCTCTTTGACATGCTTGATCGATCGACCCAGTCCTTCCATCATAAGGATGAAGAGAAAGGGATAGAGTGGTTCCCCCTAACTAAGGCCTCTAGAGGGAAGAAAAGTTACAGAGGGAGAGTCGTTGACCAAAATAGAAAAACTTGAGGAAGTAACCAGGGCCATGATCCATCTTACCCAGTTGTGGTCAAACCCAAAGGCAATAAGTACTTTCCTGATATAGTTCCATCTTAGTTTATCATAGGCTTTAGCAATGTCTAATTGCATGATCATACCAGCCTTTCGGTTGATAGTCAGAGAGTGAACCACCTCGTGAGCTTGAATAATATTGTTGAGAATTTTCCTTCCTTCCACATAACCTGCTTGTTCCACCGAAACCAGAGATGGAAGGAGTGGTTTGAGTCTATTGGCTACCACTTTTGAAATTATCTTGTAGACCACATTACATAAAGCTATTGGTCTAAACTTGTCCGGAGTCTGCTCAGCCTCCTGCTTGGGGATAAGAGCAATGAAAGAGGTGTTCAAAGCTTTCAGCATAGTTTTATTTATCCTAGAATCTTCAACCACATTTAAAATATCCTTTTTAACAGTGCTCCAGCAGGCTTTGAAGAAATCAACATTGAAACCGTCTGGGCCTGGTGCTTTACCATTTTGCATCTCTTTGAGCACCTCGCTGACTTCCTCCTCGGTAACTGGCTTGTTGAGGTTGAAATTTTCCTCACTGGACACCAGCCTAGGAATGTGTCTTGTGAAGTTTCTGATGGGATTCTCTCTGTCAAAACTAGTTTCTTTGGCAATGCCTTGAAAGTGCTTGACCAGAGTTTTTTCAATTTCAGCATGAGAGTTGTGAAGAATGCCTCTCTCATCCTTGATCACTGAAATTCTATTATGAACTCTGTTCGCCATTGTAGATCTATGGAAGAAGCTAGTGTTTCTTTCTCCCTCTTTGAGCCATTGAACTCTTGATTTTTGCCTCCAAAATATTTCCTCTTGTTTGCACAATTCCTCCCATTCATGATGGTATTTGGTG
The DNA here is from genome assembly GCA_031772625.1 of Pinus tabuliformis. Lineage (NCBI taxonomy): Eukaryota > Viridiplantae > Streptophyta > Pinopsida > Pinales > Pinaceae > Pinus > Pinus tabuliformis. The sequence goes on along the minus strand of CM062804.1, from coordinate 818,228,861 downwards.
ACCTAATCATTCCTGATTTCATCAAAGCCATATGTGATAAGGGCTTGGTTGAGCTCCTACATTTTTCCTTCTACTGCTTTTTTGGCTGCAAAAATGTTGCCATGCTCCTTCTTGTTCCATTCCTTGAGCTTAAGCTTAATGTGTTTTAGCCTTTTTTGCAGAAGGAACATGTTGGTGCCTTGGATATTCAAATCTTCCACCCACCATTTAGCAATATTATTGTTGAAATCTAGATGAGAGAGCCAGATGTTTTCAAAGTGGAAAGGTCTATTTCTTGGAGTACCAATACTTTGCACCTCCAAATAAATCAGCCAGTGGTCAGATCCTCCAAAGGGTAGGATTCTTGCTGAAATTTCCTTATTATTGAGCATGAGATCCTCAGATATCATGAATCTGTCCAATTTTGAAGCCACTTGAGACTCTCCTCCTCTTTTGTTGTTCCAAGTAAAGATTCCATTATTGGTTGTAATGTCCACTAACTTCATAATGTCTGTGAAAGACTGAAACCTCAGAGAGTCTTGACTTTGAATTCTAGTTCCACCTTTTTTCTCTGAAAGTGATTTAATCATGTTAAAATCCCCTCCTAGTATCCATGGCTTATCAGCATGCCTGACCCTTAGATCCTCCAGAGAATCAAGAAATTTTAGTTTTCCTTCCAATCTTTGGGGGCCATACACATTGGTGATGAGATAAGTTTCCTTATCTCCGACAGGCTGGATAACCATAGAGAGATAATCCCGAGAGGCTTCAGCATCTAAAATTTCTATTTTCTTGGGGTTCCAAAGGGTAAGAATACCACCTGCTGTATTCTCCGCTTTGACTTCAGAAACTCATAATTATAGAGCCACTTGCTGTGAATCTCTTTTAATTTATGAATGGAACATTTGGTTTCCTGAATGAAGATCACATCTGGAGCTATTTGTTCCATTCTGTTACTAATCAGTCTCTGTTTCCTTTTACTACCAAGACCTCTTATATTCCAAGAAGTAAACTTCATTATTAAATATTGGTGAAAGAGTAGCTGGTTAGATCTTTCATCTTACCTGAGTCTATCATTAGTTTTCCACATTCCATTAATAACTCGTTCTGCTTTTTCCTGCCTCTTTTTTTTCCTGGGTTTCTGGGTGCTAATACAGGTATGGGTCTTACCATTTTTACCCCCTCATTGCTCTGTTTTTCCTTGCTCCTTTGCATCTCCGGTCCTTTGTTTTGGGTTTTCCATATGTATAGCTGTTGGACTTTATTGAACTCCTCTGGAGGTAAGGAATCTAACCCTTCTTTAGTACCTTGAATCAAGAAATCTTCCAAGTCAAGATTCTCTTTCTCAAGAATCGCCTGAAGTTCTTGGTCTTTCGTTTCCATTTCACTTGGGGTCATCTCCTGATCCATTTCTATTTCTACGTCGCTCACCAGTGTTTCTGTTTGCAGAATCGTATTTGGTGTTTGTTCCTTGTCCTCTACTTTCTTTTTTTCCATCAATACTTCCCCTTTCGTCTGGTCTATTGTGTTATCTTCTTCTTCCACTTCCAAGACTCTGAACCTGTTTTGGCTGGTTTGATGTCCTTCAGATTTCTGTGCTTTTATTCCCTTTTTGTTTCCTTTTCCTTTGTTTACCACTTTGTGAAAACCTTCGGAGTCTTTCATATCATTGGCTTTACTCTTATTCTCTGTTCTAGTGAGAGGGAAATCCCTGTATAGGTGTCCATGTTCATGACATTTGCAGCATCTGAATGGAATATGCTCGTAGTCTATGGTTTGGACCCATTCTTCATCATGAACTTCTAAGATAATCTCATCTAGGAGAGCTCCAGAGAGATCCATTTCCACACAGATTCGAGCAAAGGACGTATACTTTCCTCTCCTAGTGGCTTCAAAAGCTTTAACAAACCGTCCTAGCTTATTTCCTATGGGTGTTAATGATTCTATTTGCCAATAATCAAGCGGAAGAGAATAGCCTTTCCCAAACTGGAACTGAAGTGAATATCTCACGCTCTAGGACAAAATTCATGATCCAAGGTCGCATATAGAGACCTGTTGTAGCAAATAAGTATGCCCTACCTTCAAAAACTCTATGCTTGTCTTCGATATTCAAAAAAACCACAGTGAAGAATCCCTTTGAACCTAGGTGTAGGTCAATTCTTCCTTTTGGTTTCCAATTGTGTCTTATCCACATTTGTAAGGCTTTTTCAGTGGACCATAAACCCATGAATTGGCATATCATTACATTGTTTTGAATATATTCCCTGTGCTTCTACAGAGCAGGCTCATTTAACATGACTCTGGGGATTATAGTAGCTTTGGGTTTACATGCACCCATGCGTGCTTTGTTTTCTGCTCCCTTTTCCTTGCCTTCTTCCTCATTCTCTTTAATATTATTTTTCTCCTTATGTTCTTGTTCATTTTGTTCCTCTTCACTATTCTTATTCTTTCCTTTTGAAGGTCCTCTATCATTTTCCATGGGTTTTTTTCCTTTGTTGTTCACAGCTTGCTTGAAGGAGGGAGTGGACATCCCTCCTCTGCATCCCTCCATGGATCGCAGTCTCTACCGTGACTCTGAAACCCTGATAATTTTCCCACCTTCTCTCCCTAACCTAAAATCGACCCGTGCTTCTTGTTATAGACATTTTTGGGAACTACAACCCCAAGCATGAAATGTCCATAAACCAAGGGCTCCTAGGTCCCTAAAAGTGTTGTTCTAACCCCTAAAGGAACAAGGTCAACTTATTACAACTTCTCCTAGAAGTTCTCCATGAAAAACTACTCAGAACTGGTCAAAACATGATCATTTCAGCTGCTCCACAGGCAAAGTGCGTTGCATCTCACCTAAATACACTGTGTGGGTGTGTTGCATTTCAAAAATCCCTTCTATGGGGTGCGATGGGTGAGAAGTGACAATGAGAGTGTCATTCCGCGAGGTGGAGAGACATGGAAACTTCCAGAAACTTCTCCTGTGACACTTGCCTCTCTGAATTCGACAAAGGATGAGTAAGAGATCATCAATCTCCAAGTGGAAGCAAGAACTATTAGAGGGAAGACACTAATCAAATCACAAGCTGACTCATCTCCCTTATAGATATCTATATATGGATCCCTCATCCCAGAGATCAAGAGGCTGGAATTTTACATATTGTAAGGAATTGTTGTTGGTTTCTTGAGACAACATCAGGTTTTTGGGTGATCTAAGCTTTGTATGAGGTGAAGAGGGGCTTCCTTGCTAAGAGGAAGATGTTGGGTCAGAACAACTTGTTGTAACTCCCTTGGCTCTTTCTTGTTTATCAATAAAATCTATTCAAGTTTTCCTCCATACTCTTGTGTCATTTCTGTTTTATGCATTTGTATGGTCAATTTACATCTGATTCTAGATTGTTTATGATTATAGATCCATGTTCTTGTATAGTGCTATGCTACTGTGATCTTACAGGTACTCTGTGAAGTTGGGCGTACAAGGGAGCAAGTAGCGAAAGACTATCAAGAGAGAGAGGAATCGAACTAGGAGATTAGCGCAAGACAGAGGTTGGTCTTCTTTGTTCTTCTCTCATCTATATTTCATAAAGGAAAAACGAAAGTAACTTTACTTTGTTTGTTTCTAAGGTAGCTACCACACCTTAGTGGGATAAGCAGTTCTGTGTAGACACTTTTCCCTGTAACAAAATGGCGACTCTGCTGGGGACGAATTAGTTTGTTTGTTTATCTTCGTTGTTGTCTATTTTATAAACTTACAGACGGAGCCTGAAGTCGAGCCAGGTAGCTTTCGAACTGCATTTTCTATGCAAATGCAAAGTAGATAAATGCCGCTTCAGTCAATCTCTGGGATTTGTTTATAACTTAAACAACTGATTCAAAAACTCTCTGATTGCCCTTGTGGTAGCTCTCAGAACCTCCTTAGATATACCCCTGATTGTTGCATTACTGATTACCATTTTCTCGGCCAAAACCCATGAACTGAACTCCAAACTGTGACCCAGAACCCAAGCAAAGTCTCGTCTCTGGTCTAGCGCAGGTATTGTTCTGTGAATATGAAAGTCAGCGCACTTCCCGAGTGTAGTAGGTGTGCTGCATTTCAAATTCCCTGTGTTACAGGTGCGCTGATCAGACTAGGCATTGTTCAGTTTTGGTTTCTGCGATTCATCCTTTCCAATTCTATTCATGAATTTTTCTACCTGTAATTAGTATATCTCTGTTTGAAACCCCTTTTCCTTGTTGTTATTCCGCCTCCGTTGTACAAAAGAACTGTAAATGTTTTTGTGTATTTGTTGAGTCATTTTCAGTTCTCCTTTGCAAAAAGTAACGTAATCGTACTGTCATCCTTTGATTTGAAAGTGTCGCTAGTGTCATTTTCAGTCATAGGAAAGAGTTTGGTTGCTGTAGATAGTCGATTATCTTGATACTATTGTATTTGGTCTGAATTTGTAATTTTTCTAGTGTCGAAAGCAAGTATTCATTTCCAAATCGTAAAGTGTTGTGATTGTCTCCATTTCTGATTTTGAAAAGAAACTTGTTAGTAATTGTTGCTCGAAAAGTAATTTAGATTTGTGCATTAGCTTTCTTTTTACCATTCACATACTAAGAAAGCCAAAAAAAAATACATGCATGTGCATTTGCATTTAGACTATTTGATTGGTTTGATTTAGGACTGTGCATTTAGTGTGTGCTCTTTGCTCTTTGTGAAGGAATACTCTCTCTCTTTCCTTAGTAGCTAGGATTTTCATTGCACAAAGAAGATAAAAGACTGTTTATCATCGTAGATTGCATTTTAGGAATTATACATCTACATCTCGCGGTGAACCTGAAAGGAAAATTTCTTAAACAAGATCAACTATAAAATAAATTCAATGAATCTAACAACGCTTTAGAACCTAACGCACAACATTTAGAAGTCTAGGCTAGAGACGTATTCCGGTGTCGTAAAGCCTGGTAAGTGTTGTTCTCATTGATGGTTGGGTGATTCCTCCACTTTGAGACGATAAGTGCAAGTACGGACTTGTGCTCCCACATACCATCGAGTATATTTTGGGAGACCACAATAGGCTTAATCCTTTATCCATAGGAAGCCATGTCTGCCGCCCTATCAATTGCAATGCACTAAACACAACATTCAAGAAGATTGACTGCCGTACCGTAAAAAGTATTTTGCAGTTTTGCGATTGGTTTGGTAATCCCTCTAGCTAGATTTCTAGAGCAGTCCCTTTCGTTCCTTTTCAGACTCCTTAACAGAAAAGGTCCATCTGAGAACTTGTCACTTCAGGCTCATTAAAAATCGAAGGCGACTAGAGTCATCTTTTGTTTTTCTCGACTCTTAAAAATTTAAAAAACAAGTTGTGTCAAAGCGTCTAAAATTCATCTATTTCGGAAACATACTTCCCCTTGATTTTTAGTTGATCGAGTAATCCGCAATCGTGGAAGAAGGTCAATTGAAACCCCATCATTCGCGGAGGCTTACGAGTCATCTGTCTTTGTCTTCGGAATCGAAACAAGTACGGACAAAGCGAACTTGTTTAACCGGTTCCAAATCTCCTGGTAAAGTTAGAACAAGTGTTCCAACAACATCAGAGACTCTGGTTACTCCAAACATTTCTGGTAGCCCTGCCTTTAACAGAAGAAGTTCAGCAGCCATAGAAGGACGGTAGTACTGATCCTAGTCTGAGGTTGAACACTTGTATCACTGAACCAGTTTCATCTACAACCGGTTTGGAGAGTGTTGCTCCGAAAACATTTGTCGCTGCAGATTCCATACCTTCTTCGGCACCAGAAATATTCTATGGGCCTGATAGTCTACCCCTTCCACCTAGTATGATTGCTATAGAAGATATTGTGGAAGATCATCCATCTAGTACTCCATCGCATTTTGGAGTCGGGATCACTCTGTATCCTTCTTCATTAGAAATTAGTCTACCACCAGCGGAAGCTCCTGTAGAATTGCTAGGTAATCTTTTTGATAGACTAGAAATGTCTGAACAACCGTCAACATCTAGGACTGTGTCGTCTGACACAGCGACAACAGAACTTCCTGATATCACTCCAACAATGTTCACCGGTATACCATTTGTTCCAACTAGCTCTCAATCACTAGAAGGAGCCCATTGAGGGGCCATTTTGACGGTATGGTCTGTTCCAGTTTGTTCATCCGGTATAATATCCGGAAACTCTTATGTTGAGTCTCAACAAATTGATCCATTTGGAGGTCAATTTGGGCAGTTCGGCCCTCAAGGACAAACCATTCCGTTAAGTACCGGATTACCACCGTATTGGGGGCAGTATACCCTTTCATTATCCCCTCTGGGAGGACACCCATACAGGAGTTCACAACAAAATTCAGGTTATGCTTGAATTATGTCAAGCGGTTGGGTACCGATACTACCTCAACAACCAAGAGTTGTATATTCAATGCAACAATGCTTACCTATGTCAAGTATACCAACTACGCCAACTATTGTGACGGTGTCGCAAGTTCAAGCGCTTCCTGTTGTATGCCAACCTCAGGCTTCTCAAGTTGTAATGCAACAGCCACTTGACCGTGCAACTCAACCACAATCGCCGACTGGTGGAATGACACAGGTTCAAACGGGTACAATTACCGCTCATCTTGGTCAAACAGTTAGTATCGGGCAACAACACATGGATTCACAACCATGGCTAGTGCAATACCAACAACCGCAGTTCCAACAAGTATACCAAGGTTCTCAGCAACAAATCTTTGCGAATAGCGGGCAACCGTATATTCAAAATGGTCAAAATCAACCATTTTACAATGGTCATGCCCACAAACCTTACCAAAGTTACCAGCATCAAATGCATTATGCTAGTATGCAAAGATCAACTGCTCAGGGAATCCCATATTATCCTGGGTATGCTTCACCTAACCTGAATCAACAGTTACCCTTCGTGGCGAATTTATAGTTACCTGATTTAAATCGGTTAACAAACGATACAATCGCTTACGCCCCTTGGTGGCCAGTGATTCCGCATAAACTTCCATCAGATATTCCTAAATTTAATGGAAATCCGGGTGAAGGTCCGTCGAATCATGTGATGACCTTTCATCTGTGGTGTTCGTCAAACACCCTAAATGATGATTTGATTAGGCTTCACCTTTTTCAGAGGACGTTAACTAGTCCGACATCAAAATGGTATATCGAATTGCCTAGAGCTTCATTTGACAACTTCAGTACCCTAGCCACAAACTTTTTAATCCATTTTCAGTTACCAATAAGGTACAAAACGGGAACGGAACTTCTTACCAACTTCAAACAAACGACGGCCACTCACATATCTGATCATACACATGAGTGGCAATGTCGTCATAGAATGGTGAAAACGTATGTTCCCGATCAGCCTTTAGCTGAATGGTTTATTAAGTCATTACTAACTTCCATCAAGGAAGATGTGGCAAAAGGGGGAGTCATCACCGAAGAATAGGTTATCGCTCATGCGCAATATTTGGACTTGATTTACACTCAATCCGACACGCTCTATGATAAAATACTTGACACTCCTAGACCGTAATTCTCAGTCCCTCGTCCTCCTAGATCAAACAATGACCCTCATGACAGTGATGGTGTGATTGGCGCAACAAACACGAGATCGACAAAGGCTACATCTAAAAAGGCCCGTAAGATTTCTAGTCAAAATGTAAATGAGGAACTTCTTGCCTCGGAAGTAAATGTCGTGTCGACCGACAAGGGAAAACAACTGAAGCAACCATGGGGCAAGAAGAAAAAGAAAGGGAGAAAAAAGAAGAAGGATGAGTCATCTCCTGAAAAACCTTCTACAAACCCTTTTGGGCAAAGGAAACCCCCTGCGGGGTGTCACATATGTGATGAGGATCATCGGATGAGAGATTGTCCACACAGAGCTGAGCTTAAGAAATTCTTCAAGAATTCAAAAACCTCGGCAGTATTGACTGATCCGTTTCCAAATCTAGGGACAAATCTGGTTGATAGTGGAAATGCTTCCCCGTCTCAAGTGCTAATGTTGTCGGTTTCCAAACAGCAAAATGATGCTTTGATATCGACAAGAAACAAAGATTATGGGAATCCACAGTTGTTGAAAAACAAGGATAAAGATCAACCTAGTAGTTCGACAACAACTTCGACAGAAGTTGCATCACCCATCATTCCTGAGTTGACAATAAAACCGCCAAAGGGAGTAGTACACAAGTTGACGTTTAATCCCCGCGCTAGAGCGGCACAACATTATAATATAGTGGAAGATTTGGCCCAATCGCCATCCGCTATGTCGACTCTTGAGGTACTACAAAATTGCCCATCCCAAAAGAAAGCTTTATTATCAGCCATTGGTGGGATAGACCCAAAGGATTCCAATCTTGTATCCTTCAATCATAAAGGATACGATCCTCAATTACCAACTCAACTAGCTTTCCTCGTTCAAGTGAAAGCCCTCAACAAAACCGTTCATCGAACAATTATTGGTGGTGGGGCATCTACATGTATTGTGTCGATGAGTTGCTGGAAAACGTTAGGATCTCCAACCTGGTCGTGATCTTCGACGATATTAAAAGCATTTTACGGACGAACATATACCCCATATGGTATTCTAAGTAACTTTAAGGTTAAAGTAGGAGGGAGAACAGTAGAAATAGATGTTGAGGTAATCGACGGAAATCTCGATTACAACATCCTACTGGGAAGACCATGGATATATGCTATGGCTACTATTGTGTCAACCTATTTTAGGAAGATTGCATTTCCCTTTCAACGAGGGATTACAATCATCGATCAACAAAACTTCCTCCCCAATGGTTCTCAAGTTACGGGAAGCATTCCAATGATCCATGGAAGCCCTCATTCACTTCAAAATATCAAAGTAGGCCTACTAAAAGATCCTATATTAATGGGAACTTTCGCCCTTCCACCTCAAATCAATTTGGAAGAAGTAGCATCGGTAGGAACCTGCAATATGATATCTTTCAAAAATATCTCAGAAAATGATATCAACATGGATCATGCACAGGCTTTGCCTCCAAGCCCAACAAAAATATTGTAGCAATCAATGTTCCTAGCATGGGAGGCAAACCCAAATCAATTCTCATCAAGCATTTGGATAGATAGGTCTAAGGAATATGGTACCCCTTCAGATCCTTGGTCGCGAGTGCATGTCACCAACGAAGGAATTGTTCAATCAATGGTAATTGAAGGGGAACCATGGGATGATTACCACCATTGTTCCCTTCTTCCGAATTGTGAAGAAACCTGATGACCTTTATCATCCTTCAGTTTTTTATTTCCTATCAAACATTGTAAACACGGTGGATTCCGAGCGAAACTTGTCCAACATTGAAGAGACTATCGCCATAAATATCTCGACCAAAACAGATGTTGTAGAGAATATTTATGTTGGCAAATGTTGTTCTCCTTCATAACTGGATATATATACCACTCTTTTTCATGAATTCAGAGATGTCGTTGCTTGGTCATATAGTGAAATGCCAGGAATTGACTCGAGTATCGTTCAACACGAAATCAAGATGTATCCAGATGTCAAACCAGTACGACAATGGCTATGGCAGGTGCACCCCAAGAAAGCTGCTGCCATTAAGGCAGAAGTTGAAAAACTTCTCCATGCTGGTTTCATTTACCCGGTTCCTCTAACCGATTGGGTATCGAATATTGTCCCTGTTATGAAAAAACAAGGAACAATTAGAGTGTGCATCAATTATAGGGATGTAAATCAAGCTTGTCCAAAAGACAACTACCCTACACCCTTCATCGACCAGATAATTGATGAATGCGCCGGATGTGAGATCTTTTCATTTATGGATGGATTCTCCGGGTATAATCAAATAAATATCCGCCCATAGGACCAGTCAAAGACTGCATTTATTTTTCCGTGGGGCACATTCGCATATCGAAAATTACCCTCTGGTTTAAAGAACGGAGGGGCAACATTTCGGAGGGCGATGAATTATGCCTTCCATGACATCAAAAGCATCGTTCAACCATACCTCGACGACCTTCTAGCTCATTCGCAAAAGCGGACTAATCGTTCGCAGCATTTAAGAGCAATATTTCTACGTTGCCGACACTACAAGATACGACTCAATCCACACAAATGTGTATTTTGTGTCAGTTCTGGTCATTTACTTGGCTTTGTAGTCTCGAAAGATGGGATTCGTCTTGACCCAGGTAAGGTTCAAGCAATCATAAATTTGCCTCCACCTTCAAATTTGCTTCAGATTCAGAAACTCCAAGGGAAAGCAAACTTTCTGAGGAGGTTCATTCCAAATTACGTCGAACTTGCTAAAGGTTATACGCGTCTTTTAAAAAAGGAAGTACCCTTTGTCTGGGATTAGGTTGCGCAAGCTTCCTTTGATGCTTTAAAAGAATCCCTAATGAAAGCATCATTAATGTACGCTCCCGATTATCAAAAAGACTTTAACATGTATCTGGCTGCAGTGGATACAACCATCGCAATGGTTTTAGTTCAAGAAGACAACGAAATTGAACATCCTATATATTATTTAAGTAAGAACTTAAATGATACAGAAAGTAGATATTCTTATGTTGAAAATATAGCGCTCACAGCTGTTCAAGCGATACAAAGATTTCGACACTATGTCCTCTTTCGAAAAATTACCATTCTGTCAGATTGCAACCCCATGACTTATATATTGTCGCGACAGTTGCTGGGGGAAAAATATTCAAAATGGATCGCAATTCTACAAGAGTTTGATCTGGAATTTGTAAAATCCAAGTCAAAGAAAGCTCTGGTTTTCATAGAATTATTATGCGATCTCCCATCGTCGTCCAACGATGAAACATCCCAAGAAATGATCGTAGACGAATTTTTTTTTCTGATATCTTCAAGCAATCTGTGGTATGGGGATATAATCATTTATCTCCAAACCCAAAAATATAGGCCAAATACCTCTCGCTCCGAACAAAAACGTAATCGATACCAAGCAAAAGACTACATGATCGTCGGTGATACACTTTACCGTCGTGGTATCAATACGGTTCTAAGAAGGTGCATCACCCATGAGGAGGCCGAAAAAGTCCTGAATGATTGTCATTTGGGCGCGTGTGGGGGGCATCAATCCGATTGTGCTACAACGCAAAAATTTTTACGAGTAGGATACTTCTAGCCAACAATGCTCAAAGATTGCATAACCACAGTCAGAAGTTGCCATGCTTGTCAAATTTTTGATAGCAAAACCAGAAGACCACCCGCACCTCTGCAGCCAATAGTTGTTGTTGGGCCATTCGCCAAATGAGGCATCGATTTCATCACATGTAACCCCACCTCGACCGAGGGGCATGGGTATATCATAGTCGCAGTTGACTATTTTACCAAATCGGCCGAGGTGATGCCTATATTAGATAATACTAGTGAAACAACTGCCCTCTTCTTTTTCAATCATGTAGTCGCCATATTCGGCATCCCACAAGCCATAGTCACAAATCATGGATCACATTTTCGCAATCACATGATGGTCGAATTAGCTGCCAAACTAGTGTTGTCTCACGACAACTCTACTCCATATTACCCGCAAGCTAATGGACAAGTTGAAGCAATCAACAAGGTCCTGAAGCGCATTCTGCAAAGGATGATTGGAATTCACAAAAGAAGTTGGCACCTAATCCTGTACTCAGCCTTGTGGGCTTACCGAACATCGGTAAGAAATGCAACCGGGTTTACACCTTTCCAACTGCTATATGCCATGGAAGTAGTCTTACCAATACAGTGTGAAATCTCGTCCCTCAAACTCGCAATTGACCTTCTCCCCAGAACTTCAGAAGAGGAGGCTCGTTTCTTGGAACTAATCCAATTGGATGAAACCCGTCGTGATGCCACTTTGGCTAATGAAGCCAATAAGAAACGAGTCAAAGCGTAGTTCGACAAGAATGTCAAACCCCGTGTCTTCTCAGAAGATGACTTGGTCTTGCTTTATGACCAAGAATCCGATAAATTAGCGGCAGGTGAATTCAAGTCTTTATGAATGGGCCCCTATATTGTGAAGCGAGTGTTAGCAAAAGGAACCTACGAGTTAATGGATTATGACGGGATTCCACTGGCACAACCTTGTAACACCTTGTACCTCAAGCGTTACTATGCGTGATTCAGTATAGTAACCTGTATGCTTTTGTTATGTTTTTGTTTTCGCTTAAGTGTTAGTTTTGGTCAAGTAATCCACTTTTTACATTTATTGCAGATGTCAAACCTATTGGAGTCATGTGTTGGATATGCCGACGGAGTGAGTCGTAGTTCACGGAACCTATCTTCCATGGCCTGGTAAGTTTCAGAGGGGTATGTATTGGTCGATCAATGAATAACATTGCTGAATATAGCACGTTGATGGAACTTCTCTCTGATGCCATCATACATGGTATATGCCAACTGATCATCAGGCTAGACTCACAACTCGTCATACTACAACTCACTCGTATCTACTCTCTATGAAATCCAGCTATTTATCGCATGTTCCTAAGGGTTAAGATTCTGGAAAGGCAATTTGATTTTATTCAATATCAGCATATTTCCAGAACCCTAAACACATTAACTAACTCATTGGCAAATTATGTGTTAGATAGACATTTGCAACATTTATAAAAAGAAGCATACCATCAATATTTGCATTTGGATCATGTAACTTAACCAAAATAAAACTTCGAAAATCAAAAATATATATATAACTGTTTATGGTTTACACATAATGTTCTGTAACCAAGAAAAAATTGGTCAAATGACCCAAAACTCAAAATGCTAGGGGGCAGCCTAGTCTAATGATGCTCGTGATAGCAAGTCACAGCCTGTGCGATCATGCGTAAGAGTCGAGTCCATCGTTTTGGCACACCAGTAGTATGCCGCTACAACCTCAAGGGTAGCTCATCAGTCCTCACATTTGGAATACCAAGAGTGAGACCCTCAACCTGTTCCTTTAATGCTATGAGAGTCTCGGCCACATCGAGGTCGCGAAGGATAGCCCTTCCAACAGCCTCTCCTGTTGGGGCGGCAGCTGGCGCTCTCAGCCGTACTACTGGCTGAACAGGACCAACATCTGCATGAACACATGATTTTGATTAAGTCTTGACAGAATAAAGCACAAGGACATTATAAAAGAAAAACGATAAACAGGGATATGGTCAAAGAATTTACCAATGGCAACCCACTGTTCGCCAGCTGGCAGTACTAAATCTGGACCACCCCGGAAGTCCATACCGGCATATCGATACTCAGAATAAACCATCTCCTGACGATCAAACCACCCGAAGAAGGTATCAGAAAAGGAAATCTGAGACTGACCAGCATGCCTAGACATATGGTCAACCCATCTCTGCATACGTGGTTTAGTCGGTGAAGGTAAATCAAGTGCAATATACTGCGGCTGCATCAGTGGTATCTTTTCCAAGGCAAAGGCGGTCAAGATAGAAGCATAACCAAAGTTCTTCAACCTCCCACTCTTCACCTTGGTCAACTGTTCTTTCATCACAAGAAGTACTGCGTCGCACCAGTTGAACACCTACGGTTGGAGACATTCCAAGGCATACTGCATATAAGATCGGTTGGCTACATGAAGAGCCGCACCACCAGCCATCCTACCAAAAGTGAGCAGAATAGTCCTGAGGGACCTGTCAGTGAAATCATGGATGATCATCTTGCCATCCTTACTCGGCTGAGATCCCTCTTTGCAATACCGGCGAACATAATCTCTCACAGATTCACGTCCTCGGGCCAAACCTGATAAAGAGATGGGGGCACCACGCCTCGACAAGCCAGTCAAGAAATAGATGTCCACTACACTCAAGGGGATGGACTTGCCCCTAATCTGGAACACCTGGTTGGTAGGATCCCAAGTGTCGAGCAAATACTGCAGCAAGTTGATTTGTTGTCTCATGCTAGAAATGTGGAAAAACTTTAGCAAGCCACAGTTTCGCAGTGCGTTCACTGTAACTAGATCATGTAAAGAAAGCATGTCCTCTTCTTCATGCTCATGTTCTCGCCATGTAATAGTCATCTTGCCCCAAAAATCTCTGAAAAAAAACAAGAGAAGAGTTAGATCCTGATTTTGGTGAGAAAAAGGAAAAATTTCCATCAAAAACTGTGCATAAAATTCCTTACTTATGCCCATCACACCTATAGTAGTGATCTGAGTGCGTTGCATTTTAGATGGCCAATAGACATGCCAACATCCAACGCACCTTTCGATACACAAGTGGTGCGGTGAAGCCAGGGCGCGTTTTTCAAACCCCAAAGGCTCAGAAAAACCAGGAATCAATCTCAGAATGCAAAATGGAAAGCATGAAATGAAAGAGCTCAAGTTTAGCTCCTACCTGATCCAGACGGCGCCGAGAATCGTGCACAGAATCTCCCGGAATTAGCGGATGAAAATCAAGAGGGAAAAGCACCTCCAAAGCTCCAACAAACCAAAGTTCAAATGAAATGGTAAAATGAGAGGTAAAAGCACTTTTACATTACTTTTTACGTAGTTCGAAGTAAAATATTAGTGTTCTAACTCATTTTTCAAACATATATTGTTCATTTGTAACTATTTTGATGAAGCAATTGAAAATGTAGTACAATCTCTGAAAGAACAAAGCTATTTATGGTAATGTCAAGAAATGACCATTGTATCGAGCAGTAATAGCGCATAGTTCAAGCTCGTTAAAAAATAAACATAAGCCACGAGCAAATGTTTCTCCCCGCGTTTAAGCTCATTAAAAAATGAACTATTTCCTGGTAAATGATCATCCTGAATGTAGTAATTCAGCCTTTAAAAGCTCCGTTCATGTTCTCACCATCATCTCCACTCTGTATTGGCCGATCATTCACCTCCATTTGATTGTTTACCCCTTTTGAGGAACAGCTGCAAAGCGTGATCTCACTAGCCATCCTTGTAACACTACCATGATTGGAAAATTCCAAACCTTACCTAGAATCTGCTGCTACCCAAGTTTATCACTCGTTCCTCAAAAGACGAGTCTCCTTTAAGATTTTTTCAACTGACTTGTAAAATATGAAAAGATTGTCGAGCCATTGGCCTCTCCATCTCGTTAAAGGAACCAGAATTGCTATCCCTCCTTTAGATTTTAATCTTTTTGGACCTGAGGGATTATTACACAAAAAGATCGAGTGCTTGTTTTGTTCGTCTCATTAAAAGTATCGAAAATTCATCCCTTCTGTATTTTTTTATACCTTTTCGGACTTAAGGGATTAGATGACAAAAAAGGAATTTTGTAGTTTCCTTTACGTTCCTTTTCAGACTCTCTAAAATTGAAAAGGACCGAGTTATCTTTGTCATTAGACTCGTTAAAACTTAATAGTGACAAACTTGTCCATTGCAGACAAGAACGAGTTTCACTATCGCTAGGCTCGTTAAAACATAGTGATGGGTTTGCCCGAAGGGCAAATTATAGAATAAGCATATGTTACCCTCCTCAAGCTTGACAAAAACAAAGAGGTTCTGGTCAGCAATGACTGGGGAAAAATTGGGAAGAAAACTTGAAGAAACATTGTTGGTAGCAAGTCGCTCTTGAACATGACACTTTCACTCCGCATCCAAGTCGGGTTGGGTTGTTTCATTCACCGGTCATATCACCATGGTCCCATCACACCATCCACATTTGGGGTTAATGCTACCAGTCCATCACGTCAATGTCGCCGATATGTTCAAGAGAAGTCATTCAGAGAATTCACCTATGTCTCACCCGCTACAATACATTTACACTCCATTCTTTCATGACCGCCACCCTGAACCTTATGTCAACAAATTGTTTTCACCTCCATTAAAATCATTTGCTCCGTTCCGTGTCATTGATGTGGGATTCATTAAGGCCCTCCTGTGACGAATCGCTTCTTGTCAACATCAGCTCATTATCCGAGAAGTCGATCTAGGAACACCCCATTCAGTACTTTGAAGTTTGCATGCCTCAATGACAAGTTTTTCAGTTCCGTCGATAGGTTTACATCAATGGCCTTCGACCAAAATATTTTACGTGGTGTTTGACGCCAAGTCTTTTATTCACACCACGTGAACTGTACTGCAGTACGTTGAGGGTCATTATCATTATCGGTGATTCATCTCGTGCCTGTTAACAGCTTACATTATTGGCTGGTAATGAGGCGATGTCTTTCCATGTTCGACTCCAGAACATCTCTCACATGGATAGACTTGTACTTCGAGTGAAAATCGAACGAGATTGAAGACACCAGATCAATTTCATCCATCTGGGCTGCGATATATATTCAGCGAAATAAAGACATCAAATGTACATTACTGCTGCACAAATAATCATCCAATCAAAGGGATGATGGCTCTACCAAAATCATCAGTCTACACTCAGACGATTGTCTGTCATATGTACATGAAAACGAATTTATAAAGTTGAGCATGGGAATGCCCGCCTCAGCTAGATCATGAAAATATTATGAAGATAATGTATTGTATTTTATCTTATTACAGGTCTCCTCCTAGCTTGAAAGAACTTCGGATCCTCATAATAAAGCATTTCACACGACATCAAAAGATTAATGACCTCATGCTTTAGGGGGCAACTGTTATAGACATTTTTGGGAACTACAACCCCAAGCATGAAATTTCCATAAACCAAGGGCTCCTAAGTGCTTAAAAGTGTTGTTCTAACCCCTAATGGAACAAGGTCAACTGATTACAGCTTCTCCGAGAAGTTCTCCATGAAAAACTGCTCAGAAGTGGTCAAAACAGGATCATTTCAGCTGCTCCATAGACAAAGTGCGTTGCATCACACCTAAATACACTATGTGGGTGCGTTGCATTTCAAAAAGCCCTTCTATGGGGTGCGATGGGCGAGAAGTGACAAATGGCAGTGTCATTCCGCGAGGTGGAGAGGCATGGAAACTTCGAGAAAGTCTCCTGTGACACTTGCCTCTCTGAATTCGACCAAGGATGAGTAAGAGATCATCAATCTCCAAGTGGAAGCAAGAACTATCAGAGGGAAGACACTAATCAAATCACAAGCTGACTCATCTCCCTTACAGATATCTATATATGGATCCCTCATCCCATAGATCCAGAGGCTGGAATTTTACATATTGTAAGGAATTGTTGTTGGTTTCTTGAGACAACATCAGATTGTTAGGTGATCTAAGCTTTGTATGAGGTGAAGAGGGGCTTCCTTGCAGAGAGGATGATGTTGGGTCAGAAAAATTGGTTGTAACTCCCTTGGCTCTTTCTTGTTTATCAATAAAAGCTATTCAAGCTTTCCTCTGTACTCTTCTGTCATTTATGTTTTATGCATTTGTATGGTCAATTTACATCTGATCCTAGGTTGTTTATGATTATAGATCCATGTTCTTGTATAGTGCTATGCTACTGTGATCTTACAGGTACTCTGTGAAGCTGGGCATACAAGGGAGCAAGTAGCGAAAGACTATCAAGAGAGAGAGGAATCGAACTAGGAGATTAACGCAAGACAGAGGTTGGTCTTCTTTGTTCTTCTTGTATCTATATTTCCTAAAGGAAAAACGAAAGTAGCTTTACTTTGTTTGTTTCTAAGGTAGCTACCACACCTTAGTGGGATAAGCAGTTCTGTGTAGACACTTTTCCCTATAACAAAATGGTGGCTTTGCTGGGGACGAACTAGTTTGTTTGCTTATCTTCATTGTTGTCTATTTTATAAACTTACAGACGGAGCCTGAAGTCGAGCCAGGTAGCTTTCGAACTGCATTTGCTATGCAAATGCAAATAGCAAATGCAAAGTAGATAAATGTTGCTTCATTCAATCTCTGGGATTTGTTTATAACTTAAACAAATGATTCACAAACTCTCTGATTGCCCTTGTGGTAGCTCTCAGAACCTCCTTAGATATACCCCTGATTGTTGCATTACTGATTACCATTTTCTCGGCCAAAACCCATGAACTGAGCTCCAAACTGTGACCGAGAACCCAAGCAAAGTCTCGTCTCTGGTCTAGCGCAGGTACTGTTCTGTGAATATGAAAGTCAGCGCACTTCCCGAGTGTAGTAGGTGTGTTGCATTACAAATTCCCTGTGTTACAGGAGCGCTGATCAGACTAGGTATTATTCAGTTTTTGTTTCTGCGATTCATCCTTTCCAATTCTATTCATGAATTTTGCTACCTGTAATTAGTATATCTCTGTTTGAAACCCCTTTTCCTTGCTGTTATTCTTCCTCCGTTGTACAAAAGAACTGTAAATGTTTTTGTCTATTTGTTGAGTCATTTTCAGTTCTCCTTTGCAAAAAGTAACGTAATCGTACTGTCATCCTTTGATTTGAAAGTGTCGCTAGTGTCATTTTCAGTCATAGGAAAGAGTTTGGTTGCTGTAGATAGTCGATTATCTTGTTACTATTGTATTTGGTCTGAATTTATAATTTTTCTAGTGTCGAAAGCAAGTATTCATTTCCAAATCGTAAAGTGTTGTGATTGTCTCCATTTCTTATTTCGAAAAGAAACATTTTAGTAATTGTTGCTCGAAAAGTAATTTAGATTTGTGCATTATCTTTCTTTTTACCATTCACATACTAAGAAAACCAAAAACAAATACATGCAT
The DNA here is from genome assembly GCA_031772625.1 of Pinus tabuliformis. NCBI lineage: Eukaryota > Viridiplantae > Streptophyta > Pinopsida > Pinales > Pinaceae > Pinus > Pinus tabuliformis. Next base: position 818,210,358 of record CM062804.1, on the reverse strand, counting down.
GTGCATTTGCATTTAGACTATTTGATTGGTTTGATTTAGGACTTTGCATTTAGTGTGTGCTCTTTGCTCTTTGTGAAAGAATACTCTCTCTCTTTCCTTAGTAGCTAGGATTTTCATTGCACAAAGAAGATAAAAGACTGTTTATCATCATAGATTGCATTTTAGGAATTATACATCTACATCTCGCGGTGAACCTGAAAGGCAAATTTCTTAAACAAGATCAACTATAAAAAAAATTCAATGAATCTAACAATGCTTTGGAACCTAACACACAACATTTAGAAGTCTAGGTTAGAGACGTATTCCGGTGTCGTAAAGCCTGGTAACTGTTGTTCTTACTGATGGTTGGGTGATTCCTCCACTTTGAGACGATAAGTGCCAGTACGGACTTGTGCTCCCACGTACCGTCGAGTATATTTTGGGAGACCACAATAGGCTTAATCCTTTATCCATAAGAAGCCGTGTCTGCCGCCCTATCGATCGCAATGCACTAAACACAGCATTCAGGAAGATTGACTGCCGTACCGTAAAAATTATTTTGCAGTTTTGCGATTGGTTTGGTAATCCCTCTACCTAGATTTCCAGAGCAGTCCCTTTTGTTCCTTTTCAGACTCCTTAACGGAAAAGGTCCATCTGAGCACTTGTCACTTCAGGCTCATTAAAAATCGAAGGCGACTAGAGTCATCTTTTGTTTTTTCTCGACTCTTAAAAATTGAAAAAACAAGTTGTGTGAAAGCGTCTAAAATTCATCTATTTCGAAAACATACTTCCACTTGATTTTTAGTTGATCGAGTAATCCGCAATCGTGGAAGAAGTTCAATTTAAACCCCATCATTCGCGGAGGCTTACGAGTCAACTGTCTTTGTCTTCGGAATCGAAACAAATACGAACAAAGCCAACTTGTTTAACCGGTTCCAAATCTCCTGGTAAAGTTAGAACAAGTGTTCCAACAACATCAGAGACTCTGGTTACTCCAAACATTTCTGGTATCCCTGCCTTTAGAGAAGAAGTTCAGCAGCCACAGAAGGATGGTAGTATTGATCCTAGTCTGAGGGTGAGCACTTGTATCACTGAACCAGTTTCATCTACAACCAGTTCGCAGAGTGTTTCTCCCTAAACATTTTTCGCTGCAGATTCCATACCTTCTTTGGCACCAGAAATATTCTATGGACCTGACAGTCTACCCCTTCCACCTAGTCTGATTGCTATAGAAGAGATTGTGGAAGATCCTCCATCTAGTACTCCATCGCATTTTGGAGTCGGGATCACTCTGTATCCTTCTTCATTACAAATTAGTCTACCACCAGCGAAAGCTCCTGTAGAATCGATAGGTAATCTTTTGGATAGACTAGAAATGTCTGAACAACCGTCAACATCTAGGACTGTGTCGTCTGACACAGCGACGGCAGAACTTCCTGCTATCACTCCAACAATGTTCACTGGTATACCATCTATTCCAACTAGCTCTCAATCACTAGAAGGAGCCCATTGAGGGACCATTTCGACGGTATGGTCTGTTCCAGTTTGTTCATCTGGTATAATATCTGGAAACTCTTATGTTGAGTCTCAACAAATTGATCCATTTGGAGGTCAATTTGGGCAGTCTGGCCCTCAAGGACAAACCATTCCCTTAAGTACCGGATTACCACCGTATGGGGGGTAGTATACCCTTTCATTATCCCCTATGGGAGGACAGCCATACAGGAGTTCACAACAAAATTCGGGTTATGCTTGAATTACATCAAGCGGTTGGGTACCGATACTACCTCAACAACCAAGAGTTGTATATTGAATGCAACAATGCTTACCTATGTCAAGTATACCAACTATGCCAGATATTGTGACGGTGTCGCAAGTTCAAGCGCTACCTGTTGTATGCCAACCTCAGGTTTCTCAGGTTGTAATGCAACATCCCCTTGACCCTGCAACTCAACCACAATCACCGACTGGTGGAATGACACAGGTTCAAACGGGTACAATTACCCCTCATCTTGGTCAAACAATTAGTATCGGGCAACAGCACATGGCTTCACAACCATGGCTAGTGCAATACCAACAACCACAGTTCCAACAAGTATACCAAGGTTCTCAGCAACAAATCTTTGCGAATAGCGGGCAACCGTATATTCAAAACGGTCAAAATCAACCATTTTACAATGGTCATGCCCGCCAACCTTACCAAAGTTACCAGCATCAAATGCATTATGCTGGTATGCAAAGACCAACTGCTCAGGGAATCCCATCTTATCATGGGTATGCTTCACCTAACCTGAATCAACAGTTACCCTTCGTGGTGAATTTAGAGTTACCTGATTTAAATCGGTTAACAAACGATCCAATCACTTACGCCCCTTGGTGGCCAGTGATTCTGCATAAACTTCCATCAGATATTCCTAAATTTAATGGAAATCTGGGTGAAGGTCCGTCGAATCATGTGATGACCTTTCACCTGTGGTGTTCATCAAACATCCTAACCGATGATTCGATTAGGCTTCGCCTTTTTCAGAGGACGTTAACTGGTCCGGCAGCAAAATGGTATATCGAATTGCCTAGAGCTTCATTTGACAACTTCAGTACCCTAGCCACAACCTTTTTAATCCATTTTCAATTACCAATAAGGTACAAAACGGGAACGGAACTTCTTACCAACTTCAAACAAACGACGGCCACTCACATATCTAATCATATACATGAGTGGTGATGGCATCGTAGAATGGTGAAAACGTATCTTCCCGATCAACCTTTAGCTGAATGGTTTATTAAGTCGTTACTGCCTTCCATCAAGGAAGATGTGGCAAAAGGGGGAGTCGTCACCAAAGAACAGGTTATCGCTCGTGCGCAATATTTGGACTTGATTTACACTCAGTCCGGCACACTCTACGATAAAATACTTGACGCTCCTAGACCGGAATTCTCAGTCCATCCACCTCCTAAATCAAACAATGACTCTCATGATGGTGATGGTGTGATTGGCGCAATAGACACAAGATCGACAAAGGCTACATCTAAAAAGGCCCATAAGATTTCTAGTCAAAATTCCAATGAGGAACTTCTTGCCTCGGAAGTAAATGTCGTGTCGACCGACAAGGGCAAACAACTGAACCAACCATGGGGCAAGAAGAAAAAGAAAGGGAGAAAAAAGAAGCAGGATTTGTCATCTCCTGAAAAACCTTCTACAAACCCTTCTGGGCAAAGGAAACCCCTCGTGTGGTGTCACATATTCGATGAAGATCATCAGACGAGAGATTGTCCACACATAGCTGAGCTTAAAAAATTCGTCAAGAATTCAAAAACCTCGACAGTATTGACTGATCCGTTTCCAAATCTAGGGACAAATCTGGTTGATAGTGGAAATTCTTCCCCATCTCAAGTGCTAATTTTGTCGGTTTCCAAACAACAAAATGATTCTTTGATATCGACAAGAAACAAAGATTATGGGAATCCACAGCTGTTGAACAACAAGGATAAAGATCAACCTAGTAGTTCGACAACAACTTCGACAGAAGTTGCGTCACCCATCATTCCTGAGTTAACAATAAAACTGCCAAAGGGAGTAGTACACAAGTTGACATTTAATCCTCGTGCTAGAGCTGCACAACATTATAATATAGTGGAAGATTTGGCCCAATCGCCATCCGCTATGTCGACTCTTGAGGTACTACAAAATTGCCCATCCCAAAAGCAAGCTTTATTATCAGCCATTGGTGGGATAGACCCAAAGGATTCCAATCTTGTATCCTTCGATCATAAAGGATACGATCCTCAGTTTCCAGCTCAACTATCTTTCCTCGTTCAAGTGAAAGCCCTCAACAAAACTGTTCAACGAACAATTATTGGTGATGGGGCATCTACATGTATTATGTCGATGAGTTGCTAGAAAACATTAGGATCTCCAACCTGGTCACAATCTTCGACGACATTAAAAGCATTTGACAGATGAACATATACCCCATATGGTATTCTAAGTAACTTGAAGGTTAAACTAGGAGGGAGAACAGTAGAAATAGATGTTGAGGTAATCCACAGAAATCTCGATTACAACATCCTACTGGGAAGACCATGGATATATGCTATGGATGCTGTTGTGTCAACCTATTTTAGGAAGATTGCATTTCCCTTTCAAGGAGGGATTACAATCATCGATCAACAAAACTTCCTCCCCAATGGTTCTCAAGTTATGGGAAGCATTCCAATGATCCATGGAAGCCCTCATTCGCTTCAAAATATCGGAGTAGGCCTACTAAAAGATCCTATATTAATGGGAACTTTTGCCCTTCCACCTCCAATCAATTTGGCAGAAGTAGCGTCGGTAGGAACCTGCAATATGATATCTTCCAAAAAGATCTCAGAAAACGATATCAACATGGATCATGCACAGGCTTTGCCTCCAAACCCAACAAAAATATTGTAGCAATCAATGTTCCTAGCATGGGAGGCAAACCTAAATCAATGCTCATCAAGCATTTGGATAGATAGGTCTAAGGAATATGGTACCACTTCAGATCCTTGGTCGCGAGTGCATGTCACCGACGAAGGAATTGTTCAATCAATGGTAATTGAAGGGGCACCATGGGATGATTACCACCATTGTTCCCTTCTTCCAAATTGTGAAGAAAATACTCCTGATGACCTTTATCATCCTTCAGTTTTTTATTTCCTATCAAACACTGTAAACACGATGGATTCTGAGTGAAACTTGTCCAACATTGAAGAGACTATCGCCATAAATATCTCGACCAAAACAGATGTTGTAGAGAATATTTATGTTGGCAAATGTTGTTCTCCTTCAGAACTGGATATATATAGCGCTCTTTTTCGTGAATTAAGAGATGTCTTTGCTTGGTCATATAGTGAAATTCCAGGCATTGACTTGAGTATCGTTGAACATGAAATCAAGATGTATCCAGATGCCAAACCAGTACGACAACGGCTATGGCAGGTGGACCCCAAGAAAGCCGCTGCCATTAAGGCATAAGTTGAAAAACTTCTCCATGCTGGTTTCATTTACCTGGTTCCTCTAACCGATTGAGTATCGAATATTGTCCCTGTTATGAAAAAACAAGGAACAATTAGAGTGTGCGTCGATTATAGGGATGTAAATCAAGCTTGTCCAAAAGACAACTACCCTACACCCTTCATCGACCAGATAATTGATGAATGCACCGTATGTGAAATATTTTCATTTATGGATGGATTCTCTGGGTATAATAAAAGAAATATCCACGCAGAGGACCAGTCAAAGACTGCATTTATTTCTCCGTGGGGCACATTCGCATATCAAAAATTACCCTTTGGTTTAAAGAACGGAGGGGCAACATTTCGGAGGGCGATGAATTATGCCTTCCATGACATCAAAAGCATCGTTCAACCATACCTCGACGACCTTCCGGCTCATTCGCGAAAGCGAACTGATCGTCCGCAGCATTTAAGAACAATATTTCTACGTTGTCGACACTACAAGATACAACTCAATCCACACAAATGTGTATTTTGTGTCAGTTCTGGTCGTTTACTTGGCTTTGTAGTCTCGAAAGACGAGATTCGTCTCGACCCAGGTAAGGTTCAGGCAATCATAAATTTGCCTCCACCTTCAAATTTGCTTCAGATTCAGAAACTCCAAGGGAAAGAAAACTTTCTGAGGGGGTTCATTCCAAATTATGCCGAACTTGCTAAAGGTTATACGCATCTCTTAAAAAAGGAAGTACCCTTTGTCTGGGATCAGGTTGCACAAGATTCCTTTGATGCTTTAAAAGAATCCCTAATGAAAGCATCATTAATGTACGCTCCTGATTATCAAAAAGACTTTAACCTGTATCTGGCTGCAGTGGATACAACCATCGCAATGGTTTTAGTTGAAGAAGACAACGAAATTGAACATCCTATATATTGTTTAACTAATAACTTAAATGATACAGAAAGCAGATATTCTTATGTTGAAAATCTAGCGCTTGCCGCTGTTCAAGCGATACAGAGATTTCGACACTATGTCCTCTTTCTAAAAATTACCATTCTGTCAGATTGCAACCCCATGACTTATATATTGTCGCGACAGTTGCTGGGGTGAAAATATGCAAAATGGATAGCAATTCTACAAAAGTTTGATCTGGAATTTGTAAAATCCAAGTCAAAGAAAGCTCAGTTTTCACAGAATTATTATGCGATCTCCCATCGTCGTCCAACGATGAATCATCCCAAGAAACGATCGTAGACGAAAATTTGTTTCTGATATCTTCAAGCAATTTGTGGTATGGGGATATAATAATTTATCTCCAAACCCAAAAATATAGGCCAAATACCTCTCGCTCCGAACAAAAACATAATCGATACCAAGCAAAAGACTACATGATCGTCGGTGATACACTTTACCGTCGTGGTATCAATACACTTCTGAGAAGGTGCCTCACCCATGAGGAGGCCGAAAAAGTACTGAATGATTACCATTCAGGCGCGTGTGGGGGGCATCAATCCGATTGTGCTACAACGCAAAATTTTTTACGAGTAGGATACTTCTGGCCAACAATGTTCAAAGGTTGCATAACCGCAGTCAGAAGTTGCCATGCTTGTCAAATTTTTGATAGCAAAACCAGAAGACCACCCACACCTCTGCAGCCAATAGTTGCTGTTGGGCCATTCGCCAAATGGGGCATCGATTTCATGACATGTAACCCCACCTCGACTGGGGGCCATGGGTATATCATAGTCGTAGTTGACTATTTTACCAAATGGGTTGAGGCGATGCCTACATTAGATAATACTGGTGAAACAACTACCCTCTTCTTTTTCAATCATGTAGTCGCCAGATTCGGCATCCCACAAGCTATAGTCACAGATCATGGATCACATTTTCGCAATCACATGATGGTCGAATTAGCTGCCAAACTAGGGTTGTCTCACGATAGATCTACTCCATATTACTCGCAAGCCAATGGACAAGTTGAAGCAATCAACAAGGTCCTGAAGCGCATGCTGCAAAGGATGATTGGAGTTCACAAAAGAAGTTGGCACCTAATGCTGTACTCAGCCTTGTGGGCTTACCAAACATGGGTAAGGAATTCAACCTGGTTTACACCTTTCCAACTGGTATATGCCCTGGAAGCCGTCTTACCAATACAGTGTCAAATCTCATCCCTCAAACTCGCAATTGACCTTCTCCCCAGAACTTCAGAAGAGGAGGCTCGTTTCTTGGAACTAATCCAATTGGATGAAACCCGTCGTGATGCCGCTTTGGCTAACGAAGCCCATAAGAAACGAGTCAAAGCGCAGTTCGACAAGAATGTCAAACCCCGTGTCTTCTCAGAAGATGACTTGGTCTTTCTTTATGACCAAGAATCCGATAAATTAGGGGTAGGTAAATTCAAGTCTTTATGAATGGGCCCGTATGTTGTTAAGCGAGTGTTAGCAAAAGGAGCCTACGACTTAATGGATTATGACGGGATTCCACTAGCACAACCTCGTAACGGGTTGTACCTCAAGCGTTACTGTGCGTGATTCAGTATAGTAACCTGTATGCTTTTGTTATGTTTTTGTTTTCGCTTAAGTGTTTGTTTTGGTCAAGTAATCCACTTTTTACATTTATTGCAGATGTCAAACCTATTGGAGTCGTGTGTTGGATATGCCGACGGAGCGAGTCGTAGTTCGTGGAACCTATCTTCCGCGGCCTGGGCCATTTTTGATCCAAGCGGCGAGTTAGTAAGTTTCGGAGGGGTATGTATTGGTCGATCAATGAATAACATCGCTGAATATAGCACGTTGATGGAACTTCTCTCTGACGCCATCACACATGGTATACACCGACTGATCATCAGGCTAGACTCACAACTCGTCATACTACAACTCACTCGTATCTACTTTGTCCGAAATCCAGCTATTTATCGCATGTTCCTAAGGGTTAAGATTTTGGAAAGGCAATTTGATTTTATTCAATATCAACATATTTCCAGAACCTTAAACATTTGATAGACGTTTGCAACATTTATTGATAGACGTTTGCAACATTTATAAAAAGAAGCATACCATCAATATTTGCATTTGGATCATGTAACTTAACCAAAATAAAACTTCGAAAATCAAAAATATATATATAACTGTTTATGGTTTACACATAATGTTCTGTAACCAAGAAAAAATTGGTCAAATGACCCAAAACTCAAAATGCTAGGGGGCACCCTAGTCTAATGATGCTCGTGATAGCAAGTCACAGCCTGTGCAATCATGTGTAAGAGTCAAGTCCATCGTTTTGGCACACCAGTAGTATGCTGCTGCAACCTCAAGGGTAGCTCATCAGTCCTCACATTTGGAATACCAAGAGTGAGACCATCAACCTGTTCCTTTAATGCTATGAGAGTCTCGGCCACATCGAGGTCGCGAAGGATAACCCTTCCAACAGCCCTTCCTGCTAGGGCGGCAGCTGGCACTCTCAGCCGTACTACTGGCTGAACAGGAACAACATCTGCATGAACACATGATTTTGATTAAGTCTTGACAGAATAAAGCACAAGGACATTATAAAAGAAAAACGATAAACAGGGATATGGTCAAAGAATTTACCAATGGCAGCCCACTATTCGCCAACCGGCAGTACTAAATCTGGAACAACCCAGAAGTCCATACCGGCATATGGATACTCAGAATAAACCATCTCCTGACGATCAAACCACCCGAGGAAGGTATCAGAAAAGGAAATCTGAGACTGACCAACATGCCTAGACATATGGTTGACCCATCTCTGCATATGTGGCTCAGTCGGTGAAGGTAAATCGAGTGCAATATATTGCGGTTGCATCAATGGTATCTTTTCCAAGGCAAAGGCGGTCAAGATAGAAGCATAACCAAAGTTCTTCAACCTCCCACTCTTCACCTTGGTTAACTATTCTTTCATCACAAGAAGTACTGCATCGCACCTGTTTAACACCTACGGTTGGAGACATTCCAAGGCATACTGCATATAAGATCGGTTGGCTACGTGAAGAGCCGCACCACCAGCCATCCTACCAAAAGTGAACAGAATAGTCCTGAGGGACCTGTCAGTGACATCATGGATGATGATCTTGCCGTCCTTACTCGGCAGAGATCCCTCTCTGCAATACCGGCGAACATAATCTCTCACAGATTCACATCCTCGGGCCGAACCTGATAAAGAGATGGGGGCACCCCGCCTCGACAAGCCAGTCAAGAAATAGATGTCCACTACACTCAAGGGGATGGAGTTGCCCCTAATCTGGAACACCTGGTTGGTAGGATCCCAAGCGTCGAGCAAATATTGCAGCAAGTTGATTTGTTGTCTCATGCTAGAAATGTGGAAAAACTTTAGCAAGCCACAGTTTCGCAGTGCGTTCACTATAACCAAATCATGTAAAGCAAGCATGTACTCTTCTTCATGCTCACATTCTCACCATGTAATAGTCATCTTTCCCCAAAAATATCTGAAAAAAAAACAAGAGAAGAGTTAGATCCTGATTTTCGTGAGAAACAGGAAAAATTTCCATCAAAAACTGTGCATAAAATTCCTTCCTTATGCCCATCACACCTATAGTAGTGCTCTGAGTGCGTTTCATGTTGGATGGCCAATAGACAGGCCAACATCCAACGCACCTTTCGATACACAAGGGGTGAGGTGAAGCCAGGGCGAGTTTTTCAAACCCAAAAGGCTCAGAAAAACGAGGAATCAGGCTCAGAATGCAAAATGGAAATCATGAAATGAAAGAGCTCAAGTTTAGATCCTACCTGATCCAGGCGGCACCGAGAATCGTGCATAGAATCTCCCAGAATCAGCGGATGAAAGTCAAGAGGGAAAAGCACCTCCAAATCTCCAACAAACCAAAGTTCAAATGAAATGGTAAAATGAGAGGTAAAAGCACTTTTACATTACTTTTTATGTAGTTCGAAGTAAAATATTAGTGTTCTAACTCATTTTTCAAACATATATTGTTCATTTATAACTAGTTTGATGAAGCAATTGAAAATGCAATACAATCTATGAAAGAAAAAAGCTATTTATGGTAAAGTGAAGAAATGATCGTTGTATCGAGCAGTAATAGCGCATAGTTCAAGCTCGTTAAAAAATAAACATAAGCCACGAGCAAATGTTTCTCCTCGCGTTTAAGCTCATTAAAAAATGAACTATTTCGTGGTAAATGATCATCCTGAATGTAGTAATTCAGCCTTTAAAAGCCCTGTTCATGTTCTCACCATCATCTCCACTCTATATTGGCTGATCATTCACCTCCATTTGATTGTTTACCCCTTTTAAGGAACAACTGCAAAGAGTGATCTCACTAGCCATCCTTGTAACACTGCCATGATTGGAAAATTCCAAACCTTACCTGGAATCAGCTGCTACCCAAGGTTATCACTCGTTCCACAAAAGAAGAGTCTCCTTTAAGGTTTTTTCAACTGACTCGTAAAATATGAAAAGATTGCCAAGCCATTGGCCTCTCCATCTCGTTAAAGGAACCGGAATTGCTATCCCTCCTTTAGATTTTAATCTTTTTGGACCTGATGGATTATTACACAAAAAGGTCGAGCGCTTGTTTTGTTCGGCTCGTTAAAAGTATCGAAAATTCATCCCTTCTATATTGTTTTATATCTTTTCGGACTTAAGGGATTAGATGACGAAAAAGGAATTTTGTAGTTTCCTTTACGTTCCTTTTCAGACTCTCTAAAATTGAAAAGGACCGAGTTATCTCTGTCGTTAAACTCGTTAAAACTTAATGGTGACAAACTTGTCCATGGCAGACAAGAACGAGTTTCACTATCGCTAGGCTCGTTAAAACATAGCGATGGGTTTGCCCGAAGGGCAAATTATAGAATAAGCATATGTTACCCTCCTCAAGCTTGACAAAAATAAAGAGGTACTGGTCAGCAATGACTGGGGAAAAATTGGGAAGAAAACTTGAAGAAACTTTGTTGGTAGCAAGTCGCTCTTGGACATGACATTTTCACTCTGCATCCAATCGGGTTGGGTTGTTTCATTCACCGGTCACATCACCATGGTCCCATCACACCATCCACATTTGGGGTTAATGCTACTAGTCCATCACGTCAGTGTCGCCGATATGTTCAAGAGAAGTCATTCAGAGAATTCACCTGTGTCTCTCCTGCTACAATACATTTACACTCCATTCTTTCATGACCGCCACCCTGAACCTTATGTCAACAAGCTGTTTTCACCTCCATTAAAATCATTTGCTCCATTCCATGTCATTGATGTGGGATTCATTAAGGCCCTCCTGTGACGGATCACTTCTTGTCAACATCAGCTCATTATCTGAGAAGTCGATCTAGGAACACCCCATTCAGTACTTTGAAGCTTGCATGCCTCAATGGCAATTTTTTCACTTCCGGCGACAGGTTTACATCAATGGCCTTCGACCGAAAGATTTTGCGTGGTGTTCGACGCCAAGTATTTTATTCACACCACGTGAATTGTACTGTAGTACCTTGAGGGTCATTATCGTTATTGGTGATTCATCCCGTGCCTGTTAACAGCTTACATCATTGGCTGGTAATCAGGTGATGTCTTTCCATGTTCGACTCTAGATCGAATGAGATTGAAGATCGAACGAGATTGAAGACCCCGGAGCAGTTTCATCCATCCAGGCTGCAATATATATTCAGGGAAATAAAGACATCAAATGTACATTACTGCTGCACAGATAATCATCCAATCAAAGGGATGATGGCTCTACCAGAATCATCAGTCTACACTCAGACGACTGTCTGTCATATGTACATGAAAATGAATTTATAAAGCTAAGCATGGGAATGCCTGCCTCAGCTAGATCATGAAAATATTATGAAGATAATGTATTGCATTGTATCTTATTACAGGTCTCCTCCCATCTTGAAAGAACTTCGGATCCTCATAATAAAGCATTTCACCCGACATCAAAAGATTAACGACCTCATGCTTTAGGGGGCAACTGTTACAGACATTTTTGGGAAATACAACCCCAAGCATGAAATTTCCATAAACCAAGGGCTCCTAAGTCCTTAAAAGTGTTGTTCTAACCCCTAAAGGAACAAGGTCAACTGATTACAGCTTTTCCCAGAAGTTCTCCATAAAAAACTGCTCAGAACTGGTCAAAACAGGATCATTTCAGCTGCTCCACAGGCAAAGTGCGTTGCATCTCACCTAAATACACTACGTGGGTGCGTTGCATTTCAAAAAGCCCTTCTATGGGGTGAGATGGGTGAGAAGTGTCAAATGGCACTGTCATTCCGCGAGGTGGAGAGGCATGGAAACTTCCAGAAACTTCTCCTATTACACTTGCCTCTCTGAATTCGACGAAGGATGAGTAAGAGATCATCACTCTCCAAGTGGAAGCAAGAACTATCAGAGGGAAGACACTAATCAAATCACAAGCTGACTCATCTCCCTTATAGATATCTATATATGGATCCCTCATCCCATAGATCCAGAGCCTGGAATTTTACATATTGTAAGGAATTATTGTTGGTTTCTTGAGACAACATCAGATTGTTGGGTGATCTAAGCTTTGTATGAGGTGAAGAGGGGCTTTCTTGCTGAGAGGATGATGCTGGGTCAGAAAAACTCGTTGTAACTCCCTTGGCGCTTTCTTGTTTATCAATAAAATCTATTCAAGCTTTCCTCCATACTCTTGTGTCATTTATGTTTTATGCATTTGTATGGTCAATTTACATCTAATCCTGGATTGTTTATGATTATAGATCCATGTTTTTGTATAGTGTTATGCTACTGTGATCTTACAGGTACTCTGTGAAGCTGGGCGTACAAGGGAGCAAGTAGCGAAAGACTATCAAGAGAGAGAGGAATCGAACTAGGAGATTAGCGCAAGACAGAGGTTGGTCTTCTTTCTTCTTCTCGTATCTATATTTCCTAAAGGAAAAACTAAAGTAGATTTACTTTGTTTGTTTCTAAGGTAGCTACCACACCTTAGTGGGATAAGCAGTTCTGTGTAGACACTTTTCCCTGTAACAAAATAATTACTATTGGTTTCTTGAGACAACATCGGATTGTTGGGTGATCTAAGCTTTGTATGAGGTGAAGAGGGGCTTCCTTGCTGAGAGGATGATGATGGGTCAGAATAACTGGTTGTAACTCCCTTGGCTCTTTCTTGTTTATCAATAAAATCTATTCAAGTTTTCCTCCATACTCTTGTGTCCAAGTTTCCAAGTGGAAGCAAGAACTATCAGAGGGAAGACACTAATCAAATCACAAGCCGACTCATCTCCCTTACAGATATCTATATATGGATCCCTCATCCCAGAGATCCGGAGGCTGGAATTTTACATATTGTAAGCAATTTCTGTTGGTTTCTTGAGACAACATCAGATTGTTAGGTGATCTATGCTTTGTATGAGGTGAAGAGGGGCTTCCTTGCTGAGAGGATGATGCTGGGTCAGAACAACTGGTTGTAACTCCCTTGGCTCTTTCTTGTTTACCAATAAAAGCTATTCAAGTTTTCCTCCATACTCTTGTGTCATTTATGTTTATGCATTTGTACGGTCAATTTACATCTAATCCTAGATTGTTTATGATTACAGATCCATGTTCTTGTATAGTGCTATGCTACTGTGATCTTACAGGTACTCTGTGAAGCTGGGCGTACAAGGGAGCAAGTAGCGAACGACTATCAAGAGAGAGAGGAATCACACTAGAAGATTAGCGCAAGACAGATAATCACTTAAATACACTGTGTGGGTGCATTTCATTTCAAAAAGCCCTTCTATGGGGTGTGTTGCATCTCACCTAAATACACTGTTTGGGTGCGTTGCATTTCAAAAATCCCTTCTATGGGGTGCGATGGGTGAGAAGTGACAAATGGCAATGTCATTCCGCGAGGTGGAGAGGCATGGAAACTTCCAGAAACTTCTCCTGTGACACATGCCTCTCTGAATTCGACAAAGGATGAGTAAGATATCATCAATATCCTAGTGGAAGCGAGAACTATCAGAGGGAAGACACTAATCAAATCACAAGCTGACTCATGTCCCTTATAGATATCTATATATGGATCCCTCATCCGAGAGATCCAGAGGCTGGAATTTTACATATTGTAAGGAATTGTTGTAGGTTTCTTGAGACAACATCAGATTGTTGGGTGATCTAAGCTTTGTATGAGGTGAAGAGGGGCTTCCTTGCTGAGAGGATGATGCTGGGTCAGAACAACTGGTTGTAACTCCCTTGGCTCTTTGTTGTTTATCAATAAAATCTATTCAATTTTTCCTCCATACTCTTGTGTCATTTATGTTTTATGCATTTGTATTGTCAATTTACATCTGATCCTAGATTGTTTATGATTATAGATCCATGTTCTTGTATAGTGTTATGCTACTATGATCTTACAGGTACTCTGTGAAGCTGGGCATACAAGGGAGCAAGTAGCGAAAGACTATCAAGAGAGAGAGGAATCGCACTAGGAGATTAGCACCAGATAGAGGTTGGTCTTCTTTGTTCTTCTCTCATCTATATTTCATAAAGGAAAAACAAAAGTAGCTTTACTTTGTTTGTTTCTAAGGTAGCTACCACATCTTAGTGGGATAAGCAGTTCTGTGTAGACACTTTTCGCGTGTGGGGGGCATCAATCCGGGTATGCTACAGCTCAAAAACATTTACGAGCAGGATACTTCTGGCAAACAATGTTCAAAGATTACATAACGGCAGTCTAAAGTTGCGATGCTTGTCAAATTTTTGATAGCAAAACCAGAAGACCACCCGCACCTCTGCAACCAATAGTTGATGTCGGGCCATTCGCCAAATGGGGCATCGATTTCATGACATGTAACCCCACCTCGACCAGGGGGCATGGGTATACCATAGTCGCAGTTGACTATTTTACCAAATGGGCCGAGGCGATGCCTACATTAGATAATACTGGTGAAACAGCTGCCCTCTTCTTTTTCAATAATGTAGTTGCCAGATTCGACGTCCCACAAGCTATATTCACAGATCATGGATCACATTTTTTCAATCACATGATGGTTGAATTAGCTGCCAAACTAGGGTTGTCACACGACATCTCTACTCCATATTACCCACAAACCAATGGACAAGTTGAAGCAATCAACAAGGCCCTGAAGCGCATGCTGCAAAGGATGATTAGAGTTCACAAAAGAAGTTGACACCTAATCCTGTACTCAGCCTTGTGGGCTTACCGAACATCGGTAAGAAATGCAACCGGGTTTACAGCTTTTCAACTGGTATATGGCCTGGAAGCAGTCTTACCAATCCAGTGTGAAATCTCGTCCCTCAAACTTGCAATTGATCTTCTCCCCGGAACTTCAGAAGAGGAGGCTCGTTTCTTGGAACTAATCCAATTGGATGAAACCCGTCATGATGCCGCTTTGGCTAACGAAGCCCATAAGAAACGAGTCAAAGCGCAGTTCAACAAGAATGTCAAACCCCGTGTCTTCTCAGAAGATGACTTGGTCTTGCTTTATGACCAAGAATCCGATAAATTAGGGGCAAGTAAATTCAAGTCTTTATGGATGGGCCCCTATATTGTTAATCAAGTGTTAGCAAAAGGAGCCTACGAGTTAATGGATTATGACGGGATTCCACTGGCACAACCTCGTAACGGGTTGTACCTCAAGCGTTACTATGCATGATTCAGTATATTAACCTGTATGCTTTTGTTATGTTTTTGTTTTCGCTAAAGTGTTTGTTTTGGTCAAGTAATCCACTTTTTACATTTATTGCAAATGTCAAACCTATTGGAGTCATGTGTTGGATATTCCGACGGAGCGAGTCGTAGTTCGCGGAACCTATCTTCCGAGGCCTGGGCCATTTTTGATCCAAGCGGCGAGTTAGTAAGTTTAAGAGGGGTATGTATTGGTCGATCAATGAATAACATAGCTGAATATAGTGCATTGATAGAACTTCTCTCTGACGCCATCACACATGGTATATGCCGACTGATCGTCAGGCTAGACTCACAACTCGTCATATTACAACTCACTGTTATCTACTCTGTCCGAAATCCAGCTATTTATCGCATGTTCCTAAGGGTTAAGATTTTGGAAAGGCAATTTTATTTTATTTAATATCAACATATTTCCAGAAACTTAAACACATTAACTAACTCATTGGCAAATTATGTGTTAGATAGACATTTGCAACAATTATAAAAAGAATCATACCATCAATATTTGCATTTGGATCATGTAACTTGACCAAAATAAAACTTCGAAAATAAAAAATATATATAATTGTTTATGCTTTACACATAATGTTCTGTAACCAAGACAAAATTGGTCAAATGACCCAAAACTCAAAACGCTAGGGGGCACCCTAGTCTAATGATGTTGGTGATAGCAAGTCACAGCCTGTGGATCATGCGTAAGAGTTGAGTCCATCGTCTTGGCACACCAGTAGTATGCTGCTGCAACCTCAAGGGCAGTGCGTCAGTCCTCACATCTGGAATACCAAGAGTGAGACCCTCAACCTCTTCCTATAATGCTGTGAGAGTCTCGGCCACATCGAGGTCGCGAAGGATAGCCCTTCCAACAACCTCTCCTGCTGGGACGACAGATGGCACTCTCAGGCGTACTACTAGCCGAATGGGACCAGCATCTGCGTTAACACATGAGTTTGATTAAGTTTTGATAGAATAAAGCACAAGGAAATTATAAAAGAAAAACGATAAATAGGGATATGGTCAAAGAATTTACCAATGGCGCCCCACTGTTCGCCAGTCGGTAGTACTAAATCTGGATCACCCCAAAAGTCCATACTGGCATATGGATACTGGGAATAAACCATCTCCTCACGATCAAACCACCCGAAGAAGGTATCAGAAAAGGAAATCTGAGATTGACTAACATGCCTAGACATATGGTCGACCCATCTCTACATACGTGGTTCAGTCGGTGAAGGTAAATCGAGTGCAATATACTGCGGCTGCATTAGTGGTATCTTTTCCAAGGCAATGTTGGTCAAGATAGAACCATAACCAAAATTCTTCAACCTCCAACTCTTCACCTTGGTCAACTGTTCTTTCATCATAAGAAGTACTGCGTCGCACTAGTTGAACACCTTCAGTTGGAGACATTCCAAGGCATACTGCATATAAGATCGGTTGGCTACATGAAGAGCCGCACCACCAGCCATCCTACCAAAAGTGAACAGAATGGTCCTGAGGGACCTATCAGTGACCTCATGGATGATGATCTTGCCATCCTTATTCGACTGAGATCCCTCTCTGCAATACCGACGAACATAATCTCTCACAGATTCACCTCCTCAGGCTGAACATGATAAAGAGATGGGGGCACCCCGCCTCGACAAGCCAGTCAAGAAATAGATGTCCAATAAAGTTAAGGGGATGTATTTGCCCCTAATCTGGAACACCTAGTTGGTAGGATCCCAAGCATCGGGCAAATACTGCAGCAAGTTGATTTGTTGTCTCATGCTAGAAATGCGAAAAAACTTCGGCAAGCCACAATTCCGCAGTGCGTTTACTGTAACCGGATCATGTAAAGCAAGCATGTCCCATTCTTCATGCTCACGTTCTCACCATGTAATAGTCATATTGCTCCAAAAATATCTGAAAAACAAACAATAGAAGAGTTAGATCCTAATTTTGGTAAGAAACAGGCAAAATTTCCATCAAAAACTGTGCATAAAATTCCTTCCTTGTGCCCATCGCACCTACAGTAGTGCTCTGGGTGCGCTGCATGTCAGATGGCCAGTAGACAGGCCAACATCCAACGCACCTTTTGATACACAAGGGGTGCGCTAAAGCCAGGGCGAGTTTTTCAAACACTAGAAGCTGAGAAAAACCAGGAATCAAGCTCAGAATGTAAAATGGAAAGCATGAAATGAAAGAGCTCAAGTTTAGCTCCTACCTAGTCCAGACAGCGCTGAGAATCGTCCACAGAATCTCCCGAAATCAGCTGATGAAAATCAAGGGGGTGTTATAGACATTTTTGTGCCTTACAGCATGAAGCATGAAATGTCGATAATCTAAGGGATCCAAAGTCCCTAAACATGTTGTTCATACCCCTAGAGGAACAAGGTTAGCAAACCACAGCACTGAAAATCAGTTCTCCACCTGAAAACACCCAAAAACAGGCTATTTTTGGATCATGTCAGCTGCTCCACTGAGCATCTGCGCTGAATGTCAACTGCTCCACTCTGTACCTGCGCTGAATGTCAAATCTAATGAAGGCTACCTGCGCTGGGCGAGATTGGCCAAGTGGCACAGTCATTCTGCAAGGTGTCAATTGCCCAGGAAGCTTCCAAACTGACACTTGGGTCAAGGAATTCGCCTTGTGATGAGTAAGAGGGTCTTGATCTCCAAGTGGAAGCAAGAATCTCCAAGTGGACTCAAGAACTGAAGAATAACTAAAGTGGGAGAGGACACTAGTCAGCTTCATGCCAGCCTCAAGCTGACTCATCCTTTCTCCAAATCTCCTATATATAGAGCTCTCTCATGAGGTCTAGGGAGGCTGGAATTTTGTGCAAGTAAGGAAGTGTTGTTGGTTTGTGTATAGAACTATTGGGTGATTGCTTTGAAGGAGGTGAAGAGGAGATTTCTTTCTGCTGGGAGGTGTTGCTGGATTGGGCCTATTATGGTTGTAACACTCTCAGAACTTTACTTCTTCCATTAATAAAGCATTTGAGGTTCTTCTATATGCATGTGTCTCTATGGTGAATTGATGCTTGTATATTTGATTTATTCTAATCCTTGAAGCAGTTATGGATGTATGCTTCTTGTAGTTTCCTTTCTTTGTGCTTTTACAGGATCTTTGTGTAGCTGGGCCGGTGAAAGAGCAAGGAGCTAGGAGCAAGCAGCAAGAGGGAAGATTGGATCAACCATTAGCGGAAGATAACGGTTAGTGGATCCCTTTTCTCTTCTCTCTCTCATCTCATAAAGAAGTAGTCTTGAATAGCTTTGTATTCAGTTGTTGCTGAGGTACTATCACCCTTAGAGTGGGATAGGGTCATTCCGTATTGGATACTTTTCCCAACAACAGGGGGGAAAGCACCTCCAAAGCTCCAACAAACCAAAGTTCAAATGAAATGGTAAAATCAGAGGTAAAAGCACTTTTACATTACTTTTTACGTAATTCGAGTAAAATATTAGTGTTCTAACTCATTTTTCAAACATGTATTGTTCATTTCTAACTAGTTTGATGAAGCAATTGAAAATGCAGTACAATCTCTGAAAGAACAAAGCTATTTATGGTAAATTGAAGAAATGACCATTGTATCGAGCAGTTTTAGCGCATAGTTCAAGCTCGTAAAAAAATAAACATAATCCATGAGCAAATGTTTCTCCCCGCGTTTAAGCTCATAAAAAAATGAACTATTTCCTGGTAGATGTTCATCGTGAATGTAGTACTTAAGCCTTTAAAAGCCCTGGTCGTGTTCTCACCATCACCTCCACTCTGTATTAGCCAATCATTCACCTCCATTTGATTGTCTACCCCTTTTGAGGAACAGCTGCGAAGAGTGATCTCACTAGCCATCCTTGTAACACTGCTGTGATTGGAAAATTCCAAACCTTACCTGGAATCAGCTGCTACCCAAGTTTATCACCTATTCGTCAAAAGATGAGTCTCCTTTAAGCTCTTTTCAACTGACTTGTAAAATATGAAAGGATTGTCGAGCGATTGGCCTCTCCAGCTTGTTAAAGGAACCGGAAGTGCTATCCCTCCTTTAGATTTTAATCTTTTTGGACTTGAGGGATTATTACATAAAAAGACCGAGCGCTTGTTTTGTTCGGCTCATTAAAAGTATCGAAAATTCATCCCTTCTGTATTGTTTTATACTTTTTTCGGACTTAAGGGATTTGATGACGAAAAAGGAATTTGGAGTTTCCTTTACGTTCCTTTTCAGACTCTCTAAAATTGAAAAGGAACGAGTTATCTTTGTCGTTAAACTCGTTACAGGGAAGACAAAAGAGTAGACAAAGGTGAGCGGTGCAAACGCCTCCACTCACATAACTTTGACGAGGGAATCTTGTTCCAGTCTAACCCCCTCTTCCAATCACGGATGGGAGTACAGTCTAGTCATATATCTCTCGCGGAAACCTACCCTATACCTAAAGTTTTCCTGCCGAAGCAGACCAGGGTGCATGTCCCCTGGGTTTCAGTCATGTCTCCCGAATCACTCGTGCTCATCAGGTGGACGGACTGGAGATTGATGAGACATTCCTTGTGTGAAAATACTGTTCAGTGATGGCATATGACTATTTGCTCTGTGTGATCCGGGAAATGAAAGTTGGTCTACGAGCTTGACCACTCTTCTTTCTTGCGAAAAACACATTACTCTAAAGAGTGATGAGACAATGGCTCCCATGCAATAAATATAGTCTCGTCCAAGGAGTAGATTATAATCCAGGGGTCCTTGAACTACCATTACGTTCATGTGAATGGTTTTCCCTCTCAATGTTATGGGCACATTGGGAAGGATCATTGGTCCTGTGGGCGGATATTTATTTGATTATACCCGAAGAATCCATCCATGAATGAAAAGATTTCATATCCCGCGCATTCATCAATTATCTGGTCGATAAGTTTTCCCCAGTGGAGTCGCCATTTTGTTACAATGAAAAGTGTCTACACAGAACTGCTTATCCCACAAAGGTGTGGTAGCTACCTTAGAAACAAACAAAGTAAAGCTACATTCATTTTTCCTTTATGAAATATAGATGAGAGAAGAACAAAGAAGACCAACCTCTGTCTTGCACTAATCTCCTAGTGCGATTCCTCTCTCTTGATAGTCTTTCGCTACTTGCTCCCTTGTACGCCCAGCTTCACAGAGTACCTGTAAGATCACAATAGCATGGCACTATACAAGAACATGGATCTATAATCATAAACAATCTAGGATCAGATGTAAATTGACCATACAAATGCATAAAACATAAATGACACAAGAGTATGGAGGAAAACTTGAATAGCTTTTATTGATAAACAAGAAAGAGCCAAGGGAGTTACAACCAATTGTTCTGACCCAACATCATCTTCTCAGCAAGGAAGCCCCTCTTCACCTCATACAAAGCTTAGATCACCCAACAATCTGATGTTGTCTCAAGAAACCAACAACAATTCGTTACAATATGTAAAATTCCAGCCTCTGGATCTCTGGGATGAGGGATCCATATATAGATATCTGTAAGGGAGATGAGTCAGCTTGTGATTTGATTAGTGTCTTCCCTCTGATAGTTCTTGCTTCCACTTGGAGATTGATGATCTCTTACTCATCCTTGGTCGAATTCAGAGAGGCAAGTGTCACAGGAGAAGTTTCTGGAAGTTTCCATGCCTCTCCACCTCGTGGAATGACACTGCCATTTGTCACTTCTCGCCCATAGCACCCCGTAGAAGGGATTTTTTAAATGAAACGCACCCACACAATGTATTTAGGTGAGGTGCAACGCACTTTGCCTATGGAGCGGCTGAAATGATCCTGTTTTGGCCATTTCTGAGCAGTTTTTCATGGGGAGCTTCTGCGAGAAGCTGTAATCAGTTGACCTTGTTCCTTTAGGGGTTAGAACAACACTTTTAGGGACTTAAGAGCCCTTGGTTTATGGACATTTCATGCTTGGGGTTGTAGTGCCCAAAAATGTCTATAACACTTCTTCCAACAATGGTTTGCTTATTATCACTTTAGTACCAAAGATAAAATAAAATTGTGTCACTACAAGGGAGCAATGGGTGTGAGGATGGCAATATATTGGAGTGATGGGTTGCTAAACATGCATCATCAAAGAGAGATAAGGATGCACTTAGATCAACAAGTCAGAGGATGAGACTGTTATTTCCCTCCATGACATAGAGTGAAAAGAAGTATACTATAACACATAGGTCTACTAATTATTTTAGGAAACGAAATGATATAATATCCTCTGTTAAGCCGTAACTAAACCTACATTTTTTCAAATTTATAAAATTATTGTTTGGAATATGCTTTATTGGATACGAGTCTTAACTTGGGTATCTCAACTAAGACTATGAACAAACAATTTAATCACAAACAATGAGAAATCATAATAATATTTGTTGAAACACATAACTTTTGTTGTTTATAATAATATTTGTTTAAACACATCACTTTTGTTGTTTTATAGCTATGCTATATAATTTTGTTATGTTGTTATTATTCAATGGAGCATGAGAATTTATGCTTTAACGTGTAGAGTGCAATCATGTAATTCCAAGTGTAAAGCCGTATCCATTGTGGCGTGAGTACAACACTTTATATTAAATTTTAGAATTATGGGTCATTTTCCTCTATTCACTAGCCCATTACCAGTACAAGACTCCAAAGAAATAAGACTAGTTTAATCCTATAAAGAACATACTCTTTGAAGATGATATGTGAGGTTTTGATTTAATCTATGAAGTGAGTGTTTTTTAATTGATGGAGTGTCATATTTCACATTTAAGCAATATTAACTTTAATACTTAATAGAAGCAAACTCTTATTTAATCGCAACCAATGAAAAAGTATTTTTTTGATCATTTTTCCAATTTTAGAATGCTTTTTGATTAATTTCATAATACTATGTGATTAACTTTATCCAAATGCCAATACTTTTGACATCATCATACTCGTTTCAAAGTCAGTCTCATTTATTCAAACCTCAAAGACATAGAAACTTTAATCTAATCTATTTGAGTGTGATCTTCTTTTTAGTGAAAATTAGCATTAATAGCCCTGGCAGGAAACATATAAAAAATAAAGAATGACAATATGTATTTCACATCTTTTCTTCATACTTCAAAAATAAAAATATTAGTTTCTATACTACACATCTATGTGTGTTTAGAAACTACCTTAATATGATTTAACGTGATCACTATAAATTAGTAGTCACCTCTATCAGTTTGATCACTTGCGTACAACAAGAAAGGTAATCTTATTTTTTTTATTATTTAAAAATATAAAAATAAATAAAATACATATATTTTTTAACAAATTGTTACTCGTCAAGATATTATTAAAATTATATTTTATATTTGTAAGTAAAATTGAAGATAAAATATTTAATATTTTTAATTTAGTGTTTGTTATTTATATATTTTTGTTTTCACTTTTATATTTTTTCATAGGAATATAAAAATATAGAATTTAGTTAAGTACATAAACTGTTATAGTTTAGCTTTTGATCTTTTCGACTTTTTATATTTTTGTAATATAATAATATAAAATTTAGTTAACGATATATACCGTTATAGCTGAGCTTTGATCTTTATTGTTTTATTCGATAAACCAATATTTATCTCCACTATTTTATAGTTATATATGAGGGAATAATCAAACTCCGATAATTATCTATCTTTTATGTCAATGAAAAAAAAGGTTAAACACTAGATTGAATTATTGGTTCTCAAGGGTGGCAGGATTTGTGATGTTTATAATTTTTACTTGCATATGTCATAAAATAAAAAAGAAAATTAGTGTATTTCTCTAATTAATTATGCATAGCGTATTGTCTAACTCCAAAACCAAATCATTAAGTACCATATAATGAATAAGTCTGATAGATTGAATTAGTGGACATGTACACTATTCCATGGCTACAATGAGTAAACTTGTATCAGAGAGAAAATGGCCAACACTACATCTCCTTATTGTTTATATCTGAAGCTAGATTGACTCACCAAACACTAGGTATCTCAACCAAATTAAGAAAACAATATACATGGAGCCCATCACTACATCTCCTTATTGTTGATATTTGAAACTAGATTGACTCACCGAACAATACGTATCTTAACCAAATTAAAGAACAATACAAAAGTATGTATCCTAACTAAATTATAGAACAATATATATGTATTATTTTGTTTGGTCAATAAGAGAATATTCATTCAAATTTAAAGAAATTGTTGCTATTATTTTATTGTTTTAATCTTCACATATCCCTTAGGAGGAGTTTTCCGCAAGATATTTACATTTTATATGAATTAATAATGACTCAATATCTAATAGTGGAAATAGTCCAAGCTCACACTATTTATTAACATAATTAATTTTTTTTACAATTAAAATTTGAAAAGAAAAATGGTAAAAAGATTATAAATTTTATAAATTTAAGTAGAAAAGGAAAATGATAAAAATTATTGTGAATTTAAAAAAATTAAATAAATAAGGTAATATAATTTACTTATGAAAATAAACATAATATAGATACTTTAAAATAAACAAAATTACTAGCATCTGAATTTTAGAAAGAAAATCATAGAAATTATTGTAGAATTTTAAATTTTAATTTAGAATGGAAAATGGTAAAACTCATTTTCAATTTTAAAAAAAAATATATATAACGTATTTATGCAAATGAAAAAAATGTATATACTTGAATCCATATATTTTGAATATATTCCCAAAATACACTACTAAATCCCTTCATGGTTAAGTGAAAAGGAATGTTGAACATGCCTTATTTCCATCAAGAAGATTATATTATTTGAAGCAATGCAATCAAAAAAACCACATTATAAGGTTAAATGTTCATTATTATATAAGGGTCTTTGATGGGATGAAACAAAACTTTGATTGGAGTTTTGAATGAAAATGTGATAATTGGAGCTTGATTATATGAAATGTATAATAGGGTGGATTCATGATCTATATATATATATATATATATATATATATATACACGTATTATCACATTAGAAAATAAGGAATATGTGTGTATTGTTTTAGGTAAAATTTTCAGTATTAGAGCTTGATGCATAATAGGTTGTATTCATGGGTTAAATCTATCTTTAAATATAACATATATTTTCTAGTCTTTTTCCTCTCTCTCACACACATATATATAGAGCCCATACACTAGGTATATTAAATATATGATAAAGATAGGTGAAACCTTAGAAAATATGTAGTATGTCAAAATTTGTCAGTTGAATTTTCAAAACATTGAAATTTCACCTCTAAATTTGTCTATGACATTATGTGGATATTAAGAGAGATACATTATACACTAAATTGATAAAGCTTTGGCAAAGAGATATAATTTGCATAGCACATTAAACAATTTTAAAATGTAAGGTAAATGGTAAAGGGAATTTTCGAGTATAAGATATTAGATCTCTTTATCAAAACTCTAAAGAAAATAATCCATCATGAAGTGCATCTCTTTGAACTTGAATCCCTAGAGCATGCTTTGATGCTATCAAGCAAAGTTTAAAGTAAATGTATGGATGCTAGAATAGTCGCCAATAAACAACATATAGTGCATCATGTTCCTTATCCAAACCTCACATCACCATAGAGGTTAACACCTCAGCATATGGATGAAAGAATCACAGGAACACTATGTTTCAATTCCCATAGAAATCACAGTGACAAGAATAAATATCGTGAGAATAAATTAATCTACATATGCTTTGAAGAGGAATATGATTAAGAATTGGAACCCTCACAAGATCTAGGTCTAGAAGAAAGTGCCTCAATGGTATCTTGTCACACATTGGTCATCATTAGTATTACACAAGGCGTAAAGATAGAAGCATATTTCAAAAAGGAAAAGGTAATGGTGCTGAGTGATTCAAGTAGAACCCACAACTTCATCAATTGCAAATTAACACAGATTCTCAATTTTCTTTGTATTCATGGCATTGGGTTTAAAGTAATGACTGTAGATGGAGCTACAATAAATTGTTCAAGATAGTTACACAATATTAAACTAGATATAGGAGGGTATCTATTGGATAGTTGCATGATTTTAATTCAAATGGGTGCTACTAATGTTCGATTAGGAATCTAATGGTTGCATTAATTGAGAAAAATTTACTCATTTTCAATATGCTTTCATGAGGTTTCACTCAAAAGAAAAGGAAATTGAACTTATAGGTATCTATTGGAAACCATCTAAAGTGATAATATCTAACATACAAAACATCCCAAAAATGGTCACCATGATATAATTGCATAGTTTTTCTCACTAAATGTTTGAAAATGTATATCCTTTGCACCAACCCATCTCCAAAAAATTATCAACAATAACTATGTGTTATTTGGAAAGATTCCAAGGCGTTTCACCTAATCAAGATCATGTGCATGTTATATTCATTTGAAACTTAGAAGTATACAACATAATTGTTTGCATTACATGAATCCATATGGATATTAGAGTCAAACTGAGCATATGATTAAAGGAAAATAACATTCAAGATAGCCAAACTAGTTTATTCATCAGTGGAGAACATTATTAAAAGGATGAATCATAGCATATGTATCCAAATTATAGACAAATCAACTAAATCAACTATTTTCTTTACTAAGTTGGATCTCTATTTAGGAATCTGGGATATTATGAAATTAGAATGAGGCAACAATTCATTATTAATTCTCAAAACACCCTTTACATGACATGAAGGTCATTTTGGGTTTCTAGTTATGCAATTTAGACTTAATAAACACCTTGAACACTTAAATCATGGTGAATTCTATTTTCAAATCCTTCTTAATAAGAAATGTGATTATACACTAGTCTATATCAAATAATGTGAAGGATATGTACAACATGTTTGGTATGGTCTTGAAATATTAGAAGAGCAATAGCTATATGAAAATCCTTCTTATTTTTCCTTTGGGGTACAATAAGTGGAATATTTGGGTCATATTATATCCCGTGAAGGTGTTAATGTGGGCAGTAATGAAACTAAAAATATCATGGAGTGAAAAATCGAAAAAACCTTGGAGAACATACATGACTCTTATGATTTTCAAGCTATTAGCACAAGTTTGTGAAAATATTTAGTGAACTAATAATACCTATAACAACATTATTTGAATAAGGAATATTTTCCTAAACTTAATAAGAAACCATATGCTTCAAAAACCCTAAGGATGCTATGTGTATGACTCATGTCCTAGCCACTGTTGACTTTACAAAATCCTTTACTGTGGAGTTTGATGCCTCAAGCCATGACATTGGTGTTGTTATAATGTGATAAGAAAGGACCCTATCCTATAAAAAAATGAAACTTAATGGAAAAAATACACTCAAAACCATTTACAAAAAAGAAATGTTGGACATACTACATGCAACTAAAAAATGGTTCCATTTCCTAATAGGAAGACACTTCAAAGTAAAAAAGATCATGTAAGCTTCAAGTACTTCTTGTAAAAATTATTATGTTTAAAATATAAACAAAAATGGGTTATAAAGATGATAGGTTATGATTTTGAAATTATTTTAAAAACAAGAAGAAGAAAAAAAGGTTTTCTATGTGCTATTTATATTTTGCAATCTAATTGGGTGGAAGAAGCAAGGAAATAATTGAAGCAATATCATCCAAAAAATATAAGAGGGCCAATGTGTATTAGATGAATTTATCTAAATGATCTAATGTGGTATCAATATTTCCAATCTTTATGGAGTCATTGGTATTTTGTAAGTTGATTATGCATGTCATTGCATTAAGTCCATTTTTACAATAACATACATGGTGAATATCATGTCTCTCTCCTTAGTTGAATGTAACCTGCTTGAGTCAAAAGATTCTTCTTCTACATCCTATTTTATTTATTTCTCCTTTAGAAGAATCATGTGACTAAATCCACCCTTTCTAACCATGTCACATTTTCTCTTCATTGGGATATGTTGTCTTATAATTTTTTACAAATTATTTCTCACATTATACAAGTTTCTCTATGATTTAAGCAAATGTCATGGATTTCATTTGATTGCTAGCTTGCAAGGACTTGAGATAACGACAATATGCTGGGCATAGGGCCTTAATGAAGGCTATCAAAGGGTGATCAAAGGGTGGCATTGATGTAATGAATGATAGATTTTATTTTAGAGGATAAATTCATAGGATCTTTATCCTTCAGTTCAATGTTGAATAGATTTATGAATAGATTATCTAAGTTATACTCTTGAGTGATAGTCATACAAATAATTTAGCTTAAACCATTATAAAAACCATTCATTGAGATAATATGGTAGTTACACTCCTCACTTACAGTTTCAATAATAAAGACATATGATTTATTGTCTTTTTTCTTCCATATGGCAAGCTCCTTAGTAGATGCAGTATTGATAAGTCTGTTATTCCTTCATTATGCCTCAAGTTTTATTACTTGTGTAGCCTCTTCTATGTTTTCTCCTTCATACATGCCCTCTGTAACACCCTCCTCCCACATCCACCGAGGTAACCATGCCAACCTGGGTAACATGAGATGAGAGGCTACTATGATTTGATTCAACCTCCTATGTGACCTTAAGGAAGTGGAATCGATAGAAAATCACACACAATCATCAAACATCATCAACAAAACTATAAGGAGACAAGTGAGCCACTCAAACAGTCTATCCATGGGTCCCACTATTGTTCTAGACCTCTTAGGCCATAGTCGCTTTCATGTTGTGGGAAAAGGAGTGACCAAAGACCTAAATTCATTCTCACAGGCCTGCATGCCAGCGCATGTGGACCAAACTTGCCATCTTTGTGTAGCAACCCCGAGATTTAAGCCACTTTTTTAGGCCGAGAGCCTAGCGCACTGCCTAGAATGAAATGAAAGCTTGAAACCAAGAAAGCTATAGGGAACCAATGAAGCAAAAGAAATCAACTCAACAAGAACTTAACCAGGCCCCCACTAGACATGACAGACATGTCATCAAACACATTGTCAACATTTAACTTACAGTGTAAACAACGAAATTAAGTGTAGGTATGTCATACTTATCTAAGAATCACTATAAACCATTGGTTCCTCATGTCATTTGTTGCATACTCTTCTATTAGGTAATAGAGACATTATCCAATCATATACAAGTAAAATCGTGCTGAGAGCCATACATAGTTGTTGTCATAAAATGTGCATATAACCAGAATAATAGGAATATAAATACAGTAAATCCATAAATATATGTATATATATATATATATATATATATATATATATATATATATATATATATATATATATATATATATATATATATATATATATATATATATATATATATCAATAAATTTACACATGAAAATCAAGGAAATGAATTTCTCATCAATGAATACAATGAACCAATTGGAGATGGGACTACCACGTTCCACTCGGTCATAGATTGGTTAGTCCAAGTCTCTCTTCATACAGTCACCCTCGTGCCATATTCCAAGCATGAATGTGGGACTCATAGAACACATCAGAAACACCAATAAATGTGGATGCCACCGAATTTCTCTGCATACACCAGAGGAATTTGAGTGCCTCCTAGTCTCTCAAGCTTTACCGTGCATCCTCAGTTTGATCTAGGGATCATTAGGCCCTACACTGAGACACACTCTCTGGGCTTTACCATGCATTCCATCCCATAATCAATAGGCATAACAGAGAGAAAATACACCTCTTGGGTTTACCACATATCCTCCCATTCACCAACAAGGATTCCTAGGCCCACTAAGGCACAAAATATGGATTTACCACAACCCACAGTCTAGCTCGAGGGTTACTAGGACAGTGGCTTCATGCATCCTTAGTCTAGTTCAGGGACCACTACACCATGTGTTTTTCAATTTAGAGATCCACCCCACTAAACGTCGAATCCAATCTGGCCATCCCATATAAACTGAATGAAAGAACCCATATCATCAAATTTATAAGGAAATGGAAATGCTAGGTTGAAAATACTGTCACAGATGGAAAAACTCATGCCATGGTAGAAAAGAAACACATGCAATACCATGCATGCAAAATCTAGCAAGGAAAATACACATGCAAGTCGATACCTTTAATGAAGCTTGTTGTAGCTACTTGATATTGGCTTTCCCTGCTTGATCTTTTCTTCCTTTTGCCTTATTTCCATTTCTTGCTCCAATGCCAAAGTGCTACAAGGAAACTCTATGTCCAATAGTATGAGAGAGAGAGAGAGAGAATAATGTAGGAGATTCAAATCTAAACTGACAAAAGGTTACCAACTAATCGTCAAAATATTTTTATGAATGAGGCCTATATTTTCTTCATTTTCTAGTATTTTCCTTCATTTTCCTCCTCACATGCAACCTGTGACCTTTCACCTCCTTTTTCTCCTAATTCCCATTATTTTCATAAATAATTTTGCCAAAAATGCCATTTTTCCTCTCCAAAGCTTTAGTCATTGCCTTTGCCAATTTTCTTAGCCATAAAAAATGAAATGAGCACCCCCTAGGATGTCCTTCCCAAAATTCATCTTAGAATAAGTGTCCAATTCATCCATGGTTATTGTTTTTAATTTTTATTAGATGAAATTTTTACTAGGGATGTTACAAAACCCTCCCCCTTGTGGGACACCATCCTCGGCGTTCAATCACTCATATACCTTAGCAACCTACTGAAAGAATAAATATTGCTCATGGAGCTTTATAACATAGCTCGTTTTAGTATTTACAATGACCATCTGCTAAGACAAAACAACATGACAACATACCGCATAGTGGAGCTTTATAACACAACTCATTATGGTATTTGTAATAATCACATATATGCATATACATATCTGTTAAACTAACAAATAGGAGAATATGATGCCTATATCAGTCAATAAGGGAATCTAGAGGCTCACACCTCCACTTTCAAAGTAGTACCAAGATTCACCTCCTTCCCAGGAAGTCCAGAATCTATTGCCATAGTTGAAGCTACATCCAATCTCTGGTGCTGCAATCCCATGCCACTTGTCCTCTTAGTGAATAGTTATCGGCTCATTGTTCTAGGGCGCACTCCCAATCTGCATTTGATTCCATCTTGAAATGCTCATGAATAAAATAAATCCATCCTTGGGCTTCCCTTCTCTACTACACATTCCCTCGGGCAATCTGGTTAACCCTTCCGTTGAGTCACACACCTTCGGAGTCCTACTGGCAACACATCCTGGGAAATCCATCCCTTGCCAAGGCTTCCTCGCATCAGAAGATACAAAAACCAAGGCATATACCTGCCTCAAAACCATCATACCGGTCATAACATGCTCATGGAAATCAATGGAAACAATTGGGTACCAGTGTCCCATAATGACCCTATTCCTAAAGTGCTTGACCAACATCCCAGTACATATTCCAAATGTTTTCATTGTTGCTACTCATTGTTGAAGTCTATTTCAACCACCCAACCAGGCATGTTCATACATTCATGTTCCAATCACATAAATTCCATTAGATTTAAAATAAATTGAAATAAATTCACATCATATCTCATTAGTAGCTTGTCCATAAGGTACATTTTGAATGATGTTCGCTTCTTGTCAAAACAAGTTGAACTAGCATATTTGACCAAATCAACATGTATAAAAATATCACAACAGGTTAGCTCAAACACAAACATCATAGATCAAAATCATAAGTCACAAGTAACTGTCATAAACTAGGACCATATATCACAAATAATCATCATATATCATACTCATAAATCACACGCATAACAAAACTGAAATAAAATGATGATACTTATCCTTTCATCAATCCTTAGCTTCTACCTTTGTCGTTATTCCGTACGCACTCTGAATTGGTCGCCACACCAGAAAAACACCCAGTTCCTTCTCCCCAACCATGTGCACATACACATAGTGTGCATCACACACATACAAGCACGCACGAAATACAAAAACATGCAATACATGCACCCACACTTGACATTCCCCACATACAACACACCTAGAGTACAACATCAAGAATACACACATCACAATACCACACTAACACCAGTACCATATGTACATCGTGTACATAGTACCATATGTACAGTGTGTACATAGTACCACTTGTACAGTGCACCACCTACACAACGTGTGCACAACATCACATGTACACAACACCATCTGCACATGGTGTATACAACGCCACATGTACACTGCACCATTGTACAACATGTACACAATACCACATGTACATAATACCACACACACAACATATACATGGCACCGCATGTACACAATGCCATGTGCACGACATGTACACAACACCACCGGTATACATCACCACTTGTACAACATGTACATAGCACCACATGTACGCAACATCACTTGTACAATCATGTACACAACACCATATGTACATAGTGCCACATGTACAACATGCACAAAACACCATTTGTACATAGCACTCCATATCCAACATGTACATAACATCACTTGCACACAACATCGCATATCCAACGTCAACAGAGCACTATATACACACAACATCGCATATACATCATGTGTACAGTATAATATGTACATAGCACCACATATCCAACATCTACATAGCACCATCTATACCCAACACTCTGTATGCAATATTCACACAATACTATCTGTACCCTCCTATACATAACATCGCATAAGCAACATGTACACACACTATGTATAGACAACACTACATGTGCAGAATATCATAGATGCAACATGTACAACATATATAACATGTGCACAACAATAGTAGCACACATCCAAAACCACAGTATGTTTTCCAAGCAACCTTTATTCTAGCATCTTATCAATTCTTGTCCCAACATGTCGCAGATTATACTACTTTCATTTCGATGTTGTATCCCTCAATATAACATATCCATAACATAGACATAGGCATAATACAAGTATACAACATCAATTCATGTCCACATGATATTGACCTTGTATATTTGTCGTGACTACTCTTCCCACTTGATTTCTCATGAACCAGGAATCTCTTCATGCCATTCACCTGCTATTATGAAACCAGCTCACAAAAAGATAGAAAATATAGATCAACGCCTTAGAATTCAGCCTCTTCGA
The DNA here is from genome assembly GCA_031772625.1 of Pinus tabuliformis. NCBI lineage: Eukaryota > Viridiplantae > Streptophyta > Pinopsida > Pinales > Pinaceae > Pinus > Pinus tabuliformis. The sequence goes on along the minus strand of CM062804.1, from coordinate 818,177,677 downwards.
GGGGGCAACATCCTTTACATTACATAAATGAACAATTCTTGGATGATACAAATGAAAAGACCTCCTTTATATATATTAGAGTCTAAGGGGTCATAACATAATCAGAGCCAACATAACAATAATAATGTAAGGGCACAATAATAACAATAGTGGGCTTCTATGGGGCACAATAGTAACAATATGGGCACTACATGGGTACATCAATATAATAAGTGGGTTGTACTGATAACAATAAGGGGTTACACTAGTGTATAGGGGCCTAACATGCCCCTGTCCTTCAAAAATCATTGTCCTCGACGCTTGAGTAGTTCTTGATGCTTCTGTATAAAATTCTTGTCCTCCCATGTGAAATCTTCAGCAGGCAAGTTCTTCCACTTGATGAGATACTTTGAAATTGATCAATTTCATAGCTGTCGGGTTCTTGTTTCAGTGACTGCTCCAGGTTCCAATATGATTTTTCCTTCCTCTTCAATTTCAGACAATATTGTTTGAATTGGGATCTTTTGCAACTTTTGAATAAGTGGCCATACTTCTTCGTCCTTGTTCCGTTCATCCCTTGCTTCGTTTATCCAATCTGGTTGGATAATATAAATAGTACAAAACAATGCTTCCACATCCTCATCCTTGAAGAGTCTTCCCATTTGGTAAGGTTGCCATTTTTAAGTGCATGTACTATTGCCAACATTTCCTTCTCATAAATAGCTTGCTTGAGATGTAGCAGTAAAAATACCCAATCACCTACATAAAAACATTTTTCACTACGATGTTGATCTACGTTTTGTTTTGTTCGATTTTGTACCGAAGTGGCATTATCCTTTAAAATTTGGAGAACTTGTTGTTGATGATCGATGTGATCTTTCACTGCTTGAACCTTTCTCTTCTTGATATGTCCTTCTATCTCTAGAGTTTGAGGAGTGACAATTTCTTCCAATCCTTTACAAGATATGGTCAGATTCATTTCTTGATGGTCGATGTGATCTTTCATTTCTTGAACATTTTTCTTCTTGATATCTCCTTCTATCTTGATAGTTTGAGGAGTGGTAATTTCAACCAATGAATTACAAGATACGGTTGGATTTATTTCTTCTTTCTTGATGTGATCTTTCACTTCTTGCACCTTTTTATTCTTGATATGTTTGTCTATCTTGAGAGTTTGAGGAGTGGTAATTCTTGCCAATTCTTTACAAGATATGGTCTGATTCATTTCTTCTTTCTCTGGGGTGGGGTCCTGGTGTATATCCTCTTATTTTGATGTTTCTTGATCCTTTTCTTCCTCCTCTTCATATTCTATGTAAAATAATTTCTTCTCAGCACACTTATGACCTTTAGTGAATTTGCTATCACAATTGTAACAAAGCCCTTTTTCTCTTTTTTGTTCCAATTGTTGTGGTGTAGCCCTTGTAGGTTGTTGAAGACTAGGAGAAACAACACTTCCGTATTTATAGTTGTGAGGGGTATGCTTCCTGGTTTCCATAATTTTGCTTTCCACTATGTCACAAAGATTTTATGACACTGAAATTTGTTGCACTTGGTCTTGTAATTTTGATATATCATGTAGCATTTCTACGACCATATGTTCAATTTCACTCTTTTGGGCATAGGGATATCTGTATGGCCTGATGTTCGGAGGAACACTTTGTAGAATTAGATGAATAGCATGATCATGATGACGAATAGGTGGAAGACCTTTGGGAGTCTCAAATACCTTGGAATGATTTTCCAAGACTATTTGGAGAGTCTGGAGAAATAGATGATTCCAATGTGGAAACATCTAGCGAACATAATTGTGCAATTACACCTTTTCACTCCTTTTTTAGAAGCTTTGTCATGCCATTGGAGCTGATTATCCTTCTCGGTTTCCTTGCAATACCCCTTAATTCAACGCAATTTCTTCTCAAATGGGTTCTTTTTTTAGCTTCTGAAACATTGCAGAAAAAAAGTTATAGCGAAAATGCCACGATGACCTGTTTGGAGCAGCAAAACCCTAGAATCCAAAGATCTGATACCAAATGTTATGAAACCAGCTCACAAAAGATAGAAAATATAGATCAACGCCTTAGAATTCAGCCTCTTCGAGGGGGCAACCTCCTTTACATTACATAAATGAACAATTCTTGGATGATACAAATGAAAAGACCTCCTTTATATATATAGGAGTCTAAGGGGTCATAACATAATCAGAGCCGACATAACAATAATAATGTAAGCGCACAATAATAACAATAGTGAGCTTCTATGGGGCACAATAGTAACAATATGGGCACTGCATGGGTACAACAATATAATAAGTGGGTTGTATTAATAACAATAATGGGTTACACTAGTAGTATAGGGGCCTAACACCTGCATAAGAAATCATTCCTCCACAAGGACGATTCTTGATAATCCTATCAAACAATGACATGGATACATATATACATACATATGTAATCATCAGCATAAAACAACCATGATCACGTTAGAGAATGATATGCATATATACATATAGACGTTATCATTAAAACACCATGATCCATAATGAACTTGTCAGACATGACATACATACATACCTACATGTATCCATATATAAACATCAACATAATCATGATCATAACATAATTACCAGATAGCATAAGGTCTAGTTAAAGAGAACTTATTTGTACACAACATTGAGAACAATCACTCCCAACATAGCCTAGGAATTCGGCATATTATATCTATTTACTTCACTTTTATTCTTACCTTTCTCATGACTATGCTTCCATCATCCATTAATTACCACAATGGAGCCAACCAGTCCAACCAACTATCATAGTCTTACCTTCCTATGTGCTTACTCATGCACCGGGCTCCATCCAAATCTTACATTACCTTTCGGGTACCACATAAATCTCCTTGAGATTCATCAACTTTCCTCTTTTCCTAACCAGTTCCCATGACTCAAAACAATAAAAGGAAAGAACGGAAACAACAACAAGAAGACGGTGAAAACCAAAATCAATACGACACCGCAACAAAGTGGCATAGCTATGAACCAGACAAAATAAAAATTGCAAATCAAGCACAACAATGACAAATATCAAAAGCACAAAACTAACAATAGAGACCATGACTCAATCCCCATGGTTCCCAGGGAAAGCTCGACCTAAGCCTTCTTTGACATTTCATGGCAACATCTCTTGCCATGCAACTCCCTACATCATGTTGTCATTAACACATAATTGTCAATGCATAAATAGATATAACAACATACCATTTATCTTACCTTGTTGTAAAAAACACGTTTCTTGCAACTAAACACATCCACACCATCTCTTAAGGGTCTCCAATTCCCTTGGAGAATCCACTTATAAATAGAGACTAGCTAATATACTTGTCAAGTACCTGTCCATGAATGTAGCATGTATCCACATAATGTCAGACAAAATCAAGGTTAAGAAGACTTCCTAAATGCAAAGAACTCATTCGTTTGGAATTAGGGTTTCCAAACATAGATAAGGAATTCTTTTCCAATTCCTTTCTTTGACCTTTTCCTTGTTGCAATTGAGTGTTACTATGCACTGTCACATCACTTGAATGTTAGTGATATAAAGAAATCAACTATTACATTATCAGGCTAATACCAACATGCTTCCTGCAACTACTCACACATGTCAACCACATGTTCCAAATATCAAGACAATCATATATATCAATTTGAAAACAACATTTAACAAGACTAGCAATCATGTCATAATCCATAGTCAACTCATAGTCATTAGACATAATGCTACAACTATCACCTACTATACTCAAGTACATATCAATTTTCTCAACACATATGTATTAGTATAGTCTTCTTAAAACAGTATCATTAGAACACATAGTAATATTATGCAATTCCTCAAACATTCAACCAACTTACAAGCATACCATGTTAAATAAATCAGCTGGGCACTAAACACTCAAACACCAAATAGACATCGTAATAAAACAACCAAGCACCAAATATATGACATAAGAAAACTCATACCTTAATGTATATAATGGGAGGCTATCATGTCTATACAATAAAACTAGGTTAGCACGATACACCTTCACAACATATCAAATAAAACATAAATCATGATATCCATAAAAATGACTAACTAACATGTTCATGTCATAAATTCATGCATAACAATCACATATGTACGATTAATCTAAATTAGTATGACACCATATCACAAATATGTTAGCTCATAACTGAACATCAAAACCATAGCCATCTGCATAGGTCAATCCAGGTTAACACAATACATATAACATCAATGTCTTTAATGCAATGAACATAACCATCACGCATATGACCAATCTAAACTAGAACATCAAGATCTCAATGAAATAACCCTAATCATCAAGTTATAGCACATAACAATAATAAGATATATGTCATGCTCATCAACAACATAAAACTGAATCATCAAGATAATTTCCATATAGAAACAATAATTTAACCTATAACATACTCATAAAAAACATGCCATATAACATAATCATTAAGTTATCTAACCTAACCAAGAATATCAATGTTTACAACCACATGTTACTATCATTATTGACTATCTAACTCATGTGCATATGAATATGCTAATCATCTATCAGGTATGTAACCATAACATCAAAATACATGTACATAACCTAATGTATATAACCCTAATTCATATAACAATCCTTAACCTACATACCCGCATACCCAACATACAAACTTGTATGACGACATGTTCTCACCTCAAGGTCCAATGTTGTAACTTCACTTTGATGATGTTCATCTCCTGCTTTACCTCATTCAACAAATTAACATTTAACATACCAATAGCACCGTGATGACCTAAATTGCATACACTAACTTCACAATGCATGTTTGACCTACTATTCAAATTATAACCAAGACCATACATGCATAAGAACTGTATATAGACATATAAAAAATGAGTACCAAACCATACACACATCATTCTAGCTAGAGTCCAGCCATCAATGCCTGACCATATCATGTACACAAACCATGACCTCATGCAAGAAAAAAACCTTTAATCCATTTTACAAATTTCCAAATGCAACCAAAAGTGTGCATAAGCAATGCCAAATCAACCACACATACTCATAGACGCATGTAGTCGAACATAAGCAATCAATTATTGTACCCAAACTACAAGATTGATACATGTAATCAAACATACAAGAATGCAACCTAACATTCAAAGATGTAATGAAGCGACATACAACAACATGTGAGTGACATATAACAATATGTAACCAGTCATATACTCATGACGATGCATTCCACAAAATCAATATCAAATTATCCATGATAGCCATACTACAAGCATAATCAATCATCAAGCAAATGCAACAAGCACATGAAATGCAAGTGTAAGAGACATACATGAAAATAAAGTGCATGCATGGCTAACACATTCAACCCATCCAATTCGAGTGTTGAACCATTCTCTCATACCACTCTTTAGCACCCTCCTCCCATATCCACCCAAGTAACCATGACAACCGGGGTAACCATGAAATGAGAGGCTACTATGATCAGAGTCAACCTTCTAGTTGACCCTAAGGAAGTGGAATTGATGTAAAATTACACACAGTCATGCAACATCATCAACAAAACCGCTCACGAGAGAAGTTAGCAACTCAGATAGCCATTTCATGGGTCCCACTGCTGTTCTAGACCTCTTAGACTGTAGTCCCTCTCATGCTATGGGAAACGGAGCGACTAGAGTCCTAAAGTCACTCTCATAGGTCTGCATGCCAGTGATTGTGGACCAAACTTCCCAGTTCTGTGCCAACAACCCTGGGATTTAAGCCACTATTTCAGGCACACAGCCGATGCCACTGCCTCAAATGGAATAAAATCTTGAAATCGAGAAAGGTACACGAAAAAATGAAGTGAAAGAAATAAGCTAAACAAGAACTTAACCAGACCCCTACTAGCCATGACAGAAATTTCATCAAACATATTGTCAACATGTAACCTATAGGTGTAAACAACAGAATTAAGTGTAGGGATCTCATACTTATCTGAGAATTGTTATAAACCATTGTTTCCTCATGTCATTTGCGCGTATTCATCTATTAGGTCATAGACACATTATTGATTCATATACAAATAAAAGAAAGTTGAGAGCCAGACATAGTTGTTGTCATAAAATGTGCATATAACCATCATAATAGGAACATAAATACAATATACATATCAACCATCAAAATCCTTATATACATTAGTACATTTACACATGAAAACCAATGAAATGAATTTCTCATCAATGAATACAATGAACTAACTAGGGATTGGACTACCATGTTCCACCTGACCATAGATTTGCTGATCCAAGTCTCTCTTCAGCCAATCACCCCCATTCCATATTCCAAGCATGAATGTGGGAATCAAAGAACACATAAAAAACACCAATCAATGTGGATTCCACTAGAGTTCTCCACTTACACCATGAGGAATTTGAGTGCATCCTAGTCTCTCAGGCTTTACCATGCCTCCGCAGTGTGATCCAAGGATCACTAGGCCCTACACCAAGACATACTCTCCAGGATTTACCATGCATTCCATCCTAGAATCACTAGGCCCAACGGAGATAAAATACACCTCTTAGCTTTACCATATCTCTCACCATTCACTGGCAAGGATTCCTAGGCCCACTGAGGTATGCAATTTGGTCTTACCGCAACCGACAGTCTAGTTTAGGGGTTACCAGGCCAGTGGCTTCATGCATACTCAGTTTGGTTGAGGGACCACTACACCATGTTTTTGTCAATTCAGAGATCCGCCCTACTTAGCCTCGAATCCAATCTGGTCATCCCACATAAATCGAATGAGAGAAACCATATGACCAAAGCTATCAAGAAATGGCAAGGTCAAGCTGAAAATATTGTCACGCCTGGCAAAACCCATGCCATGGTAGAAAAGAAACACATGCAACCCCAGACATGCCAAACCTAGCAAGGAAAATACACATGCAAGTAAATATCTTCAATGAAACATGTTGTAGCTGGTTGATCCTGCCTTTCCCTACTTGATTTTTTCTTCCTCTTGCCTTCTTTTCCTTTCTTGCTCCAATTCCAAAGTGCTCCAAGAAAACTATAAGTGTCCAAAAGTATGAGAGAGAGAGAGAGAATAATGAAAGAGCTTCATATCTAAACTGAAAAAAGGTTACCAACTAATCTTAGAAGTCTTTTTATTAATGAGGCCTCTATTTTCTTCATTTTCCATTATTTTCCTTCATTTTCCTCCTCACATGCAACTTCTGACCTTTCACCTCCTTTTTCTCCTAATTTCCATTATTTTCATAAATAATTGTGCCAAAAATGCCATTTTGTCTTTCCAAAGCCTTAGCCATTTTCTTTTTAAATTTCCTTAGTCATAAACAACTAGATGAACACCCCCTAGGATGTCTTGCCCAACGTATAACTTGGAATAAGTGTCCCATTCAGCTGTGGTTTTTGTTTTAAACTTTTTTTACATGAAATTGTCGCAAGGGTTCTTGCACTGTCCCATAGGTCATTAAAGATCAATCTTCTATTAAAATTCCTAAGCCATTTAGGGAAATTTTCTTTGTCGATTACAGTCGTAGCAACAAATGATTTAAGGAATTTCATCTAGAAATAATGTTTTGCAAATATTTTGAGCATTTGATGCTAAGCATCTTATCTTATTTATTTTAAAATAAAGTTCAAAACCCATTGTAGCCAAAATTCAAAGCACATCTCAAGGAAGTCCAAAACTCCATAAGGGTTAATCAAGCAACAAAATATCACCACTCTAGGCTTTAATAAAATGTTCATTGAAACTTTATTAACAGTTTGAGTAGATTTAATGCAAGGAACATACTTGAATATAGGGGTATTGTAATGTAAATCCTCACTGGTGAGGTAGGATTTAAAACAAAGAACAAATAAATATGAAATGCAAGTCAAGCATTAAGATATTGAATTACATTTTTCTTTACATCATTAGTGAGTGAAGGATACTCTAAAATTACAACGTGTCCATGGTCAAACCTCTAAAATTGCAACGTGTTCAATTTCATACCAACCTTTTTCTCCAAGAAATATTTAGCATAAGTATCATGGCTCCTTACTCTCTTCACAATGATAATCTTCAAATCAGAAACCATGTGGTGCTAACTCATTCTAGAATTTTCTATAGTGTAGCGAGGACGTTCTTGAATTATGTTGTTTCTTATCATAAACTAGATTGACACACATTCAAACCCATGGCTAATCTGTCATAGTATCTTCAATCATGGAAATAAGAACCACGTTCATGGTAATGAGAAATTTGAGAGGAAAATATAGGTGAAAATTAGGGTTTCTCAATTGTGAAGAAGAAAAATAGGTCGCATAGAGGGGAAAATGGGACAAGGTAAATAACATAGATGGGTGCGAGGGTTTTGAATATCCATATCCAATTCCTAGGCCAATGAGGTATATCCTAGTGTAAAAAGAACATTTTCATGTTGTGAGAGCAAAGTAAAGGAAAATGTGGTTAAGTTAATGAGTAAAGGGAGGAATCCAATGCTAGATCCAATTGTTACCATGTAAGATAGAGTAGAGCATGGGACTAGAACAAGTGTCCCTACGTGCAAGTAGAGAAATTGATACAAGTGAGAGACTTTATGGGAAAAGAAAGATTATGAGGCATTTTCTAGTGGGAATTGAGCTAGGTGACCTTTGCTAACACTATATGGTTGGATGATTATTTCATTAACTAAAACTTTACATATATATAAGAGGGTGTTTATTCATTTTCATATGCTTTCAAGGACTCATTCTCTTCCTTGTGACTTCTCATTTTTTCTATGTACCTATTATATACAAAGTATTTACAATGACACAAATATTATGAATGACTATGTGCCCAAGACTTCAAGTGACTATAAAGGAATGGATCCATGAATGACTATGTGCCCAAGACTTCAAGTTACTCTAAAGGAATGGATCCATGGTTGAGAAGACTAAATCCAAAAAGTCAAACTAACTCTCCTTCATAAGGAGTGTCCTTCATAGCAATGATTAAAGTGTTTTTGTAAATATATTTATGTTTCTTTTAATTATGAATCATTCCTATTAATCTTTTTATCCATTTGGTTCATTGTGAATTTTATTATTTATTTACATTAGATGAAAGTTTTAGAGTTCACATTTCTTATACCAATGTGTTTTTATTTTAATTTTATATTGTTATGTATGTTGTAAGCTTTACATCTTGAAGAGATTGATCCATTTATCACCTTGATAAATTTAGAGTTAAGATGGATTTACATCGGTTCTTATATGCCTTAATTCCAAATTAAACGCCATTGAAATTTCATATCTTTTTTATACACATAGTTAAACATTTTAAGCATAATGAATTTGTTAGGCACCATTAAAATGTTTTAACCATACAAATTCTCTCTCTATAATTAAGTAAGTTAAGATGAATATTGAAATATTTTATTTATAATTAACATTCAAATTTTTTACTAAATGTTATGAAACAACATTATAGTCATCAAGTAAAAAATTACTAAAAAAAATTACCTTGACTCACTTCCATTTTATCCCTATATAAACCTAAATAGATATTAAAATATATATATATTTTTAATAACAAACTCACACACACATTCGGTTTCTTTCTGATATTTTTCATTTACTTTAAATTATTTTCTTTTTAATAGGTTTTCATTTACTTTAAATTATTTTTTATATATTTTAATTCAGAAGAGGATATTCAAATATTTAATGTCTTATTTCAAAGTAAAATAATATCTTTATTATTATTAGGATTTTTCTAATATAATGTGTTAACTATATATTAAGTATCAAAGTCAACTCTTGAATGGTGAAAAATGTCTTTCAATGTAAAAATGCTAATGTATCTATATAAATTATAAATTAAATGGATGGATGGTAAACATTCATATAAATTAATTTATAATAGCTATTAGAACAATATCTATAATTATCAAAACAATTACTTCATTATATAGTTTAAATTACCAATATTATATATATATGTTAGTTAAAATATATACATTTAACAAAATATCCAATAAGAAAAACATAATAAATGAAAGATAAATAATAAGAGTTTAATAACATATAATATTTTTTCAATTAAATTGAAAAAAAAAAAACAAAAATATTTTTTGAGATAATTTTCAATATTTTATTGTGAAAACTACCAAAAATATTTATTAAACATTAAAGTCCTATTCTAAAATCTAAAAATTTATTAAACAGATAAAAATATTTAAATATTTAATTAAGATTTAATTTTTTAAGTTTTGATTTTTTTAATAGCAATATGAATTGTTTTAAGACAAAATCATAATTTAATATTATTTAAAAATATATTGTAACATTCAATGCTGCAAAATACTTTATAAAACTCAAATTACAAAAATTTTACAACTCAAATTTAGAATTCCTTCATTTCTACCAGATTAACTTAAAATATGTAAAACTTCAGATATAAACTCAACTTTGGTAGATTTATAATTCCATCATTTCTACCAAATTAACTTAAAAATATAAGGGTGAAACATCATATTTAAATTACAACTTTGGGAGATTTGTGCATGCAATAGTTTTAACTCCTCAAAGCATATCGATGAACGGAGGCTGCAGTTACCTCTATGAGTGGATGTACGGCTTAGCTTTCCTTCCACCTAAGGTCGTTAATATCTCCGAATATCCCACAATATGCTTCCAAGAACTCGGAGATGTGTATTTAATAAAGGAAGGTAAATCAGAGAATGGAGGTCCGGCTGACCCTGCCTGAGATAACTCATCTTTTGTAGAATTGTGCGTGACTGACTTTTAGTTGACTATTTAGATGCTCTCTTCTGAAGAGGGTGATACAATGAAAGTAGAACACAATAAAATATTCTGAAGAGGCGAGGCGTGATATGATGAAAATAAAACGCGATAAAATTTCCAGATGCTCTGTTCTGAAGAGGCGTGTTATGACGAAACTAAAACACCGAAGGGCTAATGAATTACGAAGGGGATCTCTCTTTGTGTTTGTGTTTATTTTGGATGGCTAAACTTCGTTTTGCCCCTCGAAATATCGCCTTGTAGTGCTGTAGATTAACTGTAAAGGCCAAAGGTTTTATTGTTATATTTGTAACTCCGAGATTCTACATGTTCTCCTCCTTATCTCTTCAAACTGCCATTAGAATGGCAAGAATACCCATTTTAATTGAAGCAGGTCTGTGGCTAGCCATGGCCGATTTTATCATTGCCGGCATCATTCTACTACTAGTAATTTACTATGCGAAACACTTATTATCCCATAAGCATGTGTCCATGCCTCCAGCGCCTCTGGCCTGGCCAATCATTGGGCACATCCATCTTTTGGACGCGAATCGACCACTTCATCGGTCGTTGTACGATCTGGCTCAGCAGTATGGCCGCATCATTCTCCTCCAGCTCGGCTTTTCCAGGCTCTTGGTGGTAACGTCATCGGAGTTAGCCAGGGAATGCCTCACTGCCCACGACTTGAACTTCGCCTCCAGGCCACGTTTTTCGGTAACTGAGAATTTGGGCTACGATTGTACGATGTTCGGTCTCGATCCATATGACCGCCGGTGTAAAAAGCTCCGTGGGATCTCCACTCGCAGCTTTTATCGCCTTCCAAGGTGGAGTCGTCTCAACACATTCGCAGGGAGGAGGTGTCCAAGTTGGTGCGTGGCCTCTTCCAGATGGGAATTAAAGACGAGGCATCCAGCGCTGTTGTGCACGTTATATCGATGATGTTTGATCTTATGTATGATATTATTGTCAGATGAATGTTACATGACAAAAGCTCATGGGCAAAGCAGAAGACGTGGAAGAGTTGAAGGAAATGATCCACACCCATTTCCAACTACTGGGAGCATTTAATGTGGGGCATTTTATTCCCTTCCTCAAATGGCTGGATCTCCAGGGCTGCGAGAGGGCAATGAAGAAATATAGCAGGTGAAGGGATGAGACTCTGCAGAGAGTGATAGAAAGTACCGTCTTTGTATGAAGAAGGAGACTGATGAGAGTCTGGTAGATGTGCTTCTACATTTAGCGGATAATGCCCTAGATTTCTGCAGCGACGATACCACCGTCAAGAGTACCATGATGGCAATTGCGTCATTAAGGCAATTTTATCTAGTCCTCTCATGAATTTTTTCCTTGTGTCAAATTGGGAATGTTTTTGGGAAGAATGTAAGTAAGATGTCTCTTATTTTGCAGGGCATGTTACTCGGAGCAGTGGATACAACAGCCAACACAACGGAATGGGCAATTTCATTGCTGCTGCAACGCCCGGAGGTGCTGAATAGAGCACAGGAAGAGTTGGACATCGTAGTTGGAAGAGAGCGCGTGTTACAGGAGTCGGATCTCCCCAACTTGAAATATTTGGAGGCGATCGTCAAAGAGACTCTTCGTCTTTATCCCGTAGCGCCTCTGCTTCTTCCTCACGTGTCGAAGGAGGCGTGCACAGTTGGATGGTATCACACATCTTTTTGTGAACGTGTGGGCTATTCATAGAGACCCAACTGAATAGGAACGGCCCTTGGAATTCGAGCCGGAAAGGTTTATGAATTCTTGTAGCCGAGACGTGAGCGGGCATGATTTCAAATATATGCCGTTTGGGTATGGGAGGAGAGCCTGCCCGGGCGTGTTTATAGCCATGCGCATGCTCAAGTTCACTATCGGGAAACTGTTGCACAGTTTCTACTGGAGCATTCCACCGGGAGTTGAAGGAATAGATACGAGTGTAGGGTGTGCCCTTATGCTATCCAAAGAGCCTACATTGAAGGCCGCAATTAAGCCATGCCTCCCTCATCTAACTCTATTGAGTTACAAGCTCCGCAAAGTATTTATTACAATAGTCTTGATGTGATGCAGACGTTCTTGTAAGTTTTATAAAAAAAATCAGAGGAAAAGATTGCTATATTTTTTATATTACATGGTTTTCTTTTCTGTCTCTTCAATCCTTTTTGACAGCAAAGCTAGTTCTCAGTGAGAGATCTAATGTTTGCTGCAGAGTGCTTCCTACAGTCAGACTGTCTACATTTAGGATGTAATATTACCTATGCCAAAAATAATTAATACATATGCCTGCATGTCATCCTTTCGCTGTTGTTATTATTTTAACGGGAATAATGATACATGCGTTATGATATGTCATGCCTTTAGGAATAACTAATGCTACCGGCAATGATCATGACTCGAAGAGGAATAGAACTTACCTCAGTCCTTTGCTATTCCCTTTTTCAAAGTAAATCTGCGGTCTCATTTTGTTCCCTGTGGTTTTGTTCCTTGTATATGTGGTCAAAACTTACTTGTTGGAAGGTATTTACCAGAGTTCTAATGTGCTTCATCCAGTTAGTTAAAATGGGTGGTATGAAATTATTGTATCCCTTCACCCATTCTATGATGCCCTTAGCATCGCCATATATTTGAATCTGCTCTATACCTAGTCATTTAGTTACATGTGCACTTAGCATGGCCATATATTTGAATGTGCTTTATACCTAGACATTTAGTCACAATGAGCAATGACCTAAGCTTTACTATTAGTGCCCTTTCCTCCTTCCCACCAGAAGTGGAAGAATTTTCCTGGTTCAATAAATATGGTTGCACCACATCCACACTCTCTCCTAGAACATGCTCCGTCAAAAAAACCCACAGGGTATACTTTCCACGTGTCTCTCATTTTGCATTTTTTGTAATAGTTTCTCTCCTTCATCGGTCCTATTTCATTGTAAAAAGCCACTCTCTTTATGACATCCTCCCGGATCACTAGTCCTTACTGTTCAAATGCAATTGGGTTGCAGCTATGCTATATGGACCATAAGATATACAAAGGTAGAGCTCTGTATCTGAGGTATTTTTTGATCGATGACTGTAGGCAAGCATATAGTGTCTGAAAATGTCCCATAGGTGCAATGTTGTAATTTTCCAAGACCCCATCCCATAGTGCCATCGCATATGGACAGTGGAGAAACAAATGTGTTATGTCTTTTGTTCCCCTCATGCATAGGAGACATATGCCAAGCCCAGAATATCCTCGTCGTTGAAGGTTTTTCCATGTCAGTATATGGTCATGAATAGACAACCAACTAAAGCATTTGATTTTATTAGGAAGATCCCACTTCCATATGACCTAAAAATATTTAGGAAAATAAAGATCCCCGTGTTTTACTATTAGATGACCCTTTTTTAGAATGCCACCCCATGACATGTGATCCTCTTGTTCACTAAGAGTGATACCTGCATTTCGAAGATTTGTAATATAATTTTCCCATTCACCTGCATATATGGCTAGCAGCTCTAAATCCCCTACCTTATACCATGCCTGCTAATCCATATAATAGGGTCTTCATTGAAAAATTTGATTAAGAAAATAAATCTCTTTTCCATGGATGTGATTAAGAATATGGGAAGATAAAGAGTGATTTCCAATCATACCATTTATAGCATCTAGGCCTATCTTGATCTTGGATCCATCATTGACTTCCCAGCGTACATGTCCCATAAGGTATTGTAAGACTTGTAGCATACTTCTATAAATATAAATGTATGATGCCTTTGATTTTTTTCTGGCCCCATTGTTTACCCATGTGGTGAAAGATTGTCCAAACATGTATTTATCCTTAATGATATTTAACTATAGGTCAGATTCAGATATAACCCTCCACATATTTTTTATGACTAAAACCATATTAAAAATAAAAAGATATAAATCCCAACATATTTTTTTATGACTAAAACCATATTGAAAGTAAAAAAATATAGATCCCCATCCTCCTTCCTCAATTGCTCTAGCAATTTCTGATCACCACACCAAATAAATATTACCTTGAAAATAAGTGCATAATAGATTGTATCCTTTTAATAATTTCATAAAACAATAAAAATTGATGCATCCAATATATAAATGTATTCTAAAACACCAATTTTAACATTACCATTCTTCCTCACATTTTCAGCCACTTATGTTTCGAGTAGTACAATTTCTTTTGGAACTTCTCTATCAACCATTCCCAATCCTTATTGGTAGTAGACACTGTGGGTTAGCTTATCTTCTCACATACCGTGGGGATGGGACCCTTATCTTGGACCACCATGTATGTATTTTCCTCGATGATTGGTGATGTTTTGGAGTGTTGAGTTTTGTGTCAACGAACGTACCTCTCAAAGTGAGAACCACTTGTATGTTTTTTATTAGACCAAAATAAAATCATTTTCCATAAAGTTTTTTCACACCTTAATAAAATTAATAATTAAAAACTCAATTATAAAATTAATAAATAAGAATCATAATAATTAATAAATTATAAATTAATTTTAAATAATAATAATATATAAGTGAAATATATATGTAAAAAAATATATAATAAGGTTTACAAATATTTTATTATATTTTTGAATAAATTTTATTTCAATATTATAAGTAATGTTATGGATTATCAATATCATATGCTCAAAAAAGTAGTAGTTTATTTAGTATGACACTTGTTTATATGACATTTTATTTAATTCATCAATTTAATTGTAAAGGTAAAAAGGGCATAAGTACTAATTTGAAGTAAATATCAAAGTTTGATTTTTGTATTCTACTAAGAATATTTTAGAATATTTAGTAAAGGCTGAATCTTGACCATCCACCTAATAATCTTTTACAATTAAATTAAAATTCTAGAAGCAATATTCTAATATAGACATGCATATAGGCCTAATCAGAACAATTACATTATTAAATGTGGTTGACATATGTCGATTGATGCATTTTTCATATGTCTCTTAGTGTACAAGAGGTGGAAAATGCCACAAATCAATGTATATCAACCATATTTACTAATGTGGTTGTGCTAATAGATGGCTCGCATGCATGGGGAGGATTAGTACACCATGGTTGACTATAGTTCACTATGGCTAAATATGATAAAGTTATGATTAAGGAAAATTTATTATGCTCAAATTAGAGTTGACAATAGGCAAAGCTGCTTGTCCAAAACTAACTATAGTTGACTATGATAAATTGAGATCAACTATGGGTGACAATGGGCGTTCCAGTTTAATCATGGTTGTCTATGGTTGGGTATGTTAACGATGGTTGACAATGTTGACGATCGGTGAACATGGTTTGATCAATTTGACAAAGAGTGTCCATAGTGTTCTATTATACATATGGTTGTCCATTTTAATTGTGGATGGTCATGGTTGACCATATTTGATCACACTCACCTTGGTTGAGCATGTTTGAGCATTCTAACAATGGTTGACCACGATTTTCCATGTCGAACATGGATTCACCATGGTTTTCCCTGTTGAGCATGGGTTCACCATGGTTTTCCAAGGTTGACTATTGTCAACAAAGATGACCATGTTTGGTCATGGTTGATCATCATTGGCTATGCTTGACCATGGCTAAATTAAAGATAATAGTTGACCATGGTTGCATGGTGAGTAGCGTCAACTATATTTGACCATGCTAACTATAGTTATCTATGGGCTACCATAGTTGACGATGGTCAACGATAGTTAACCATAATAAGCCATGGTAACCATAGCTAACTATGGTTGATAATGGTTGACTATGGTCACTATGGTTGACTAAAGATAGCCATGCTTGCTCATGGTCAATTGAGGTTGATAATAGTTGAACGTGGTTGAATGTATGGTGACTATGGTTGATTAAAAACGACCATGATTGCTTATGATCTACTAAGGTATGATTTCTTACGATCTACTACAGTTGACCATGATTGACAATGATTTCCCATCACTGATTATGGTTGACCAAGATTGACATGGATGACTATGGCTAATTATGGTAAACCTTAGTCAACCATGATCAACCATACTTTGATTTTTCTTTATCACATTACAATGTTGATTTTTTGTTCGTCACATTATTCTTTGGCACACTATGATGCAAATTATCTTCTCATCAGAAGTGATGTCAATTTTTATTCATTGAATTATTATGCCAATTTAGTTCACTAAATTGTGGCATTGATATACTTTTGATACATTGTGACATTGATATTTATTTCTGAACTATGGTTGATTTGAATATTATTGACCATGGTTGTCAATGTTTAGCTATAGATGAATATGGATGACCATGTTAACCATGGATCACCATGATGACCATAAATGACTACAATTGAGTTGGTTTAACCATAATTAAATATAATTGCATTGTTCAAAGAAATTATAAAAATTATATAAAAATTAAATACTAAAAAAAACTTAAATATTAAATAAACCATAAAACATAGCAAATATAGATATTAAACCTCATTCATAAACCTTAATATTAGTATGATTACTAAATACTAGTACTAATAACTAAGAGTTGAATATGATCACATTTTTCATCAAAAATATAAAGATTATATAAAAATTCAATATTGAAAAAAACTTAAATATTAGATAAACCATAAACCATAGTAAATATAAACATTAAGCCTTATTATTATTATTATTATTATTATTATTATTATTATTAATAATAATAATAATAATAATAATTCATATTCATATTCATAATTTATTAATCGTTTTAAAAATTAAATAATCTTATGAAAACTTATTAAATATATATCTTATTAAACCTTCTTTAATAAATGTTAATATATATTATATTATTAAACTTTATTAATATTAATATTAATATTATTGCACAATTTTAAATCTTGTTTGTGGTTGAGTAGAGTTGACTATGACTGACTAAGGTTGATAAGGGTTGACTATTGTTGAATATGGTCTCGTAAGGTTGACTAAGGATGATTATAGGTCAATAAGGTTGATTGTTGTTGACTATGGTAAACATAAGGTTGAGTAAGCTTCACCATGGTTGACTATTTAAACATCGAGTATAATCATTGATTACAAAGGTTTATTATGTATGACTATGTCATCACATTGTAACATTGTTATTTGTTTTTCAAAATGTATCATTTCTTTATTTATGACATTATGATATTCATTTCAGTTTTCCATATTCTCATGTTGAATTTTTGTTTCTCACATTGTGACATAGATTTTTGTTTTTCATATTGAAATGTTGATTTTTTATCTGTCATATTGTGACATTGGGATTTTTTCATCACGCAGCGATATTGTCAATGTTTTTCTCAATGCATGCTATGTTAATTTTTTTCATCCAATTGTGATACCAATTACGTGTTAAGGAAACCTTACTCAATAATCTTTAATAATAATAATAATAATAATAATAATAATAATTTATTTTTTAATCCCTTCTAAAATTTAATGTTACATAAATTTTAAATATGATTAAATATAAATAGCAGAACATGCAGAGAAGACCAAGCATTATATATGCATTGATGAGGCTAGAGTTATCGCTAAGATTCCTCATTTTCATCACCATAAGTTTAGGGAAGCCATTGAAATTGAAAGATCTTCCAATAATATTAATAAGGATGACAGCCGGAAAATTAATAGTTGTTGGATTCCCTCCCTTTCCTCTTATTTTTTCTCCGTCATTGTTTGCACTTTCTGTCCCATTCTTGTTTGTTTTATTTAATTGTTCTTTTATCATTCCTCCTTTTTTATGTATTTTTCAACATATTTACCCCTTAATATTAGGTAGAGAGGATTACCCTTATTTATTTAATTTATTTATTAGTATTTTTTTTTCCCACATTAAAAATGTGTTATAATATTGTTTCCAAGTTGGGTCCAATGAAAAAAAATGAAGAAATATATAAATAGATAACTATATATATATATATATATATATATATATAAACAATATAAAATATTTCCCTAGTCAAATATCATCGTTTAGTTAAATAAATAAATAAATAAGTAAAAAATATATATTATTATTATTTAAACAATTTAAATTATTTCCCTTTTCCTACCCTAGTAAAACATAGTTGTTTTCTTCTAGCCATTAGGATGGCTTGTCTTACTATTTAACCTTCTACATGGATCTGTTTCTTCATCTTGTCCTGAGGATGAACCACACTGGTTGTCTCGAAATGCGTTGACCAAAATATTCAATGTGATTTCTTCCAAAAAATATTTTTATATAAATCTTATTATGGAACTTTACTAAATATGATGCGTTCTTTATAAAACCTTATTAAAACTTATTAATAAACCTTAATATTAACGTATTAATAAACCTTATCATTCAACCATTTTAAATCTTGTGAACAACAATATCAATATTATTAAATAATTTTAAATTTTTATTATGGTTTAATAAGATTGACTTTGGTCAACCATGGTTGACTGTAGTTAAATATGGTCAGCCAAGGTTGATTCTGGATGATTATGCATCAACAAGGTTGATTATTGTTGAGTAGGATACACTTATAGTTGACTAAGTTGGCTATGGTTGACTATTTCAACATTGACTATAAAAGTTAATAACTAAGTGTGATCCTGACTATGTTGTCATGTTGTAACATCATTATTTTCTTTTCAAAGAGCAACATCATTTTTTTAGTCACCACATTGCATTGTTGATTTCAATTTGTCATAACATGATGTTGCATTTTTTTGTCAAATTTCGATGTATATTTTTGTTTGTCATATTGTAGTGTTTATTTTTTTATTTGTCATATTGTAATTTTGAGTTTTGTTCAACACATTGCGACGTGAATTGATGTGAATTCTTGTTCATGACAGGTGATGCCAAGGTTTGTTGATTATATGTTGATCTTGTTTTTTATTTCATACATTGCGATGTCGATATTTATTTGTGAGATTACAATGTAAATTTACAAACCTTGCTATCTATGGTCGATTATGGTTGATTATGGGTGAACATTGTTGACCATGGTTGTTAATGCTTAACTATAGATGAATATGGTTGACCATATTAATCATGGATTATCATAATGACCATATTTTATTATCATTGAACTAGTTTCACTATAAATAAATGTGTTACAATGTTAAAAAATTGTTTTAAATATTAAATATAGGGAAAACATTAATATTAAATAAACTTTAATATTTATTAAATATAAATATTAAAATTGATTCAAACACTTTCATATTTATATAATTAATAAACCTTATAAATATGAATATTAATAATAATATTATTATTATTATTAACTTTTTATTAATACTATTTAAAATAAACTTTAAATTTTATGATGAAACTTTATAAATATGAATATTATTAACTTTTTATTAATACTATTTAAAATAAATTTTAAATCTTATTATCAAATTTTGTTAAATATAAAATTTTATTAATAAAATATTATTCAACTTTATGAATATTAATAAACTTTATTATTAAACCTTTTAAGATTTTATTAATATTAGTATTTAAATGTAGTAAATAAAATCTTATTCAAATTTATTAATAAAACTTAATGTTAGTGTTATTATACATCTTTTCAAACCTTTTTATAATAATATGAATGTGTTGTAGTCGCTACAACACTGCCCAAAATTTTGGGCATGTTTAAAATTTTCGATCCCTTGTTGCTTGCCTTGCCTCAAGCCACGAAGGGGTGCTTTAGTCATTCTTTGCCTATTCCTCCCCCAGATTATTCTTATCATACCTTGTTGATGCACTCACTCATGTAATCGTGCAGTATATATTGCATTCGTTTGCCATGCCTCATCTAACGCATCGACCCAACCCTTCCATTACAGTTTTGGAGGTGCGATGTTTTGCCAAAGACTTCATAGTTTTTCCCTATGCCTTTCAATCAATGGTGACACTGTGTGTGGGTAGACAAGACCCCAACCTGGATTTCGTTATGATTGGCCATACTAGGGTTTGGAGAGAAACCCTAAATCGGAAAATGAATATTTTCGTGCATGTTTTAACCTAATTCATATTCTTCCAGAGCTACATTCTTTGTTTAACATTATGATAAGAATCATGGAATGTCATATTAGACCTACTTTCATATTTGGTTCCCCATCCCAACCTTTGCGTTAGAGTTTGTAAGTTCGTCACCTTTACATGCATTTTTGAAGACTTGCTTGGCATTAATCTCCACCCTCCAAATGCATGCTCATAAGAAGTTCAAGGAACACGCTCTATAAGTGCATCATCACCTTGGGAAGAAAAAAATTTTATAGACAAACACAATTAATAGATCCATGATGGTTTGGAGTCGGCCTCTAAACTTGAGCGCACTTGACTGACGCATATAATTCATAGCACTTTGATTTGGATAATTCATTAACTATGCACCCGAAGTGAATTAGTTTATTTATTCATTCGTTTCTATGTTCTCACATAGAAATATCACTATGGAGGGCTAACTTGTTTTCATCCTGCCTCCTTTTCAGGAAATTGATCAAAGATGTCAGGGGTATACATTGAACTATGCAATAGTTACATTAACCAATTCCTTGACCTGACATTGCTAAGATTCTCTTAAGATGAACCTCACGTACTCTTCTAAGAAGCCAAATGGAAGAGTGAACTAGACACAAGATACACTGCTTAAGATGTGGTGACTATTTAATAGATGAAAGGGTGGATGTTTATATGGATAAATGGTTAATGCCCAATTCAAATCACCGTAACACACACTCGAAAGTATTATGGGAGGTTTGTTTGCTAAGAAGGGACTATATCCATGTGGTTAGCTACCATGAAAGACAACACACACGAGAAATGATCCATAGGGGGAATAGATGACCATGGGGATGGAGAGCGTATGTTGTTTAAGGTTTCCATTAGAGGCATACGTCAAAGGGAATGTTTTGAGCCCAACCAAGGTGTTTAGATGCCAAGTTAGAGGAGATCCTTGAGCATAGCTAAAAGGTCATGCAGTCCATATGTGCGGTGGCTATATGGTTTGTTAATGAAAACTATGGGAGAGGATCCTAAAAAAATCATTGATGTTAAAGTAAAAGACGTTGAGAACCTTTTAACCTCATTTTAAATCTGTTATGATTCAACAACCTATTGAAAATTTTGACATTGCACGCCTTGTTTACTCAATGAAATCGTAGTTAACATAACCCTCTAGGAATTTGGATCTCATGGTAGGACGATGTGTCTTGTTCATACATTGAAGTCATAGTTAACTTGATCCTTCAGGTATTTGGATCTCATGAACAACCCATATACAAATATGCACAAAAGGTATAAGGAGTAGTGATTTTTGGTATTTTACGGGATAAGGGAATGTGACCTCTTAAAGGAGAATACCACCATTTTTTTGTGCAGAGTCTGACTAATGAGCTAGACTCGGTGTTATTTGTTAAAGCCCATAAGTCACATTTTTCTTGATCAAGCTCGTAAGTCACAGAATCACATTCTAATAGTAGCTAGGGATTGTGACCCCTTATGCATTGTGACTCTGTGACCCCTGGGAAGTTGCACCCCAACCAAATTCAAGACATCGCAATCCAAGAGCAGCCAAAGGGTGTGATTTGTCATTATAGTTCAACCATGCAACCTCTCTAGCAGTTTCTAAACTACAAAATCGAAGCCCTGATCAATTGAAAAAGGCTGCTAAATCCCGCATTATTTCACTCATTTCTTTCTCCTAACCAATATATATACAATCCATGTCAGTTTGAGTGAAATATTTGCAGGTAGAAAGACATTAGCAGAAGTAAGAAAAGGGAAAAACCTAACATGCAGTATAAGGATACAATGGATGAATTCAGGATTTCAACACAACGTTAGCGACCACAAAAATATTTTGTCAAAGCTCAAAGGTCACTAATCGACAAATTAAGAGTCTCAATATGAAGTGCGACCAGAGGCACTATGATTGAGCGACCTCCAGGAGGTTGTACTTTTAGCAAATTCGTGAGATCGCATTCTTATGCCTCAGGAGAGCCACCAGGTAATGCGACTGTGCAGAAATGCGACTATGAGACCTTTCGTAAATCACAAACTACATCACTAGTAGCTACTTTGGTGGAGTGGTTCCTTGAAAAGGTTATTTTCCTGCATGGTTCCACTACATTGCTAGATCGATCAAATTGGTCAGTTGAGCGAGAAATTAATGTAAATTCGAATATGGGTGATGCTCATGACATGAAAAAGGAGATGCTTGCATTACAATATTAGAGATGAAACAATCTACTACTGCCCATCAACTTATGTAGAACACTATACCAGAGATAGGTGAAGGTTATTGTGTTTTCTATGAGTGGAGAATATGTTGCAGTGTTTTCAACCATGAGATTACAATTTTGAGAAAAGATGAAAAAATCCACAAAATAATTTTGATCATTTGCATATTTCCCGGAGTTCAAGGTTTCAATTTTGGTGATTATTAGAGTATACTTAACTTGAGTACCATTTGTTTTCTCAAATCAAATGACTTCAAATTGTCATTTGAAAGAAGAAAAGAGACTTGTTGGACTGTTTGTTTGGGAGGACAGGGAAGCACATATATTTGATAATTGTAGCATAAAAGTTATTACATCATATTACAATCAATAACGAGGACATGAGGGAAACCCACCAACTGAAAGATTCCATTAAAGGAATTACAACACAAAAGAGAACGCTACCCCTCTATGGATCTTTTAAAAGGAGCTATATTGGTGCATCCTCTTGAATGGAATATGTTTGAAACCACATTCATCACTAGGGCCCTCCAAGGCCACATGCATTGACAATACGAGGGCACAAAATTTGACCACAAAGGGTCTAGATTAATTATTTATAAACGTTATTCTTTCAAATAGATGGTTGTATTTCCATCATTACTCTTTGATTAAAATTATGGCTCACTAATGTTATTCGCTTGTGGGTGGAAGCAAGGGCACATAAGTTTGGTCTACACAAAGTGAATAGGGTTTCTCGTGGAGCTTTCATAACTAGGGTTTCCTTAGGCGAGGACCTTTTAGTAAACTCGAAGGCGCATCACTAGAAGATTAATGAATGCGAGTGAAGCATAGTTGCGAGAAAAGAAGTCAGTTTCAAGACCAAGCATCCACATCGTTGCGAGATATGTGAAACAACAATTCTAGGGTTTCCAATAACCCTCTACATCCCTCCCCTCTCTCTTTCGTCATAATGTAAATTTCACCCACCATCATATCAGCCACTATGTTGCGACTAATGTGGTCATGTAACAATCATTCTTGGCTTGAGAAAGAAGTGGAGAAGTTAAAGAGTCAGGAGGGTAGCCGAAAGGGCATGGGGGAACGTCAACAAACACAGTAGTTGAATAGTCACCTGACCTCTACAAATGTGTCCTCATGACTCATGAAGATGGACTTTATCACTTGAGTTGAGGAAAAGATAGATAGTTGATTTATGCTTGAGAGTTAGAGGCAATCAGCTCTTGGTAGCTAGTAAGAGGGATTTGCAGTGGGGCTAGGGTTTTGGCACTGGGCAACGATATGAACAACCCATGTTCCACTATTGGGTATTGACCAATTGCATGATATGTATTTGAAGTTGCAAAAATATTAATAAGATGTTTTCTCTTATCTTTGGTATTGATTCCCATGCTTATTCATGGTGGTTGTATTAGTTGTCTGGTGCCCCACCATATTTTTATTTATGCTTTCATATACACAAGATGTTATGTACAGATACATAGTGGTTGCATGTATGTTTCACTTCTGAATCTATGTTTACTTGTCCCTTGCCATGTTGGTGACTTATTGTGAACTGTTTTGCAATTGAATTCTGGCATGTTCTTGTTTATAATGTCTAATGGGGTTTTAGCTCACTAATCCTTCTCGTTCTATATTTCTTCTTATTTTTGCTAAGACTTGTTCGCACCCCTGTCTGCAATTTTTCAATCTTGGGCTGATTTTGTTTCATCGCCTGAGAATTTTATTCTAGCCCCACTCTGGAACTTTCTCATTTGATAACCGAGAGTAGAAAACATTCATGGTGGCAGCTAGGCCCACATACCGGATGGGGCTCCTATCCCAAACTGTGTGAGGTCTAATTGGGATTTCACACCAAGGAGACCCCTTTTTTGTTGGAAATACATTTCGACCCGTCAACATAATGTTATTAAATAATTCTAACTTTTAATTAAAAAACTATTATTTAACTTTCTTAATTTTTGTAAATGTGTTTTAAACTATACTAATATTATTATATATTTTATAACTTTGATTATGGTTCAATAAGATTGATTATGGTTTAATATGGATTAATATTGTCTATTAAGGTTTAGTAAGGATGAGTATGGGTCAACAAGGTTGAATATGGTTGGTTATTGTAAACATATAGTTGATTAAGGTTGACCATGGTTGACTATTTAACATTGATTAGAAAGGTTGGCTACAAAGATTAACTATGTTTAACTATGTCATCATTTTTTATTATATCAGGAAGTTTAAATAGTATCTTTAAGTTTTTTTTTTCAAAGTTTGGAACTTTGCATTATGTCAAATGAGGATCACATAAACCATTTTTTTTTTCTACTGGTCTTCATAAAGGAAAACAAGACGAGTAACATAGGTTTAGTGTCTTGATGTTGTTATTATGACCACATATCATGAGAGCATCTTGTACATAGAAACTTATAAAAATAGGTTGGATGTGCTTAAATTTGACATGCATCGATATGAGAACAAAAAAAAAACTACTAGCGTTGCAAGAAAAAAAACTAGTGAGTCATAATAGCTATTAGGTAGAATATCTAGGCATCTACATTGGCTAGCCATTATCGTCATCCAGGGAGAAGGAGATGTTGTTTGATGTCCTAGATAGAATGGTCAACATGTAGTATATATTATCAAATATTTCCCCCATCTCTGCCAATCTGATAAAATTGTCATACACAATATTCAAAATGATGATTAACCATGTGTTAGCTTCGTGCCATGATCGAAGAAGTGACATCAACACATGCAATGTGCTAACTAGAGTGGAATCCACAAAACCCTTTTGTTAGAGTTGGAATGTTATGAAGGCATGGAAAGCATCAACTCCTGGCACCCTCATTGAGAAATATTATTAAGTTATTAGTATTATCAATAAATTTATTATAATTGAACATTAATATTACTATTGATAATATCAATATTAATAATAGATTTAAATATAATCTAGCAAACATGGAATGAATATATATATATATATATATGCTATTACAAATGTAGATCACTATTGAGAGGAGGCAATGAATTAGAATTCATGATCCTTGTATAGTTTTAATTTCTCTTTGTCGGTTTACTGAAGAGAAACACACATCATCAACATCATTATATCTTAATATAAAAGAAACATAAACACAACACATAAAAACCACGATAAAAATAAATACTATCATGCACAAAGGGGCACAAGTATTTCTTGTGAAAAACCTTGAGGGGAGAAAAACCATCCATCGTTGTTGTGCTACTTTGAATCTTCTATTAATTAATAACATTCTCATACAATGTTTAGTTGGCCACTCCTAGCAATGAGCCACTACTCCATATAATAATCTACCTAGCCACCACTGCAAGGAGCCACTACCCCTATAAAAATGTAGCTGGCCACCACCAGTAGGTGGGCCACTACCCTTGTCTTTGGATCCACTACTTGTTGAAGGCAAGAACCTTCTCAAAATCTCTAGGGCCTCTTTTAAAAATATTTTGGACTGGACCCCAATCATAAAGGGAACTCTTTCTGCAATATAATATTGATGAATCAACAACAACAAATCTCCATTTAAAAGCCTCTCTCGGTCATGCAATCCTCAACAACTTCACCTCAAATATTATCACTGCTATTTGCATACAACACTGATTGGGACTTTCATAACAATCTTTGAATTATTTATGATATTTAGTGAACTACTGTAGCCACATTGCTTCTCCCTCAATTCCCCCTCAACGACACACTCTCATGATGCATCCAACCATGCTGTCCTCAAGAGAATTTCCTCACATAAGTAAATTTCTAATAAGATTAAAACAATAATTGCAAAAGAGTATATAGATCAACAACTTCATTCATACACTCTAGAAATAGTCTAGTATTTTGAAAATTTGTCCTCCATGACTCAATTTGCAACTATCTTCATTGTATGAGAGATATATTTCCACTTTAATCAACTTCTCTAGGAGAGAGAAACATTATTCAGCTTTTTGATAAAAAACAATTTGGAAAAACCATAGGAAAATAAATGGAAATATCTGGAGAGCATGCATAAATAAAAAATTTAACATACAAGATATACATATTTAATGAAGGAAAGTTTTGTATGTACTTGAGTTTCCCAAACAAGAATAGTGTATCCATCAAAATATTCATATTCCTTAATCCAATTTGGCTACCATTTGGAGCACAACTTTAGGAGTGAACCTAAGATATCATAACAAACTTGCACAAATAATTTGACACCCTGTGGACCTTCTAAACACATACATAGGACTCCGTAGAGGGCATGAAAATCATGCATACATCAGGTGACATCGATCATAACATTAACATGCCAACAAGCTCCCCCTATCACATTGATGTTAACCTGATCCTGATATTCCTTCATGAATTTGATCACAAAAGCTTAGCTAAATCCCTCTCCCCCTTTGACATAACTAGAAAGGAGTAAAACATATTGACGGTCCAAGGGGGTGTGGCTGCGACCTTCGGGAGCCCCCCCCCTCGAGTAGGGGGGTCGGGGGCAGCACCACTGAAGCTAAGAATAGATGTAAAATTGCCTTGTAAAATGTTTTAATTTCATAGTCAATCTGGGTCATTCATTAGGTGGAGATCTGATGGTCGAAGTTATGTTTAATTTAGGGTTTTTTTCCCTAGAAGGAAACCCCTAGCTATATATGAGGGAATTGTATTGCGTCTATGTGTATTTGTATTCTGAGTGAGGAAGAGAGAGGAGGTTGAGAGTGAAGAGGGAATTACAACGGATCTGTTGTAGGTTGTATCTCTTCAATTTGTTGGATAATATAAAAAGAAGGATTGTATGTTTCTCCGTGGACGTAGCTCAAACTAGGTGAACCACGTATATCTGTGTCTCTCTTGTTTTATGTGTTTTCTCTGTTTATATTTCTGCAATATTTTATGTGTTCCGTTGCTCTGTAATATATATAATTTTCTAACAAACACCATGCCTTCTCCAAGGTGAAGATTCTTCTTGTGTACATGCAATGGGTTGGAACTGTCCTCTCTACACTATGGACATTGTCCTTTTGCACAAATCAAAAGTTATTCTCCTAATCACACCAACATTTTCATGCAAATATCTCATCCATATTGATTTCCACTAACATACACTACTCCCTATACCTCCTTGACTCATGAAAGAAGCGACATTAATCAAATCAAGGACTCCACTAAACATCATGACCATAAAATAAACAATGGGATATATGGCTAAAATATGAAAGAAATGTTAATGATGCCAACATTCATCCACTAACATAGATGAAAGAGATATGCAATCAAATTCCCTTAGACACAAGCTAGGTATGATCAACAACACACTAAAGCAGGAATACACTTGTGCTTTAGCAGAAACAACAAAATTTGATCAACTCTACCTTTCTCGCCAAAAACATAACATCAACCATATACACATTCTCTATATCTCATATCAACAACTCCACATTGTACTTTACCAACACAACCATTACATCATTCATACTGTTATCTTCTACAAAAATAGGAATTGATGTAGTAGACACCTCCGTGGCTTGTACAATGACTTTTACAATTGCCATTTCCTCCTTGCCACATGGAAGACACTCAACACATACATGGCAAAATGATTTGACAATAATTACAGGGATAATGCATGAGATACAAGGCTTAAACAATAAGATATATGGTTGTATCCCAACTCCATAAGCCCACAAGGTACACTCCCAACTATAACATACTCCCCCTAAGGGGTTGAACTATATATTTCCGTAAAACTGATACTAATTAATCATCTGATGAAATCCAATCGCTTCTCTAGGATGAGCATGTAAAATAATGATCTCAACTACCAAGCATGTCTCGAGCAAACACTACACTTCCTTTCATGTTGTTCGTGCTCCTCCTAACCATGTAAGGACATTTGTAAATGATTCCTCACATTGTTGTTCATTAAAAATCGTCGATACCATTGCCTCCTTGATAAATTTAAGAGGCCGTACACTATCCAGTGAACCAAATACCAAATGATATAGAGGGATTTATCATTATTACAAGCGATGGGCCTCCAAACATCAATACAAGCATGTACAAAGGGACACATGTATTTATGGTGGAAACCCTCAAGGGGAGAAAAACCACCTATCATTGTTGTGCTACTTGAAATATTCTATTAGTCAATAATATTCTCATACAATGTCTAGCTACCCACTACCAACAAGCAACCACAACCCCTATAACAATTTAGTTAGCCACCACCTACAAGGATCTATTACCCTACAAACATTTAGCTAGAAACCGCCAACAAGGATCCCCTGCCTATCTCTCGCCAAGCCACCACTTGTGAGAGGCCACAACCTCCTAAAACTCTCCAAAACCTTTTTTCAAAATATTTTAGAATGGACCCCAATGATCAAAGAAACTCTCCCTGTAGAAAAATATCTATAGTTAAACACCAAAAAATCTCCATTGCAATCCCTCTCTAGATCATAAAAACCTCTACAGCTTCACCTCAACTCTAACAAATTATATGTGCATACAACATTGATTAGTACGTATATAATAATCTTTGACTTATTTATGATATTTAGTGAACTTATACTACCATATTACTTATATCTCAATTCCCCCTCAATGAAACACTCTCAAAATAGATCCAGTTAACCTCTCGTCAAGAAAATTTCCTCACATAAATAAATTTTCCAATAAGATTAAAACAATAATTGCAAAAGTCTACAGAGCTCAACAACTTTGTTCATACACTCTAGAACTAGTCTAGTATTTTGAACATTTCTCCTCCATTACTTGATATGCCATTATCTTCATTGAATGAGAGAGACATTTCCACTTTAATAAACTTCTAGAAGAGAGACAAACCTTCTGAATGTTTTCTATTAAAAACAACAGGAAAAAACCATAGGAAAAATCAATTGAAATAGTTAGAGAGTGTGCATAAGTAGAAATTTTCAGCTACACGATGTATACATTTAATGAAGGAAAGTTGTGTATGTACTCGAACTTCCCACCCAAGAGTATGGTACGAATCAAAATATTCAAACTATAATTTGGCCACCATTTGGAGCTCAACTTCAAGAGTGAGCCTGAGACATCATGACAACCTTCTAAATGTATACATAGGACTTAGTATAAGGAATACATGTCATGCATACATCAAGTGAAATCAATCACAACATTAAAATTCAAATAAGCTCCCCTTTGACATTTATGTCAACCCGATCCTGATCTTCTTTCCTGAATCTGATCGTTAAAGCTTAGTTGAATCTCTCTCCCCCTTTGACATCAATACCAAGGGGTAAAAAATATCACTACATCAGTCATACTCTTCTCTTCTATAGAAATAGGAAATTTTAATGGCCCTGGTTAAAAATTCATGTAAAAATATATAAGACCATCGTCATGGGACACATATTCCAAGTTGAATGGTGGGTAGAAAAATCCTAGTGGGTGTTCATTCAGTTTATTATGGCTAAGGAAATGGAAAAGGCTTTGAAAAGGAAAATGGAATTTTGGCACATTTATTTATGAAAATAAAAGAAATTAGGAAAAAAGGAAGGGGAAGTGTCACAAGTTCCATGTGAGGAGAAAATTGAAGGAAAGTAATGGAAAATGAAGAAATTAGAGACCTCATTGATAAAAAGGCTTCTAGGGATGAGTTGGAAATCGTTTGATAGGTTTTAGTGGAGCTCTCCTTTATTCTCTCTCTTTCTCATACTCTTGGACACTTAGAGTTTTCTTGTAGCACTATTGCAGAGTGTGGCATACTTGGACTCTTGGAGCAAGAAGGGAAAGGAAGATCAGGAAAGTGCAAGAGGGCATAGGGATCAACATCTACAATGAGTTTTTCTTGCAGGTTACCGAGTTACATATATGTTTTCCTCACTAGCTTTTTCATGCATGACATATGCATGGGGTTTATTGGTAATGATTTGCCACTGTCATGTAGTATTTCCTAGATTGACAGTGGATTTTCCTAGCCTTGGCATTTGTTGGATAGCCATGATGTTGTGGGTTCATTTTTTTTTCTTTCTGGTTGGTTATTGTTATAGACATTTTTGTGCCTTACAGCTCTAAGCATGAAATGTCCATAAACCAAGGGATCCTAAGTCCCTAAAAGTGTTGTTCCGGCCCCTAAAGGAACAAGGTCAACAAATTACAGCTTCTCCCAAAAGTTCTCCACCAGAAACAACTCAGAATCAGTCAAATCAGGATCATTTCAGCTGCTCCACTAGCTAGCTGCGTTGCATAGCACCCAAGTACACTAGCTAGGTGCATTACAACGCACCTAAATGCACTATCAAGGTGCGTTGAGCGAGAAATGACAAATGGTAGTGTCATTCCGCGAGGTGGACAGGCAATGGAAGCTTCCAGAATCTTCCCCAATGACACTTGCCTTACTAAGTTCGACCAAGGATGAGTAAGAGGCTCTCAGTCTCCAAGCGGAAGCAAGAACTGACAAAGAGAAGCCACTAGTCAAATCATAAGCTAACTCATCCTCTTTGCATACATCTATATATGGATCCCTCATCCCAGAGATCCAGAGGCTGGAATTTTGTACATTGCAGAGAATTGTTGTTGGTTTTGAGATAGATATTAGAGTATTGGGTGGTTTATGCTTTGTTGGAGGTGAAGAGGGGACTTCTATGCTGGGAGGTTGATGCTGGATCAGGAATCATTGGTTGTAATTCCTCCTGGACCTTCTTGTTATATCAATAAAACTATTTGAGTTTCTCCTACATGCTTGTGTATCAATGATGTTTGTTATATTTGCATGTTTAGCTTAAATCTGATCCTAAGCTATTTATGAATATAAATCCATGTCTTTGTGTAGTTTTCTTCTTTTGTGATCTTACAGGAACTTGGTGAAGCTGGGCAAGTAAGGGAGCAGGTAGCTGGAAGCTGTCAAGGAGAAGAGAGATTGGATCTAAGGACTAGCGCAAGACACAGGTTGGTTCATCCTATTCCTCTTCGTTTATAGTTCATAAAGAAGAATACAAAAGTAGTTTTCTCTGTTTGTTTCTAAGGTACTGTCGCACCTTAGTGGGATAGGGTCGTTCTGAATAGACACTTTTCCGTTAACAAAATGGCGACTCCACTGGGGATCTTGTCTAGTTAGTTTGTTTCTATTTCTCTTATTGTTTGTTTCATAAACACAGAAGTAGCAATCGAACTACATTTGCCATTATCAAATGCAAAGTAGACATCTGCTACTTCAATCCATTCACTGGATTTGTTTATGATTTGAACAGCTGATTCACAAATGATCTGATTGCCCTTTCTGATAGCTCTTAGACCTCCTTTAAATCCACCCTTTGATTGTGCATTACTGATTGCTTTTACTTGGCCAAAAAACCATAGATTAAACTACAAACCGTGACCCAGAACCCGGATAGAATTCTCGTTTCTGCCCCAGCGTAGGCTCTCTGCATTTCAACGCAGTTCTCGAGAGGGCTACCTGCGCTGTAATCCAGTTTCTCTGTGTAACAGGTGCGCTGATCAGCCTAGCCTGTGCAGCTAAGGTTCTTTGCTTCATTTTTTCAGTTTTGTCTCTAATTTTGCAGCGTGTGATCAGTGTGTGTCTGTTTAAAAACCCCTTTTATTTGCCCTAATTCTGCCTCCTTTGTACAAAAAGACTGTAGATGTTCTTTGTGTGTTTGTTACATCATTTATAGTTTTCCATTGAAAGAGTAGAATAGTCATACTGTCGTCCTTTGATTTAGATCTGTCGTAAGTGTCGATTTTGATCTTAGGAGAAAGTTTATTTGCTATTGACAGTCGATTATGCTTTTACTTTTGCCTTTGGTTTGAATTTGTCACTTTCTAGTGTCGAAACGAGTATATATTTCAAAGTCATAAAGTGTCGTAATCTTCTCTACCTTTTGATTTCGAAAAGAAGCTTGTTTGTGTTTGTCACTTGAAAGAAAATTCAGATTTGTACATCAACTTTCTTTTTAGGCATCAATATTAAGAAAGTGAAAACAAATACATGCATATGTGCATTTTCATATTGATAGTCTGCTTGGCTTGATTTAGGAAAAATGCATTTACAGTGTGCTCTTTGCTCTTTGAGAAAAGATTGTGTCTTTCTTTTCCCCTTGTAGCTAGGATTTTCATTGCTGAAAAGAGATAAAAGTTTGCTTATCATATTTAGATTTCATTTTAGGAATTACATCTACATCTCGTGGTGATCTCAAAAGGAAAACTTATAAAGAAGATCAACTTAAAATAAATTGAATGAATCTAACAACGCTTTGGAACTTAACGCACAACATTTAGAGGTCTAGGCTAGAGACGTATTCCGACGTCTTAAAGCCTGGTAACTGTTGTCCTCACTGATGGTTGGGTGATTCCTCACCTTTGAGATGATAAGTGCCAGTACGAACTTGTGCTCCCACGTACCGTCGAGTATATATTGGGAGACCCCTATAGGCTTAAAACCTTTTATCCATAGGAAGCCATGTCAGCCGCCCTTCTGATCGCAATGCACCGAACACAGCATTCGGGAAGATTGACTGTCGTACCGTAAAAAGTATTCTGCAGTTTTGCGATTGGTTTGGTACTCCCTCTACCTAGATCTCCAGAGCAGTCCCTTTCGTTCCTTTTCAGACTCCTTAACGGAAAAGGTCCATCTAAGCACTTGTCACTTCAGGCTCATTAAAAATCGAAGGAGACTAGAGTCATCTTTTGTTTTTTCTCGACTCTTTAAAACTGAAAAAACAAGTTGTGTCAAAGTGTCTAAAAATTTATTTTAAATGGAATATTCATACCCTTTTCCTACGTTGATCTTACGTTGAGAAAATGGAGTCTACCAACCAAGGAATTCCC
Source organism: Pinus tabuliformis (assembly GCA_031772625.1). NCBI lineage: Eukaryota > Viridiplantae > Streptophyta > Pinopsida > Pinales > Pinaceae > Pinus > Pinus tabuliformis. The sequence continues at coordinate 818,143,800 of CM062804.1, read as the reverse complement.
CTTGGTGGAAATCCTAGTCCCTTCTCTCTTGGGGAGATGTTGGTGCAACCCATATGGCCACATTGTCGCTTCCAGGACTGACAATTGGCTTGCCAGTATGGCTCTTCTCGACCAATGTCGTTCAGAACACCACTATTCCTGAACAATCGAATCAACAATTAGACGAGTCCAGAGTTGCCCACCAACCTTCTACTTCCTCTAATTCTTCCCCTCCTCCTTCTTCTTCGCTTGATGGGGCTGGCAAAGCCAAAAGTTAGGTTCCTAAGGAGAAGAAGGAGAAGAAGAAGGAGCCAAAGGCGAATGGGGGAAAATGAGTGTCGTCTAACGAAAATCCACACACTGCACCGACTAGGCCTAAATCGCCATGTTTCATTTGCAAAGGAGACCCCTTCTGCAGAGATTGTCCTTGCATCACTCGGATACTAAGGGACTGGTCTCCTCGTTTGCACAATCCGGTGTCGTCAACCTCTGATGATCATGTTGAAAGCACACCGTCAACTAGCGAAAGTGAAGCCCCAGGACAAAAAGGGAAAGCTAGATTTCCCTGTAAACTGTGCGAAGGAAATCATGCCATCCACCATTGTCCCTTCTTAGATGAAGCGAAAAGAGTTTTGGATGATCGTCCGGTTTCACCGTCACGACTTCCTCCTGGATATAAAAAACTCTTGCCGAGTCCGTCGCTATTTGAGAATCCAGCTGGCCCGCTCAAGTGGTCGGCTGAAGTGCCTATCATCGAAGATAAACCATCTGAATCTATACCAGACGAAATTCAAAAGGTCGAGGCGGCAGTTGACCCGGTCTTGCATTCAGAGATTTTATCTTCGGATGATACAGTCACTGAAGAGAACAAAGATGACACCGTCCAAATTCTCTTCATCAACACAGACTCTGACGAACATGGGGGAAATCTACCCATTCCCTTACCACAGGAGGGAAGTTCGTCAGAGCCATACTCGACCATCTACTCGGTCCCACCTCCAAGCAACCTAGTTGTCTCCTTCGACTGGAATCAACTAGGCAGACCCTGTTTACCAGCAAGCATACCATTCCGAATTATCGTTCAAATATATAGAATGGTCATGGCTGGTACCATCATAGATGAGGGGGCTTCTGTGAGTATCCTTTCCTCTATTGCTTGGAAAGCGCTTGGCTCGCCATCACTTTTTCCTGAGATGAGAAATCTGACAGGCTTTGATAAAGGAACCAGTCAACCTTTAGGGATCCTTCCCAATGTGCCCATAACATTGAGAGGGAAGACAATTCAAATGAATGTAATGGTAGTTCAAGGACCCTTGGATTATAACCTACTCCTTGGAAGAGACTATATTTATTGCATGGGAGCCATCGTCTCCTCACTCTTTAGAGTAATGTGTTTTCCACATGCAGGAAGAGTGTGTTACACTAGAAAATGTCACCATGACTATTTACAGTTAGTATGGCTCCATCCACTGTCATACTATCCTCCTTGGCAAGTCTCATGCCTCTGCTCTCCATGTCAAACTTCAAGAAAGAGAGAAAAGTCATTTAAAGTCAATTATCTCTGGTACACAGTTTCTCTTAGCCTTACCTGCGTGTACGCAACCCAAGTTCATAATACCTGCGTACTTGTACGCTCTGTATGTAAAGAAATGGGTGCGTACTCCTGTAAAGGTAAAAAGGTGCAAGTTTCACTCCAAAAAAGTTACTTGTGGTCATTTCTAGAGTCTTCTAGAAGCTTGTTTGACGTGTATGAAGCGCCTCCAGATGGTTCATGTATCCCTACCAAAGAGGAACTTATCCCATCAATAGGGAAGCTATCCCATCCAAAGAGGGGCTTATCCCATTGATGGTGGACCTAAATAACTTCCTCTAGAGCACTATAAATACAGGCATTGGGCCAAAGGGAGGGGAGGTTGAAAGCTGAACATTCCTAAGGGTAGATGTTACTGGAATTAGGACTTCCTTGTAGAAGCTTGTGAGGAGAGATTACCATATTTACTTGTTTCCATTGGGAGGTGGGTGAGCTGATCAGAGTAAGGGAGAACTCTTGTGGACCCTGGGAGGAGCTTGCACAACACCAAGGCTCAGGTTCTAATGGTTCCTTTTCTTACCTTTTAATACAAATTAGTCCATTCTTCTCAACAATTTGTTATTAATGAGTTATTTCATATACTCCTTGGTCTATATGTTAAATATGTTTTATTTTATGTGATATTCAGGTGCTATTTAATTGTTTGATTGTTAGTGAATGCAGGTTTCGAAGGGAAGGAGGAGCTCATCCAGATGAACGAAGCTGGACTACAACAACAACGTTGGATTACAGGTAGGATCTAAACACTTGATTTCTCATATTGTAAAAGCATATTTAGGGAAGGATTGCTCTTATTTGTCTTGTTTGTCATTAGAAAGTCTTAGGCTTCTAGGAAAGTCGGTTGTGTCCGCACTAACGACTCTTTCCGCGTGACAGAGTGGTCAAGCTCGTGGACCAGCTTTCATTTCCCAGATCACGCATAGCAAATAGTCATATAGCATCCCTAAATGGTCTCTTCACGCAAGAAATGTCTCAATCCCTAGTCCGTCCTCCCGATGAGCGTGAGTAATTCGGAGGGATATGACTAAAACCCAGGGGGCATGCGTCGTGGTCTGTTTCAGCAGGAAAACTTCGGGTATAAGGTGGGTTTCCACGGGAGAATATGACTAGTCTGTACCCTGTCCGTGATTGGAAGAGGGGTTATTCTAGAATAAGATTCTCTTGTCAAAGTTATGTGAGTTGGCGGACTTCGTCACTCACCTTTGTTTATCTCAGTAGACACCGCTGAAGAAGTGTTTTGTTTGCACCGCGAATCAAACAATCTTTGGGTGACCTGTAAGAGGTAGGCATCTCCCGGTAAAACAAATGTTTTATTGGACTAAAGAAGGGGTAACATTGAAACCATACTTTATACCTGCAGGCATGCAAACCTTTTGGAGTGCAAGCGAGGGGCGGCCATTTATTTTTTAAATTTTTAGGACCTCTAACCCTTTAAACTCGTAGGATTAGTCGTCACCTAACTTGCATGAAGAAAGGATGTGGGGCAAAACTCTAAAAATTGCCAATTTTATATGAGACATTCTTATCATATGACTGGATTAATCGAGTAGTTTTAGCACATAGTTCAAGCTCGTTAAAAAATAAACATAAGACATGAGCAAATGTTTCCACCCGCGTTTAAGCTCGTTAAAAAATGAACTATTCCCCGGTAAATAACCACCGTGAATGAAGCATTTCAGCCATTAAAGCCTTGGTCGTGTTTGCACCGTCACGTCCACTTTTCCATTGGACGATCATTCACCTCCATTTGATTGTTTACCCATTTTGAGGAACAACTGCGAAGAGTGATTTCACTAGCCATCCTTGTGACACTGCCGTGATTGGAAAATTCCAACCCTTACCTAGAATCAGCTGCTACCCATTTTATCACTCATTCCTCAAAAGACGAGTCTTCTTTAAGCTCTTTTCAACTAACTTGTAAAATATGAAAAGATTGCCGAGTTTTAGCCTTCCAGCTCGTTAAAGCGACCGGAAGTGCTATCCCTCCTATAGATTTTAATCTTTTTGGACCTGAGGGATTATTGCACAAAAAGATCGAGCGCTTGTTTTGTTCAACTCGTTAAAACTATCGAAAATTCATCCCTTCTGTATTGTTTTATACTTTTTCGTACTTAAGGGATTAGATGACGAAAAAGGAATTTTGGAGTTACCTTTACGTACCTTTTCAGACTCTCTAAAATTGAAAAGGACCGAGTTATCGTTGTCGTTAAAATCGTTAAAAAGATTAATAGCGACAAACTTGTCTTTAGACGAGAACGAGTTTCACTATCGCTAGGCTCGTTAAAACATAGCGATGGGTTTTCCCGAAGGGAAAATTATAGAACAAGCATATGTTATCCTCCTCAAGCTTGAGAAAAATAAAGAGGTACTAGACAGCAATGACTGGGGAAAAGTTGTGAAGAAACTCAAAGAATCTTTATTGGTAGCAAGTCGCTCTTGAACATGACACTTCCACTCTGTGCCTGAGTCGGGTTGGGTTGTTTCATTCACCGGTCACATCACCATGATCATGCCATACCATCCACATTTGGGATAAATGCTACCAATCCATCACAAAAGTGTCGCCGACATGTTCAAGAGAAGTCATCCAGAGAATTCATCCGTGTCCCATCCACTACCATACATTACACTTCATTCTTTCATGACCACCATCCTGAACCATATATCATCAGACCATTTTCACCTCCATCAAAATCATTTGCTCCGTTCCGTGTCATTGATGTGGGATTCATCAAGTTCCTCCTTTGACGGATCGCTTCTTGTCGACATCGGCTCATTATCCAAGAAGTTGATCTAGGAACACCCCTTCAGTACTTTGAAGCTTGCATGCCTCAATGGCAAGTTTCTCACTTTCGGCGACAGGTATACATCAATGACCTTCGACCAAAAGATTTTTCATGGTGTTCAACGCCAAGTCCTTTATTCACACCACGTAAATTGTACTACAGTACCTTGAGGGTCATCATCATTATCGGTGATTCCTCTCGCGCTTGTTAACAGTTTACATCATTGACTGGTAATCAAGGGATGTCTTTCCATGTTCGACTTCAAAACATTTCTCACATGGATCGACTTGTACTTCGAGTGAAGATCAGACGAGATTGAAGACCCCGGATCTAGTTTCATCCATCTGGGCTACGATATATATTCAGGAAAATAGAGACATTGAAATGTACAACATTGCAGCGCAGATAATCATCCTACCAAAAGGATGATGACTCTATCAGAATCATCAGTCTACCATCAGACGATTGTCTGTCCTATGTACATGAAAATGAATTTATAAAGCTGAGCATGGGAATGCCCGCCTTAGCAAGATAATGAAAAAAGTATGAAGATAATGTATTGTATTGTATCTTATTACAGGTCTCCTCCCAGCATTGAAAGAACTTGGGATCCTCCTAATAAAGCATTTCACCCGATAAACAACCTCATACTTTAGGGGGCAACTGTTATAGACATTTTTGTGCCTTACAGCTCTAAGCATGAAATGTCCATAAACCAAGGGATCCTAAGTCCCTAAAAGTGTTGTTCCGGCCCCTAAAGGAACAAGGTCAACAAATTACAGCTTCTCCCAGAAGTTCTCCACCAGAAACTGCTCAGAATCAGTCAAATCAAGATCATTTCAGCTGCTCCACTAGCTAGCTGCGTTGCATAACACCCAAGTACACTAGCTAGGTGCATTGCAACGCACCTAAATGCACTACCAGGGTGCGTTGAGCGGGAAATGACAAATGGCAGTGTCATTCCGCGAGGTGGACAGACAATGGAAGCTTCCAGAATCTTCCCCAATGACACTTGCCTCACTGAGTTCGACTAAGGATGAGTAAGAGGCTCTCTGTCTCCAATTGGAAGCAAGAACTTATAGAGAGAAGCCACTAGTCAAATCATAAGCTAACTCATCCTCTTTGCATACATCTATATATGGATCCCTCATCCCAAAGATCCAGAGGCTGGAATTTTGTACATTGCAGAGAATTTTTGTTGGTTTTGAGATAGATATCAGAGTATTGGGTGGTTTATGCTTTGTTGGACGTGAAGAGGAGACTTCTATGCTGGGAGGTTGATGCTGGATCAGGAATCATTGGTTGTAATTCCTCCTGGACCTTCTTGTTATATCAATAAAACTATTTGAGTTTCTCCTACATGCTTGTGTATCAATGACGTTTGTTATATTTGCATGTTTAGCTTAAATATGATCCTAAGCTATTTATGAATATAAATCCATGTCTTTGTGTAGTTTTCGTCTTCTGTGATCTTACAAGAACTTGGTGAAGCTGGGAAAGTAAGGGAGCAGGTAGCTGGAAGCTGTCAAAGAGAAGAGAGATTGGATCTAAGGACTAGCGCAAGATACAGGTTGGTTCATCCTATTCCTCTTCGTTTATAGTTCATAAAGAAGAATACAAAAGTAATTTTCTCTGTTTGTTTCTAAGGTACTGTTACACCTTAGTGGGATAGGGTCGTTCTGAATAGACACTTTTCCCGTTAACAGTTATCATGTTTATTTTAGCTTGGGTTTAGTTATTGGTTCCTATAGCCTTGGTTGGAGAATTTCTCTGGAAGCCCTGTAATGACTTGGGTTGAGTTACTAGTCCTGGAGCCTTAGTTGGATAAACGCTCTAGGAGCCCTGTAACAACTTGGGTTGAGTTACTAGTATTGGAAGCCTTAGTTGCAAAAACAGTTTGGAAGCCCTTCATGGGTTAAGTTACTAGTCTTGGAAGCCTTGGTTGGAAAAATGCTTTGGAATCCTGGAAAATTTCTGTGTTGAGTTACTAGTCCTGGAGCCTTGGTTAGAAAATCGCTCTAGAGGCTGGTAACAAGCATGGGTTGAGTTACTAATCCTAGAAGCCGAGTTGGAAAAAATGATCTAGAGCCCTGGAAGGCTTCGGTAGATACGAATCTAATGATGGTTTTGTGATGTCCGATCAGGAGGTGGAATTGTTGTTTGATGGGTTGGGGTGGTTTGGCCTCTAGAAGCCCTGGATGGTTTTGACTGATGTGTTTTATGATATCCCACATTCATACTTGGAATATGGCATATGAATCATTAGTTGAAGAGAAATTTGGCTCAGCCATGTCTACGATCGGGTGGAATGTGGTAGTCCCATACCGAGTTGGATTTTCCATCATTAATATGAGGTTATTTCTACTTCTTTTTTCATGAGTGATATACTGGTTTATATGTGGATTATATGGCAGTTGTTTCCTTGGTACTGTAGGTTTTAACCCCATACAGAAATTACCTGCATACAAATTCTAAAAAACAAAAAATAAACATTGGCAAGAGCATAAAACATAAAAAAATATATACATAAAGATTTACCCCTAGATCCCAAAACTGGGACTACCAGATTGATTTTTCATTATATTCCTTCCAATGATACAATATATATATATATATATATATATATATATATATATATATATATATATATATATATATATATATATATATATATATATATATATATATATATATATATATATATATATATATATGTCGAACCATCCATAAACCCCAATCCATTAACCTTGCATTATAGCATAACCATAGTTCCCTTGACCGAATCTACAAAATACCATGGGCAGAAAAACATCATGCCCAAAACCATCTGTGAAAGTCACACACAAAACCATAGGTAGGTCTGCCCACCTAATATAGGGTCTAAAATAAATTTCTACGGGGCCTGCCCTAGACCCCCTAGAGGGTGGCTACGTCCCCCCTTAAACCCCCTGAAAAGGGGGGCTACTACCCGCCATGTGACACCCCTGTTGTGCTTGGCGAAACGAACAGGGGTAGCTATCACCCCCCTGTTACCCCCATACACATGGGGCTAGTCATAAAAATAATATAATGCACACCCAACATTCTCCCACTTGTTATTTTATTTCCACGGGGGGTCACATGAGAGCTTAGTGATTGGTACACTCGTATAATTCCCATTGTTTCTCTACACGAAGAAAACTTCTCAGTGCTCACACACTTTGTCAATGCAGCTAAAACATTATTCAAAGTCTCCACCTTTGCCAGAAACACCTTTTTGTCCTCAACCATTTCCCTCACAAAGTGATACAGAACATCAATATGCTTTGTCTTTGAACGATAACCAGGGTTCTTTTCCAAGAAAATTGCACTTTGGTTGTAACACTCTATCCTTATAGCTCATTGTACCAACATCATACTTGAACACAATATCTACAACCAAAATGTTTATTTTCTTGCATGAGTGGGCACCATTTATTCTACCTCTATAGTTGAAAGTGCCACTAGAGACTGTCTCTTGCTCATCCAATTGACGGCAACTCCAAACAAGTTAAATACATACCCAATTATAGATATTGTCTAATCCAGATCTCCTACCTAGTTTGCATCAAAAAATCCATGGGTGTCCAAAAATCTATATAATCCTGGTCTTCCTTGGTAACACAGACCATAATCACTAGTGCCATGCAAATACCTGAAAACTTACTTCATTGTTGTCGACTGCTCCTTCCCTAGTTTTCACATAAACCTACAGAATACTACCAACACGTGCAATGTCTAGTTTAGTACAAACCATTGCATACATCAGGCTATTGAATGTGCTTGTGTGTGGTACACAAGACATGTCATCTTCCTCTTCTTTGGTGTTGGGACACTTTTTAGTAGATAACTTTACATCCACATGAATAAGAACCTTCATCTGATTAATATCCTACATATTAAACCTCTATAATATTGTCTCGACATACATCCTCTAATTTAACCAGAGCTTCCTTTCTTCGTGATCTCATTTAATTTCCTTGCCCAAAATATAGTTTGCAACATCAAGAACTTTCGTGTCAAATTTGGAGGACAATTGGGTCTTGAATTCTTGGATAAATTCTTTTTTTATTTCCAATAAACAACATATCACCCACATACAAGACCAAACAAATAACATGATCACCAATTAATTTAAAATGCACACAATGATCTTCTTTGCTTCTAGTGAAGCCAAGTCCCAATATATATGTATCAAATTTCGGATACCATATCCTTGGTTAGTGTTTTAACCCATACAGATACTTTTTTAAACTACATACTATTGTCACTCACTGGTTTATAAAGTTATCAGTTGCCTAGAGTGCATAAAACCAGTGAATTTTGAAGTCTTTTCCTAAGAGATAGAAGCTTTCAAAGCTTAGTTGGACCTGCTCCATTGCATAGTGTTCGGAACAAGATTACCAACGGTATATGGAAGTCTAAAAATGGACTCTTGGATCATAAGTTAGAACATGTTGAAGAAACCCTTAGAAAGCTAAAAAACAAAGGGAAATAGCCCAAAGGAAAAGACTCATCGCAAATCGTAATGGGAGCTTCCTTCGGAAGAAATAGAAGGTAGTAAGATTAGCAATCATCCGAGCACTGATATTGTAAATCCTAATCAGTGGGTTCAGTCTTATCACAAATCGATTATCGATAGGGTCCCAGGCACAGGCTGACAGTTTATCAGTGGTTCATAAGGCGGAGTGTTGATATTGCAGATTGGTGATCATAGGTGCACACTACAAAAGGGCCAGAATCATTACCGAAGAATGATATCACAAGAATCACTAAAAATTAGGCATTGAGTGTTAAAGCACCGAGAGGGCTGAAAAATGATTAACAAAGGAAATCCATGGAAACCCAAGGTCGAGCGGGCCTTCTTTCTCTCTCCTCCAGGAGGCCACATGGTAGAATACCGTTGGCCCTTATAAATGACATTTCAACTAATTTCATCATGACGTGGTGATATGGAAATGAAGTGGCAATACAAAAATGATGTGGTAGTATAGAGGACATGTGTCACGTGGATTCAACATTCTCAGGATCCTAAGGGGGGAATTTCTAGGTGACACGTGTTACCACTCATAGGGTGACATAGGGTAGTGATGATGTCACCCATTGCAATTACATATTGGTGATCGCACAAGTCAAGGCCCTCCTCTAAAGTAATCCCTCCAGGTTTGTTATTGTGATATACAGGGGTCCTCTGGGATGCGATATTTTATGTATTGTAGTTATGAGGATCCCACATCTGGACAGTCGGTCTGTGCTATGAAAATATGTGGATGGGTTTCTCCCTCTCCAGTGTTGTGATTATGATACCTGGGGTGCACTTAGTCCTGTAGATCACCGACCGCACAAGTCAAGGCCCTCCTCCATAGTAATCCCTCCAGCTTTGCGATTGCGATATGCGAGGGGTCCTCCCGAATGCGATATTTTATGTATTATATTTTATGACGATACTGAATTTGGATAGTCACCCTACGAACATAAGTGGATGGGTCTCTCCCGCTCCCATGTTACGATTGCGATATGCAAGGTGGGCTCAGTCCCACAAATCGGTGATCACACAGTCAAGGCCCTTCTCCATCGTAATTCCTCCAGCTTTGTGATTGCGATATGTGGAGGGTCCTCCCAGATGTGATATATTATGTATTATAGATTATGAGGATCTCACATTCAGAAAATCACCCTACATTATGAAAAGAAGTGGAGGTGTCTCTCCCTCTCCCATGTTGTGATTGTGATACCCCGAGTGGGCCCAGTCCTAGAGATCAATGATCGGAGGTGTCAGGGGGTGTTATCAAAGGCAAGCACTATAAAACGCCGATGTGTGGGATTATAATTAACAAAGGAAAAATAGCCCTAGATAGGAGTCTAAAGGCCTTAGCACTCGAAGGCTAAGCACCTAGTTCAAGCCCCCAGTCATATGAAGGACATTACAGAAGGGGGATGAAGTAAAGATGTTAAAGCGTATCAGAAGGTCTTTCCCTGTAAACACTGATTTAAGAGGAAAAGCCCTAATTAGAGCAAGGCCCCAATATCATCGTATAGGGCATTGAATGCATATGGGTCAGAAGCTGAGACTTTAAACAGAAGTGTGGGGCAGTGGCTGAGTAATATGGGACCGTCCTGTAGAGGCCCCCTCAATAAGAAACTGAGGACATAAATACGTTGAGAAATGAATTCGGCTATTTTTTTGTATGTCTTTTAGGAGTAAGTGAAAGTATTGGGACTCAGGAAGATTAATGGATCAACATGGAGCTGCACTCAGATACACAACAAAGGAATGTGAGGACAACCTCCACTAGTACTCTATAAAGGGAAACTATAGTCGATCACTATCACCTTTAGAGAGTTGGGAGATCGGGTAGTTAAGGAGAAAGTGACAAGGAAAAACTGAGCAGCTAGAGGGACACATAATGATAGGGACACGTCTTGACCAGAGGTTTTCTCAATAACATCAAAATCGACCTCTTCCTCCATCATCCTCTAGTTTTTCCTTTTCTTATTATTTTTGCAATTTTCGTTTATTTCCAAGAAGGGATCAAATCAAAATTGTAATATTTTTGGGCAGCAGGAGCTATCACAATCCGAGGCAGCTAGTACATCAAACAGATAGCCTCTGGATGAGATATTTTGTAACTGTAACCCAAGCTCCCCCCTATTCTTATAAATAGGGAGGATAAACACTTAGAAATGGTTCCAAAATTTTGCACCTATGGTTTAGGATTTCTGCGATTCCACTTTGGTTCTACTTTCCTGTACATGAGGGACTTGAGTGATATCTGGTTGAATTTAAATGGACTGGTATTGTTGACTCATATTGGATTAATGAAACTCCCTAGTGATTCTGAGCAGATTAATAGATAGTATGTTTTCCCTTTAGTAATCTCATTTCCTAATATGTTTTTCCTTCTTTGAAATATTGTAATGATATTTTCGATTTTTCCCTGATCCATGGATTTATCTAGGCTACTAAATAAGCAAATAGTACCTGTGCATAAGACATATTTACTTGTGTTAGCCTATAACCTCTAGTACTTGTGTACAAGATAGATTTACTTATGTTATTCGATTAACCTGCACTACCTGTGCAAGTCCAAATTTACTTTTGCTATTTAGCGCTTATGGTACCCATGGTATAACTAGAATGAAAGCTAAATACGAACTCTATTGATTCTATCTTTCCACCTACTCTCTCTTCCATATTTCAGTTGGAACATCGTTGCTTAGGATTTTGTCTTGTTTACAACCCTCTTATTTCTCCTCTTCACTTTACGACAACCTTGATATAAAGCTACTTGTTGTTGTGTGTCGGCCACCAGAATCAGACATTTCTCGTTGAGGATGGCCCGATTTACCCTCTGAACATTTGGATCCATGTATCAACTTGAGTTTACCTACATGAAAGTATATTGAACCAAGCAACCTTTATAATCTTTTTAACTACGTGACAATTGGAGTGCAACAGAAACCCCACCCATAATATTCCATGATCTCCTCTATTTAAGATTTCCTAGGCATTGGTATAGAATCAACTCAGAGGCTATCTCTTAGAGGCTTTCTATGAGCCTTGAAGCACTCATGCTGCAGGGGCTAGAAAAAGCCAGAACACATACCAGTTCTTTCTTACCTTTCGCCACAAAGCCTTCAGGTTGCTTTGTGTAGATCTATTCTTCTAGATCCCCATGAGGAAATGTTTTCTTCACATCCATATGTTCTACCTCAAAATAAAAAGAAACAAAAATAGATAAAAGTAATATAACATAAGATATCTTGGCAACAACATAAAAAATATCCTGAAAATCAATTCCCAACACCTAGGAATAAACCCTTTTTACCCACCGAGCTTTGTATTTCTCCACCTGCCCTTTCGCATTCATCTTCCTCTTAAACACCCATTTGATGCCAATGGGTTTCTTTCTAGCCAAAAACTCTACCAGATGCCAAGCCTCAATTTTGTGCAAAGATGCCATTTCATCAACCATGGCCTCTTTCTAGAGTTTTCCATCCTGTGAATCTACGGCTTCCCTGAGAATTCTAAGATCATCATCAGTAAGAGATAAATAAAAATTTTAATAGAAAGCAACTGGACTATACCTTTTTGACTGCCTTCTTTCTTGAACTGATCTTCTCACAGCTGGAGTTTATGGCTCTTCCTCTTCTGATTCCTATTTTGCTGTAGAGTCTGATTCCTCCTCCTTTAGCTCAAACTCTATATTCTTGGGTTCTTTTGGTAGGAATTTATATTTAAGAACATCTTTCACCTCTCTAAACACCTCATCATGAATGTACACAACCTTCCATGTTTCTGGATTCCAAATCTTATAACGTTTTAAACCATCCTTATACTCAATAAAGGTCCACCTTTCATATTTACTATCCAACTTGGTTCTTTTCTACTTTGGAACATGTACATATGCATCACATCCAAATACCCTCAGATGTGAAAGAGAGGGTTTCTTACCAGTCCATACCTCCTGCGGAGTCTTATCCTCCAACACTGATGAAGGTGATATGTTGACTAGGTAACATGCAGTCTTCACTGCCTCTGCCTAGAAGTCTTGTACCAACCTGACACCACTGAGAATGCTTCTTGCCTTTTCCATCAATGTCCTATTCATTCTTTCTACAACTCCATTTTTCTGAGGTGTGTATGAAGTAGTATTTTTCTGTGCTATACCACACTTCTTATATAAATCTTCAAATTCCTTCTTGAAAAACTCTCCACCGCTATATATCCTCAGCAGGTTTATCTTATTCTATGTCTGGTTTTCCACCAGAGCCTTAAAATATTTAAATATGTCAAATATTTCAAATTTCTTCCTAAATAATATATCCATGTATTCCTTAAGAACTCATCTATAAATGATACATAATATACAAACTTACCTAGTGATGGAACTGACACAGATCTAAACATATCACTATGGAAAATCTCTAGTACGTGTTTCACACTCTTAGCACCATAGGGGAAACTCACCCAATTCTTCTTCCCATATACACAATTTTCACAAAAATCAAAATCTAGAGAGAAATTGGACATACCTTCTACCATACCATTATCATGAAGTATTTGAAGGCCCTTCTCTCCAATATGTCCAAGCCTTTGATGCCATAGCATGGTCTTTTCTCCACAGACCACTACATTTTCGGCTCTACTTTCAGGAACCACAGAGTTGTTTCACCCGTGAATATAGTAATACCATGAAGCTTGTACATAGTTCCAATCCAGAACCCCACATGAATACCAGTGCTCCCCAAACCATATTAAAAGTATCTTTCTCAAACACTAGTTTTAGAATTGCATCATCAAGCTTGCTTACAGAAATTGGATTTCTGGCCAATGCAGGAATATGCAGAACACCTGTAAGTGTTCTAATCCTTCCACACTGCAACTTCAACATGATTTTTCCACGATTGAAAATTCTAGACTTCCTATCATCACCTAATAATACATCACAACCATCATATTTATCATACTCATAGAACTGCCCCTTGTGGGGAGTGAAGTGAAAGGATGCACCTAAGTCAATCAAACATGCCTCATGATCGACATGTGTCCTTAAAGAAGAAACCAAATGCACGTCCCCACCTTCATCTGAGGTGGTTTTCGCCTCTATAGAAGAAGCGTCATCAAATCCATTTCCTTTCTTAGGAGTTTTAAATATATTGTTCTTTTTGAAGTTCCTTTCCTTTCTGCATTTCCAACACACCTTTACAGGTTTTCTTGGGGATTTACATCTCCCACTCAAGGATTTATTTTTATTTCTGTTCTATGACCGTCCTCATTCAGGTAAGGCATCACCATTTTTTCGACCTATATTTTTCCATGTCATATCCTCTGACAGCAAGGATGAGACTATTTCATCAAAATTCAAGGCAATCACATTGCTACCTATTGCAACAACCAGACTATCACACGAATCTGATAGAGAACACAAAAAACTAATGTACTTATCTTCATCTGAAATTTTTTATATCAAAAGATAATAACTGGCTTACCAGATTATTAAAGGCATTCAGATCCTCTATCATCGAGTCTAGATAGTTGATCCTTAGGTTATGCAACTTTTTTTGTAGGAACACTTTATTCACCAGAGACTTAGATTGGTACAAAGCCCCTAACTTGTCCAACAAATCCCTCGTTGAAGCTTCCTCTAATACCTTCAACAATATTGAATCTGAAATACACAACCCCATTGTGCTTTATGCCTTCCGATCCAACTTTGCCTAGCCTTTAGCTGACATTGCCATTGGTTTAGTACTTGTATGTAATGGGATCCACTGATCTTTATCCACCAACAAATCCTACATCTTGATTTTCCACAACGCAAAAACTATGACCATTAAATTCATCGATATCTATATTTACAATGCTCACCATCTCCTTTCACAACAACAATTGATCCCATAGATCTCCCACTGAACAGGGTCTACCAGAGGCCTGAGAAAAACCCATCAACAACAAAGGCATTCACTTGAAGCCAAAACAACTTTGATTACAAATGTAGGTTTTAACCTCGTATAGAAATTATCTGCATACGAATTCTAAAAATAGAATATAAAGAATGGCGAGAGCATAAAATGTAAAAGAGATATACACAGAGATTTTTCCCTAAATCCCAAAACCGAGACTACCAGGTTGATTTTTCATTATATTCCATTTAGGGTTACAATACATATATATACATGCTGAAGTATCCATAAACGCCAATCCATCAACCCCGGATTATAAAATAATCATAGTCCCCTTGACACAGTCTGCAAAATACCGTGGGAAAAAAACCATCATGCCTAAAACCATGTGCAAAAACCACGCACAAAACCATGCGTAGGCCCACCAACCTAATATAGGGTCCAAAAATATTTTCCTGTGGCACTTACCCTGACCCCATAGAGGGGGGCTATTGACCCCATCAAACCCCCCGAAAACAGGGGCTTCTGCGCCCCCTTCTACACCAAGCGCAATGAACAAGGGGGTCTTTTGACCCACCATACATGATGCTAGCCATAGAAACAATATAGCACACACGCAATATGTATTTTCTTTTGCTATTATGATGGTTATGAATATGTATTATGACAGTGGCTATGTATGGTTGTCATCATGTTCTACTTGCAAATGAATGAACAATGTGTTAATGGCTTAATGGATGAAAATATGGCTAATGTGTTGAGGCATCAATGCTTCTTAGAAATTCTGAGATAAGTATGAGACCCCTATGCCTATATTTGTTAATTACACCTATAGATTATAGATTCATGATATATTTGATGAAATTCTTGTCATTTGTAGTCGGTGTCTAATCAAGGGCTTTTTCAAGTAATTGCAATTGTATCATCATTTATTTGTTATGTTTATGTTCTGAAGGTTTCATTGAATTTTGGGCAGCGACCTGGGCTTTGGGCCTGAAAAACTGGCTCAAATCTTAGGGACGTTGGTGGAACACTGAGAAAAATGGTCCCTGGATGTTGGCATGCCATGTCATGGGAGAATCTAGAGCCTCCTCGATGTTGTCATTCCCATATCATGGGAGCATCTAAGTGTTAAGTGGCCTAAAATCTCAGTGAGGTCTAGGGGTTGGTTAGTAGAAAGGTTGGGATAGTTCCTAGGGGTCCTATTGTTGATGTTGAAGTTCTATATGGTGTGTTTCCATCGGTTCCACTTGCTTAACATGATTAAATTAGGAAGTCGAACCATATCATAGTAACTTCTCACCACATGTTTACCCCAATTAGTCGGTTAATTGGGTGGATCTGGGAGGAGGGCGTTATAGAGTGGTATCAGAGTATGGTTCACCCCTCGGACTGGATGGGTAGTGTGTTGGTCATCCATTTATGTCAGTTGCATATGTGTTTCTTATTCTTGTAGTCCATATGCTTGTTGCATTTGCATGGTGTTAATCATGGTTGTGGTGATGTCACCGTGTGAAGGTTGATGGTGTTGTTGTGGGATATGTCGTCATGAGTGTGTAGTTGTAAATGATTTTTTAATGCATGTTAGTTTTTATATGTTGTTGCACATGCATTGTCATGGTTATGGTTATCATGTATGGTAGGTCAGACATGCATTGTGAGGTCACTACATACAATTAGGCCATCATGTTGCTATTGGTATGTTATGATAATGATGTGTTGGATAAGATAGATCATGAGATGTAAATCATCAGAACAAGGTTGTGGCATTAGAATTTAGGGTAAGAGAAGATCATCATACAGGTCTGCATGGCAGGAATGCGAGAATGTTGGTTAATGTTTGTTATAAGCATCAGGGTTACTGATATGGTTGTCATTCTATTATTATTAGGTTACATATATGATAAATACTAGTTGATTAGTGTAGTCATATGTATATATGCCAGATAGTCATGAATGATACTAACTTGTGGTTGTATGCATTTCTCTTCTTGTTTTATGTTAGATAACTTGATGATTATGTTATATGTTGTTAATGAGTATGTTATAGGTTATCTTATTGTTGTTATATGATAGCTATCATGATGATTAGGTTATATGTTGTTGATGAGCATGATATATAACTTGTTGTTATATGTTAGTAATTTGATGATTAGGGTTATTACATTAAGATCTTGATGTTATATGTATCATGCTAAACTGGATTGACCTATGCAGATGCTTAGGGTTATGACATTTAGGAATGAGTCAACTTATTCCTGACATTGTGTTGTACTAATATAGATTCATCATACATATGTGATTGATATGCGTAAATGAAAAATGTTTATGATTTTCTGTTGTGAACATGTTAGCTAATGACTATTATGGATATCATGACCTTATTTATTTTTCAGTTCATATGTCGTGAAATTATATCATGCTAATGTGGATTTATTTTGTTGATAAGGTAGCCTCCCCTGAGATACATTAAGGTATGAGCTTGCTTATGTTATCTGCTTTTTCCTGAATGTTTGATTATGTCGTTTAATTTGGTTTTGAGCATTGGTGTCTATTATGCCGCCTATTTGTTGTCTATGTGATTGATTACTTGTATGATATGAGTATGCATCTGTAAGATTTCTGGAATGAACGATCTTGTTTTAAGATGATTGTATTAACACATGTTTGTTGAGATAGCTGACATGTACTTGAGTGTAATAGGTGACAGTTGTAGTATTATGTCTAATGACTATGACTCGATTATGAATTATGACATGATTACTATTCTTGGTAAAGGTTGATTTCAAATTGATAGATATGGTTGATTTGATATTTGGAACATGTGTTTAACATGTGTAAATAGTGCAGGAAACATGCTTGGTATTAGCATGACAAGGTAATAGTTGATTTGTTTATATAACTAACGATTTGGTGATGTGGCAGTGGATAGTAACAATCAATTTCAGCAAGGAAAAGGTCAAAGAAAGGAAATGGGAAAGAATTCCTTTGGCTATGTTTGGAAACCCTAATTCCAAACGAATGAGTTCTTTTCATATCGAAATTCTTCTTAACCTTGATTTCATCTGACATTATGTGGGTATGTACTATATTCATGGAAATCTCTAACAATTGTCAGAGGAATTGGAGTCCCTTGAGAGATGGAGTGGATGTGTTCAGTTGCAAGAAAACATACTTGGCATAACAAGGTAAGGTAATCAGTGTATTGTTATGTTTATTTATGCACTAACAGTTATGTGTTGATGGAAGTAATATGAAAGGGTTTACATGGAAAATAGGCTTCCATGAAATATGGAAGAAGGTTGAGCTTGAGCTTTCCCTTGGAATCACTGGTTACCATGGGGATTGAGTCATGGTGTTTGTTGTCAATGACATGTTCTTTTTTTGTTTCGGTGATTTGTTGTGCTTGATTGCGATTTTTTTTGTGTCTTGCACATGGCCATGCCACTTTGTTTGTGGTGCCATATTGTTGTTGGTTTTCGATGGTTTTCTTCTTGTTTTCTTTTGAGTCTTACCATTATTGCTTTGAGAGTATTAGGAATTGGTTGAGAGCTCGGGGAGAGTTTTGTGGTACCCAATAGGTAAGGTAAGACCTAGGTGAATCTCGGTCCATGTATAAGGACATTTGAAGGCAAGAGTATGACTCTGATTAGACTCATTAGGTCCATTGGTGTAAACTGATGATGGCAGGATAGTCACAATAAAGGTAATCAATAAAGGTAAGGTGAATGGATCTGAGGCATCATATTCCTTGGCTATGATGGGAATTGTTGTTCTCGATGTTGCGCATGTGTTGCATGCATAAAGGGAGTTATTTTAACCTTGAACTTATGATATCTAGTAATTAGGTTTTGATCATGATTATACTGATGTATATATGTGTATACATGTATGTTTCTACGCATGTCATGTCTAACAGGATCATCATGGATCATGATTATTAATACTAATATTTATATTTATATATATGTATGTATGTATATCGTTGTCTGAGATATTTCTTAATGCTTATATATATATATATATATATATATATATATATATATATATATATATATATATATATATATATATATATATATATATATATATATATATATATATATATATATATAATATAATATATATATATATATATATATATATAATATATATATATATATATATATATATATATCTGTATGTATGTATGTATGTATGTATGTATGTTGTTGTCTGATAGGGTCGTTAGGAATCATTCTTGTGGAGGAATGATTTCTTACGTAAGTGAATGACATGAAGAGGTTCTTGGTTTATGAGGAATCAACTGGAAGAGTAGTCATGAAAAATATATGAGGTCAGTATCATGTGGTTATGAGTTGATATTATGTGATTATATTATGTCTATGTTATGGGCAGGCTATACCAAGGAATACATCAGTGAAATGAAAGCAATGCAGTCTATGGGATGTTGGGATAAGCATGGATGGTGGAGACACATTTAAAGGAAGGTTGTTTGCTAGAGATAGTGTGGTTTTGGATGTGGGGTACTATTTTTGCACATATCTTGTATATGTTGTACATGTTTCATCTTTGATGTTGTGGGCATGTGGTGTGGTGTATATATAATGTGTGTACATGTTGGTTATGCAATGCTATGTACGGGGTGGTATAGATAGTGTTGTGCGAATATTGCATATGCAGTGTTGAGTATAGATGGTTCTATGTACATGTTGGATATGTGGTGTTTTGGACAGATTGAATTATGCACATGATGGATATGCAATGTTGTGTGCATATGGTGTTGTGCACATGTTAAATATGCAGAGTTGTGTACACAGGGTGCTATGTACATGTTGTATATGCAATGCTATGTACATATAGTGTTTTGTGCATGTTGAGAATATGGTGCTAGTTGTGTCGAATATTGTACAAGTGATATTGTGGGTATGTGGTGCCATGTACATGTTGTACATATGGTGTTGTGTTTAGGTGGTGTTGTGTACATGTCGTGCATACGGTGTTGTGTACATGTGGTGTCATGCATGTGGTGTTGCGTACATCTGGCATTGTGTACATGTTGTATGCGTGGTACAATGTACATGTGGCCTTGTCTACATGTTGTGTAAGTGGTGTTGTGTATATGTGATGTTGTGTACAGGTTGTGTATATGTGTTGTGTACACCCATGTACATGTTGTATAGGTGGTACAATGTACGTGTGGCCTTGTGTACACGTTGTCCAGGTGGTGTTGTGTATAGGTGGTACTGTGTACATGTTGTACATGTGGTACTGGTGTACATGTGGTATTATGTGCATGTTGTACATGTTGTGTTGTGTACATGTGGTACTGCAAATGTGCATTATGTAGTCATGGAATTATGACATGTATATTCGTTGTGTTGTAATCTGTGTATGTATATGTATTGTGTTGTACAACGGGTATAGGTGTATGTATTATGTGGTGGTGTACACCGGAGGTAGGTGTATGTATTGTGTTGTGTTGTACACTGGGTGTAGGTGTATGTGTTGTATGTCATGTGTAGGTGCATGTATTGCATGGTGTTGTATGTCACGTGTGGTTGTATGTGTGTGATGCAAACTATGCGTATGTGTATATGGTTGAGGAGAAGGAACCGGGTGTTTTTTAGGTGTGGAAACCGATGTGGGGTGCGTACGGAATAAGGAAAAAGGTAGAAGATAAGGATTTATTAAAGAATAAGTATCAATATTTTATTTCAGTTTTATTACGCATGTGATCTATGATTCTCACTTGTGATTTTTACATGTGATTTATGATTATTGTTTATGATGATTTCATGTGATTCATGATTTTAATTTATCATGGTTGAGTTTGAGCTAACTAGACGTGATATGTTTATTCATGATGATTTAATTAAATAGTTTGTTTGACCTGTTGTGATAGGGCGTAGATAGGGTTGCATGTGTACCTTATCCAGGAGATACCAATGAGGTATGATCTAGTTTTTTTCAGTTTATTTTAAATTTTATGGAAGTTATGTGCTTGGTACAGGAAGCACGAATATTCCCAGTTGGGTGGTTGAAACTGACTACAAGAATTAGCAATGTTAGTGAAATGAATTGGAACATGTAGAATTATGTTGGTAAAGCACCTCAGGAGTAGGGCCATTGTGGGACATTGATATCCAATAGCACCCATTGATTTCCATGATAATGCTATGATCGATATGATGGTTTTAAGGTAGGATATGCCTTGATTTTTGGACATTCTGATGTGAGGAAACTCTGCAAAGGGATGGATTGCCTGGGATGGGGGTTCTAGTGGAACTTGGAAGGTGTGTGATTGCACAGAAGGGGGTGATCATATTTCTCAAGGGACTATGTAGCAGAGAAGGGAAGGTAGGGGATGTATTTTTTTTGTCATTGGCATTGCTAGATGGAATCAAATGGACATTGGGAGTGTGCCCTAGAACAAGTGGCATTGGATTGTAGCACTGGACATTGGATGTAGACTTAACCTTGTAGTGGATTTTTGACTTCCTGGGAAGGAGGTGAATCCTAGTATTACTTTAAGGGTGGAGGTGTGAGCCTCTGGATTCCCTTGTTGTGGATGCACACATCATACCCTTTTATTTGCTCATTGATAAAATGTGCATATGTGTGTCTTATTAAAAATAAAGTATCAAGAAGGATTTATAAATCTAAATAGACAATATGGTTATTTTCACGTTAAAGCAAATGTGTATGTGTGTATATGTGGTTATTACTGTAAATATCGTAATGATTTGTGTTATAAAGCTCCCATAAACAGTACGTTTTTCACGTTTTAGCAAATCGTCATTATAAATATTGCAATGAGCTATGTTATCAAGCTCCATGGGTAGTATGTTTTGTTTTCAACAATCTTTCTAGTTATGGGTGTCATTGAACATTGAGGATGGTGTTGCCCAAGGGGGAGGGTTCTGTAACAACACTGATCAAATATTCATATAAAAATGCATAACGCCATAGTCATGGGAGATGTATTCCAAGATGAATGGTGGGAAATACATCCTAGTGGGTGTTCATTAGGTTTATTATGGCAAAGGAAATTGGCAAAGGCAATGGAAAAAGATTTGAAAAGGAAAATGGCATTTTGGCACATTAATTTATGAAAATAAAAGAAATTAGGAGAAAAGGAAGGTGAAAGGTTAGAGATTACATGTGAGGAGGAAATTGAAGGAAAATAATGGAAAAGAAAGAAAAAGTAAGGCCTCATTGATAAAAAGGCTTTTGAGGATCAATTGGCAAACTTTTGATAGGTTTTTGTGGAGATATCTTCTATTCTCTTTCTCTCAT
Source organism: Pinus tabuliformis (assembly GCA_031772625.1). NCBI lineage: Eukaryota > Viridiplantae > Streptophyta > Pinopsida > Pinales > Pinaceae > Pinus > Pinus tabuliformis. The sequence continues at coordinate 818,121,720 of CM062804.1, read as the reverse complement.
ACTCTTCGAGACTTAGAGTTTTCTTGGAGTAGTCTTGGAGAGTGTTGAATACTTTGAGTTTTGGAGCAAGCATGCAAAGGAAGAGAAGGAAAGTGCAAGAGGACATCTGGAACATCATCTACAATGTGCTTTGCATGTATGTCTTCCTCACTAGTTTTGGCATATGCATGTGGTTCATTGGTCATGATCTATCACTAGCATGGAGGATTTCCTAGATTGACAGTGGATTTTCCTAGTGTTGTCATTTCCTATATAGTCGTGGTGTTGTGGGTTCATTTCTTTGAATTTCATGTTTGGTTCTCATGTTTCCTTTAACTTGAGTTGAGTTATTAGTTCTTGGAGCCTTGGTTGGACAAACGCTTTGGAATCCATATAACGACTTGGGTTGAGTTATTAGTTATGGAACTATGGTTGTAAAAATGCTTTGGAAGCCCTCCGACAACTTGGATTGAGTTATTACTCCTAGAAGCGTGGGTTCGAAAAATCCGCTCTAAGCTCCTGGTGGGATGAGTTACTAGTTCTGGAAGCCCTGGTTGGAAAAATTCTTTGGAAGCTCAGAAAAGTTGTTGGTTGAGTTATAAGTCCTAGACCCTTGGTTGGAAAAATGCTTGGGAGCCCGATAGCAGCCATTAGTTGAGTTACTAGTCCTGGAATATGGGTTGGAAAAAATGCTCTAGATCCCTGGAAGGCTTCGGTAGATACCAATATGATGATGGCTTTATGATGTATGACCATGAGGTGGAATAATTGTTTGATGGGTTGAGGTGGTTTGGCCTCTGGAATCCTTGGATGGTTTTGATTGATGTGTTTTATGAGATCTCACATTGATGCTTCGAATATGGCACGAGGGTGACTAGCTGAAGAGATATTTGTCTCAGCCATGGCTATGGTTGGGTCGAACGTGGTATTCCCATGGTGAGTTGGATTTTTCATCATTAATATGAGGTTATTTATCCTTGTTATCTCGTGTGTATTATATTGGTTTATATGTGGATTATATGACGATTGTTTGCTTTGTATTTTTATGTTTATTATGTTGGTTATGAATATGTATTATGGTAGTGGCTATGTATGGCTCTCATCATGTTTCTACTTGTAAATGAATGAACAATATGTTAAGGGCCTAATAAAGAAAATTGTAGCTAATGTGTTGAGGCATCAATTTTTCTTAGCGATTCTTAGGTAAGTATGAGGCCCATATGTTTAGATTGAATATTTACCCCTGTGGATTATAGATTCATGATATGTTTGACAAAATTCCTATCATGGCTAGTAGGGGTCTAGTGAAGGGCATGTTCAAGTAATTGCAATTAAATCATGATTCCTTTCTTATCTTTCAGTTTTGAAGGTTTCATTGAATTATGGGCAAGAAACTGGGCTTTAGGCCTTAAAAAGGCTCAAATCCTAAGGACGCTACCACAACACTAAGAAAAATAGTCCCTAGACATTAGCATTCCATGTCATGAGAGTGTCCATATCCTCCTCGATGTTGGCATGGCCATATCATGGGCACATCCAAGGTTTAAGTGGTGTGAAATCTCAGTGGGACCTAGGGGCTAGTTAACAGAAAGGGTAGGATGGTTCCTAGGGGTCCTATTGCTGATGTTGAATGTATGTATGGTGTGTTTCCACTAGTTCCACTTCCTTAACATGACTTAGGAGGTCTAATCATATGACAAAAACTTCTCGTCACATGTTTACACTAGTTGGCTAGTTACTTGGGTAGATGTGGGAGGAGGGTGTTACAGCATTGATGCAGTAGACACCTCCATGGCTTGTAGAATGAATTTTACCATTGTCATTTCCTCCTTGCCACATCCAAGACAGTAACGCATACATGGCCAAATGATTTGACAATAATTACAAGTATCATACATTAGATATAGGGCTTAAGCAATAAGATACATGGTTGTAGAACAACTCCATATTCCATATATGAAGGCTTACATAGGACTTAGTACAAGGAATACATGTCATGCATACATCAGGTGACATCGATCGCAATGTTATCATGCAAATAGAATCTCCCTTTGACATTGATTCGAAACAAATCCCGATCTTCCTTCCTGAATCTAATCACCGAAGCTGAGTCAAACCTCCCTCCCCCTTTAACATTAATAAAAAGGGGTAAAAGATATCATTGTTTTGTAGCGTCTACAACCACCCTCCAAAAGTTTTCCTAAGTGTTGTTTTGGAGCCTCCCTCCTAAATCACAACAACTTATCTTGCACTAACCCAGGTACTTGTGCTTTAATTGAGCTTTATATTTTTCTTTATGGCTTGTGTTTTCTTACTTGCTTTAGTTTCTAACCCACGAGTAGATCCCTTGACTTGGTTTCAATCTGGTTCGAGGCTTGTCTTAGTGAACTGCGCAATACTTGAGCGCAACCAACCTTGCTCTCGGGAATTGTGCAGTCCAAGCCAGCAGTGAGCCTTTAGCTCCAGCATTGTGTAAAGCCAACTGAGAGCCTTAATTCAACTGGGGAACTGCGCAAACCATGAGGGGCATCAAAGCCACTGAACCCAAAAATTACGTAGAACATACTATGCTCAGAAAATAGTGAGTGCATGAACCATAGAGTTTCTCGGACCTTCCCAGAAATGCACAATATTTGTTTGCAATGCATTACCATTTATGTTAAAAAGCAGGAAGCTAAAAGGGAAAAATCATACCTAGGAATAGGGATCTATTATTAGTTTCCCAAAGGTGACACATTACTATCCTTAGAATTTTCCGACAAGTGTCATTGTTGTACTTGATCTCAGGCATAAGCATCATGAATTCCATTTTGCTCAACTCCATGTAATGGATGCCTCTAGAGCTCTCTTATACATTTGATCATAAAGCTCTAGTTTCCCTAGGAGATGAAGGAGCCTTCGGAGCATTGTCGTTGCTTTTCGGGGTGAGTTTTTATTTTATTGCCTTATTCTATTTTTTCCATCACTTTGGTTGGTTTATCTTGTGAGAGTGTTGTTTCAATTATTTTTTTGAATGAACATTGTCATTTTAGCCTCTTTTAGCTTGTAGAAGTGTTTTTTCAAGTTATAGATAGAGTTTTTCAAGTGTCACATGAGTTTTCCCATTTTTGCACCAATGGTCATTTTTGTGGTGACTCCCTTCACATCCTTCATGTCCCTTCACTTTAATCTATTACTATAATTTTTTCACATGCATACATCTACACTTAGATCTATACTCATCCTCACATAATCCTTTAGATATGCTTGTTTTCACACTCCCCATGGATAGATATGGGCTACCCTTTCCTAGATCTTGCACTTCAGTGCATGCATTGCGTAATCTAGGAGATCAAGGCCTATGCCTTGGATTTTTGAATTTCATAGAACCTATCTTGGGCTGGCTCCAACCATGCATTACGCATTTCCAAGAGCCAGTCTCCTAGCGTTGTCACTGATATTGCCCAATGCACAGTGTTTCCCATGCCCTGGCTGAGATTGAGTTGCACATTACTCAGTTCCAATCATCAAGCTTCCACACTGACTGCTAGGATTGCATAGTGCACATTTCCCATAGTCAGTCAGTCATTCATGTCTGTCAAAATTGCACAATTCCACTCATCAAACACACTAGTTGCTACTTACTCATGCTGTGAAGTTGGATTTGTAAGAGCTAATGTTTTCTTTCCATGGGTGTATGTTATGTCCCACAAGTACCACACTTGTGAAGCACTTCTCTCTAGCAATCATTCTACCATGGAACCAAAGATAGATTCTTCAAGAGAGACCACTAAAGGTAGTACTGAGGAAATAGTTCAGAAAGCACCAGTTAACTTGCCAATAGTTGCAGACATTCAACTAGTTGTATAAAATGAGTCAACGATAACGTGCAGCAAAACCACCAGCAGTGGAAGAAGCCAACAATCCAGTACATAATTAGGGAAAGAGGAAGTTGCTGAAATAATAAAGGGAGAACAAAGCTGCAGAGCAAAAGTGGAATCAATATTCATGCAAGAAACTTTGAAAGCAGAAGAAAAAGGGAGAAAAGGACACAAACATTGGAGAAGAGGAAGAAAGAAAAGCAGAGGTTGTAGGTACTAGTAGAACTGAGACTGCAACAACTAGAACAAGAACTAAAGGAAGAGTGAGAGTTGAGGAGGAAAGAACAGGAAGAGGAGCAGTAACAAGAAGAAGAATAAGGCAATGTGAAATGACAGAGAAAACAATGCCAATATAGGTTGATAAGCTATAATAGTCAACAACTGACGAATTTAGTGAATAGATGCAGATTTCTTCACCGACGCTACACACAAGAACTAAGTTTGGTTAGAGATCGAGAGGTACATGAGAAGCTAACATGAGACGCCACTAGATATGACTTGGAGCTAAGTGCACATAACATGCGAAAGTACATTGGTGGTCCTATGATGGTAAACACGATGTTGCACATGCCTCAGAATGAGTGAGACACATATTCGAAGACCATATATTGAGAATATATGGAGGAAAGAGTCTCTTGTCAAAGAGACGCATCAAGAAGTTTGGGGACATCATCAAACACTAGAAAGCTTGGATTCAGTATGTGACCAAGAAGAATCAAGCGGAGGTTACCGAGTTGGTCTCTCCCCAAACATTAGGGTGATAGTGTCTTGTCTTGTTAGGTTGTGTCTAGCCTATTTTGTCTCACATGGGTACATGTGGAAAATGTATATTATTTGTAAATATGTTGTAAGTGAAATTCCAAGTGTCACTAGTGGAATGTGAACAATCACTATTTAATGTAATGAGTTATTTGTAAATAAGTTGAAGAGTCATGAAGGTAGTTAAAGAGTCACAAAGGGGAATGTCAAGGGTCACACCACCCCATTTTATAGATAGAACCTCATAACTCATAGAATGGGCTTTTGGGAGCCAAGAATTTGGCTAGGCTTAGGCTTAGAAAGGGCTTGGGAGTATTGTGAGGAGCCTTCACTACTCCACAAAGTAGAGCTAGTGCGCTTCTTTGGAGGAGCAGGCAATGTTGACTATAATGTTCCACTATTAGGGCTAGTGGATATAAATGGTGTATGTATGGATGGAACTTTCACTTAATAATAATATAATTGAGCCAACACATTTTCATGCATATCTTGTTATTGTAGTTCGAGTATTCTGGTTGCTTTAGCAATGTATGTTGTTTAACTTACATATTTTCTTATGAACTATTTCGTTTGCAATTATATGAATCTTGTTGAAGGCGTGTTGTTGCATTAACTCGTCACTTTGGTTTGTGGAATATTCTACTTCCATCTTGTGATGTCATTCCACTCATGTGTTCCTCTCAGGATACATACTATTTGAGGTTTCTAAGGGACACACTTCATTTTCCCCTCTATGTGTTAGAGCCCCCACGCATCTCACTTGACTCATTGCAAGGTCACACATTTGCTTCCAACCAAGGTCATCATACTTACCTGTAAATGCTACCATGGTCAACGCACTACATTACCACCCACTACTGGGATGCCTACTCCTAACAGTTTGAGGTCTAGTTGGGACTTCTTACCTTAGAGAACCCCTTGAATGTTAGCGGGTCCAGTACCATCAACATTTCTGGCACTAGAAAGAGGGCCAGATGACAATCTAAGTCGTCAAAGTTTGTTTTGAATCTCTACACAACATTCCTGACTTACATAAAAATCTCAACTCCGACACGTTTTTCTCGTGCTCACGATTTCGAAGTGTCGAAGGATATCATCGATGACTTGTCACAAATTAAATATGAGGGTGAAGGAAGAATAACCCTGTTAAGGCACAAAGTTTCCTTTTTGGGTTTCTACGACATGAATGAAGTCCCCTCAGATGACATTACACGTGTGTTGTTCACTTACACAATCAAAAGGCACGTTAAGAAATGGTGTCTCACATTTCCTACAACCATTATTCACTCTTTCTATCACATGATTATATACTTAGGCCATGCTTTCTTTCATTTTGACTGTAAAGAAATCAATCCTAAAATATTGGAATTATCTAAAGCACCTGATGAATCTCTTGCTCAATTTTGACAATTGTTCCCTAGTATTGCTTTTCAATTGCCAGAAGATGAATTTGACTCGAGATGTAGGTTTGAAAGATTTCAGTATCTTCTTCACATATGTAACAATCCACATGAGTTAGAATATTTTGAACCCCTCCCAGCCTACCTCGGTGTTAGATCTTGCAAATCTAAGATGAAAAAGATCGTTGTCATGAGTGACTCTTCGTACTCTTCTCATCAAACAACTCTAGATCCGTAGGATGAGGGGGGAGAAGTTGTGAACCAACCTGTGCAACTATCACCTCCACCGCCCCCACCTACTCTCGATTTTTGTGCAAATTTGGACTACAATCCTGTTGGTTGTTACATGATCTCATTCTGTCAACATTCATTCTTTGGTTCCTTTGATCCTCTGGATTTCCATGCCTTATGTTCATCAATTCTAGATTACACATGTGGTGTTCACAAGGATCAAGTTATAGATGGAGTTGGTTTGGAGAAGTCAATCCACGATATCATTTTTGATGAGTATGTGTTAGAATCTGAAGAAGAAGTCGTGTTGAAGGATGACCTCCATTTTTCAGAACCTCATCCACTCTATCTTGACATCTTCTGTTATTCTGCTACTTATGACTTTTCTTGTGAAAATTAATTCATGTATGTCTCTACTTCTGATCATTCACATAAAAAACAGGATGTTAGTCCATCATTTGATCATGGACAGGACAAATGTTTCGTTTTGAATCCACTTGACCTGTCACCTTTCATTTCCGAAAATTTAGAGGGTGAAATTTTTTGTTTTTCATCAACCCCTCTGTATGATTCTTTAAATCATGATGATGCCAATGTATATCTCAAACTTTATGATCCTGGTCGTCATGATCATTTTACTCATTTATTTGATCACAATTTTGAGTCACTTATTGTTGATCTTTCTAAACCACAGTCTTTTATGATCTACATTCTGATGAAGTGGAAACCCCTCAAGCTATCGAGGCACTTCTGACCGAGCAGATGGTTATGTTAGGTTCTTAAAGCCTTAAGGTTAGTTTCACTTTTGATCAGAAATCTATTGAATCACCACAAACTGCTCATCACTCTCTCGTGCACATTGAAAATCAATTTGATCTACAGTTTTCATATCCTCCACCAGAATCACATGATCCTATCTCTCATGCACTGGAGGAGCCATACGTATCAAGACATGTTGCGAAATGAAATATTTCTTCTTTCTGCATGTTTGCTCATTTGTCAAGGTCAAAAGTGTGTGCATGATTGTTATGTGCGCGTAGTGTGATACAATACCATGATACATATGCAGAGTGCCTTTCATGTTATTTTAATATTTTCTTTTTTGTTGACGCATTTACACTTCAAACATGTTGGTTTTCATTGCTTTATATTTCTTGTTTACTGGTTTCCTGAATATCTTTCTCATTAGTCGTGCTATCACTTACATGGGCCAAACAATGCACCAGCGGTTGCATTGGAAATACCACTTCACATGAGTAGGCCCGCACACTATTTAGTTTAGGAGTAGGAGTAGTGTTTTCTTTCCTGTTTTCTTTTTCTTTCTTATTTTTCATTTTCTTACTGGTTTTTTCTTTTGTTTTACAGATTTCCTTTGCTTGTTCATGCACTTGTAGGATTATCTCTCCCATGAAACCATGTTTGGATTCTTGAGGTAAGCAGGGTGAAATACAAGAGGACTTGTAAAACTATCAAAATTTGGTTATTTTTTTATTCCCTCTACTTATGATGATCTTGCCTTTCTTTCGGTGAATGATGTCGAGTTGGAGATTACATTTCTTTAAAAGAAAGTCTTGGTGAAATCAGAATGCTTTCACTTTTAACTAGTACAACCTACTCTAATCAGTTCTCTATATCTCATTAATCCTTATCGACTCAGTCAAGTAGAGTTAGGTGAGGGGAAAAAGATTAAAGATTACTTCAAAGATATCTATAAACATCCTTGTCTGAAGGGACAACCTCTTATGCTCTCAATAAGTTAGGATCCCTCTTCTACCTCATGAAATAATTAAGTGCCTATGAATAGTTATTTGAAAAATGAAAAAATGAAAAAAAAATAAAGGTGAAAGAAGAGAAAGACTTCCTATGGAGAGAGTTGAAGCAAGTAACTCTGTCGGGGTACTGTCGAGGCTCATTGATAGCAGAACAATGATTGTGTTCCTAAAGTGACTCCACTGGGGTACTATCCAAGCCTACTGGTAGTGGAGCAACACCATAGATGAAATTAAAACTCTGATAGTCTATATTACTTATGCATCAATGATGATGATGATGATGATTATGGTTAACGTCCACTGAGACCAAATTGGTCTATCGGACCGATAAATTTCTTAGTTTTTAATTATCTGGCTCCTCATCTTTCTTGGCGAGATTGGTGCTGTAGCTTTCTTTTTTTCTCTACAGTCTTCAAACTTCCTTTATCTTGCATCCCCTTCATCTCCTCTGGTTCTTGGGACATTGTTATTTTAGCTTCACGATCTATTATGTTCATCCTTTTGAAGATAGTAGGAGAAGAATTTTGGTCTAGGAGATCTGCTTGTTGTTAAATGAAGACTTATTTTGTGCGGTCGAATCCTCATAATTGTTGATTTATTGGGCGAGGCTTTCTCCCTGCCTGTCTTGAGAGTTTTTTCTTTCCTGCCCGATTTCTTGTGACTCAAAGTTTTCTCCAGAGTATTCTTCTTTGATGACAGTGTAGTGTTCTTTTTGTGCTCCTTCCCACCATGTAGATATGTGGTGGTTGTTTCTAGCAGAATTTTTTTGGCAGGCTTTTGGGCAATTTTTGACTAGATGCCCTGTCTCAAAGCAGGATCGACATCTGAAGAGGACGCTTTCGTAATCGAGTTTCTGGTTCCACACATAGTATTTACTTGTTAGGTTTATTTTAGTTGGGAATCCGACGCTGAAATCCATTTCCACACAGATGCGTGCATAGGTGGTTCTTGCATATTCCACTGTTTCTGGGCACCTGCAGTAAAATTTCCCAATTGCATCTCCAATGGCTTTTAGCGAGGAAAGATTCCAAAGATGCAAAGGTAGGCTTGGCAATCTCACCCAAACTGGTGCTGAAGTTATGACTATTGTAGAGGGATCGAATGATGGGTTCCATGGCTTCATGAATAGGCCTGATTTTTCCCAAAACCAAGGGCCAGAATCTAGAATACATTGTCTGCTTTTAGGATTTTCAAAATCTAGTATAAGGAAACCCCTAGCACAGGGGTAGATATTAATTTCATCAGAAATGACAGGCTTCCATACCTCCGAGATCCAGTTGTGGAGAGTTGTAAGTCACGGCCAAAAACCATTGAACCGACAGATTAGGGCACTTTCGGAAAACATCAAAGCCTCATCGAGTGAGGCCTGGACCACGTGGACAGTGGGAGTTGGGGCTTCACTAACGATATGGGCAGGAGCTTTCCCTCCAGAAGCAGATGATCCAGAAGCTATTTTCACGAAGCTAGGAGCCATATTTTACTTCTCGTAGAACCCAACCGTAAAGAAATAAAGAAGAAGATAATATTAGTTTTAGATATCGCTGCAGAATATTAGATCTAGAACCTGGCCACCTAGATCTAGATCTAGCCATAGAAGATTAGATCTAGAATCTAAAATGTGGAAACAAACTTATTCACTCTCGAAAATGGTAGATCGCCTCATAATGGAACCCAGAATGGTAGATCGCGGCAAATCAAAAATCATAGATTATATATGATTATTAATAAATTTGAGAAAATATGGCAGAAAATTTCCTGCAGGAGCGCTCAGTTTCCGCGGCTAAAATGCACACTTCAGATCCGAAGCACATAAACAATATAATAAAATATTATGTTACCTGTCCCGCAGCGTAGAAACACTTCAGATCCACAGCGCAGAAATACTATACACCAGATCTGCAATGCATAAGATAGGAAATACTTCTGATCCGCGTGTGAGTACTCTATGAGAATTTTCTCTCAATCGCCTGCTCAGATTTAATGCTCCAGTTACCCTTCCAAACCCAATTGGACATCCAAATCCAAATTCAGCTCTCCACAATCCAAATCCCGCTCTCCACATTTACCACCAACACACGGTCTACTCGCTATTGTTGCTCTCCTCTAAATCATGATCGGTGCAGTTCCTTTGAAGCGGGGGTCCACACAGCACCGGATTACAGAAGAATGCAGCAGCTTCAAATGTGTATACCGCACACGGCTATTTCTCTATGTGTATAACTATCATAAATACCGTAGAGAAGATCTGAAACTACCGCAGAGAATACAACCCTCATCTCAAATCGAAACAACTTAGTCGAATTGGTTTATTATGTGTGTTGCTGATAAAAGAGAATGGTAGGGAATATATCTTTAAATTAAGCTAGTGAAGAAGCCATGAAAATCAAAGAATTGAACAATAATTTCGGAAGAGTTAAAATTTCTTTATATGATACAAGGTCCATAGGGAGAGTTGGAGTTCTACCAGTGTGTCACCAATGTTATAGTAGCTACAAAAACCCTCCATTTTTTCCTATGCTTCATTTGGGAGCCTCCCTCCTAAATCACAACAAATTATCTCACATTGACCTAGGTACTTGTGCTTTCATTGATATTTATCTTTTTCTTTATGGCTTGTGTTTTCTTACTTGATTCATTGTCTAACCCAAAAGCCAATCTCTTGACTTGGTTTCAACCTGATTCTAGGAGTTTAGTGAGTTGTGTAATCCTTGAGGACAACCAAACTTTCTCTCGAGAATTGCACTCTCTAAGCCAGAAGTGAGCCTTCACCTCTAGAATTATGCATAGTCGACTAACAGGGTGCCTTCAGCAATGAAATTGCATAGAGCATTAAAGGTAGCTAGAGCCACTGATCCCATAAAAGGTGCAGAATATACTGTGCTCAAAAATCACTCAGTGCATGAACCAGATAGTTTCCCGATCCTTCCCATATTTCCACAATATTTCTTGGCAATTCTTGGCTGGTTTTTCCTGAAGATAAAGAAGCTAAAAGGGAAAAAGAATAACTAGGAATAGAAATCTATTATTAGTTTCCTGAAGGGGACACATTACTATCCCAAGAATTTCCTGTCAAGTATCGTCGTTGTCCTTGATCTCAAGCATACAAATCATGAATTCTATTTTTCTCAACTGTATGTAATGGATGCCTTTAGAGCTCACTTATACATTCTATCATCAAGCTCTACATTCCCTAGCAGATCAAGGAGTCTTCGAAGATTTTTCGTCGCTTTTCGAGGTGAGTTTTTCTTTTATTGCCTTATGTTACTTTCTATGTCACTTTTGTTGCTTTATCTTGTGAGAGTGATGTATCACTGTTTAGGTTGAATTTCCGCTGGTTTTTTAACTCATTTTAGCTCGTATAAGTTTTGTTTCAAGTTATAGATCGCCTTTCTGAAGTGTCGCAAGAATTTTCTCGTTTTTGCACCAACGGTCGTCATTGCATCGAATCCCTTCACATTCTTCATGTTCCTTCATTACATTCAATTATTGCACTTGTTTCACATGCATACATATACACTTAGTCAAATCTTCGCTCATCCTCACATCATCCTTCAGATTTGCTTGTTTTCGCACTAACCATGGGAAGATTCGGGCTCCCCTTGCCCAAATTTCACACTGCACTGTATGCACTAGGCAATTTGGGAGCTTAAGGCCTCTGCCTTGAATTCTGGAATTATGCAGTGTCTGTCTTGGGTTGGATCCAACTACACACTACGCAATTCCAAAATCCAATCTTCTAGCTTAGTTACTGCAATTGCGCAATGTGCAGGCTCTCCCACACCCTAGCCCAAAATGAACTATGCATTGTGTAGTTCCAGTCATCAAGCTTCCACACTACCTACTAAGACTACACAATGTGTAGTTTCCACAGTCAAGCAGTCATGCCTTTCAATAAAAATTATGAAATTCCCCTCATTAGATGCACTGGTTATTGCCTAATCATGTTGTGAAGTTGGATTTGTAAGAGATAATGTTTGCTTGCCATGAGTGTTCATTCTTTCCCAGAGGTACCACACTTGTGAAGCACTTCCCTTGAGCAGTCATTGTACCATAGCACAAAAGAGAGCTACTTCAAGAGATAACACTAAAAGAAGTACTGGGGAAACAATTGAGCAACTCTAGTTAACTCGCCAATACATGCAAACATTCAACTATTTATCGAAGATGAGTCAACACTAACATGGAAGCAAAACCAACAGTGGTGGCAAAAGGGAACAATCCAGTACATGATTATGGAAAGAGGAAGTTCCTGACATAATAAAGGTAGAAAAAAGCTGCGGAGCGAAATCAGATTCAATATTCATGGAGACAACTTTAACAATAGAATCAAAATGGAGTAGATGACATAAACATTAGAGCAGAGGAAGAGAGAAAAGCAGGTAGCAGAATTTAGACCCCAACAAGTAGAACAATAACCAAAGGGAGAGTGAGAGTTGAGGAGGAAATAAAAGGAAGAGGAGAAGAAATGAGAACAAGAATAAAGGCAAGGCGCAATGACAGAGCAAAAAGTGCCAATACAGGTTGATGAGCAGGAACAACCAAAAACTTAGGAAGTTAGTGAACATATTCATATTCCCTCATCGATGCTACACATGAGAACTAAGTTTGGTTATAGATCGACATGTAAATGGATTAGCTAAGGTTAGAGGCCACTAGACATGACTTGGAGTTGAGTGCAAATAACATGAAAAACTAAATTGGTGGTCCTGTCATGGTCTACACCATCCTACACATTCCTGAAAATCAATGCTACAAAGGTTCAAATTCCATATACCGAGAAGCAATGGAGGAAAGGGTCTGTTATCAGAAAGACAACATCAATTAGTTTGGGGACATCATTGCACAATAGCAAGCTTGACATCAGTATGTGACCAAGAACCATCAAGTGGAGGTTTTCAAGTTGGTGTTTCCCCAAACATTGGAGTCATAATGTCCTATGATTCTTAGTTTGTCTCTAGCCTATTTTGTTTCACATGGGTACATCTAAAAAATGTATATTATTTTTAAATGTGTTGTAAGTGAAATTCTAAGTGTCACTAGTGGAATGTGAATGATCACTATGTAATGTAATGAGCTATTTGTAAAGAAGTTGAAGAGTCATGAGGTTAGTGAAAGAGTCACAAAGGGGAATGGCAAGGGTCACCCCACCCTTTGGTATAAATAGAACATCATAACTCATATAATGGGCTTTCAGGAGGCAAGATCTTGTCTAGGTTTAGGTTAAAAAAGGCTTGGGAGTATTGTGAAGAGCCTTGGCTTCTCCACAACGTAGTTGAGTACAATTATTTGGAGGAGTAGGTGGTGTTGGCTGTAATGTTCCACTAATAGGGTTAGTGGTTGTCAATGGTGTATGTGTGGAGGGAACTTTCACTTAATAATCATATAACTGAGCCAACACATTTTCATGCATATGTTGTTATTGTAGTTTGACTATTTTGGTTACTTTAGCAATGAATGTTGTTTAACGTACACATTTTATTATGAACTATTGTGTTTGCAATTGTATGAATTTTGTTGAAGCTGTGTTCTTATATTAACTAGTCACTTTAGTTTTTGGACTATTTTGCTTCCAGCTTGTGATGTCATTCCACTCGTGTTTTCCTTTGAGGATGCATACTATTACAGGCTTCTAAATGACACACTTCCTTTTCCCCTTTCTATGTCAGAATGCCCATGCATCTCACTTGACTTACTGCAAGGTCGCATGCTTGCTTCTGACTAATTTCATCATACTTACCTCTGTGTGCTACCATGGTTAATGCACTACATTACCACCCATTGTTTGGACTCCTACTCCAAACGGTCAGAGGTATAGTTGGGAATTCTTACCCGGGAGTTCCCATTGAATGTTTGCAAATCCAGCACCATCAACACAATAAAGCATTCATATTGTTCTCTTTTACAAAAATATGCATTGATGTAGTAGACACCTCCATGGCTTGTACAATGACTTTTACCATTGTCATTTCCTCCTTGCCACATGCAATACACTCAACACATACATGGCTAAATGATTTGAGAATAATTACATGGATAATACATTAGATACAGGTCTTAAACAATAGTGTACATGGTTATAGCACACCTCGATAAGCACACAAGGTACACTCCCAACTGTATTATAACCCCCCAAGGGGTTGAACTATATGCTGCCATAAAACAGATACTAATTAATCATCTAATGACATATGATCTCTTTTGTAAGATGAACATGTAAAATAATGATCTCAACTACCAAGCATGTCTTTAGCCAACACTACACATCCTCTCATGTTGTCCATGCTCCTCCTAACCATTTAAGGAGATCTGTAAATGACACCTCACATTTTTGTTCATCAATAATCACCGATACCATTTCCTCCTTGCTACATGTAAGAGACCATACATTATCCGATGAACCAAATACCAAATAATGTATATGGGTTTACCATGAGTTGCAAGTGATGGAACTCCAAACATCAACACAAGCATGTATAAAGGGACACGGGTATTTCCAGTGGAAACCCTCAAGCGGAGAGGAGCCACCTTTCATTTTTGTGCAACTCTAAATATTCTACTAACCAATAATATTCTCATACATTGTCTAGCTAGCCACTACTAGCAAGGAGCCACCAACCCTTTAAAAATTTAGCCGACTACCACCTACAAGGAGCCATTACCCGTATAAAAATTTTGCCGCTCACCACCAGCAAGGAGCCACTACCCTTGTCTTAGCAAGCCACCACTCGCGAGAGGCCACAACCTCATCAAACTCTCCATGACCAACAATGTATAGAGTCACATTTAATTAGAATCCTTGTATTAGATTTTAAGCTTCCGTGGAAGTTTTTTGTAGTTTCATGATCTGGATTATCCATAGTTTTTAGTTCATTCTACCAATGTTTCAAACCCCAAAGGGGGTCCATCATCAGGACAAATCAGAAAGAATATGATTGAAAAATTATTGAGAGAAGAGAGCCTTGCGACCTGGATATAAATAAACCAAGAACCCTAATTTTTATAAAGGCCGACACATGATTCCTAATTTTTATTAATAATTATTTTATTTTTATTTATAATTTTCCTTTATAATAATTACAAATTTTTTAAAAACTTTAATTAATTATTCCTTATTAGTCTAATTAATTAATTCGTTTTTTATCTAATTAAATTATTTTAACCCTCCTTTAAGTGTTGTATTCACCAAAATGTTGTCCTTTTACAAAGATTTCCATTACATGTGACCTCCTCAAGCCCTCCATGACCAACTATGTATAGTCACATTTAATTAGAATCCTTGTAGTTGTATCCACCAAAATGTTGTCCTTTTAAAAAGATTTCCATTACATGTAATTATGTATTGACATTATCGGAGAATCATGTTACCAAATTTTTTTTTATTCCACCTAATATATTGGACCGTAGACCAATACATAAGACTATATTTAATTAGAATCCTTATCGTTGTATTGACCAAAATGTTGTCCTTTTACAAAAATTTCCTTACATGTAATTATGTATTGACATTATCAAATCACATGTATTGACGTTATCCTAGAATCATTTTACAAAGATTTCAATTACATGTATTGACATTATCAAATCACATGTATTGGCATTATCCTAGAATCATGTTACAAAGATTCCAATTACATGTATTTACATTATCCTAGAATCATGTTACCAAATTTAGATTTCCATTACATGTAATTATGTATTGATAATCAAGATTTCAATTACATGTATTGACATTATCAAATCACATGTATTGAGATTATCCTAGAATCATGTTATACCAAATTTACATTACATGTAATGACATTATCCAAGAATCATGTTATAACAAATTTAGATTTCCATTACATGTAATTATAATTTACATTACATGTAATGACATTATCCTATAATCATGTTATACCAAATTTAGATTTCTATAGATTTCCATTAAATGTAATTATGCATTGACATTATCCTACCAAATTTAGATTTCCATTACATTGACATTATCCTAAAATTTAGATTTGTGGTAGATGTCCATTAACATTATCGTAAAATCATGATTCCATTACATGTATTGACATTATCCTACCAAATTTAGTTTTGTAGATTTCCATTGACATTATCCTAAAATTTAGATTTTTGGTAGATTTCCATTGACATTATCCTAAAATCACGTTTCCATTACATGTATTGACATTATCCAACCAAAGTTATTCTACCAAATTTAGATTTCTCGTAGATTTCCATTGACATTTTCCTAAAATTTAGATTGCTGGTAGATTTCTATATTGACATTATCCTAAAATGATGTTTCCATGGCATATATTGACAGATTTCTATATTAACATTATCCTAAAATGATGTTTCCATTACATATATTGACATTATCCTAAAATGATGTTTCCATGGCATATATTGACAGATTTCTATGTTGACATTATCCTAAAATGATGTGAGAGATTTCTATGTTGACATTATCCTAAAATGATGTTTCCATTGCATATATTGACATTATCCAACCAAATCACATTTTCCTAAAATTTAGATTGCTGGTAGATTTCTATATTGACATTATCCTAAAATGATGTTTTCATGGCATATATTGACAGATTTTCCATTGCATATATTGACATTATCCAACCAAATCACATTTTCCTAAAATTTAGATTGCTGGTAGATTTCTATATTGACATTATCCTAAAATGATGTTTCCATGGCATATATGGACAGATGTCTATATTAACATTATCCTAAAATGATGTTTCCATTGCATATATTGACATTATCCAATATTGAAATTATCCTAAAATGATGTTTCCATTGCAGATATTGACATTATCCAACCAAATTTAGATTTCCATTACATTGACATTATCCTAGAAGACTATATATTTATGAACTGATATTTACGTAAGACAACATTTCACATATTGCACATCAAGCTACACTAACATGAAATTTATTTAACTGCGATACATTGTCAACGCTATCACCATGTTTCTATGTTTCATTTTAAGTATATGAGTTAGAGCTTATATAAAAATGAACCTTTTTTTTCTATCATCGATATGGGATTATGTAGTGATAATTCTGGATTGTTTGATTATTGAGCATGAAGCTTGTTTTGTATTGCCACATGCTCCATTCCGGTTTTGACCTTATCGATGGTCTATAATCATTGAAATCAACGGTAGCCCTTTTATCTAGTGTTATCAAGAGGTTTAATGGATTTTGTGAAATTCTTTTCTCCAATTCATTATACCTCACAATTTTTGCTTAGATGTGTCGTTATATGCGCTAAACTATTGTTAGGGATTCAACGAAGCACTTTTGCTTAGATGTGTCATTATGTGCGCTAAACTCTTGTTAGGGATTCAATGAAGATTATTGTTGTCATGAGGAATTAATCGCTGTGAGTTGAGTATTTTTGTTGGGCAATTGGCCATCGTAGATTTTTTTGAATGGAAGTTGACTTCGCACCTTATTTCCTTTATAATCATGTTTCATTTTGGGAATTACTCATATTTTCCACATGCTATGGTTTGTATTACCATGTAGTTTCTTTTTGTAACAACTATATAAGTTTCGTCTCTCTATCAAATTCCTTATGTAGCAATTCTCTAGTCACAAGTAAGTTATGTATACCTGGGTTTCTTCCCATCGATATTCATGTTGAAATGTTGGGTTGCTGGAAATTTTCGTTAGGGTTACTGTTATGAAACCAGCTCAAGAAAAGATAGAAAAGATAGATCAACGCCTTAGAATTCAGCCTCTTCGAGGGGGCAACCTCCTTTACATTACATAAATGAACAATTCTTGGATGATACAAATGACAAAACCTCCTTTCTATATATAGAAATCTAAGGAGTCACAATATAATCCAGCCAACCTAACAATAATAATATAAAGCCACAAAAGTAGCAATAGAGGGATTTTATGGGGCACAAAAATAACAACATGGGGGTAATAGGGGCACAACAATATAAATAAGGGGTATAACTACAATAGTAATGGGGTAATCACTAGTATTATAGGGACCCAACATGCCCCTCTCCTTCAAAAAAGTGTTGTCCTCAATGCTTGAGTAGTTCTGGATACTTCTGCATAAAATTCTCATCCTCCCATGTGGAATCTTCAGCGGATAAGTTCTTCCACTTGATAAGATACTCTGAAATTGATCGATTTCGTAGCTGTCGAGTTCTTGTTTCTGTGACTGCTTCCGGTTCCAATATAATTTTTCCTTCCTCGTCAAGTTCTGGCAATATTGTTTGAACTGGGAGCTTGTCACCTATAACCTTCTTTAAACATGAAACATGGAAAACTGGGTGCAATCGAGAAGCTGCAGGAAGCTCCAATTTGTATGCCATAGTACCAATCTTTTGCAACACCTTGTACGGACCATAATACTTTGGTGATAATTTATTATCCTTCTTAGCTTGCTTTAGGGACATTTTCTTATATGGTTGTAGCCGTAGGAATACCCAATCACCTACATCAAAACTTCTTTCACTGCGATGTTGATCTGCCTGTTGTTTCATTCTATTTTGTGCCAACACGAGGTTATCCTTTAAGAGTTGGAGGACTTGTTGTTGATGTTCGATGTGATGTTCCACTGCCTGAACCTTAGAATTTTCTCTTAAATATGATGTGATGGATGGTGGTTGATACCCATAAAGTGCCATAAATGGGGTCATTTTTGTTGCTGTATGGAAGGAAGTGTTATACCACCATTCAGCCAGAGGCAACCATTTGACCCATTGTGTCTGTTTATCAGATACAAAGCAACGAAGATATCCTTCCAAACATTTGTTTACTATCTCAGTTTGCCCATCAGATTGAGGATGATAAGATGAGCTATGAGCTAACTGAGTACCAAGACAAGAAAATAATTCTGTCCAAAAATTTCCAGTGAAAATGGGATCTCTGTCACTTACAATAATCTTTGGGTTTCCATGTAGCTTTTGAATTGTTTCCATAAATGCAGTAGAAACTGTACTGGCTTTAAATGGATGTGATAATGCACAAAAGTGTGCATACTTGGTAAGTCTGTCAACTACCACCATGATGACACTCTTTCCCTCAGACTTGGGTAAACCTGTGATAAAATCCATTGAAACCTCCTCCCAACGTTGGCTTGGAATGGATAAAGGTTGTAATAGACCCGGTGTCTTAATTGTTTCAACTTTATTTTGTTGGCAAACCAAACATTCCGCCACAAACTTTTGAATATCTGATTTAAGGCCATCCCAAAAAAATTCCTTCTTAACCCTGTGGTAAGTTTTTAAAAATCCTGAGTGCCCTCCTAAGGGAGAAGTGTGCAATTCCATAAGAATCTTTTGTTTTAGCTGGGAATTCTTACAGAGGTATAAGCGATCTTTGTACCATAACGAATCATTTTGCCAGCTAAATGTATCAGACGTACTGGAATCTTGTTGTAGCTTTCGAATAAGTGCCCACACTTCTTCATCATTCTTCCATTCCTCCCTTGCTTCGTTTATCCAATCTGGTTGGATAATAGAAATGGCGCACAACAATGCTTCCACATCCTCATCCTTTCTTGAGAGTGCATCTGCCACCACATTTTGCTTCCCTTTTTTGTAGATGATTTCAAAGTCATAACCCAACATCTTTGTGACCCACTTTTGTTGCTCTTCAGAGGATAATCTTTGTTCTAAAAAGTATTTAAGGCTATCATGATCCGTTTTTACCTTGAAGTGTCTTCCCATTAGGTAGGGTCGCCATTTCTTAAGTGCATGGAGTATTGCCAACATTTCCTTCTCATAAATAGCTTTGCTTAAAAACTTTCCCTTGATTGGACGACTTTCAAAAGCAATGGGTCTTTCATCTTGCATTAGAACAGCACCAATTCCATTTCCTGAAGCATCACATTCCACAATAAAGGTTTTTGTGAAGTCCGGTGTAGCTAAGACCGGTGCTTGGCACATTGCCTCTTTAAGATGTTCAAAGGCCTTTGTTGCTTCCGGAGTCCATGAAAATGCATCTTTCTTCAATAATGTTGTTAGAGGTGCTGCTATTCTCCCATAATTCTTAACAAACTTGCGATAATACCCTGTCAACCCAAGAAATCCTCGCAGATGCTTTATGGATGTGGGGATTTTCCATTCCTTAATGGCTTTAATTTTGCTAGGGTCTACCTTAACTCCTTCATGAGATACAATATGACCCAAATATTCCACCTCCTGGACTCCAAAGAAACATTTGGATCTTTTTGCATATAATTGTTTCTCCTCCAATAGTTGTAGCACTCTGTCAACATGTTCAACATGATCCTTCCAAGACTTGCTGTAGATTAGTATATCATCAAAAAATACTAACACAAATTTTCTAAGGAATGGTTTGAAAATTGAATTCATCAAACCTTGAAATGTTGAAGGTGCATTGGTAAGGCCAAAAGGCATGACCAAAAATTCATAATGACCCTCATGAGTTCTAAATGTCGTTTTCGAATGTCTTCAATCTTCATTCTGATTTGATGATATCCCGAACGAAGATCCAACTTGGTGAAGTAAATTGATCCATGCAATTCATCCAGTAATTCATCAATGACAGGAATGGGGAACTTATCTTTAATAGTGAGCTTGTTGAGCTCCCTATAATCCGGACACATGCGCCATGATCCATCCTTCTTGTGCACCAATACTACTGGAGCAGAGAAAGAACTTTGACTGGTTGAATTATACCAGCCTCTAGCATTTCTGCAACCATACGTTCAATTTCACTTTTTTGGACATAGGGATATCTGTACGGCCTGATGTTTGGAGGAACACTTCCTGGAATCAGATGAATAGCATGATCATGATCACGCATAGGTGGGAGACCTTTGGGAGTCTCAAATACCTTGGAATGATTGTCCAGGACTTTTTGGAGATCTGGAGAAATAGATGATTCCGATGTGGAAACATCTAGCGAACATAATTGTGCAATTACACCTCTTTGCTCCTTTTTTAGAAGCTTTGTCATACCATTAGAGCTGATTATCTTTCCTGGTTTCCCTGCAATACCCCTTAATTCAACTTCCTTTCCTTCGTAGAAAATTTGATGAAAAGTTCTTGAAAATTAAAAGCTATTGTACCCAAGGATTGTAGCCATTGGACTCCTAGTACAACATCAGCACCTCCCATTGGAATGGAAAGCATTGGGCTAGTCAATACATATTCTCCCATGGATAGCTTGATATTATGGCACTTTCCAGAGCAATTTATTGTTCCTCCATTTGCAATCATCACTTGACACTCTGGTGCTGGATATAGGAAGCAATTCAATTCTTTTGCTACCCTACAATGAATAAAATTGTGGGTGCTTCCTGAATCAATCAACACTATTACCTTTTTCTTCTTGATTTGTCCTTCTATCTTGATGGTTTGAGGAGTGGTAATTCCCGCCAATGCATTACAAGATATGGTCGGATTTATTTGTTCTTCATCTAGGCTTTGTTCCTGGAGTATATCCTCTTCTTTTGACCTTTCTTGCTCCTTTTCTTCTTCCTCTTCACAATCTATGTAGAATAATTTCTTCTCAGCACACTTATGACCTTTAGTGTATTTGCTATCACAACTGTAACAAAGCCCTTTTGCTCTTTTTTCTTCCAATTGTTGTGGTGTCAACCTTATAGGTTGTGGAAGACTAGGGGCAACAACACTTCCGTCTTTATAGTTGTGAGTGGTATGCTTCCTGGTTGCCATAATTTTGCTTTCCATTTTTCTTGCTAACCTGAATGCCTTCTCTAATGAATCAGGTTCCCAAAGGCGAACATCATGTTGGATATTATCCTTTAAAGACCCTATGAACACATCAATCCTATGCTCCTCTGGAATATCTTTTACCCTTATGTTCAATTTTTGGAACTCCTCAATGTGCTCCATTATTGAACCCTTTTGTTTGAGACTTATCAATTGGCTAAAAAAAGTGTTGCTTTTTGTATCCTCATAATGTGCTATCAATTCTTCCGTAAAAATTGCCCAAGTGATAAATTGTTTACGAGAGCAAAGCCATTGATACCATACAAACTGATTTGGTTCCAAATATAAAGTTGCCATACGTACCTTTTGTGTGTTTTGCACATTATTGAGATCGAAGAATTGCTCCATCTATAATATCCATGTGGCGGGATCCTTGCCATCAAACTTCCTCATATCGATTTTGGAATATGGTGAGTCTTCGATCCAATATTAGCATCTATGGAATCATGATTAACATTTCTTTTGTTCTCATCATGAGTTTACTTTGGTACCCTTTCACCCTTAGGGACCATTTCTTGTAGCAACTTATTCATATTTATCTTCAATTCGTCCATGTCTGTCTTCAAATCTATCTTCAAATCATCCATCTTAACTTCCACGTCAATCATCTTATCTTCTACGCCTTTCTTTAAACAGTCCATCTTAGCTTCTTCACCTTTCTTTAAACCATCCATCATAGCTTCTACATCTTTCTTAAACCATCCATCTTAGATTCTGTTCCTTTTTGTGCAAGGACATTTGTTGCACTTGGTCTTGTAATTTTGATATATCATGTTGCATTTCTTCCTCTTCTTCATGAGTCATGCTAGAGCTTTCAGGTTCCTTACTAGGTGTTTGCATTTTCTTTCCTCTGGGCATCAATTACTGATAATAATGCTCTACTATGTCCTTTGAATTCCTTCAAAATAAATTTTCAAACCAAGCTAAAGCAAAAATTTAAGAAAATCGAGACACCTTTTTTCACTTTGTAGGAGCTGGATATTTCCTATGATGTATCTCTATAATTTTGGATCATCTAGTTCTAAAAATGAAACTTATAGTAGCCTTCTATGTCCTCTTTCCAATGCCACAAGTCTGACCCAAATTGGATTCTCCAATGAAGAGTTATGTGAAATCTCCCACAGTGACTTTGTTTTAGACTAGTTCCGTAGAGCAAACTTGTACGACGTGCCATGAGTCACTGTTTCAACCTTTGGATCTAAAACACGCACACAAGAAACTACCGTCTGTCCTCTTGCTGTACCTTCTTACGAAATTTAAATCTGATCCCTAGAAAGAAAGTTATGATGATTTTCCCCAGGTCACCTGTTTTGAATGTAATTTAGGAGTCTGCAAAAAGACCAACTTCCTCAGATCATATCTCCGCAAATATTGCGCGAAAAGCTCTGAAATTTGGACCCAAGCTTCAGCGTGATTTATTCTCAAATGGGTTTTTTTTGTGACTTCTGAAACATCACAGAAATAATGTTATAGCGAAAATTGCACGATGACCTATTTGGAGCAGCGAAACCCTAGAATCCAAAGCTCTGATACCAAATGTTATGAAACCAGCTCAAGAAAAGATAGAAAATATAGATCAACGCCTTAGAATTTAGCCTCTTCGAGTGGGAAGCCTCCTTTACATTACATAAATGAACAATTCTTGGATGATACAAATGACAAAACCTCCTTTCTATATATAGAAGTCTAAGGAGTCACAATATAATCTAGCCGACCTAACAATAATAATATAAAGCCACAAAAATAACAATAGAGGGATTCTATGGGGCACATAAATAACAACATGGGGGTAATAGGGGCACAACAATATAAATAAGGGGTATAAATACAATAGTAATGGGGTAATCACTAGTATCATAGGGACCCAACAGTTACAAAGATGATTTTACTTCTATGTCAGACACTAGGATTATAGTACTTTTTGAGCGATGGTTATTACGAAATTTCATTCTTGGGAAGGTAATTTTCACCCAAAAAACGAATTTATACTCTTAGTATCTTTTTAAGGGTTTAGTAATCATTCTTAGCTCTATGTCTACATATTTTATACATTATTAATCAAACCCTTTGTTAATGACTCTAGTAGTTATCTGAGATGGCTTCTTAAATATTTTTCAAAAGGTTATTTCTCTATATTTTGTTTAAGGCTTTTAATCTACTAAGGGTTTTAAATAATATGAGGAGTAGATTTTTCCTCTTTACTATAACTTATCATTAAATATCATAGCTTAATAATGGTTATAATGTTAGTGTGTTATACTTCCATGATAGGTAGGTTCTAGAGTAGTCCATTGAGCATAAATGTATAACCCTTACCTTATTTTGTGGGGTAATTTTTGTTTTTTAATATTTCATTGTTTTATGTTTTAACTTATAATAACTCAATAACCCTTTGGTTACTTGTTTTTAGGTAATTAAAATTTTTTGCTTCTCTTGGAACTGTTGGATTTTTTGTTACCTAGAATATCACAATTGTTAACTCACAACTCCCTCTACCTCCAGGTTGGCTTAAGACATTGTTCTTCCTAAGTGTTCTTGAGCAAGGCACCTATGTTACAACAGAGACAATTTTTGTTGTCTTGTTTAATTTTCTTTTGGTTTCTCTTTTGTCATGTGAAGTAATGTGCAAAGTGCAGTTTCCCTTGAGGAAAAATGTTATTTTTCCTTAGTATAGGTAATATTACATAGCCAGAGTATCATTAAAGTTTGTATATGATATATATATTCATCTTGTTAAGTTCAACTTCAAATAAATTATTATATAGCATGTAGACAATTCTACAAGAAGATACATTTCTATCTCATATTGTCAAATATGTTTCACTTAGTACATGTATATTATATTTACATATATCATTTCGTGTATTTTCCTTTTATCAACTCCATGTTATACTTTTCCTACCCTGTCTAATATTGTTCAAAAGAAAATATTTTACTCTCATTTAATTTCCATGATAGTCTTATATTCTATGCTAAACAAATGTATAACTACAATATTTGTCTCTTTATTTGTAACATTGAAGTGTTGATGTTTTCCATGGTTCCCACCCTTCAAAACACTTTAAAATCTATCTCTAGATTAATAAGTGAATAAATGAATATATATATATATATATATATATATATATATTCTATAATTGTAGAGTGAAGTAGTTTCATAGTTTTATATCTATTCTAAATCATTGTTTATTTCCTACATTCTTAGGTTAATATACGTGTGTGTCTGCTCTTTACATATATTAAAAAGAATAGAATGCAACCTCCAATTCTACAAGTTCCTTTATATGTTAATACTCACTTAATAATAGTGTTTACCACTATAAAATATAACTTATTTTACTACTTTGATTACAAAATTTTACACATCTATAGACTCATGAGAGAAAATCCTTTACAAAGTTATTTATGCCTTCAATTTACAATTCTTTTAGATATATTATTCCAATTTGAAATATGCTTCATAATTATCAATTCGAGAATTAGAATTAGAACTTATAAAAAAAAAACCCATGCATTCACATTCATTAAATTTAATGGTTTGTTTCCCATTTCACCTTTGCATAGAAACATAAATTATCTTCTGAAATGGAGCAAAACATAAATAATTTATAACATATTAAAATATATAGATAGAAACACTAACATAAAAATTTCTTCCGCTGGGAAACTTAGAGTCAAGTACATGGCTCCTTCCTTTACACAACTTTTGTTGGTCCCCCGACTAACTAGGCCTACAATTCTTTGTATCCTCCTCTTGCTTCTCTTCAGTCTCTCCAATTTATTCTTCGAAAAAGTATTGGACAAAAGCCAAAAAATTAGATATTTTTATCCATCAACCAATTTTGAGTGGTTATTAACTGCCTCCACCTCATCAATAAGTGGAAGGTAGTTAACTTCTCATTAATGATCTCTTGTTTCCTACTTCTAGAGATAACTTCCTGCCTTGTAGGAAACATTAAATTGGAAAATATAGTAATTCAAAATTAAATATAATCACACATATTAGATTAAGGTAGATCTTGGATCTATAATCATAGATATATTACTGTCAAATATGTTACCTTGTATTTCCACCATAGTTGACTATTGATCTACCTTCCTTCTATCTAATGCAATGCTTATCCTTGTTATATTACATTCTACATCATTTGTTGTTAATGCTTCCTCAATTTGATTTAACATTATTTTATTCTTCAGTGCATTGGGTGGAGAATCTCTCCATAAGTGATTCTTACCACAACCCCAATACTTTACAGGAGGTATCACAGATCCACAGAAGTTTTTATTGCTTACAATAGTTCCTCCTTTCTATCCAATATTTTTTATGCTAATTAAAAATTTTGTTATAATATCCATCTTGCATACTTTTTGTAAAAGTGGGATTTTCAAACACTTTTTTCTTACTACTAAATTTTTGATTTTTCTTAAACACCCATCCTTTATAACTTCCCCCTTCGCCCCCTTTTTTCTCCAGTTGAAACATAATTTTTCTTTTTTAATAGTTTCATCCAGTTTTTTTGGCTAATGAAATTGAATTCTTTCTTTCCATGAGAAAGTCAGACCACTGAAAAATCTTTCAAATTTTTCTTTTTCTTATTTCAAGTAAGGAACATACCCCAACATCCTCATAAATATATTGACAAACTCATCCATGGTGAGTTCTCCCAACTTCAGCTCATGAAATTCCCTATATTTTTCATTAAAGATTCTTTCAATTAAGTACTTCTTCTTCAATTTCTTATTGAGCAACTTCCAAGCCAAAATTTTTCTTCTGATTCTTTTAACAACTTTATTTTCTTCCCACCATAAAGTTTGTTTACCAATAAATTGACATGTGGCCAAACTTTCCTTAAGATTACTTGGATAGTTGTACACTTCAAAGTATTGTGACATATTGAGGAGTCATGCCTCTGATCCTTAGTTTCACCATAAAAATTAGGAGGTATGATTTTGTTAAACTCTACCATTTCTTTTTTCTCGATGATGAAGTGCTACTTCATTTTTGTTCATCTTGATCAATAGACTCATTGGTTTCATTATTAGCAGAATTTTTTGAATTACTTTTCCTTGTAGTACTAATAGATTTACTTATATGTCTCTTCCTATGATTCTTTTTTCTAGAGTTTTCCTTCTGAAGATTCCCTAACAAGTACCCATTAATCCCCTCTTAGTCTTCTGTATATTTAACCAATGTCTCTTTGTTTTCTTTGATATCATCCAAATCAGTTTTCATATTCCTTATTACTTGCAACAATTCAATATTTTGTCTTTTTTCATTAATCGTTCTTCCTCCAACCATTCCCATATTTGTATCATTTTCTACTCCACCTCTCAAAGATCCCATAGATGTTTGACCATTAAATTCTTGTGCCATTTTCATTTCTTTTTCTCTTTAATAAAATATGTTCATGACATCTGTAGTATTTTCAGTTTTCCAAGACCCAAGAGAGACACATTATTGTAGCTACAACTCTGATACTACTTGTAAAGTCCCTATAATACCAACAATTTTTATTTTTAAATAAAACAAATAATATTTTGTTTGACGATTTAATAACTAAATTTGTCTCTAAACCAATTGCTTCTTTCTTTACAAGCATGTTATAACATAATGTTATTTTTCACCGTGATTGCTCTATGTACAATTATTGTCATTACTCAATTTTTAACGTGTGCATTACAATGAGCTTTAATTTGACAGTTCTGCCCAAAGGATTACATTACATCTATAGAAATCAATTATTTACATTTTATTCTTAACATTAAAGTTATCTATCTCCAATTCATCTTAACATATGTCTTACTTGAGTACTTATTGTATATACTATATATGTATATATAACAATACACATTTCATCTTCCTATGTATAGAGTCAAATTAAATTAGCATCCTTGTATTTTTATTCACCAAATGGTTGGCATTTTACAAATATCTGAACTACAAACAATTGTGTATTGACATTATCCTAGAATCACTTTACCGAAGTTTTCTTTTACTCGACCTAAAATATTGGACCCTAGTCCAATGTACATGACTACATATTTCTACATTGATATTTACATAAGTGAAATTTTCAGGCTTTTCGCATCAAAATCGACTAACGTGACATTTATAGGAATATGATACTTTGTCAATGCAGACGGTATTACGAAAATTAATTTCTTAATAAAAAATAACTAATCAGCTAGAAATTAATTATCAACCCAAGAAATATTTTTTTACTTCAAAGCAATGAAAAAAATATGTGGAAGCAACTACACCATATAATACTAGTCCTATATGATTGTATTCTAGACTACCAAGCTCATTCAAAAAGAAATGAAATGTAAGACTTGAATAACAATGCAAAATTAAAAAAAATAGAAACTAAATGACAAGGGAGAGAATTATGCTAATCAAATGACTTGAATCCATACTAAATTAAACAACACCTTACTGAATTCGAAATTTAACTATTGCAACCAACGTAATTCAAATGGTAATCTAGAGAAGTACTTTAATAGGAATCTAGAAAGCCCAAGTAACAACAAATCTGGAAGATGCAACAAAAAACAAATTACTTGAAAAAAAAAATTACTTTAAGGAAAAACAATTGAAATTCAAAGAAACAACAATTAATTACGCATAAAAAATACACAACTAAACTACTTTACATGTTGAAGGAAACACCTCATCCAAGGGAGTGGACCCAACTGCCAAAGAGTCAAATTTTCCTTGACAAATAATTCATATCAACCTATAAATAACAAATCTGTTACTCAATTGACAAATTCTGTCATTCAAATATCTCAGAGAAATCATTACACCAAAAAGAAGTTCTTAGATTTGCCTCAAATTCAACAATTGTACATCATTTCTCCATGATCTCTATTTTCATTTAAATACATTAAGAGTAAAGGGAAATTACAACTAAATTTATTATAAAATTGTTTCCCATTACAATTTTAGACTGATTACAAAATATCAATAAACAAGAGAGATATGAAATATCTCTCCATCCTCATTCAATTGGAACAAGGAGAATATGATATTGCAATTGGGAGAATTTGGAAAATGGCTACAACAAGAAATCTAAGAAAATCACCTTAAAATAACCAAGTGTTTCTCTCAATATAGATTGAACATTGCAAAACAACTCCATGAAAAACTAATTTTTTTTCATTCTGCACAAAATGCATGTTATAGAATTTCCAGATTTGTCCATATTTCCCTGTAAATTCCGACTCAAAATCATCACTTCTAATCACACTGAATTTCTGAGTTGGAATATTTCATTATGAGTTGGATTTCATATTTGCAATATGGAAGAGATATTGGAGGTTAAAACTGTGATTGATGTTATAAAAAATCCATTCATAAAGAATGATTCGAAAAATCATGCATAATAGTATTCAATATATTAAAAATAAAAGAAAATAAACATTACTTATACACAAAGGCATAGATAATTATGAAGTGGAATTATATGAAAAATTATGTAAATGACATGATAAAAGAATGATAGAAATGGATGAAATAGATCTCAAGAAATAATAACTAAATGGAGAATTAGTGGCCTAAAAATCACATTGTTTCTATGTTTTAGTCTAATCATAAGAGTTAGAGCTTATCTAAACATGAACCTTTCGTTTTCTATCTTCGATATGGGACTATGCAGTGATAATTTTGGATTGTTTGATTATCAAGACGGAAGCATGTTTCGTATTTCCATGCACTCCATTGCATATCTAACCTCATCGATGGTGTGTAATCATTGTTTCGAAATCAATGGTGCCCTTTTTATCTAGCATTACTAGGACGTTTAATGACTTTGATGAAATGCTTTTCTCAAATCCATTATACTTCAAAACATTTGCTCAGAAATGTCGTTCTCTACAGCTAGATTTTTGTTAGGGTTTCAATGGATCTTATTGTTCTCTTGAGGATGAATTAACATGTGCGAGTTGAGTATATTGGTTGGAAAAATTGCCACCATGCATTATTAAGAGTGGCTGTTCACTTCACTACATGTTTATAGGAAATATAATTTAGCCATTTAAACCAACTCCAGAGGTAAATTTCTCTTTAAATGGAATCTCACCCAACTGTTAATTACCTTTATACATGTCCACAAAAATGGTGTTGTGGGTTGATTCGAAGGAAAAATATTTTGGCTTCCAATGCTTCCGCAACAAGACGATAAGAATTATAATACTCCTGGGTATTTATGTAATTTGTTCTAGGTATAACAATACCCTCATCTTATTTCCTTTATAATCATGTTTCATTTTTGGAAATCCTCATATTTTCCACATGCTTTGGTTTGTATTACCTTGTAGTTTCCTTTTGTAACAACTTGTTGTAGCAGCTACAACCACCCTCCAAAATTTTTCCTTAGCTTCGTTTTGGAGCCCCCCTACCAACCTTTCACAACAGCTTGTCTTGCTTCGTCAAGTACACAAGCTCCAGTGTTTTTATTGCACAAATACATCCTATTGATCAAAGCTTGATGTGTTCCCGTCATAGGTTGATCACCTAGACTTGGTCCAGCAACAAGATGAGCATGTCCCCCAAGAAATTGCACAATTTTGGAGGGAAACTAGCCTTCCCTCCAAAAATTGCACAATTCTATCTGGTAGCTTGCTAGGCTCTAGAATTGTGGAATCCTAACAATTAGGCTTCACCTAGAAAACTACCCAATCCTTCCTAGCAAGCCTGCTCAGCCCAGGAATTGTGCAATCCTGAGCAGCAGTCAGCTGCTCTGCCCAGAAATTGCACAAATATCCTAGGTAGCCAACCCAGCTCCCATTAAGAAATGTGCATTTTCTCCGAGTAGTTGAGCAGCCTCATGCATGACCAGTTGGGTTGACCAGTTCCACCCAGGACGAGGGAAACTTGACTTGCATGAATGGCTTGCTTTTTCCTGGAATAGAAAAAGGCAACATGCAAAAAGAATCAAATGATTTAGGTAGTTACTTTTAGTAGCCAGAGTTTTCATGTAACGTTCGTTTTAGAAAATTTCCTCCAAGTGTCGCTTTTTCCTAGATTTGTGACATGTGCATCATGAGCTAAATCTTATTTATTGGACGCATCCGTGCTCATTATTTCACATCAATCTTGGAGCTTTGACATCCCACAACACATCTAGGACTCTTCAACACATCCGACTCATCTGTTCATCGGTAAGTGGTCTCAAGTTGTCTTTTTTGACATTTATGTTGCTTTTTGTGTTTTATCTTGTATGAGTTTTGTTTGATTGATTTGTTTGAATGCTTGTTGTCATTTCCATGTATAGTATCTTGTACTAGAACCATTTCAGTTTTCGTTGCTATCTCACGGTTGTCACATGCATGAAACTGTTTTGCACAAATAGTGGCCAATTCGGCGACTCGCTTCACCCAAATGCATATTGATCTGTTCACTGAATATTTCACTTGATGTTTTCATGCATGATGAACTACGTCTTCTTTCACTTAGCATTGCCATGCATCACTTTCATATTTGCTTTCATTTTCCCCTCAACGGGTCTGGGCAGCCTTGGCCTGGACTCTGCCTAAGATAGACAACATTGCAAAATCTAGAGAAGGAAGGATCTATCTTCCTCTCTAGAAATATGCATTTATGCCGAGACACTATCCTCCAAGAATTTTTTGTGCATTTCTATGGGACAGTGATTGCTGGCCTAGAAAATTTTACAATGCAGTGCCTAAGCCTGGAATCATTGCCAACTGGAATTGCACATTATGCAATCCCAACAATCAACAGACAGACTGGATTGTGCATTGCACAAATATAGCATCCAGTCTTTCCTCCCAGACTGCCCATACTGCCTTTTACTCAGTTTTGATAGCCAGTCACCCAATCTCCCAGAAGAAATTGTGCAATCATTGCATATCATTCCCCAGGTATGTGTTACATCATTCCCAAAATTTTCTTTGGTTTTCAATGACAGATTTCTTGCCATGCATGTTTCTTTGTTTCCAGATCATTCAGGTGTTCAGCAGCCTCTTAACAGTACAAGACCAATGCCCTCCAAGAGAGCGGGATCAAAGGACACTGACAGAAGTGCAACTAGATTAGAAATTGAGTAGGTGTCTGCATGTCTACCGATCTATGAATATATAAAAGTGTTTGCAGACAAGGACATCAAGTTGAAAAGGAAAGAGGTCAATGAAGCATTTGTAGGCACTTTTGGGGAAGACCTCAAAGACCTTCAGATGTATGTGAACATTCACAATTCTGGCTTGTACCAGATTTCATGCAGTTACCCCGCGTTCACATCGCGGACATGATACACTGGATCATCTTGCACACTAATCCCAGAATGATGACTTTGAGAAGTCTCAGCGAGACGAAGCTTGCCACCTTCTTGACATAGGATTATGATGATATGTATTAGATGTCAAAGTTTGTGACTAACATGGAGACTCCTTTCATATTACCAAGCAACAGTGCCAACTCCAGAGACATTCTGAAGAACTAGGCAAAGGAGCCGGCTAGATTTAGGATGATACCCAACTAGATCTACAACACGAAGATATTGCATAAGGAATATCAATACTTGGTCATATTTTCATGTCGACTATGTGGCCAAGAAATCACAGAAACCTTCCCACAGATTTGGGTGAATGCATTGGACCAACTGGCTAGAGAGGGTAAACCATGTAACTTGTTTGGCATGTTGGCTCATTAGCTAAAGAAATAGGTATTGAAGCCTCGATTGTCACTCAGAGGTATGCGAGTAGAGATCTACATGTCCGCCTACATCTTAGATGCAATTTGGGCCTGACAAGAGTTCTCAAGCTTGGAGTGGGCATGGTCACCGATAGAGACTGTTGTGAACACATATTGCAAGCTGTTGGCCAAATGCAACTTTAGAGGAGTAATCACACAGTTATTCGATCATTTTTTCACATCAGTCTACAAGATGATATTCGAATAGGATCCACCCTGCATGTCAAAGGAAGAAATGAAGGCACTGATAGACATTGCTAATTGGTACGGCTCACCGTCCAACACCTTCATACGAATTTTCTTAGAGAAGCCTCTGTACGTTTTACCAAAGTTTTCCTTGGACATACTCATCATGTAGGAAGTAGCATATCACATCTCAGTAGGATTGACAGCTAGACTACACTAGAAGAAGAAGGCACCTTGGCCCGCTCTTTCGTTGTTGATTGGGTTATACGAGATCCGGAGTTTCAAGTAAGAGGATGTCGAGGAATCACTGATGAAGAAGTATCCTTTTGACCTCTAAAGTTACAATCCGTATGACCCACATTGCATTGTGGAAGATCACTGCATGAGAGTACAATTCAATTGGATCCATGGGGCATGCCTTTGGGCAGAGGAGGGCCCACAGAGATACTGTTACAACTCCTCCAAACTCAATGAATATATCGACTTCGCTGTGGAGTTGTTAGCGAAGCAACGTGAAGCATCATCCTAGAGAGCACTAGCACCAGCAACAGTAGCAGCAGAGGCAAGCATACCACTGTGCGAAAATGGAAATAGGAAGATTATCGATCGCATGGAGGAAGATAAAAGTTGCAAGTTCAGGCAGATCCACTGGTAGAGGAAGCAGCTTTGGCTACAGAGGAAAGGAGGTGACAACGCAACAAAATAATCATGCAAAGGCATAGGGAGAAGAGAAGAATGGAGGAAACAAAGAAGGAGTTGCATGAGCTGAAGGAGAAACCCCCAGAAGGAAAAAGAGTTGTGCAAATAAAAGAGGGAAGCGCAACAACAACAGGTACAGTAGGGAGCGTAGCATGTGCAAATAGATGAAACAACACCCGTACTAGTAGTGGATTCATCAGAACATCTGACATCAGGCAGACATGGTGAACCATTACAAGAGAAAGACTTTGCTTGTGAGATAGAGAAAGCACTTCATCAGTTGGATATGGATAAGGAGAAATGGAAATTTGAATAGGACATCGACCTTATGCCTCATCACCAAGAGTTCTACTTACCTACTTCACCACATCTAGATGATGAGAAGGTCTCCAGTGACTGAGGAGGCACTAAGATCCTCGGAGATCAACCAGAAGGAGAGATTCCCACCATCTCATTTGACGAGTCTTAACATAGAGTTTTGCAGTCTCGTAGAGTGTTGACTCCAGATGATTATACATCTCCTATGCAAGTTGAGGAATGAGTGATCGTGTCTGACGTGAAAAAACATCAAATAGCCTTTGCTAACGCAACTAGAGTGTATGTCAAAGCCACTAGCTCAAGTGTTCACTCTCTAATAGCTAAGAATGAGAAAATGGCTAAGGAAATACAGACGACCAAGAAAGGAGGAGAGTTGGTGACAACCTCTACCCAAGCTAAACTAAAGAAGGAAATACTAGATGAAGTATTGTGCCTTGACACAATTATGCGAGCATTGTACTCCTAGTTTGGCACTGTGCATAAGGCAGTTGTCCATCTCAATGGATGGCAGTAGAGATGTGCTAGAAGAGCACATATCTTGACAAACTTGCATGTTGTCATTAATTACATGCAAGAATGGATGATGAGATACAACGGAGCCCCACTTCAATTGCCTAAGATGATGAAGGCCAGTGCAGTCGAGCTGAAGCCACGTATCTGGAGTCAAATCCAGAACGATGAAGAGCTCCTACAGCTCATCGCTAGCATACAAGCTTCCCATGCACGTGTGTTCAAGAGTATGGATGTTGTGATGTGAGCACATGCAATCCAATCTATTGGGACTCTCACCCGGGTGGAGACAAAGACACAGGTCTGACTAAAGCTTGACTCATACTTTAACAATTTGATGCACATTGCTACTAGCCTAGACTTGCCCATCCATGCAGACATCATGCACAAGTATGTTGCTGGTCCAACCACATTAAAGACAATGATGTGCATGCTCATAGAGGAGATGGATAGAGTAGCCTGAGAAGCATACCTCGATGCTATCGAGGCAAGAGTCAGGTTCTAGAAAGATGTCGCCTTGGAGCACACAAACACCATCAAGGACTACCAATCTTAGCATCAGTAAGTTATTGTTCATCATCACAAGGATGTTGACGAGTTGGAATTCCATGGCTATCTAAGTCAGAGTGATGTCTAGCATGGTTTCCTCAAGCCATTTTGTCTCACATGGGTACATGTGCATTATAATGTAATGTCATGTAAAGTGAAAGTCAAGTGTCGATAGTTGGATGTAACAATCATACAGAAGATGAAGAGTCATAAGGGTAGATGAACTTTCATAAGGGGAATGTCAAGGGTCACCCCACCCTTTCCTATGAATAGTCCCTCACAACTCATTGCATAGGATTTTGGTTAGACAAGCTTGCGATAAGACTATCTTGGAGAGAGCTTGGATAGTATTGTAACGAGCCTTGGCTTCTCCATTGTGCAGAGATAGTACATCTCTTTGGAGGAGCAGGTGGTTGTGGCAGTAACGTTCCGCTATCGAAACTAGTGGTTGGAAATGGATGTATTTTATGACTGGAACTTACGCTTCTTAATATAACAAGAGCCAACATGTTTCATGCATATGTTTTATTGTATTCTAAGCTACCTAGTTTACTCTAAATGATATATGTATTGGTTTACTTATGCATGCATGTATAACTGTGTATGTATGTATGTATGAATATTTCTGAAATGTGTTTTTGGTTTAACCATCACTCTGGATTGCTTTCTAAGTTGCCTTCCAAGTTGTGATGTATCTTTGCTCATGTCTTCCCTTCTTAAATGCATGCTATCACAGGTTTCCAAAGGGTGCACTCATCTCAACCCCCATGTGTTAGAACAAATCATGCACCTTCCTTGGCTCACTGCAGTTGTCACGCCCTTGCTACTAACAGAGTTATCATACTTTCCTCTGTGTGAAATTGCGGTCAAGGCATTACCTTATGATGCACTATTGGGACTCCTACACCAAATGGTATGAGGTCTAATTGGGACTTCTTACCAAGCAGATCCCCTAACATGTTGTCGGGTCTAGCACCATCAATATTTTTGGCACTAGAAGGAGGCAGGATGACAAGTTGTGTCCTCTAATCTTGTTTTGAACCTTTGCATATCTGTAATGGATTATTACACTCTTCTCCCTCCATGTTTCTTTTGAATCATGAAGATGTCACCATCACGAGCGAGTTCTTTGATCTCTTGTCCACTCACACATATGATGGGGAAGGAAAAGTGGCCTCACCTGAGTTCTTACATGACTTTATTTCCATGCTTCATGAGGAAGATGGGTGTTTTG
Organism: Pinus tabuliformis; assembly: GCA_031772625.1. Lineage (NCBI taxonomy): Eukaryota > Viridiplantae > Streptophyta > Pinopsida > Pinales > Pinaceae > Pinus > Pinus tabuliformis. The sequence goes on along the minus strand of CM062804.1, from coordinate 818,085,770 downwards.
ATGAACAAGCCAGCTTGCTTCTTGCATACACACTTCGCGAGTCTTCACTTCAATGGCTGTGTAGCCTACTGGCTGACAACGCACACTCACTTGAGCACTTCTATGATCTTATTGAAGACACTTTCCATCATTTTGATCCAAACCACCTTGACCAAAAGCTGCTACAACAACGGAGGGCTTTTCATGAATTGACTACGGATTTTTGGCAGTGCTTCTGTGACTTGCAGTTTCAAGATCCGAAGAGCTAGATAAAATTTTTCTATCTTTGGGACTGGTTTGAGTATTGTATTAAGAAATCTACTCGACCCAAGAAGAATTTTGAAATCGAGCCTCACTCAACATTCTTTAGTGATGGAGTTACACAATCTCAGATGAAGATGGTCACTGTCACAAGTGACTGTCCGCCATCCCCTCATCAAATAGCTCCACCACTGCAGAGTGATGTTGAGGATCATGCTCACACACCTGTTCAGTTGTCACATCCTCCCAACATCACTTCTCTTAATTTTCGCACAGATTTGGTTGTGATTCCATCGAGATGTCATATGCATTTTGTTCCACAATCTTCGTATTCGCACTTGGTTGTTCCTATGGATGATATTGTCTTGTGTTCTTCCATTCTGGACTCTATACTTGTTGTGAACAAGGAACAAGACACTAACAGAGTTAGTGTTGCACAACCAACATGCTCTATCGTTCATGAAGAGTATGAGTGGGAGCTTGAGCATCAACACTTGGCAAAGGATGACTCCCTTCCATCCAAGCCCCCTCCGTTCTTTCTTGACACCTTTGATGAACCTACCATCCATGCTTTCAAATGTGTATCTTCATCCATAGATGCACTTATTATTGATCACTCGGAGGACACACCGGATGTCAGTCCCTCATCCAACAACGAAGAGGATAAGTCTTTCATTGAAAATCCACTTGACCTTTCATCTGTCTTTTCTAGACACATAGAGGATGAATTTTTTCACTTCTTATCTATCCCTCTGTTTGATTCATTGATCATGAGGATGCTGATGAAATCATTGATTTTTTTATCATGGCTATTATGATCCATTTACTCCCGTATTCAATCACGATCATGTTTCTATCACAGTTAACTTTTCGAAGCCACCGGTTTATGAGGATCTATTTGACGATGAAGTTGAAACACTTAAGACTGTCGAGGCACCTCAGCCCGTGTTGATGCTTATGTGAGGCCCTCGTTGACTTGGGCTCAGTATCACTTCTGATTAAGAAACTTTTCAATCACCGAAGTATCCTCATCACTCGTCTGTATGCATTGAAGATCAATCTCACACAAAAATCATGCTTCCTCCTCTTGAAATGCACTATCCTATTGCTCAAGCATTGGAGGAATCTTACATTGCAAGCACACGTGCACAACACAGGTTGTCTTTGTTTCTATCATTTTCTTGAATGTCACAGCCAAGACTGTGCTTATGCTTCAAAGTTGCACACAGTGTCATACAACATCATGATATGTGCACGGGTGGGTCTTCATACACTTGCACTCACTTATGTCCCATGGGCATACTGGATCACGAAGTGTGGTTGTCTTCATTTTTATATCTTTCTTTCTTACTGGTTGGCATAATTGGGTTGCTCATCGACCAAGCCTTCACCAACATGGGTCGACCAATGCGCTGGTGGCCGCATTGGAAATGTCACTTCACGTGATCAAGCCCGTGCATAGTTGGTTTAGGAGTAGGAGTAGTGTTTGCTTTCAGTTGGTTTTCCTGCATGCTTGTTTGCTTACTTGCTTTGTTTGTTTATTTGTTTACTTGCTTGTTTTCTTACTTTCTCTATTTTCACTTTTGCTTCTTCTTTGCTTTTTTGTTTGTAGGTTAGTTTTACATGAAACTATGCATGACTCTTGAAACGGGCTGGGTAAAATACAAGAGGCCTTGAACAACTATCACTACTTGGTTATTTTTCATCCTGCCTCTGTACGAAGAACTCGTTACCTTTACTCCATGATACATCAAAGGAAAAAATGTTCTCTTCGAAGTGAACCTTGGTGAAAACATGATGCTTGCGTTCCAACTAGTGTCACCTATTCTAGTTGGTTATTTTTGGGTTAACCCTTGTTAGCTTAGTCAAGTAGAGTAAGGTGAGGGGGAAAACCTTAACATGCACGTCAAAGGTATAATCAACTAATTCACTGCTAGAAAAACTGCTTCTTCTCTCAATAAGTTGGGATCCCTCTTCCGCCTCCGAAATGAATAAGTGTTATGCACAGTTATGAAAACGAAAATGAAAAAAATGGAAAGTGAAAAAATTCAAAATGAAAAATGAATAAGGCGAAAGAAGAGAAAGGCTTCCTGCGAAGAGAGGTGATGCAAGTAACTCTGTCAGGGTACTAACTAGACTCGTTGGTAGCAGAGCCATGCTTGTGCTCCTATGTGACTCTGTCAGGGTACTGTCGAGGCCTGCTGGCTGTAGAGCAACACCAGAGAGGAAACTACAACTCTGACGACTATACTACTTGTACACCAATATACCTCTCAACCCCAATCGGAACAACTATGCTTCCTTCTCTTGGAATGTGTGTCAATCGACCATAAGCTTGGAATATGTTGCATCTTACAATCAAGATACTGTGAAACCAAGATGAACTGAGAACTGAAAAATACTTTTGAGGGTGCTAGAGTTGCTTTTCATGAACAAGGTCCATTCAGAGAGCTAGAGTTCTACCCGTGTGTCACCAAGTGTCGTAGCAGCTACAACCACCCTCCAAAATTTTCCCTTAGCTTCATTTTGGAGGCTGCCTACCAACATTTCATAGCACAGTGCCTTGCTTCATCAAATACACAAGATTCAGTGTTTTTATTGCACAAAGGCAGCCTGTTGATCAAATCTTGACGTATTCCCCTCACAGGTTGATCACCCGGACTTGGTCCAGCTGTAGGCTGAGCAAAACCCCCAAGAAATTGCATAATTATAGAGGGAAAATAGCCTTCCCTCTAGATATTGCACAATTCTGTCTTGCAGCCTGCTAGGCTTCAGATTTCTCAATCCTGCCAGTCAAGCTTCACCTAGAAAGTTGTGCAATCCTTCCTAGCAGGCGTGCTTGGCCTAGGAAATGCTTAATCTTGGGTAGTAGTTAGTTGCTCTACCTAGAAATTGCGCAAATATACTGGGAAATCAGCTCAGCTCCCATCCAGAAATGTGCATTTTCTCCCACCAGTTGAGAAGGCTCATGCATGAGCAGTTGGGTTGACCAGTTCCACCCGGGACCAAGGAAACTTGATTTTCATGCATGGCTTGATTTTTCTTGCAAAATAACAAGGAAACATGCAAAAAGAATACCATGATTTAGGGAGCTATTTTTAGCATCTGAAGGTTTCATGTAACTTCGTTTTAGAAACTTTCCTCCAAGTGTTGCTTTTTCCTAGATTTGTGGCATGCACGTCATGAGCTCAAACTTATTCATCCAATGCATCAGAGCTCATTCTTTCACATCGATATTGGAGCTCTGACATCCCACAGTACATCCATGACTCTTTGACACATATGGCTTAGTTTTTCATGGGTATGTGGTCTCAACTTGTCTTTTTTGGATTTTTTGCCACTTTTTATGTTTTCTCTCATGTGAGTGTTGTTTTCTTGATTTCTTTGAATGAATTCTACCGTCTACATGGATACTAGCTTGTACTAGCACCGTTTCAATTTTCGTTGCTATCTCACTGCTATCACGTGCATGAAATTGTATTGCACAGACGGTTGTCGATTCGGCGACTCGCTTCACCCACATGCATGTTGATCTGTTCACTGAATCTTTTATTTAATGTTTTAATGCATGATCGATCACTTCTACTTTCTCTTAGCATCACCATGCATTCACTTTCATATTTTCTTTCAGTTACTCGTCGACGAATTTGGGCAGCCTTGGCCGCGACTCTGCCTCACCCAGATAGCATTGTGCAATCTAGAGAGGGAAGGCTTTCTGTTCCTCTCTAGAAATGTGAATTTCTTCCTAGACACTATCCTCCAGAACTATTTTGCACATTTATGAGGGACTATGACTGCTGCCGCAAAAAATTATGCAATGCAGTCCCTTAGCCTGCAGTCATTGCCATCTAGAATTGTGCATTGTAGAATCCTAGTATTCAACAATTAGCCTAGATTGTGAATTGGACAAATACAGCAACCAATCTTGCCTCCGAGACTACCCAGACTACCTTTTTTGTAGTTTTCGTATCTAGTCACACAGTCTCCTAGAAGAAATTGTGCAATCTTTGCCTATCATTCCCTAGGTATGTGTTATATCATTCCTCGAATTTGCTTTGGTTTTCACTGGAAGATTTCTTTCCATCCAAGTTGCTTTGTCACTAGATCATTCAGGTATTCATCCACCTCTTAGCACTACAGGACTAATGACCTCCAAGAGAGGGGGACCAGAGGACACTAATGGAAGTGAAATTGGAGTAGTAGTTGGGCACGTGTCTGCATATCTACCGATCTATGAAGATACCAAGTTGTTTCTGGACAAGGATATCAAGCTTAAATGGTAAGATGTCAATGAAGCCATTGCATGGACTTTTGGGGAAGACCTTGAAGATCTTCAAGTGTATGTGAACATTGACAAGTCCGTCTTGTACCGTATTTCATGCAGATACCCTGCGTTCCCATGTGTGAACATGATACACTGGATCGTCTCGCACACTGATCCTGAGACGATGACTCTGAGCAGTGTTAGTGGGACAAAGCTTTCCACCTTCTGCGCATAGGATTATGATGAGATGTATGCGATGTCAAAGCCCGTGACTATCATGGAGACTCCTTTCAGCTTACCTAGCACTAGTGCTAATTCGAGAGACATTCTGAAGAACTGGGTAAAGGAGCTGGTTATTTTCATGTTGACTATGTGGCCATGAAACCATGAAAACATTCCCACAGAGTTCGGTGATCGCGCTGGACCAACTGGTTAGAGAGGTTAAACCATGTAAATGGTTCAACATGCTGGCTCATGAGTTGAAGCAATAGGTACTGAAGGCTCGATAGTCACCCGGAGGTATGCAAGCAGAGATCTACATGTCCTCCTACATCTTATATGCAATCTATGCCCGACAAGGGTTCCCAGGCTTGGAGTCCGCATGGTCACCGATGGAGACTGTTGTTAACACATATTGCAAGTGGTTGTCTGAATGCATCTTCAGAGGAGTAATCACATGGTTGTCTGATTATTTTTCAGCCCAGTCTACAAGATGATATTTGAACAGGAACCACCCTGCATGTTGAAGGAAGCAATGGAGGCACTAATACACATTTTTGAATGGCATGCCTCACCATTTGGCACCTTCATACGAACGTTCAGTGCGAAGAAGCCTCTGCATGTTTTACTGAAGTTTTCCTTGGACATACTTGTCATGCAGGAAGTAGCATATCACATCTTAGCACGATTAACATCTAGACTGCATAGGAAGAAGAAGGCACCTTGGCTCGCTCTTCTGTTATGGATTGGGCTATACGAGATACAAAGTTTCAGGCAAGCGGATGTCGATGTAGAACTGATGAAGAAGTATCCTTTCAACCTTCATAGTCACAATTCGTATAGCCCACATTGCATTGTAAAAGACGACTGCACGAGAGTACAATTCAACTAGATCCACGGGGCATGTCATTGGGCAGAGGAGGACCCATGGAGATACTATTACACCTCGTCTAGGCTCAATGAACAAATGGGCTTCACTGTGGACTGGTTAGTGAAGGAGCATGAAGCAACATGCTGAATAGCACTAGCAATAGAGGCAAGCATAGCACGACATGACAAGGGCAAGAGGAAGATTGTCGATCACATTTTTGAAGAGCAAAGCTACAAGTTCCGAGCAAATCCACTGATAGAGAAAGTAACTTTAGCTATAGAGGAAAATAGGCAACAACACAACAAGCGAATCATGCAAAGGTAGAGGGAGAAGAGAAGAATGGAGGAAACAGAGAAGGAGTTGCATGAGCTGAAAGAGAAACTCTAGAAGGAACAAGAAATGCGTAAGAAGGAGATGGAAGTGCACCAACAAGAGGTACAGTAGGGGATGCAACATGTGCAAACAGATGAAACAACACTCATACTGGTAGTGGATTCATTAGAACAGTTGGCATCAGGCAAGACAAGGTGAACCATTGTAGGAGCAAGACTTCGCTCGCGAGATCAAGCAAGAACTTCAACAGTTGGATATGGATATGGAGCAATGGGAATTGGAACAGAACATCGACTTTATGCCTCATCACCAAGAGGCTGACTTACCTGCCTCACCACATCTAGATGATGAGAAAATCTCAAGTGGTCGAGGAGGCACCAAGATCCTCGGAGATCAACTAGAAGGAGAGATGCACAACATCTCATTTGATGAGTCTCAAAATAGATTTGTGTAGTCGCGTAGACTGTCGACTCTAGATGATCATACATCTCCTACACAAGTTGAGGAACGAGTGATCGTGTCTGACGTGTGCAAACATCTAACAACCTTGGCCGATGCAAATAAAGAGCATGCCAAAGCCACTAGCTCAAGTGTTTTCTTTTTGATAGCTGAAAATGAGTTAATGGATAAGGAACTATAGATGTTCAAGCAAGAAAGAGAGTTGGTGACAATGTCTGCCCGGGCTGAACTGAATAAGGAAATACTAGATGAAGTATTGTCCCTTGACACAGATATACGAGCATTGTAATCCCATTTTGGCACCCTTCATAAGGAAATTGTCCATCTCAACGGATGGCAGCAACGATGTGCTAGAAGAGCATGTATCTTAATGAACTTTCATGCTACCATTGATTACATGCAAGCATGGACGATGAGATACAACTAATCCCCGATTCACTTGCCTATGATGACAAAGGCCAGTGCAGTCAAGCTAAAGGCATGTATCTAGAGTGAGATCTAGAACTATGAAGAGCTCCCACAAGTCATCACTAGCATACATGCTTCCCATGCACGTGTGTTCAAGAGTATGGATGTTTTGGTGAGCACACATGCGATCCCATCTATTGGAAATATCACCCAGGCAAAGACAAAGGCACAAGTCCGACTAGAGCTTGACTCATACTTCGATCAGTTGATGCGCATTTCTACCAACCCAAACTTGCCCATCAGTTCATACATCATGCACAAGTATGTTTTTGGTCTAGCCACATTGAAGAAAATGATGTGCATGTTCACAAACGAGTTGGCTAGAGGATCCCGAGCAGTGTACCCAGATGCTATGGAGGAGAGAGTCAAGTTCCTGAAATATGTAACCTTGGAGCACACAAACACCATCAAGGACTACCAATCTTGGCATAAGTATGTTACTGTTTATCATCGCGAGGATATTGAGGAGTTGCAATTCCATGGTTATCGAAGTCAGAGTGATGTCTAGCATGGCTTTCTCAAGCCATTGTTTCTCACATGGGTACATGTTTATTGTAATGTAACGTCATGTCAAGTGTAATTCAAGCATCGATAGTTTGATGTAAGAGTCAGAGTAGATGAAGAGTCATGATGGTAGATGAACTGTCAGAAGGGGAATGTCACCCCACCCTTTTCTATAAACAATCCGTCATAACTCATTGTATAGGATTTTTTTCAACCAAGATTCTGATAAGACTATCTTGGAGAGAGCTTGGATAGTATTATAAATGAGCCTTGGATTCTCCACTGCGCAGAGCTAGTACATCTCTTTGGTGGAACAGGCGGTTGTGGTTGTAACATTCTGCTATCAGAATTAGTGGTTGGACATGGATGTATTGTATGAATGGAACTTAAACTTCTTAATATAACAAGAGCTAGCATGTTTCATGCATATGTTGTATTGTATTATAAGCTACCTAGTTTACTCTAAATGATATACGCATTGGTTTTCTTACGCATGCATGTATATCTATCTGTGTATGTATGTATGAATCTTTCTGAAATTTTTTGTTTGTTTAACCATCACTTTGGATTTCTTGCTAACTTCCCTTTGATGTTGTGATGTATCATTGCTCATGTGTTCCCTTCTTAACTATGTGTTGTCATAGGTTTCCAAGGGGTGCTCTCATCTCAACCCCCGTGTGTTAGAACCTATCATGCACCTTCTTTGGCTCCCTACAGTTGTCACACCCTTGCTACCAATAGAGTTATCTTACTTGCGTCTATGCGAAACTGCGGTCAAGGCATTACCATACGACCCACTGTTGGGACTCCTACACCAAATGGTCTGAGGTCTAATTGGGACTTCTTACTAGGGAGATCTCTTGACATGTTGGTGGGTCCAACACCATCGACACAACTATATAAGTTTCCTATCTCTATAAAATTACTTTTGTAGCATTTCTTTGGCCACAAGACAGTTATGTAAACTTGGATTTGACCTGTTGATATTGACGTTGAAAAGTTGTGTTGCCAGAAATTTTCACCACTAAACCCTATAAGGTTACAAAGATGGTCTTATTGCTCTATCAAACCTTAGGATTTTGGTACTTTTCGAGCTTCTGTTAATACACAATTTCATTCTTGAGAAGATAATTCCTACCCGAAAGATGAATTTATACTCTTACTATCTTTTTAAGGGTTTAGTAATGGATATCATCTCTAGGTGTACGCCTTTTTTGCTTTATTAATCAAACATTGTGTTAATGACTCTCGTAGTTGTTTGAGATGGTTTCTTAAATATTTTTCGAAATGCTCCTTCTCTCTCTTTTGGTTAATGTTTTTAAGCTATGAAAGGTTTTTAATAATCTAAATAATAGGTTATTCCTCCTTACTCTAGTCTATCACTAAATCTCATGACTTAATAATGGTTATAATTTTAGTGTCTTATGCTTTTGTGATAGGTGAGGTTCTCGATTAGTCCTTTGAGGATACAAGTAAAAATATTTCCTTATTTTGTGGGGTAATTTCTTTTTTATAACCTTAAACATTTCATCGTTTTATGCTTTAACTTATAATAACTCAAGGACCCTCTCGTTACTTGTCTTCAAGTAATTATAAATTTTTCTTCTTTTGGAACTGCTCGACATTTAGTTACCTAGAATCTCACCATTTTTAACTGACAACTCCCTTTGCCTCCAAGTTGGCTTAATACATGGTTCTTCCTAGGTGTTCTTGAGTGAGACAAATATGTTACAACATATACAACGTTTTTTGTCTTGTTTAATCTTCTTTTGGTTTGTCTTTTGCCATGTCAGTAATTTGTAGAATGTAGTTTCCCTGGAGGAACAACCCTCTTTTTCCTTAGTATAGGCAATATTACCTAGCGAGAGTCTAAGTATAGTTTGTATATATATCAATTCATCTTATTAATTTCTCTAGTAACAAAATTTGTATACAACATCAAATAAAATATTATATATCCTATAGAAAGATACATTTGTACCTCAAACTCTTAAGGCCATTTCACCCAGTACATATATATTATATTCACATATATCATTTCATGTATTTTATTTTTATCTACTGTGTTATGTTTTTCCTACCTAGTTTAATATTGTTCAAAAGAAAAGAGCTTACTCTAACACCATGCAAGTCCTATATTCTATGCTAAACAAATGTACAACTACAATATTTCTCTTTGTATTTGTAACAATCATAGTAACCTATACATCATCGTTTTCATGTTTTCCATGGTTCTCACACTTCAACATAGTTTAAAATGTATCACTACATTAATAAGTGAATAAATGAATATAAATAACCTATACTTTAACTCTAGAGTGAAGAAGTCGCAAAATTGCATATATATTCTAAATTACTATTTTTTTTTGTATTCTTAGGTAAATATATATGTGTGTGTGTGCATGTTCTTTACATATATTAAAAAGAAATGGGTGTGACCTCCAGTGTCACAAACTCCTTTGTATGTTAATACTCACTTAATAACAATGTTCACCACTATAAAATATCACTGATTTTACTGCTATGATTACAACTTTTTTCACGTCTACAAATTCAAGAGAGAAAATCCTTTAGAGAGTTATCTATGCCTACAATTTACAAGTCTTTCAGATATATCATTCAAATGTGAAATATTCTTTGGAATTATAAATTTGAACATCATAATTAGAAATTATAAAAAAAACAACGCACACAATCACATTCAATGAATATAATCATTTGTTTCCCATTGCATTTTTGCATAGAAACATAAATTATCTTCTGAAACAAAGTAGAACATAAAGAGTTTCTGACATATTAAAATACAAAATTATAAACATTGACTTGAAAGTTTCTTCTCCTGGGAAACTAAGGGTCAAGTAATTGGCTCCTCCCTTCCTTGACACAACTTCTCCTACTCCCCCCCAAGCAACCAGACCTACAATTACCTGTATCCTCTTCCTCGTTTTGTTTATTCTGTCAAATTTCTTCTCAGGAAAATTATTGAACAAAAGCCATAAATTCATATATTTTTATCGATCAACCACTTATGAGTGATTATTAACTGCCTCCATCTCATCAACAGGTGGAAGGTCACTAACTTCTCATAAATGAGCTGTTGTTTCCCACTTCTAGAGACAACTTCATGTCTTCTAGGGAACATTAAATTGGTCAATACAATAATTTTAGAATTAAATCCAATCACCTAGATTAGTTGCCTAGGAATTTCTGATGGATAAAATAATTTTCCAAAATAAATTGTAGCCTATTTTCACTTTCATCCATCTGTACTTCCACAATTAGTTTCCCTTTTTTATTCATAAAATAAAACATAAATACAACTCTACAACAAGAACAGTACATTATTTATTATCGGCATGATTACTGAAAATTATATGTCTCTGTCTTACTGATCTGGGATACTAACTCAAAAAATTAAACTTATATCAATATAAATAAAATGAATTCCTTAAGCTGAGGGATATCACATGCACCATTTTGGCAATGAGATTTGCAACAATGAGAATTAGACTAGAAAAATAAGGTTTTACCTCATAATTTGAAGATTTGCACAATGAAATTTGATAATCTTGTTCCAAACGCCAACAGAAGTGAAACTCACTTACACGCCGAGAGAAGGTTTCACAAACTCACTTACAAGCCGAGAGAAGGTTTCACAATCACGTATGAACTCAACCTTTACCTGTGTTCTTTTGATTTCTTATGTTACATATATAACTCTTTGTAAATATTTCTAATATTTCGGGTATTTTCAATGGCTATATTTCTTTATTTTTCAGCTTAATTATATGTAGTTGAACGAGTAGGTCAAACCATGAATTTTCATCAGGGTTTTGGTTACAGTGATTGTCTTCTCTAGAGTTCTTAGTGATGGAATCCAATTCTAACGGTATTAAAAAATAAACAATCTTCATAATATAATCTTAATTTCAAACCCTAACTTGTCTTCTTAAAAAAGGGTTTCCCTTTATTTGCATACATTGTTTCGAACTGATATATTTTATTCTGAAAAAAGCCTTAATGTGAAGATTTATCTTCCCTTACCATAGGTGAAAATTCTAATTGTCATGATAAATTTTCACATTTCTTTAAGACAATTTCCGAAGGAATTCGAGGATTAGACTAAGGAACTCTTCTTATTTTTCGCAGGTTAGTCTCGGCGGTGTTGGGGTTTTTGGTTAAACATTTCCTTGATTTAAACACTCACAATTTTTGTTCCCTCCTCCACGACCTCTACAGGTGCTCATTTACCTTTAACTTTCACAAGTTATCAATGCCATTCATAGGCTCAACTTGTCGAGATCATATGAAAAATTCTTTACTTTAAGGTTTAATAGAGAGCGCCTTATCTCGCCTAAATTTCACTTCTTCGATTTTGGCCCTTTTTGGAAGGCTGAATAAAAGTATTTGGCGCAAATGCCCTTTTTCTGTAGACAATTTTGACATGAATTGTATTTTTACAATGGGGGTTTACACCTATAAATTCCTGGATTTTCTTACCCTGAAGTTTGATGTGCAGATGATACTTGTGACCAGGAATGTAAACTTTCCTTGTTACATTTCCCAATTAGAAATTGTATCTTATTCTCTTGTAATTTATTGTGCATGTCAATGAAATATGTATACCCATATAGGGTTTATTCAACTTATTTATAATTTAAGGTCGAGGGCTACAAGGGCACGCAATATATTTGTGTAATTCTTTTTTTTTTCTTTTAAACTATAGCATATTATTGTGTTCCCATTTAGGGATTGGAATTGGTTCTATTTTTTTTTACCCTGCAAACATATAATACTTGTTTTATTTTTCTCTTGGGTGCAATTATTAGGTGCTCATGGCATTATTATCCTCTTTATTTATTATGCATGCATACATTATTTCTTTCACTACAGACCATGTATTATTTGTCAAGGCAATTTTTTAGTGGCTCTGAAAATAATTGAGCAATCAACTCTTTCTTTATATGAAGGTAACTTCTTAGAATAACCACGCCCCTAATTCATGAAGTAGGTGTCTTTGCACTGATGGATGGATAATTGGCTTTTGACATTTGATCAAATTTATCGCAATAGTAGGGAGGTTGCTTTGTATTTTTCTTCCTAAATTATTTGCTAAGAATGTTATGGATCTCCCTATCAACTATTTGGATAATGGTGAATTCTAATGGGTTGGTCATGGCTCTACTCAAGATCAAGCAAGTGCTGGGATAACACATTGAGAGGCATGCTCACTTCTATGCATATACCTAATTCCCTCTAGCCACCTCAACTTGGAGATAAGAGTTGTGCCACTAGTTCTTTGATATCATACATGACATATAGTTCACATCAACATAGCATATTTGTGGCAACATATTGCTCGGAGACATACTTAAATGATGTTAACTCACTAAGATGTAGGGCTTTCAAGGAACACTACCAAATCTAGACTTGGAACAACATTTATTTAATCTAGTCATTGTATTTATAGTCTAATTGATGCTCTCATTGTGGGCATAATGGTTCTGAACCCACATAGGCTCCTATCAAGGATAGTCTCCTATCAAGGATAGTTTCCTAGATGAGATTAACATGGAATATATTCTATATGTAAATATTTTGCACTTTGCAATTTAACAATGTTACGAACTTAGTGTGAACTTTACCAACTTTGCCATTTTTTATAGGTTGCATCAAATCACAAATTTCATGTTGATTTTAAAAACTGGTGATGCAACATCACCCCTTTTCATTTAAGTTAAAACTTCAACATTTTTTAACCAAGACATCAAAAACCCAGTATGATGATTATGAAAGACATGAAAAACCATATTAAAATGAAAAAGTGGTGATGAAGCATCAAGTTATTTTATTTTTCAAGGTTAAAATTCAAATATTTTTCAAGCATGGTATTAAAGAAGAAACATAATCACTTAGAAAAGAATAAAAAAAACAAATTGAAATGCAAAAGTGGTGAAAATTCAAACATTTTTCACTCATGTCATTAAATGTCAAAAATATTGGCTATTAAAAATCCTATAACTTAGCACTTAAAATTTCTATACCTTTTTATTTTTTTAATGCTTATTTTTAAAATATTTTTGAAAGTTGTTTAACTGTTTTTGGGTTTTAAATTATCAATTAATTAAAATTATACCCTTGACCATTATACCAACGGAAAACACATATACTCAACAATGAATCTAAAAGTGACATTACATCAATTTTGTTTATTTATTAATTATTTACATTATATATATATATATATATATATTATATATATATATATATATTCAAAAACTCACTTTTTTTTTCCTGACAAAAAGTATTAAAAATTTCTAATTTTTTCGAAGGACTTGAAAAACATTACACTAAAAATTAAAAAAAGAAAATAGAAAATTAAAAATAAACTAAGAAAAAAATTAAAAACAACAAAAAATAATAAATTAATTTAAATTAAAAAAACAAATAATTAAAACAAATTAAAAATAATATAAAAAAAATTGAAAGATTATAAAAAAAATATATAATTATAAAAAAATATAAAAATTATAAATTTTAAAAATAGAAAAACACAAATATATTAAAATTAAAAAGAAACTACTTGCAAAAAAAAGAAAAGAAAAGAAAAAAAAACAAAACAATAAAATTGTTGTGTGGGGGAGGGCTATTGAGTGTTGTGTGCAGGAGGGCGATGCCCACCATCCTGCACTGCCTATTGTGTGTTGTGTTGGACATTGAGGGTGAGCATTATAAGCCATATAACTTCATGCACATGAGGGATTACAAGTCATGTATCATGGTGATGGAGTATGAATACGTTGATGGCTTATACATCGTGTATCATAGTAATGGAGTGTGTAAATAAGGAAGCCTAAAATCTTATTGTTTTGTGTGGTTTTCGAAGACAAATTATTGGAGGTGATAACTACCATATCATGTTACTTTTGGAGGCATAAGATTGGGGTTCATCACTACAGTATCCATAACCCATCACACAATTCATTCCCACATAGTCACGCCATTCATTCCCCCACTTGCTAGGAATGAATTTCTGCCACCTACAATAAGAACATGGATGATCCATTCACTCATACCATGGATGAGTCATTCACTTGAATACATCATGACCAATGCTCCACTCCGACATGTCCTAGTCCCTGTTATTCACTCTACTCAAGTGAACTCACTTTGCCCTAATGCCAAAAAAATCACTTGTTTCACTCTACTCCACAACATGGTGAGAGCTTGTTGGGTTCCATTTCAGCAATTTCCTGTTATGTTCCACCTTGGAACTTCCACTACACGTAATGTACACAACGATGTTTGTTTAAAAACATGGAATGGTATTGTAACTATACAACATATATGTAGAAGATTATAAACTGGAAATTTCGCCGAGAGGTGCAAAGGAACATCGATAGGTGGAAAAGGGGAATGTGGAAGGCAATAATCTAGCCAAATATCTAGAAAATGAAATACAATCAAATTTTGAGCTTTTATATATAATTATAAAAAATGTAAGAGGAGGTTAAATGAAAGAAGAAAGTTACAGTAACATAAATGTCCCATAACAATTGCAATCCTTCCTAGAATAAGGTACATAGTAGAGGAGTTCAATTTCTTTGGGATTTTTAAAAATGGCATGAAATAAATCCTTGAAAGGAGGGGAAGAGGAAATTAATTTAAGAAATTAATGAAGGGGGAGGGCAAGAAGTAGAAAGATAGTAGGGATCACTTGAGCGATGGAGGTGACGGAGACCGTTTCGAGGCGCAGATACGGGTAACTGTGTTTTTTTACCCTCTATTACTGTTGGTACCATTCTTAGGGTTCAATGTCACTCTCTACTAGCTGTTACCTCCATTTCACGCCCATTGCTAACCCTGTCGATTACATTGACCCGATATCGCTGCAGCATGGAGGATATGGAACATAATGCAGTCGACTAGTCTGTTAACCCAAACCCCGACCAACAAATCTTCTGGTGACCTAACCCTACGTCGGCCCTAACCATTCACTGTAATATATTTGTCTTTGATCACACCGGCTCACCCCCTGTGGTTACTGTACTCGGAACTTCTGCCTCTATCCTCCATTTGTCTAGCCTCTCTATCGATTCTCCGGAACTAGACTTCCCACTGCTCTCACCTGCGACCCTCCACCTACTCACTATGTTCTCACCCTCCTCTCCGCCTTTCGAATCCTCACCTCCTCGTCAATACTTTTGCACATGTCACCTATCCTACCCATCTGGGCCTATCCCTCCAATGTGTCTATGTCGCAGCCGCCAGCCCCAGGTATCCCATCCACCACAGAGGCGGTAACATCCTCGGCTTTACCTTCTGGGTGCTTCGAAACCTTGGTAACAATGCCCTCAACAAGAGACCCAGGGTACACCTAACCCTCTACTAGAGCACCCAACAGTGCCTAGATCTAGGAAAAGGAGGACAAAGTGTGTGAAGGCCTCCGAGAAGGACTTCACCCTGAAATTCGGAGAAGGCCTCAATATGGGCGAGGTGGTTAACACAGCCAGAAAGGTGCTAGTGGGTAGGGTTAGAGGCTGAGCCTACACTGTGGAACGCCTCAGCCATTGGGTTAAACAAATTTGGGGAAATAATTTCAAGGACCTCCTCGAACTACAGATCATTCCCCGAGGCTAGTTTGCTCTACACTTCTCTTTAGAGGAATACACCACCTTGGCCCTCTCTCGATACTGACACATTGAAATGGCCCAGCATTGTTGAACCATTGGAGCCCGCTCTTCGATCCTGAATGAGAGCATATTGGGGTCAGGCTAGTATGGGTTAGATTACCTAGCTTCCCCCTGCAATATTGGTCTTAATACGTCTTGGTCTACATTGGGAACGCCTTGGGCACTTATTTGGTTTATGATAAGTCCTCCATTCAATCCAAGAATAGAACATTAGCCTGCATCCTGGTGCACTTGGACACGAGAGAAGGCCTAGAGGAGAAAATCACTCTCAATGGTGGCATTTCAACAAAATACAAATCCTGGATTACAAAGGTGTCCCTTTTAGATGTCGAAGGTGCCACAAAGTGGGACACATATTCAAGGAATTCCCTCTAGTGCGTAAGGCCACAAACCCTACTTTGGGAACAGAAAGCGAGGCAGAGAAGACCACTGCACCCATCCTGGGCTTGACTCCGTCAACTGCTGTGACATTGATTGGAAAGGAACCACCAACCCATCAACTACATCCAGCGGTCCTTTCCCTCCCTCCCTGCCAATGACCAAGTCGCGAGCTGCTATAGAGGTTGCTCGCTCCTTGGTTACTCCTCCTTCTCCGATCTCTATTTTTAATTCTTCACCTGCATTTTTTACATCGCATGTGCATCCTCCATCTGCATTGGATGACACCCTCTCCTCCATCCCCTATCCCCTTATCTCTTAATGACCAGTTTTCTCCACCAGCCCCCCATTGTTCCCCCTCGCCCTACCTCCCCTCACTCTTGCACCCCATCTCTCCCCTCTGATCCATCCCATCCCTACAACCTTAGGTCTCATCTACCCTCAAATGAGGATGGAAAATCACCCTCTAGGCTAGGCCTAATCCCCTCTCCTCCCCCCCACAAATCCATCTATGGCATAAAATCACATTTATCTAAAGCTATTCTGATTTTTGACGCGAAATTTGCCTCTCGCAGACATTCCTCTCTTGACCGAGTACTTAAAGCTTCGAAGACCCATGCACAGTTGCCCCCATGAAGTGGCTCTCTTTCAATTGTAGGGTCATGGCTAGCTCACCCAAAAAACTAGCCCTCATAAGACTCTTTGAATCTGAGTCTATTGACATCATGTTTTTACAAGAATCCTTGGGATACGATGACCTTACCTGCTGGAAACTTGGCTTTCTGAAGCCTAGTTGAATATTTCAATCCCTGGATGTAATAGGGTGATCAGGCAGTTTGGCCTTGGGTTATAACCCTTGTACCATAAACCTGAGGGCCTCCTCGGGGGAGCCAATTTCATTGGTATGGATATCTTCTCATCTAAGTTTGGGATGGACCTCCACATAATCAATGTATATGGATGATGTCACAGTAGAGAGGCCTTTTGGAATCAATTCCTCAATCTATCGATCACATCCTCAGAAAATCTCATCATCGGAGGTGACCTAAATTTCTCCATTAGATACGGCGAATCCCAGGGGACCAATGCACAAGTGGACATGCTAACTGAAACTATGGAGATATTGTTGGACCAACATCATATGATGGACATTCCTATGATCAAAACTCTTCCCACTTGGAGAAATCAGAGAGTGGGTGCAGCTACGTTAGCTAGGAGACTGGACAGATTCCCGATCAAGGACTGTCTGTTTGAAAATCTATCCCTTTAAAGACAATGGGTGGGATTTGGTGGTATTTCATACCACTCCCTGATATTTATGGACATCTTGTGTCCCCAAAAAACAAGGGACAATGTTCAAATTCAACTACACCTAGCTAAGGGACCCATCCTACATCCAATTGGTTAATGATTTATGGTGAATTCATCTGCCATCCAAAGGCAGAACTTCGGCAGAAAGATTCTTCTCCAACCTCTCAGTGCTCAAAAAGCTCTCCATCAAATGGGCCAAGGAAGAAACCAAGAGGGATGACAATACCCTCCTTGAAGTTGAGAAATCACTGGCATCTCTTCTGTATGACCAGAACTAAGCTTTTGCATCTGCTCATGCCAAGACCCATCTAATCAAACTGGAAAATCAGAAAGCCAAAATACTAAAGGATCGGGAAGAAACCTAGCGACTCTGAAGCCATGCAATCTGGTTACAAGCCGGGGATGAGAACACAAAGTTCTTCCAAAATTATGCAAAAGGAAGGAAAATCTCCAATACTATCTAGAATATGCCCATGGAAGATGGAAGCATGGCAACTACCTTCAGACAACTCTCTCACTTGGGGAATACACACTTCAGACACCTCTTTATGGCCCCTCGAGAGGCAACCATTGCTGAAATTGTCCAAATTGTAGGACACTTCCCCAGATTTGTGGATTTGGATTCGACTGAGGATCTCATTTCCCTAGTCACATGGGTGGATCTAGAAGGAATGTTGAAATGGTTCAAGAAAGACAAGAGCCTAGGTCCAGATGGATGGACTATCAAATTCTTCCTTTCCTTATATGAACTCATTAGACTTGATTTGCTTAAGGTTGTGGAAGAATGTAGAACTTCTAGGTGTATGTATGACGCCATTAACTCCACCTTCATTACCTTGATCCCTAAATTCAACTCTCCCACATCCTTCAATGCTTTTCACCCTATCTCCATCTGTAACTGCTTGTACAAAATCATAACCAAGATTATTGCAATTTGGCTCCGACCCATTCTATCATGCCACATCTCCTCTAAACAATTTGCTTTCCTTCATAACAGACAAATTCATGAAGTTGTTGGAACCGCTCAAGAAGCCATCCATTCTATCATGCACAAAAATATTAAAGGAGCCATTCTCAAAATTGATCTTGCCAAAGATTTTAATAGGGTCAGCTAGCTTTATATCAAAATTATCCTCACCCATCTGGCCTTTCCCCCTCCCTTCATCAACTAGATCATGTGTTGCATCAACCCGGCATCCTTCAGTGTCCTCATTAATGGCTCTGCTTCGCATTTTTTTCATGCTGAGAGAGGCGTTCGGTAAGGATGCCCTATTTCCCCTCTACTCTTCTTGATTGTAATGGAGGGCTTGAGCAGACTCATTGAAACATCAAAGAGGGATGGAAGATTACATGGTCTGAAAATGAATGACCTCTGCTACCTCACCCATCTACTTTTTGTTGATGATGTCCTCATTTTCCTAGATGGCAGCCAGCAGGACTCATCTACTTTCCATGACATCCTCAATCTCTTTGCTATGGCCACCGGCATGGAAGCAAATCACTCCAAATCCACCATCACCCTCTCCTATACTTCCCCCCATGAAGCCAGAATTTCTCATCAATTATTTTTGTTCCAACAGCACCACCTGGAGGATGGCCTCAAATACATGGGGTTCTGGCTCAAGCCCCACTTCTATAGAATTGCAGATCGGATTTGTTTTGTAATTAAAATTGACAAGAGGTTGAAAAATTGGAATCATTGTTTCCTCTCAAGAGCAGGTCACCTTGTCTCATAAAATATGTCTTGGAAGCCAGCCCTATATACTCGATGACCTTGGCTTGGATCCCTAAAGGAATTCTTACCTGCATATAGAACATTTGCTGTAGATTCCTCTGGAATAGATACAAAGATGGGAAGCCTTATGCATGGGTAGGATGGAAGTATATCAGTCTACCTAAAAAAAGGGGTGGTTGGGGTCTTAAAAACCTCTCTGTCTTTGCTCATGCATTAGCAGCCAAGATGGGATGGTCCTTGCTCAATTCATATAATCTTTGGACCAAAGTCACATATCACAAATATATCTGGCCACATCATCTCATGGACTCGATACACATCCCAAACTGGCATCGCATAGGCATTTCTATTGTTTGGAAAGTTATACTTCATTCTATGCCCAACATCAAAGCGGTCCTTGCTTGGAATATCAATGAAGGCAATATGGCCCAAATAGGCATAGACCCATGGACTGGTGGGGGTAACATGCACCAACTACCTCGAGAGTTCATATACTTCTTGAACCAGAGGCAAATTAAGGTGATCGGCTAGATAATAGACATGGAGAACAACTTTGGTTTTGAACAAGCATGGTTATCTGCTCAACACCTAGGCATTCCCGATCATTGGCATCAAAGCTGGGAAGGATATCTTAATGCCCTTAATGAAGCTCATGTCCACATTAAGGAGGGCCCTGACGAGCTCATATGGACCTTGGAAAAACACAGGAAATACTCACCCAAAGCCGGCTACCCAAACCTCCTTTCCGACAGCAAACCAACTGTTCTTCTGGACTAGTGATGAAAGATTTGGAAGCACAAAGCACATCCATGAGCTAGACTCTTTATGTGGAATGTGTTCAACAACAAGACACCTATTGGAGAAAATCTTATCCGCAGATCTCACTATGGGCCGCATTGGTGCATCCTCTATACTCAGGCACAGGGAGTCTAATGAACAACTATTTTTATTCTTCCTAATGAATGTACAACTGTGGCAACAAGTATTACATCTCTTCTCCAAGTAGGGAAGATGGCATGGCCTCTTGATCCCTAAAGCATGGAACAATTGTATTAATGAGCAACAGGACAAGAAGACTCGAAGCTTACCTCTTCTCATATATTAGACGATTTGGCTGATGAGGAATGGTAACATTTTTAAAGGAACACTGGCATGATGGCCACTCATAACAGCAAAGATCATTGTCACTTATCATGATGTCCCCGAGAAGCCCCAGAATACTACAATTAGATCTCATACCTCTGAGACTATAGATAGATCCATCCTTTTGTTGAGCACCATTATTGCAGCAATAATGCTGCAAATCTTGGGCTTCCTACTTTACTCTTATCAACCCGGAAGTTCGTAACAAACTTGGAAGTGATGGTGTTATATGCAAAAGTACTAGTTCTCACTGTAAGTTGTCACTTACTCAACCAGCGCAAGATCACTAGGAGCTCAAGCAAACTTCTATGGATTCTAGAAGAAGCTCTATATGTGATGAAAGGAAAAAGAGAGATTACTCTACTGATGTTATTCTACTCGCAGAAAGCAAGACTGAAATGTAAAGCAAACCAGGGAAATCCTAGCTAACCACGAATCCTACTTTTTCATAAAGCACTATGAAAATCATGAAAAGAATTCCATTAACTACTCAAGGAAGTAAGAAACATCTACCTAAGCAATTTCTGGAAGTAAATGAGTAAAATGCATCTTTCTAGATTTTTATGTATTTTTATGTGAATGTGTCATGCATGTAATTTATTTGTTTGTGAATGTGGCAGTGAACATGTGGTGATTGAGGGCAGTTTTGGAACTTAAGAGGGTGGAGGATGGTGTGGATGGGTCCTAAGAGGTCTCAGATGGCCTTCTGGAGGCTTTTCCCACAGTCGGCCTTCAAAAGAAAGCCTACAAGAAAGTCTACTGGAAGACACAGGAAATCTATAGGAGGAAAAACAACATTCTACAAGAGGCCTACAGGAGTTGGCTGAGAGTATTTTTCACTATTTTGAGGGTATGAGAGTGGGCGAAAGATGCTGACGAAGGTTGGAATGAGGTGTTAGGGTGCCTAGGGTCTACCAAGAATCATTAGGAGAGAGAAAGATGATTGGATTTGCTCAAGGAGAGAGGAAGAAATTCTATGGAAAATGTAGGAAACTAAGGCAGAATTGAGGGGAGACTTGGGTGACCTATAGGGCATGGATCAGATGGAGAATGGAATGGCTGATAGGTTGGCCTGCTGCTAGAAGATATCTGCTGCACAAACAACTAACAGTCAACCAATGAGATTAAGCAAGCAAGGAAATAAGTGTATCTAAAAAACAGAGTTTTTGCATCAAGTAAACTATGATCTATGAAAGGAAATGTTGATAACCATTGCAGGAAAATAAAGCATGAAAGAAGACTGTTGAAAATAAGGAAATGAGCATGATGAAGAAGTTCTGAAGCAAAGCTAAACTAGACTATGAACCAACTAAGAAGCTGCAAACACTAGAAATCCTATGAATGAGGAAAATCTGTGTTTTTGGGGTAGCAAGAGGGTCTTTGCCTCAAATCATGGTCCCAAAGGGAGGAAGAGAGGCCAAGGCACTATTGCTAGCCTTTTGAATCTTCTTTTTATCACTGCTTAACCTACTATAGAAAGCACAAATGGAAGCAAACTATTGAATCATCAAAATAAACCTATTCTTAACCATAAAAGAAATACATCTAACAACAACCTATTCTACAAACTAGAATGAAACATACAGATACAAGTAAATAGGATCTTGGCTGCTTGGATTGGACCCTGACCCAAGAGCTTTACCCCTCTGAGGTAACTCAATTCCAGCTCAAAATGGATTCCATCTTTATTTCCAAAACAATAGCAGGATTACATGAAACTGTCACAAAATAATAAGCTCGAAGTTAAGCAGAGTTTACATAAGCAAAAATCCAACAAAAATTCAACCCTAGTGAGGCCCTAGGCCTCTCTACTTATACAAATGAAGGTACCAATAGCTTCCTCAAAATCAGGGAGGCTTGGCTCCCAAAACTCGAGATAATCATCAGTTATCCTCCACTTTCTCGGCTTCTTGCTAATGCATGACTTGGTTGTTTGTACTCCGAGCTTAATGAAGGGGAATTCGAAGTGAGGAGTAATAAATGAGGGGGATTCCCTCCTATAAGTCCTCTCCTTTGTCCACTTCGAGTTATTTCTACCATTTTTCCACTGGATCCTTGACTTTGACCACAAAATTCATCAATAAACTGCATTAAACACATATTAGACCACATGGCATCATAACTAAGTCAACTCACTCTATAAGCATAAATATAATGAAAAAACCGTATAATAAGCTACGTGATCCAGATTTAAACAGGAACGCAACAAATTACAGAGATAACCATATACACAAAGATGCAGCGGAAATAATACTTCATTTCATTAATGGAAAATACTGAAATATCCTTACAACCAGAAATGGAAATAAACCAGCTAGGGCGATGGTAGCTTATCTCTAAGAAGAGATGTGATGGCTACATGCCTCTGAACTGTGTTACAATGAGGCTCAAAGGTCTATTTATTGTTGAGAAACAATGGAAAGCCCTTAACATTCCAAAACCTAACCCTAGGAGATGAAACACCAAACTGTGGGCCCCGTTTGGGGGTAAGTTGGTACATCAACTTCCCGGGGTCGTAACTTTGGCATATGATCTCCGTTTGACGCGTATAATAGCTCATTAGAAAGATCTATCTGAGCACTATCATTGTTGGAACGAGCAACATCGGTCCATTCCGCAGACCCATGTTGCCCCCAGATTCCCCAAAAAACGTTGCTTAGGGCCTCAAAACGGCTCCGGAAGTTCAGGACCCGAAAAACTGCTAAAAATAGTAAGTTGTGCTACAATTAAGGAAACTGAAAATGCTGAGAAAGACAATGGTGGGGGTCTAGGTGGTCTTGGCAGGTGGCCACCAATATCCACTTGGATCATTCCTCCCCCCTTAGGAAGCAATGGTCCCCATTGCGTTGAGCTCCTCCATGAGATGAGGAAACTTCTGCTGAACTTGTTCCCTGGTGAGCCACTTGCCCTGCTGAAGGAGTTGGCCTTCTTTGACAACTCGATACAGTTGGATATTCTGTTGGCGAATGTTCTTGATCTGTGTGTCCATGATCCGATCAGTTGCAGCTTGTTCCATGCAATCTGGATTTAATTCTGTGGGTTTGAGTTGTTCTGCAATGTCGGATGTGTCTAGCAATGGTGGAAAGTATGGCCGAAGGCGGTCCACATTGAACATTGGGTGCAGGCCAAGGAATGGGGGAATGCTGAGCTCAAATGCATTGTCTCCCATAGCCTTAGTAATGGTGTAAGGACCATATCGGAGTGGTCTCAATTTCCGATAGGCTCCAGTAAGGCGTTCCTTTTGCAAATGCAACCAGACTTTGTCGCCCACCTGAAACTTGTGTGGCACCCGATGTTGATCATGTCGCTGCTTGTACTTGGCATTTGATTTCTCAAGAATGTCATGGACCTGCTGGCGAATATGTTGGATGCGCTCAATGAAGCTGGTGGCCTTATCTGTTTCGGACTGGACATGAGCTGAATTCATGTGAGTAGCTGCAAGTGGCATGGCCACATCAATGGGGCATAGTGGCTGGAATCCCAAACCCACCTAAAAAGGGCTATGGCCAGTGGAGCTGTGAAGAGCTTGGTTGTAGCTGTGCTGAACATAGGGGAGGCTCTCGTCCCATGTGCGTGGATTCTTTGAGTTATACATGCGCAGAATGTGCACAATCATCCTATTGACAACCTCTGTCTGGCCATCAGTTTGAGGATGGAAGGCTGTGGACTTCGTGAGTTTGGTGTCCAGCATTGACGAGAGACTGGACAAAAATGTGCTGAGAAACCGACTGTCCCGATCTGAGATGATAGACTGTGGGATCCCAAAGTGCACCCACACTCGTTCAAAGAAGAGTTTAGCAGTGGCTTCTGCTGTGATATTCTTCTTGCAGGCCACCATAATGGCCATCTTCGAGAACCTGTCGACGACCACAAAAACACAGTGATTTCCATGCTTAGTGGAAGGAAGGCCTGACATGTAATCCATGGAGATGGATTCCCAAGGCCGACTAGGGGTAGGCAACGGGGTATAGAGGTCGTGCTTCTTAATGGCCGGTTTGGCAATGGCACAGGCAATACATGATCGGATGTACTTCCCAACATCCTGTCGAAGATTCGGCCAATAGAAATAATTTTGCAGTACTGCCACTGTTTTCTCGACCCCGAAATGCCCAGCAGCCTGACTGTAGTGTGCTTCCCAAATCATCTTGGCACGCTCGCTTGAAGGAACACAAAGGTGACCGAGGTGGCATAATAGGGCATCCCGAAGGTGAAAATCTGCAACCTGCCGACCCTCCAAGAGTGTCTGGTATGTGTGGCCGAATTTTGGGTCGCTTTTGTAGAGAAGTGGCCAATCAGAAGCCTCGTTCCCACAAGAGTTCAGCACGGTGGTTAGCGCCGTGATCGGTGGTCGACTGAGGCAATCTGCAACATTATTGGTGCTGCCCTTTTTATACTTGATATTGAAGTGAAACTGTTGCAGGTATGTAGACCACTTCTGATGGCGATCATTCTGCAATTTCCCTTGGGTCTGTATGAACTGCAGAGGTCGGTGGTCTGTGTGGATGACCGTTTCCTTCCCCAAAATGTAATGCTTCCACTGTCGGCAGGCCTGTACAATGGAATACATCTCTTTATCATAAGTGGGGTACTTCCGGACTGTGTCTGAAAGTGTTTCACTGTGATATGCCACTGGATGTCCATGTTGAGTAAGGACTGCCCCAATAGCATAGTCAGAGGCATCTGTCTCTACCTCAAATGTTTGTTGTAAATCTGGTAACGCAAGCACTGGTGCCGTGCAGAGGTGATCCTTCAACTCTCTGAATGCCTTCTGTTGAGATCCAGACCAAAAGAATTTTGCTTTTGCCCCACCCTTGGTGACTTGACTCAAGGGCCAAGAAATATGAGAAAACCCCAACACAAACCTGCGGTAGAAGTTGGCAAGACCTAGAAAGCTGCGGAGCTCTGTTAGAGTGGTTGGAGAGGGCCAATCCCGAATGACTTGGATCTTGGCTGGATCGACATTCACCCCCTGTTCATCAATGATGTATCCCAGATACTGAACCTGGGTCATGCCAAAAGTGCATTTCTCCAAATTGGCACATAGCTTGTGTTGCCGCAGTGTTTGGAGAACCTGTCGGATGTGGTGGAGGTGCTCTTCCCAACTCTGGCTGAAGATCAGAATGTCATCCAAGTATACTACTACAAAGGAGTTGGTGAATGGCCGCAAGATGTCATCCATTAGCCTCATAAAGGTTGCAGGAGCATTCGTCAATCCGAAAGGCATGACCAACCATTCGAAGAGGCCCTCCTTGGATTTGAAGGCAGTCTTCCACACATTGGAGGGTTCGATTGGTACCTGGTGATATCCCGACTTCAGGTTGATCTTGCTAAAATATTTCGCCCCCTTTAGTTGGTCTAGGAGGTCATCAATCCGCGGGATCGGGTACCTATTACGAACAGTGATCTTGTTCAGCGCCCGATAGTCAATACAGAGTCTCCACGTCCCATCCTTCTTCTATACCAACATGATCGGGCTCTCACAGGGTGATGAACTCGGACGGATGTGACCTTTCTGCAGGAGCTCCTGAATCTGCCTCTTGATTTCATCGTTCTCTAGAACGGAGCGCCGATAAATTGGTACATTGGGTAGCGGCGCACCTAGGGTCAGATTGATGGAGTGCTTGACTTGATAGTGCAGAGGAACCCCTGCTGGGGAGGTGAAGATGTCCTCGTACTCCTCCACAATCTTGTCCATTTGTAGTTGTCGTGCAGAGGGGCCCCGTTTGGAGGCCGCAGCCATTTTCTTCTTCTTTCCTTGAGGGCGTATCATCAGGAAAACAAATTTCCTGGTTTTGGAAATGATCTTACTGCATTGTTTTGCAGTAATCAAAGAGAGGACGGCAGGTGGTGCTACGTCTGGTATCCTGAACAACTTATTTCCCAATGTAATAATAACAGCACGGGGCCTTGATTCATACACAGCATGTCGCTTCCACAAGTATGGTTGTCCTAGTAATACATCACAAACTTCAAGGGGAGCAATGTCACATAATACCTCATCCATGAAGGGCTTGATGTTGTATGGAAGGCGACACTGCTGGCTCACGCGAAGATCTCGTCCTTGGTGAAGCCACCCAATGGTGTATGGTTGTGGATGTGTTGCGGTCGGTAGGCCCAACACTTCATGACCTCTGCCGAAATGAGGTTCTTTTGACTCCCGCTATCAACAATGAACTGTATCGGGGAGCCCTTTACCCACATCTGGGAGTGGAAGAGACGCTCCTCCTCCTCTGGATCTTCGGGTTCATTTTTCTGGATCTTTGCGGTAGCAACAGTGGCACTGGGGTCCGCATCAATGATCTGCTTCCCTTTTTCATGCCCCTTATCGGGTTCTGACTCAGAGTCGGAACATGCATCTGATTCTGAAACCTTTAGCTCAGCCACCAGTGACTGCTTGGCCCGACACTCACTTGTGTTGTGAGTGGAGCTCTTATGGAACTCGCACCATTTTCCAGTGTCCTTTCTCGGCTTCGCGGCGCTGTTCTTTGCTTGTAGCTTCAACTGGTTGTCTCGGGTTGTCCCGCCTTGGCTTTGTCCTTTGTTCTGTGGTTTAGGGGCACCTTTCCCCTGCTTTGGATTCGCAGATCCAAAGTCTCGCTTCTTTTGTTTAAACTTCTGCTCGATCTTGATGGCATACCGGTATGCCGCGCCGAGCGAGGGGATGTTTACGAATTGTATTTCTTCCTGGATGTACCTGTGTAGGTAGCCACGGTATTTGAGTATCAAATGTTGCTCCGAATCCTTGATACCCAACTTTGTGCGAAGGGTATGGAAAAGATTGGTGAACTCCGGCATGTCTTGGTCCCTTCCCTGCCGCAGCGTGGTCCACTTTATGTATTCATCCTCATAGCTCCCGACAGGGTAGTACTGCTCCTTGATGGCATCCCGGAACGAATCCCAGGTGGGTACAGCTGGAAATAGTGAGCCAGTACTTTCATCCTTCTGCTCGCAGTAGGTTTCCCACCAATCCTTGACGTGGGGGCCTGCTTTGAGGAGATCAAAAATAATCTTTTCCCGACTCGAAAATTCATGAACAGAAAAATAACCCTCTAGCAGATTTAACCATTTATCTACGACATCTACGTCTATCTGACCCTCGAATATGGGGATTTCAAAATTAACTTGTACCTTAAAGGGTGTGGCGTTTCCAGAGTAGCTGTTGGAAGCTGATGCGTTGCTTCTGGGTAGCTGCTGAAGGATCTGGGCAAAGCTGTCCATCATCGTGTTCCGTTGTCGCTCGAGGGCTTCTTCGAGCAAGATTTTGATGGGATCTCCTGCCCCCTCATCTTTCTTCTCGTCCGCCATGGGAGGCCGTCGGGATTTGCGAGGCTGGTCTTGCAAAGGTTCAACCAGTTCAAGCCCTAACTCCTTATATCCCGACCTTGTTGGGGACATCCAAAGAAAAACAGAGAAAAAGCAGACCGCTCTGATACCACTGATCCGGATTTAAACAGGAACGCAACAAATTACAGATATAACCATATACACAAAGATGCAGCAGAAATAATACTTCATTTCATTAATGGAAAATACTGAAATATGCTTACAACCAGAAATGGAAATAAACCAGCTAGGGCGATGGTAGCTTATCTCTGAGAAGAGATGTGATGGCTACATGCCTCTGAACTGTGTTACAATGAGGCTCGAAGGCCTATTTATTGTTGAGAAACAATGGAAAACCCTTAACATTCCAAAACCTAACCCTAGGAGATGAAACGCCAAACTGTGGGCCCCGTTTGGGGGTAAGTTGGTACATCAACTTCCCGGGGTCGTAACTTTGGCATATGATCTCTGTTTGACGCGTACAATAGCTCATTAGAAAGATCTATCCGAGCACTATCATTGTTGGAACGGGCAACATCGGTCCATCCCATGGACCCATGTTTCCCCCGGATTCCCCAAAAAACGTCGTTTAGGGCCTCAAAACGGCTCCGGAAGTTCAGGACCCAAAAAACTGCTAAAAATAGTAAGTTGTGCTACAATTAAGGAAACTGAAAATGCTGAGAAAGACAATGGTGGGGGTCCAGGTGGTCTTGGCAGGTGGCCACCAATATCCACCTGGATCACTATGAGCATGGCTGATTTGACTAGGTTAGGAGGTAAAATGAGCCCATATAATTAACCATTTATGAGGCTCATCATCACCCCCCTACTGAAAGTGTTGCTCATCCTCTGCGCAACTTAGTCCATCTCCTCATCTTTTATGGCCTTGCTCATCTCCCTAGCATCCCATGCTTCTGACGTGGTCTCCTCTTCCTTGTCATAGAATCCTGCCATCATGTCTACCTCTTCCCACTGCTATTGCTTTTCTTGTTCTTTTCTGCCTTCTAGCATGCCTAGCAGCAGCAGGGGACTTAATTTGGGGCCAATCCAATTGACCTTCAGCCTCTGCATGGAGCGCTTGTACATTGGCACTCCCGTTAATGCCTCTATCATGCTCATTGGAGAATGATACTCCTTGATCTGCAGACTATGTGGTAAGGTGTTCCATCTCCTCATACATGCATGCACACAGTCATCCCCAAGTAACCTTTCCATATCCTCAAAATGTGTAATGGCTTGTGCCTGATCACTGATATATGAAGGGACAATCTGAGGATTATGTGCAAGCAGGTTATGTGTGCTAATGAGTGCCATGGGGTCTGATGGCTTGGCTCTAATCATTAAGGGCTCATTATGTTTGTTTATCATCAACCTTCTTATTTCTGCTATCCTTAACTCTTCATGGTTCATCCAAGAGGCCATGGCCATTAGTTACAGGTCCCCTAGCCTAGCATTGGGGTCCCACACATTCATGTTTGTGGGGCCCATGTTATGAAGATAGAATTCTGCCATATTTTCCTTATATTCTTATGTGCTTTGGTTAGACAGGTCCATAAACTATCTGTAATCTTGGAAAGGCATTGTGCCTCTTTGTGCCAAAGTCTTTATCTGGAATTGCATCCATTGGTCCTTGAGATACAGAACATAGGATTTTGCTGGTGCCCTACATTGCAATGCCTCCATGGACCAGCTAGCCATGCATGCCAGTTGGGTATCTTTCTCTTGCGGCAGTCTTCTTAGCAATTCATTTTCAGTTTCAAGGTGACTTATTGTGATTGCTTCCCTGTGTTTGACAACACTTAACTCTCTACCCATTTCACTGAGTTTGTTCTCCATATGGCCAATATCCTCAACTCCTTTGGATTTGGCTATTTGCATCCACCTATGGGTCCTTATTCTTTCTTTCTCCAATTCAAAGAATAGTGGAATTGCAAATTTTTGTGGAATTATTCTCCACCCTTCAAGAAGATTGTAGTCAGAGCCAAGACTAGGCTGGAGATTAGGTTCTTGTGGCTTTGTTGCTTCCTCCTTTCCCTGTGGCTATCCTTCTACCCTTTTTTCAAGCCTTTGGGTCTCCTTTAGTTTTAACAGGGTCTCTTGTAGAACAATTTGTGCCTCCTGTAGGACTATTTTTAAGTCTTGTAGTTCTACCTTTTCTTTCCATGTGGGAGATCTAGGAGTCCCCCTTTCATAACTGATAGGTGCCTTGTAGGGGGATTCTTTTCCTTGGGCAGAGGGTGAATCTTCAAAAATAATTAGCACTTTAGAAGAAGGCTAGGGTTTCCCTATTATGATTCTTGTGCTCTTCCTAGCACTGAAATACATTGAAGTCTGCCTCTTCCTCTTTTATTTTGGCTTAGTTGGTGTGCTAAGTGTAGTGAGAGAAGCTACTGCCTCTCTTTCTAGCATCTCAAGGGACACTTCTGTATTTTCTGCCCATTTTTCTCCTCCTTATGTCTCTTTCTTTATCTCTGTTTCTCCCTGCTCTATTTCTTTCACCTTCTCCTCCTCTATCTTGGTTTTTTCCTTCTTCCCTTATAGTTCTTCTAAACCCCCAGCTACTTGACCTTGTCCCCCTTGCTGCTCTTCCTCCTCACTGTGAGTAGGACTGATACGACAGGTCAGGGTCTTTATGTCATCTTCAGCTATCATGCTTCGGAAGATTTCCCATGCTATGGGGAGTGTGAATGTGGGCTTCTTCCACTAAAATTTTGATTAACCCATGGTGAGCTAGCTGCTTTGGATTTCCTACTTTTACTTTAGTACTGGAGTCAATGAAGGATTGCAGGAGGAAGTAGGGGATGCTGAGCTTTTGAGGGGCTAGAGTATCCATGCCATACCTTGATTCATGCATGATTCTAAAGTGGTAACCATAGACAATGTTGTACCTCCCCTCACGGGAAATATAATTGATGATTTGATAGCTAACCTCATCCCAAGGGTACGGTATGCTAGCCCTTCTTATGTCATTTTTATCCTCTACAGGGGTTTCATTGTTTTGGAAGAAGCTTTTCTTGGTAGTCCGGCCAATTGGTTTTTCATCCTTACTCCAAGGCAACCCAAGAGGAAGGGTAGTGACCCTACTAATAAATTCAGGGGTTATCTCCATGGAAAGTCCTCTAACAGTGACAGTGGCATGTGTTCTGGTGTGAGCAACCAAAGAGTGGGAAATTTCTTGAGCAATTTCCTCATCAAATCCTCAAAATTTCTCAAAAAAGTTCATTCAATTTTCTCTTGTGAATATGTCCACTACTTAAGGATGTGCATGGAGCCTGGAGGAGTTGGTGGGCTCCTTCTTAATAAAACCTCCTGTCATTTTTATGTTTCTTTGGGAAACGAAATTTAGAGATGGAGACAACAATTTTTTGAAGAAAAACAGAGAAACCTTGTTTTTTTTTTTAGGAAATAAGCAAAAATTCTGTTATGTATTTCCTCCACCTAAAGGCTTTATTTCTTCCTCAAAATTAAACCACTTCTTGCATATTTCGATGTTCAATGGGAGTATGCATAGAACCTACCTCAGCCCAAGAATTTTGCTAAAACCCGTGCTTGCTCCCTCCAAAACATCTTACTGGCCCTTCTGTAGAAGACTGCTGACCCTCCTGTAGGATTCCTGTAGGTTCTCCTGTAGAACTTGTAAGATCTCTTGTAGAAAATGCCAAGAGTAGGGATCCTGGAGAGATTAATGGAGAACGATGGTTACAGGGTTTTGGGGGCATGAGAAGGTTACAGGAGTGGAGTTTCGAGGACAAAATGAAGGAAAAGGTGGTGAGAGTGCTCGGGGAGGAGTACTTATTGCTTTTTATGGATATTTTCCAGTGATGGAGGGTGAGCTGTCGAAGTATATGTTTCCCCTATTCAAACCGTTGGTCCCCATCTACCTTGTCATCATGGGCCTTTCCTCGTAATCATCCCTCATGATTGCATCGGAGTTCACACCGCCTCCACTATCTATCCTTGACAACTCTTTGAGTTTACTGTGCGCACGTGTGGGTGATATCTTCAAATGAGTGAAGTCAACTACATGAAGGTGGCCAAGTTAATCGGCCACCTTTCCCTCATTCAACCTCAACCATCTCATTGTTGTTGCATGCCTTCTAATTATTCAAATTCAAATAGAGAAGCGGGTTAGTTACTTACCTGAGATCCGAATGCATTGATATGAGGTGCTATGGCTCTCTCCCACTGTTGCATGCCTTTATTTCTTTTGATCCATGCTTGTCTTCTTGCTGATGTGTGGCTATGCTTTATGCAAGTTCCTCTCTGGCTGGATCTGATCTTCAGGCATCTTCTTTAACCTTCATATTTGCACCCTCTTGTTGTTGATGCTAGATTTTAATGGGATCAACGGCTATAGGAATTCCTACAGAATCTCGTGTACCTGCTTCTCCCTTTGAAACTTTAGCTATTTTCTGTGTTTGGAGCTGTGAGGATGATGCCAAAAATGTAGATAGAGATGGAGAGGTAATAGGTAGGCTTCAGGTGAGGTGAATGGTGTTGTTTCCTTTCTTATTTTTTGTTTTTTTCTTTTTTCTAAAAAGACTATTTTTTTGTGTTTTTTCTTGGGCAGGAAGAAGAATGATGCTTGGGATGTGATGCAGGTCTAGAAATGATGGAAAGGAGGTTTGAAGACTATAGGAGGATTTATAGATCTTTTATGAAGTTTCCCTGCCCCTCAAGCTACCTTTTATATTCATTTCTGGCTCTCTGTAATTCCTACAGGAGCCTCCTATACAAAACACAAAGCCTCCTATAGAAAACACAATTTATGGAAACGAAGCATAGTGAGGTGAAAATAATTCCAAAAATGATGGAGAAAGGTGTGGGAAGGTAGGATAGGTGCTGGTATTGATTTTATAACTCCCTTGGCACCTCATGTTGTTTCCTGTAGTCCTCTTGCAAACCTGCAATGCGATTGGAAACTCATTTCTTTTTTCTTTTTGAAAATAACCAGGGTGCCTCAGGGAGGTTTTCACCCTAGTTGCCTGCCCTAGGTGCCTCCAAGGGAGGTTTTCACCCAGGGATCTTATTTTCTTTCTTCTCTTTTTTTTGACATCACTGGGCTGCCTCAAGAGAGGTTTTCAACCCAATGATGGGACTCAAGCGCCTCATGGAGGTTTTCACTTGAGTCCTTATTTTTTATTGTTTTTTTTCTTTTTCTTCAGTGAGTGGGTGAAGTGGAGGCTAAGACACACTCCAATACCATCACTGTTTCATTCAACCCTTCAATGAACTCTCTCTTGGAGAGGGGTTTCTTGTAGACTTTCAACTGGTGTCCATTGACAAGCATGGGGATGGCTTCATCGTCAATGGTTCTGATCATAAATGAACCATTGTCATTGCATTTCTCCATAGCGTAGGGTACCAGCCATCGTGTCCTTAGTTTTCCCTTGAAATCTTCGTATCTTGAATCATAGAGTAGTGCCCAATCTCCCTCTTGGAATTTCTTATCCTTAATGTTTTTGTCATGCCATATCTTTCTCTGAAGTTGAACTACCTCTATATGGAGAAGGGCCTACATTTTGTGTTCATCCAATCCATTGAGCTGGAGTAATCTTTCTTTATGTGCATGGCTGAGGTCTAGGTCCAACATGGCTACCATCCTCAGGGTATTGAATTGAAATTATATTGACAGCAAATCCTTCTTCCCATAGACCAGCTCATAGTGTGTAAACCCTGTAGTGGTGTTCCATGTTGTGTTGTAGGCCCAAGTGGCTTCAACTAATCTGTCTGCCTAGTCTTTTCTACTGCTGCTTACTACCCTTGTGAGGATCCCTTCCAATGCTCTATTAGTGACCTCCACCTACCCATTGGCTTGTGGATGGTAAGGGGTGGAAGTCCTGTGCTTGATTCTATGATGTGTGAGCAGGTCTTCAATCAAATTGGAAGTGAATTGGCTGTCTTGATCTATGACCAACTCTCTTGGATACCCAAACTTGTAGAATATGTTCTCCCTAAAAAAATCGGCTACTTTTTCCTCTATCGCTGCATTGATTGCTTTTATCTCTGCCCACTTTGTTAAGTAATTGGTGCACACAATGATGTAATGCCTCTTCTGTGAAGGAGGGCTGATAGGCCCCACAAAGTCCATGCCCCACTTCTCAGATGGCTCGAAGGTCACTTGAGGTTGCATGGGCATTTCATCCTTTGGAGTTGGTTTCCCCATCCTTTGACACCGATCACATTGGCTAGTATATCTCCTCACATCCTGATGAAGAGTGGGCCAATAGTAGCCTACTTGCAGTATCTTGCAGGCAGTTCTTTTTGCTGCAAAATGACCTCCACAAGGCCTATTATGATAGGTTAGGAGGATGTCAAATACCTCCTCCTCCCTGACACTTCTTCTCAAGATCTGATTAGGCCCATGTTTGAAGAGATTGCCCCCAATCCAGGTGAAGGGGGTGCTTTTCCTTACTATCTTGTTCTTCTCTTTTGAGGGGAGGTGTGGTGGGAACTATGCTAAAACCAAGTAGTTTGCTATATCAACAAACCATGGAGAGTGTACTTAGATAGAAAACAAGTGTTCATCCGGCATTTGATCATCCACCATTCCTTCTTCATCTGTAGGAAAATTTACTCTAGAGAAAAAGTCAGCAACAACATTTTCTTTACCAGGCTTATTAATAATTGTCAAATCAAACTGCTGCAGTAAAAGCAACCATCTAATAATTTGAGCATTTACATCCGGTTTGTTCATTAAATATCTAATTACAACATGATCAGCGTGCAAAAAGGTTTGATAGCCTGTGATGTAATGTTTGAATTTGTTTAAGGAATGTACGACAGCTAGGAGTTCCTTCTCGGTTAGTGTATAATTCAACTCCGCCTTTGACAAGTTTTTTCTTATAAATTATATGGCATAAGGTAACTTTTCATCAATTTTTTCCCAAGGCTACTCCTATTGCTTTGTTCAAGGCATATGTGTGAATGTGGAAAGGTAGGGCCCAGTTTGGGCCTCTCAAGATTGGGGCAGTCACAAGTTCGCTCTTCAAGGTATCTAGGGCTTCTTGACAGTTTTCCGACCATATAAATTCGACATCTTTATCTAAAAGAGCAAACAACAGAGAGGCTAGCTTGCTGAAATCTTTAATGAATCTCCAGTAATACCTAGCTAAGCCTAGGAAACTTATGACATCTTTCACCTTTTGAGGAGGTGCGACCCTTTGGATGATGGTAATTTTGTTGGGGTCCACCTGCAATCCTTGTTGAGATATTTCATGGGCTAGCACAGTCCCTTCAGTCATAAAAAATTCACATTTTTCTGGACTGAGGGACAGGTTCATCTCAATACACTTGTCTAGAACTTTTCCTAGGCTAGATAAAGCTTCCTCAAAGTCCGAGCCATAAGGAGTAAAGTCATCCATGTATATCTCTACTGTATCATGACCTAATTCAGAAAATATACTCCGTTCTGCTCTTTGGAAAGTGGTTGGTGCGTTACACAAACCAAAAGGAAGGACCTAGTATGCAAACGTACCCCAAGGAAAAGTGAAAGTGGTCTTATCTTGGCCTTTCGGCCTGATTTGAATCTGATTGTACCTGCTAAACCCATCTACGAAAGAGAAAAAAAGATTCCCTGCCAGACCGTCTAACACTTGATCTATGAAAGGTAAAGGGAAATGATCCTTCTTAGCAGCTTTATTCAATTCCCGATAGTTGACACAGATTCTCCACTTACCATTTCTCTTTGGCACTAGCACCAAAGGAGAAACCCATTCACTGCCAGAGATGGGATAGATGAATCTTGCATCAAGCAATTTCTACAATTCTTCCTTAACAATATCTTTAAGTGTTGGATTCATCCTCCTTTGAGGCTGCCTGACTGGCTTTCGACCTTCCTTGGTGTATATATGATGAGTACATACTGAAGGGTGCATACCCTTCATCTCCTTATAACTCCAGGTGAAGGCATCTAGGTGTTTTCTCAGCAAGCTACACAGTTCCTTCTCTTGGGAAGTGGATAAGGATCGATTGATTTTCAAGGTTCTTTTTGGGCTGAAATCTATATTCTTGACATGGAGAGTAGTGGAGTTAGCCACACAGAGATCAATTGAGGGGTTGTTTTGGGTTTCTCTTACTATGTCCTCTAATGGTGATACACTGGTGGGTGGATTCTGAATCATATTTTCAATCATATAATCCTCATCTTGCGGTTTTTCCCCCCGTGATGATTTCTAATGCACAAAGAAGTGCAGAATAGATTTCATCCTCATCTTCCTCCTCCAACTAGAGAGGTAGATCATGTTCTAGCAAGGGTTAGGTAGGAGGATATAGGATTAACTGCTTGCACATATGCCCATTTTTTATGGTCATGTTCCCAGCTCGACAACTGATGTAGGCATCGAAAATAGCCAACCAGGGTCTTCCCAGAATGAGAGGATACGTAATGAGTTTTGCCTTTCATTGGAGAACTAAGAAATCAACAGGGTACTGCCAAGAATCAATGGAGACCATCAAATCTTCCACAATCCCCTTAGGGGTCACGGTGGAGCGGTCTACAAGATGTAGCACAGTCATGGTCTTCCTAAAGGAGCCCTGGAGGTTGAGTTTGAGCATTGTGTCCTTTGTCATCACATTAATGGTGGCTCCAAGATCAATCAAGGTGTATGGGATCATGGTGCCATTGATGTGGACATCAACTATTGGGCTTCTAGGGTATAGATATTTTGGATATATTACTTGCCCCAACATTAGGTCGGACAGCTACTATATGATATTGATGGTTTGGGCATCTCTCTTGCACCTTACTGGATGCTTAAAGAAATTCTCTTTGATCAACCGATTATAGATAGGCACATATTTTATGGGTTGGAGAAGTGGTATCCTCACACATATATGTTTCAATTCCCCCAGGTGCTCAGTTTCTTCTAGGGTAGGCTAAAATATTGCGAAGAGTCTCTCAGGAAAGGGTGGTTTTGCTTTAGGTTCACTTTCCTCTTTATCTTCCTCAACCTCCCTAGGTGGAGGCTAGCTATCTGGAAGAACTTTCCCAAATCGCAAGTTAATTTTTTGAATCTCCACAGCATAAGTCGGGCAAGATGGTTCCCCACTATACACTTACTGAGCCTGTCTGTTGTTCGGGTTTGGATTTGGCTGGGCAGGCATTTGGGTTGCTTTGGTAGAGCAGGAGGTAGCCGTTGTGGTTGGGTAGGTGGTGGAGGCAAAAGAGCAGGAGGAGAGTTGTATTGGGGCCTCCACCCCTGATGAGATGCATTCCACTGAGGGTGTGACTGAGCATAGGATTGCAATGACTGAGTGGCTAGTTGGGCATGATATGGAGATGTGAAGGACCAAGGAGGAGGTGTGGACCAGGAAAGATGAGCAAGGGGGCCCCAATACTGTATGGAAGTGACTTGGTTAGGGTTGTAGTATGCCTGAGATGTCTCTTGTATCCCCTACCGATATGGTCTAGGTCCATGTAGCCTCCTTTGGTTTATGTAATACAGTTGTTCAGTGACTCCCTCAGCCCCTTGATATACAGATTTAAGTCTAGGTAAGGAAGGGCACTTGTCTGTAGAATGATTTTCTTCACATACTGAACAAACTTCTATAGTGTTCAATGGTCATTCTATTATGAAACCAGCTCACAAAAAGATAGAAAAGATAGATCAACACCTTAGAATTCAACCTCTTCGAGGGGGCAACCTCCTTTACATTACATAAATGAACAATTCTTGGATGATTCAAATGAAAAAACCTTCTTTCTATATATAGGAGTCTAGGGAGTCACAATATAACCCAACCGACCTAACAGTAATAATATAAAGCAACAAAAATAACAATAGAGGGATTCTATGGGGCACAATAATAACAATATGGGGACAATAGGGGCACGACAATATTAATAAGGGATACAACTATAATAGTAATGGGGTAATCACTAGTATTATAGGGACCTAACATGCCCCTCTCCTTCAAAAAAGTGTTATCCTCAACGCTTGAGTAGTTCTAGATGCTTCTGTATAAAATTTTCATCCTCCCATGTGGAATCTTCAGCGGATAAGTTCTTCCACTTGATAAGATACTCCAAAATTGATCGATTTCGTAGCTGTTGAGTTCTCGTTTCTGTGACTGCTTCCAGTTCCAATATAATTTTTCCTTGCTTGTCAAGTTCTGGAAATATTGTTTGGGCTTGGAGCTTGTCACCTATAACCTT
The DNA here is from genome assembly GCA_031772625.1 of Pinus tabuliformis. Taxonomy (NCBI): domain Eukaryota; kingdom Viridiplantae; phylum Streptophyta; class Pinopsida; order Pinales; family Pinaceae; genus Pinus; species Pinus tabuliformis. The sequence goes on along the minus strand of CM062804.1, from coordinate 818,047,673 downwards.
CTTTAAACATGAAACATGGAAAACAGGGTGCAATTGAGAAGTTCCAGGAAGCTCCAATTTATAAGCCATAGTACCAATCTTTTGCATCACCTTCTAAGGACCATAATACTTTGGTGATAATTTATTATCCTTCTTAGCTTGCTTGAGGGACATTTTCTTATATGGTTCTTGTCGTAGGAATACCCAATCACCTACATCAAAACTTCTTTCGCTGCAATGCTGATCTGCCTGTTGTTTCATTCTATTATGTGCCAACACGAGGTCATCCTTTAAGAGTTGGAAGACCTGTTGTTGATGTTTGATGTGATGTTCCACTACTTGAACCTTAGAATTTTCTCTTAAATATGATGTGATGTATGGTGGCTGATATCCATAAAGTGCCATAAATGGGGCCATTTTTGTTGTTGTATGGAACGAAGTGTTGTACCACCATTTAGCCAGAGGCAACCATTTGACCCATTGTGTCTATTTATCAGATACAAAGCAACGAAGATATCCTTCCAAACATTTGTTTACTATCTCAGTTTTCCCATCAGATTGAGGATGCTAAGATGAGCTATGAGCTAACTAAGTAACAAGACAAGAAAATATTTATGTCCAAAAATTTCCAATGAAAATGGGATCTGTGTCACTTACAATAATCTTTGGGCTTCAATGTAGCTTTTGAATTGTTTCCATAAATGCAGTAGAAACTGTACTGGCTTTAAATGGATGTGATAATGCACAAAAGTGTGCATACTTGGTAAGTCTGTCAACTACCACCGTGATGACACTCTTTCCCTCAGACTTTGGTAAACCTGTGATAAAATCCATTGAAACCTCCTCCCAACATTGGCTTGGAATGGATAAAGGTTCTAATAGACCTGGTGTCTTAATTGTTTCAACTTTATTTTTTTGGCAAACCAAACATTTTGCGATAAACTTTTGAATATCTGATTTAAGGCCATCCCAAAAGAATTCCTTCTTAACCCTGTGGCATGTTTTTAAAAATTCTTAGTGCCCTCCTAAGGGAGAATTGTGCAATTCCACAACAATCATTTTCTTTAGTTGGGAATTCTTGCAAAGGTATAAGCGATATTTGTACCATAACGAATCATTTTTCCAGCTAAATATATCAGATGTAGTGGAATCTTGTTGTAACTTTCAAATAAGTTCCCACACTTCTTCATCATCTTCCTTTCCTCCCTGGCTTCGTTTATCCAATCTGATTGGATAATAGAAATGGCACACAACAATGCTTCGACATCCTCATTCTTTCTTGAGAGTGCATCTGCCACCACATTTTGCTTCCCTTTTTTGTATATGATTTCAAAGTCATAACCCAACATCTTTGTGACTCACTTTTGTTGCTCTTCGGAGGATAATATTTGTTCTAAAAAGTGTTTAAGGCTATCATGATCCGTTTTTACCTTGAAGTGTCTTCCCATTAGTTAGGGTCGCCATTTCTTGCGTGCATGGAGTATTGCAACATTTCCTTCTCATAAATAGTTGTGTAAAAACTTTCCCCTGATTGGATGACTTTCAAAAGCAATGGGTCTTTCACCTTGCATTAAAATAGCACCAATTCCATTTCCTGAAGCATCACGTTCCACAATAAAGGTTTTTGTGAAGTCCGGTGTAGCTAACACCGGTGCTTGGCACATTTCCTCTTTAAGATGTTCGAAGGCCTCTGTTGCTTCTGGAGTCCATGAAAATGCATCTTTCTTCAATAATGTTGTTAGAGGTGCTTCTATTCTCCCATAATTCTTAACAAACTTCCGATAATACCTTGTCAACCCAAGAAATCCTCAAAGATGCTTTATGGATGTGGGGAGTTTCCATTCCTTAATGGCTTTAATTTTGCTAGGGCCTACCTTAACTCCTTCATGAGATACAATATGACCCAGATATTCCACCTCTTGTGCTCCAAAGAAGCATTTGGATCTTTTTGCATATAATTGCTTCTCCTCCAATAGTTGTAGCACCCTGTCAACATGTTCAACATGATCCTTCCAAGACTTGTTTTAGATTAGTATATCATCAAAAAATACTAATACAAATTTCCTAAGAAAGGGTTTAAAAATGGAATTCATCAAACCTTGAAATGTAGAAGGTGCATTGGTAAGGCCAAAAGGCATGACCAAAAATTCATAATGACCCTCATGAGTTCTAAATGCTATTTTCGAAATATCTTCAGTCTTCATTCTGATTTGATGATATCTCGAATGAAGATCCAACTTGGTGAAGTAAATCGATCCATGCAATTCATCTAGTAATTCATCAATGACAAGAATGGGAAACTTATCTTTAATGGTGAGCTTTTTGAGTTCCCTATAATCTGGACACATGCGCCATGATCCATCCTTCTTGTGCACCAATACTATAGGATTAGAGAAAGAACTTTGACTAGGTTGAATTATACCCGCCTCTAGCATTTCTGCAACCATATGTTCAATTTCACTCTTTTGGGCATAGGGATATCTATACGGCCTGATGGTTGGAGGAACACTTCCTGGAATCAGATGAATAGCATGATCATGATCAAGAATAGGTGGGAGACCTTTGGGTGTCTCAAATAACTTGGAATGATTGTCCAAGGTCTTTTGGAGATCTGGAGAAATAGATGATTCCAATGCGGAAACATCTAGCGAACATAATTGTGCAATTACACCTCTTTGTTCCTTTTTTAGAAGCTTTGTCATACCGTTAGAGCTGGTTATCTTTCCCGGTTTCCCTACAATACCCCTTAATTCAACTTCCTTTCCTTCCACAGAAAATTTCATGAAACATTCTTGAAAATTAAAAGCTATTGTACCCAAGGATTGTAGCCTTTAGACTCCTACGGCAACATCAACACCTCCCATTGGAATGGAAAGAGTTGGGCTATTCAATACATATTCTCCCATGGATAGCTTGATATTATAGCACTTTTTAGAGCAATTTATCGCTCCTCCATTTGCAACCATCACTTGACACTCTGGTTCTAGATATAAGAAGCAATTCAATTCTTTTGCTATCTTACAATGAATAAAATTGTGGGTACTTCTTGAATCAATCAACACTATTACCTTTTTCTTCTTGATTTGTCCTTCTATCTTGATGGTTTGAGGAGTGGTAATTCCAACAAATGTATTACAAGATATGCTCGGATTCATTTCTTCTTTGTCTAGGCTTTGTTCCTGAAGTATATCCTCTTCTTTTGACCTTTCTTCCTCCTTTTCTTCTTCCTTTTCACAATCGATGTAGAATAATTTCTTCTCAGCACACTTATGACCTTTAGTGTATTTGCTATCACAATTGTAACAAAGCCCTTTTGCTCTTTTTTTTTTCCAATTGTTGTGATGTCAACCTTATAGGTTGTGGAAGACTAGGGGCAACAACACTTCTATCTTTATAGTTGTAAGTGGTATGCTTCCTGGTTTCCATAATTTTGTTTTCCATTTTTCTTGCTAGCATGAATGCCTTCTCTAATGAATCAGGTTCCCAAAGGCGAACATCATGTCGGATATTATGCTTTAAGGTCCCTATGAACACATCAATCCTATGCTCCCCTGGAATATTTTTTACCCTTATGTTCAATTTTTGGAACTCCTCAATGTGCTCCATTATTGAACCCTTTTGTTTGAGACTTATCAATTGGCTAAAAAGAGTGTCGCTTTTTATATCCTCATAATGTGTTGTCATTTCTTCTGTAAAAATTGCCCAAGTGATAATTTGTTTATGAGAGCAAAGCCATTGATATCATACAAACTGATTTGGTTCCAAATATAAAGTTGCAATACGTACCTTTTGTGTGTTTTGCACATTATTGAGATCAAAAAATTGCTCCATTTGTAATATCCATGTTGCGGGATCCTTGCCATCAGACTTCCTCATATCGATTTTTGGAATATGGTGGGTCTTTGGTCCAACATTAGAGTCTATGAAATCATGATTAACATTTCTTTTGTTCTCATCATGAGTTTCCTTTACTACCCTTTCACCATTAGTAAGCATTTCTTGTAGAAACTTTGTCAAATCTATCTTCAAATCGTCCATCTTGGCTTCCATGCCATTCATCTTAGCTTCCACTCCCTTTATCCTAGATTCCACGCCATTTTTCATAGCTTATCTTAGCTTTTGTGAGAGTGACATTTGTTGCACTTGGTCTTGTAATTTTGATATATCATGTAGCATTTCTTCCTCTTCTTCATGAGTCATGCTAGCGCTTTCAGGTTGCTTACTAGGTGTTTGCATTTTCTTTCCTCGGGGCATCAATTACCGATAATAATGCTCTACTATTCCCTTTGAATTCTTCAAAATAATTTTTCAAACCAAGCTTAAGAAAAAATTTAAAAAAATCTAGACACCTTTTTTCACTATGTAGGAGCTCGACATTGCCTCTGATGTATCTCTGTAATTTTGGATCATCCAATTCTGAATTTGCGACCTGTAGTAGTCCTTTGTGTCCTCTTTCCAATGCCACGAGTCTGATCCAAATTGGATTCTCCAAACAGGATTTATGCCAAATCTCCAATAGTGACTTGATTATAGACTATTTCAATAGAGCGAACTTGTATGATGTTCCACGAGTCTCCGTTTTGACCCTTTTCTCTAAATAATATATACAAGAAACTACAGTCTGTCCCCTTTCTGTACCTTCTTACGAAATTTCAATCCGACACTTAGAGAGAAATCTATGATGATTTTCCAACAGGTCACCTGTTTCGAATGTAATTCAGGAGTCTGCAAAATGACCAACTTCCTCAGATCATATCTCCGTAAATATAGCGCAAAACCCTCTAAAATTTAGAACTGAGGTTTAGTGCGATTTCTTCTCAAATGGTTTTTTTTTAGCTTTTGAAACGTCATAGAAATAAAGTTATAGCGAAAATTCCACGATCACCTATTTGGTGCAGCGAAACCCTAGAATCCAAAGCTCTGATACCAAATGTTATGAAACCATCTCACAAAAAGATAGAAAAGATAGATCAACGCCTTAGAATTCAGCCTCTTCGAGGGGGAAACCTTCTTTACATTACATAAATGAACAATTCTTGGATGATTCAAATGACAAAACCTCCTTTCTATATATAGGAGTCTAAGGAGTCACAATATAACCTAGCCGACCTAACAATAATAACATAAAGCCACAAAAATAACAATAGAGGGATTCTATGGGGCATAGTAATAACAATATGGGGACAATAAGGGCACAACAATATTAATAAGGGATACAAATACAATAGTAATGGGGTAATCACTAGTATTATAGGGACCTAACACATTCATTCCTAGGATGCCTCCTGGTGCATTTAGGGCAAGGAATGGAAAAAGCCCTCTCTACTTCCTCTTGTTTTATTTTGATATGTAAGGTATCCATTTTCATGGAAAGAGTTTGCAGCATCTCACTCTTGAAGTCTTCCACCATGTTTCTAATTTCTCCTTTAATGGATGAGCTAGAGGAAGAGGTACTAGCTATGGGTGGACTCCCCCTACCTTTCTTTATGGTTGCTCTAGAATGGTTTCTAAAAATAGTCTTTATGTCTTCATATGACAGTTGGTAGATGTCTCCCCCGGCTATTAGATGGTGGGTGTCTAAAAGATCTTCCTGAATTCCCCTGAGTAGGACCATCTTCAGAGAATCAGGGTCAAGTGTACACCCGACCCTTTTGTAACTGAGCTAGAACCTCTCCTCATAGTCTTCTAGGGACTCATCACTTACTATATTCATTTGGAAAATTTCTTCTTTAGTATCTTTTGACCTACAATAGTTTCGATACTTGTTGTTAAAGGATTGCTGCATCTGATCCCATGTTGTGATACTATTTCCAAGTAATCCCGTGAACCAGCGCAATGTTGCATCCTTGAGAGTAGAAAGGAACAAATACAACTTTTTCTTATCTTCTCCATAGTCATAGGTTTGATAGATAACAGCAAACTCAAACAGGAAGGTGTCAGGATCTTCTGTAGTCAGACCATGGAAATGAGGTAGGGTAGAAGGGCTCATATTCTTCATTTTGGTGTCCCCATTGGTCTCTCGAATGGGAAAGGTACCCTCTATTCTTTCTCCATTCCCCCTAGCATTTCGGTGTTCAGACATTGGCTCGAAAGGAATGTTTTCTTCTTCTTCTTCCCCTATAGGTTCTTCAAAGATGTCAAGATGTTCACCTAAGGGCTCTTCTTGATCGCAGCCACTGAAGAAGAGAGAAGGTTGGTTGCGTGAAGTAGTGGGGGTGTTCGGCAAAATTTTTCCTAAATTATCTCTATTTCTACGAGGCATGAAAGGGAATCTTTTTGGTTGGTTTTTGTTTCTTTTTCCCCACCCTCATAGTACTTGCAAAAATGAAATTGATTGAACAAAACAATTTGCAACTAACTAAAATGAACATGCTGAAATGAAATTTGCAGAATTGAAGAGGAAAGCAAGGAAATGCAGAACTGAAGGAAAGGAAGTGACTAATCTACTTTTGCTGAAATGGAAATTGCAGAATTGAGAAGGAAAGAAAAAGAAATGTAGAACTGAAAGAAAGGAAATGACTATTCTACTTTTGCTGAAATAAATTATTAGTAAAATGTTGCAAGAACAAAATAGAAGAAATCAATAATCATAGAATACTCTGACGCTTCCCTGGCAACGACACCAAAAAGTGGTGAGCACTAGTATTGCAGCAATAATGCTGCAACTCCTGGGCTGCCTACTTTACTCTTATCAACCCGGTAGTTCGTAACAAACATGGAACCAATGGTGCTATATGCACAAGTACCAGTTCTTACTGCAGTTTGTCACTTGGTCAACTGGTGCAAGATCACTGGGAGCTCAAGCCAACTTCTATGGATTCTAGAAGAAGATCTATATGTGATGAAAGGAGAAAGAGAGATTACTCTACTTATGCTATTGTACTTACAGAAAGGAAGGCTAAAATGTAAAGCAAACCAAGGAAATCCTAGTTAACCACTAATCCTACTTTTGCAGAAAGCACTATGAAAATCATGAAAAGAATGTCATTACCTACTCAAGGAGGTAAAAAACCTCTACCTAAGCTATTTCTGGAATTAAATGAGTAAAAAGCATCTTTTGGATTTTTATGTATTTTTATGTGAATGTGTCATGCATGTAATTTATTTGTTTGCGAATGTGGCAACGAATAAGTGGTGATGGAGGGTGGTTTTGGGAGTTGAGAGGATGTACGATGGTGTGGGTGGGTCCTAGGAGGTCTGAGGTGGCCTTCTGAAGGCTTTTCCCATGCTCATCCTTCAAAAGAAAGCCTACAAGAAAATCTACAGGAGGACACAGGAAATCGACATGAGTAAAAACAATGTTCTACAAGAGGCCTACAAGAGGAGGCTGAGAGTAGTTTTCACTGTTTTGAGGGTGTGAGAGTGGATGGAAGAGGTGGATGAAGGTTGGAATGAGGTGTTAGGGCGCCTAGGCTCTACCAAGAATCATTAGGAGAGAGAAATATGATTGGATTTGCTCAAGGAGAAAGGAATAAATTCTACGGAAAATGCAGGAAACTAAGATAGAATTGAGGGGAGACTTGGGCGACCTATAGGGCATGGATCATATGGAGAATGGAATGGCTGATATGCTGGCCTACTGCTAGAAGATATCTACTACACAAACAACTGACAGTCAACCAATGAGATTAAACAAGCAAGGAAATAAATGTATCTAAAAAACAAAGTGTTTGTATCAAGTAAACTATGATCTATGAATGGAAATGTTGATAACCATTGTAGGAAAATAAAGCATGAAAGAAGAATATTGAAAATAAGGAAATGAGCATGATGAAGAAGTTTTGAAGCAAAGCTAAACTAGACTATGAAACAACTAAGAAGTTGCAAACACTAGAAATCCTATGAATGAGGAAAATTTATATTTTGGGGGCAGCAAGAGGGTCTTTGCCTCAAATCATGCTCCCAAAGGGAGGAAAAGAGGCCAAGGAACTATTGTTAGCCTTTTGAATCTTCTTTTTATCACTGCTTAACCTACTATTGAAATCACAAATGGAAGCGAACTACTCAATCATCAAAAGCAACCTATTCTTAACCATAAAACAAATACATCTAACAACAACCTATTCTACAAACTAAAATGAAACATACAAATACAACTATAGAGGATCTTGGCTACTTGGATTGGGCCCTAACCCAAGAGCTTTAGCCCTCTGAGGTAACTCAGTGCTAGCTCAAAAAGGATTCCATCTTTATTTCCAAAACAATAGCAAGATTACATGAAACTGTCACAAAATAATAAGCTCGAAGTTGAGCAGTGATCCAGGTGGATGTTGGTGGCCACCCACCAACCCATTTGGACCCCCACAACTATCTCTTTCAGTCTTTTCAGTTTCCTAAATTGCAGCACAGTTTACTATTTTTAGCAGTTTTTCGGGTCCTGAACTTCCGGAGCCGTTTTGAGGCCCTAAACGACGTTTTTTGGGAAATCTGGGGCAACATGGGTCCATGGACCGATGTTGCCCTTCCCAAAGTGGTAGTACTCGGATAGATCTTTCTAACGAGCTATCATACGCGTCAAACGGAGATCGTATGCCAAAGTTACGACCCCGGGAAATTGATGTACCAATTTACGCAAACGGGGCCCACAATTTGGCGTTTCATCTTCTAGGGTTAGGTTTCGGGATGTGAAGGGTTTTCCATTGTTTCTCAACAATAAATAGGCCTTCGAGCCTCATTGTAATACAGTTCGGAACAGTTCAGAGGCATGTAGCCGCACATCTCTTCTCAGATATAGCTACCATCGCCCTAGCTGGTTTATTTCCATTTCTGGTTGTATTCAGTATTTTCCATTAATGAAATGAATCATTATTTCCGCTGCATATATGTGTTTATGGTTATTGCATCTCTTTATTTATGGTTATCTCTGTAATCTATTGCGTTCCTATTTAAATCCGGATCAGTGGTATCAGAGCGGTCTGCTTTTTCTCTGTTTTTCTTTGCATGTCCCCAACGAGGTCGGGATATAAGGAGTTAGGGCTTGAACTGGTCGAACCTTTACAAGACCAGCGTCAAAAATCCCGACGGCCTCCCATGGCGGATGAGAAGAAAGACGAGGGGGCAGGAGATCCTATCAAAATCTTGCTCGAAGAAGCGCTCGAGCGGCAAAGGAACGCAATGATGGATAGCTTTGCGCAGATCCTTCAGCGGCTACCCAGAGGCGACGCATCGGCTTCCAACAGCGACTCTGGAAATGCCACACCCTTCAAGGTACAAGTTAATTTTGAAATCCCCATCTTCGAGGGTCAAATAGACGCAGATGCCGTAGATAAATGGTTAAATCTGCTAGATGGGTATTTTTCTGTTCATGAATTTTCAAATCGGGAAAAGATTGTTTTCGCACTTCTCAAAGCAGCCCCCCACGTCAAGGACTGGTGGGAAACCTACTGCGAGCAGAAGGATGAAAGTACAGGCTCACTATTTTCAGCCGCACCCACTTGGAATGACTTCCGGGATGCCATCAATGAGCAGTACTACCCTGTCGGAAGCTATGAGGACAAATACATCAAATGGACCACATTGCGGCAGGGACGAGACCAAGATGTGCCGGAGTTCACAAACATTTTTCATACCCTTCGCACATAGTTGGGTATCAAAGATTCTGAGCTGCATCTGGCACTCAAATACCGTGGCTGCCTGCACAAATACATCCAGGAAGAGATGGTGTTCTTAAACATCTCCTCACTCGGCACAACATACCGATACGCTGTCAAAATCGAGCAAAAGTGCAAACAGAAGAAGCGAGACTTTGGATCTGTAAATCCGAAGCCCAAAGGACAAAGCCAAGGCGGGGTGACCCAAGACAACCCGTCGAAGCCGCAAGAAAAGAACAACACCACAAAGCCGAAGAAGGACACAGGAAAGTGGTGTGAGTTCCACAAGAGTCCCACTCATAACACAAGTGAGTGTCGGACCAAGCAGTCGCTGGTGGCTGAGTTGAAGGCTTCCGAATCAGATGCATGTTCCGACCCTGAGCTAGAACTCGACAAGGGGAATGGCAAAGGGAAGCAGATCATTGATGCAGATCCCAGCGCCACTGTTGCCACCGCCAAGATCCAGAAGAATGACCCTGCAGATCCAGAAGAGGGGGAGCGTCTTTTCCACTCACAGATGTGGGTGAAGGGTTCGCCGCTACAATTCATTGTCGACAGTGGCAGCCAAAAGAACCTGGTTTCAGTAGAGGTCGTGAAGCGGTTGGGCCTACCGACTACACCACACCCGCAGCCGTACAGTATCGGGTGGCTTCATGAAGGACGAGATCTCAAAGTTCGCCAGTAGTGCCGCCTCCCATACAGCATCAAGCCCTTCACAGACGAGGTATTGTGTGATGTTACACCTCTGGATGTTTGCGATGTATTATTAGGCCAGCCATACTTATGGAGGCGACATGCTGTGTATGAGTCAAGGCCTCGTGCTGTCATTATTTCTTTGAGTAATTCATTATACAGGATACCAGAGGTAGCCCCACCTACTGCCACATCTTTGATTACTACCAAGAAAGGCAGCAAGCTCATCTCCCAAACCAGGAAATTCATTTGTCTGGTTCACTCCCAAAGTAAGGGGAAGATCGTTGCTACATCCATGACCCCTGCAAAGGGTTCCTCCACGCAGCAGCAGCAGCAAAGGGATACGGTCATGACAGAACACAGGAACAACTTCTCCTCACCCACAGGGGTACCACACAAGTTTCAGGTGGGCGACAAAGTTTGGTTACATCTGCAGAGAGAACGCCTTACCAGAACCCATCAGAAACTCAGGAAACTCCGACATGGTCCTTACACCAGTACCAAGGCTACGGGCAACAATGCTTTGGAGCACATCATTCCTCCATTCCTTCGCCTGCACCAAATGTTCAATGTGGACCATCGTCGACCATGCTTCCCACCATCACTGGACACATCAGAGATTGCAGGACAAGTTCAGCAGATGGAGGAACTCAACGCAATGGGGACCATTGCTTCCTAAGGGGGGAGGAATGATCCAGGTGGATGTTGGTGGCCACCCACCAACCCATTTGGACCCCCACAACTATCTCTTTCAGTCTTTTCAGTTTCCTAAATTGCAGCACAGTTTACTATTTTTAGCAGTTTTTCGGGTCCTGAACTTCTGGAGCCGTTTTGAGGCCCTAAACGATGTTTTTTGGGAAATCTGGGGGCAACATGGGTCCATGGACCGATGTTGCCCTTCCCAAAGTGGTAGTACTCGGATAGATCTTTCTAACGAGCTATCATACGCGTCAAACGGAGATCGTATGCCAAAGTTACGACCCCGGGAAATTGATGTACCAATTTACCCAAACGGGGCCCACAATTTGGCGTTTCATCTTCTAGGGTTAGGTTTCGGGATGTGAAGGGTTTTCCATTGTTTCTCAACAATAAATAGGCCTTCGAGCCTCATTGTAATACAGTTCGGAACAGTTCAGAGGCATGTAGCCGCACATCTCTTCTCAGAGATAGCTACCATCGCCCTAGCTGGTTTATTTCCATTTCTGGTTGTATTCAGTATTTTCCATTAATGAAATGAATCATTATTTCCGCTGCATATATGTGTTTATGGTTATTGCATCTCTTTATTTATGGTTATCTCTGTAATCTATTGCGTTCCTGTTTAAATCCGGATCAAGCAGAGCTTACATAAGAAAAAATCCAACAAAAATTTGAACCCAGTGAGGCCCTAGACCTCTCTAATTATACAAATGAAGCTACCAACAACTTCCTCAAAATCAGGGAGGCTTGGCTCCCAAAACTCAAGATAATCATCAACTATCCTCCACTTGCTCGGTTGCCTGCTAATGCATGACTTGGTTGTTTATACTCCAAGCTGAATGAAGGGGAATTCGAAGTGAGGAGTAATAAATGAGTGGGATTCCATCCTATAAGTCCTCTCCTTTGTCCACTTCGAGTTATTGTTGCCATTTTTCCACTAGATCCTTTACTTTGAGCACAAAATTCATCAATAATCTGCATTAAACACATATTAGACCACATGGCATCATAACTAACTCAACTCACTCTATAAGCATAAATATAATCAGAAAATCATACAATAAGCTAAGATAATGGTTGATTTGACTAGGTTAGGAGGTAAAATGAGCCCATATAATTACCCATTTATGAGGCTCATCACCTGTGGGCATACTTCGATGGAGCAACCCAATCTCAAGGATGTAGGGGGGGCATCCTACTATACCTAACTAAACAACACCATTTCCAAATACAGCTCGGATTGGGGGAGGGAACAAACAACTTTGAAAATTTGATTAATCTTAGGAATCTACTACATTTTGCACTGGCACACTCATGCATTAATCTACAAATTTTTGGAGATTCCAAAATCATTATAAAATGGTTCAAAAATATAAATAACTGTCATGCTCATACACTTAGAAACATTCTGGATGAGATTATGGTTTTCAAGGCACAATTTAACTCTATCACCTGTCAACACATTTACAGGGAACATAACGAGGTTGTTGACAAATTATCCAAGGAGGCCTCGACACAACCCAGAGGCTTGTGGATGGTTCAGGAACAACTCAAATCAGAACAATATCAGTATTACCATCAGCCATACATAGACAGAGCATATCCTCGGGCGGACAAGGCCTAATTTTGGATGGTTTTTTCTACTGTTGATACACAATATCATTATATGTATATATTTATGTTTTTATTTTATCTACATGATAGACACAATGAACACCATGTGAGGTGAATATGTACAACTCTTTCTTGGTATGGCTTCGGCCAAAGCTTATTATTTTTTTACAGATACTTGAACTAGCCTTGGCAAGTGGTTATGAATATGCCACTGACATCTACTATATGTAATTTTTCAAATTAATGAAGGATTACGATTTTTCCTTCGGAAAGAAAAGAAGGGGGAGGGTTTCCAGTTAAAGATTGAAGACTAAAAGCATTTGAATTAGAGACTTCCAAGAAGGGCTTAACTTCTATCCATCTTTATGATTAAACCTATCGACATTTTGAGGGCTTAGTGGATGATTTGGATGGGATGGAAGGGAGCAAGGGTGGAGGGTTTTAGCTTGTCCAAAGAGTATGAGCTGGTTGGATTTATGAGCATGTTGAACAAAGACTAATTTTGAAAATGATATGTATTGGTTGTCTTTTTTTTACTCGGGTTTCAACAGATCTACCAATTTGGCCAATATAAAAATATCCAAAATGCATGGAATTTAATAAACCCCAAGGCCCACCAACGAATCCAAATGACCATTATGAAATATGTGGTTTTCGAACTACACAAATTTACCAATTTGACCAATCTAAAAATATCCACAAGAGCATGGAATTTTATAAATCCCAAGGCCCGCCAATGAATCTAAATGATCAATAGGAAACTTAAATAATTGTTTCAAGTTCTTGTAGATTTTGGAATGAACTTGTAAGTTTTTTATGTTTTTCTTGGCTAAAATTTAGAAATATAACCCATGTTCCCTTGAATTAGTATGTTCAAATCTAAATTATAAATAAAATAAAAATTATATTTTAGACTCTCTATAATATCTTATTTAATATATTTAAATAAATCCTAAGCCATAAGATATAAAATGTTTGAATAAATTGTAAATATTAAATAAAAAATTAATATATATATCTATATATATGGTAAATATCAAGTTTCATATGCTATAAGTGTTTGAAAAAATTTATTTTTGTTGTTAAGCTTGGCGAGACCTTTCATTTTCTATTTATAATAGAAAATTTTACACCACATAGATTGGCTAGGTGGAATCAACTTGCCAAATGAGAAACCAAGTCTGTTGGCCACCTATCCTCATTGTAAGCCGTCCAAAAGCAATAGAGTTTCGATCTCTCTAGCTAAGCTATATATGTCTTTGTTTCATGACCATACTTTATACATCTATCTATAATTATGCATGCATGACGAAATGTAAATGCGAACCACATATATAAAAAATGTAAACATGGTAAACTGACTAGCCCTTCTCCTCCTCCGACATCGATTCAACAGGTGCAAGATCCTTGACAGTTGCTTCAGGCATCTCAGATAATTCCAGGATGCATGGAATGTGTCTTTCAATTATGTCTAGTCTAATGTCCTGCTTATGGACTTGAAACTGAATTCTCTACAGATCCTCTTCGTAACTTGGCATCCCTTAGAGACAGACCGCCATCCCCACCAAGATTTGTTCCATGGCTTTACCCAACAATATTTTCATTAGCTAGTAGAGATACAATGTCTGCTTGAATTATGTTATCCTTCCTCTACTATTCTGAGGGTCTGGGCTGAGTGTCCCCAATTTTCCATATCCTCCTCTGTCTCACTGCCGTGCTTGATTTCCTCTTCCCATTCTTCTAGAAAATTATGGATGCCTTCATTCGATCCCTCTCGGTATGCCGCAACAACTTCACTGATAAGATGCTCTACCAATTTCCTCCCTCTACAGGTCTCCAACGTGCTCGTGTCCTTACCCTTTCCAGGCTCCCGCCCCTATCTTCCACGTCCTTGTCCTCTCGCTGGCCAAGCCATATCAACACTCTTCAATACCTGTTCACATGAAATATTTGTTAACTGATAGCACTTAACATATTATAGCATTGGTTACTGTCCTGACTGGAATTGTCGTTGCTGTCATTCTCCCCGTTCATTTCCTTTTTCCATTCACTGACAATACCAGAAGCAAGATGGGCAGAGATCCAATCCTTAGATAGGGCCAAACTCCATATCCCTTCTAACTTCTCACCCCTCCCTCCCCATTGCCTCAGATACTCAATGTGGTTGACAATCCTAGGCCAAGGCCATGCAAGTGAGCCTAGCCACAAGATGATAGGTTTCCATACGTGGAGTGTAGTCCCTTTCCCCTCTTCCCAGTAAGCTAGATCAATACCTCTTCCCTTATGATGCTCGACATCACCCACAAGGATCCTAGCTAGTCTCTTAGCACAGTAATATCTCCCAGTTCCCCATAATTTGTCGCGGTTATGGCAGGTGGTCCATACTCCTACCCAACATATTAGCTAACCCTCGCTACCCTCAGCCTTAGATGCCAAGCTTCTACCTACCAGACCCCATCGACCAGCCCCACTCAACCCACAGTGTGAAAAGCCCGGGTTTCCATTGCCACGCAATGCAAGGTCCACACTGCCTTAATTCCCGACAAGCTCAAAACAAAGATGCATAGCCAAACTATTGTAGCTCAAGACCTCCTCCATTTCCCCCAACATTTTCCCCAATTACCCTTCCCAAGTATATCCCTCGGCCCCCAACAAAAATCAAACCAAGTCGACATTGCAAAGGAGGCGAAGAGGCAAGATACATACCCATTGCCACTCCAAGTTTGGTGCCACTGGCGTTGTTGTCTTCCCTTGCTTCTGTTCCACCTCCTTACTCCACAAGCCAACTCACAATCCTTACCCATCTATTTCACCTTCATTTCTATACAACCTACCTCTCCGTTGCCATCTCTGGTACCTTTCTCACCACCCTTGCATGTACTCATGGCAAGGGCCATGACACACATCGCTTTGAGCGTGTGGGGGGCAGTGGTACATAAATCAACTGTACGCTTCATTACTTCCCGCAGGCACTTCCATCCACTGACACGCACCCCAATCGGGATAATGTTTGAATAAAATTTAAATGTTAAATTATTATTTATTTATATATGAATTGAATAAAAGCTTTAAATTGTTTGTATTTATTAAATATGTAAAAAAATATTTTTTTAGAATATATTTCTAAATATTAAAATATTTAAAGTGTCCATATACGAGATTCAATGTTATAGAAATAGAATTGTTATTTATAAAATATAAATATGTCTTATGTTTTTCTTAGCTAAAATTTAGAAACATGATGCTTGTTCCCTTAAATTAGTGTGTTTAAATCTAAATTATAAATAAAATAAAAATTATATTTTAAACTTTTTATAACATCTCATTTAATATATTTAAATAAATCCTAAACCATATATATTAAATAAATCCTAAACCATAAGATATAAAATGTTTGAATAAAGTGTAAATATTAAATAAAAATTTAAAATATATATCTATATATGGTAAATATCATACTTTAGAAAATGCTTTAATAAAATTTAAATATTAAGTTATTATTTGTTTATATATGGATTGCATAAAAGCTTTAAAATTTTTGTATTTATTAAATATGTAAAAAAATATATTTTTTAGGAATATATTTATAAATATTAAAAGATTTAAAGTGGTATTTTATATATTATGTTCAATATTATAGAAGTAGAATTATTGTTTATGAAATATAAGTATGTCTATTTTAGAATAAGTTTTTAAGTATAAAATTCATCTATTGTTCTAGATGGAGTCGAAAAACATTTGTATTGTTTAGAGAATAAACCAGAAATAATTGTTATTTTTAATTTATACCTGATATCTTATCTTTCAAACAAAAAAATAATAATAATATATTTTTCAATATATATATAAATAAAATATTTTTGTGTAAGCAGGTTATTTAGCATACACCAAAAAGATAAAATTCATCTATTGCTCTAGATGGAGACGAAAAACATTTAACGTCGGTGTAATTTAAACTACAACTACACGTCATTGCCAACTGCCAAAGGGAACTGAATCTAAGACATTTATATTTATCACCGAATAGTAGAATTAACTGCCTAGATATTGAGGAACAAATTACGAGAAATAACTCAAACAGAAAACCTCTCTCAGAATGTAATCTTCAAGGGTCTAAAAAACGTCCATAACTACCCATGCTTCTAAATATACACTCCATAAGCAGTACGTATGAAAAGTTCACTAAAATAAATCTTGAGGATGAAGGACAGACGTTGCTATAGAACAAACTAGCAGACTAAAGTCTAAACCCAATGCATGCTCCTTTGTTTTTCTATATTATTTCAAAAAAATCATAACTCAAAATACCAAAAACTTGCACCGTTAATTATTATACTTCATCACTATTAAAGGTCTCACTTAACGGTCTCAAATTCATCAATTAAAAAAATTATTACACTACTCCATTACTGACAGCTCTATAAAAACGGCCTTAATTTGGACTGGCCTTAATTTGGACCAGCTAACTTAAGGCACAGCCCACCAAAAAAAATTCATTTCACAAGAAAAAATACCCAAAACTCTTAATAGTCTTAAATTTCTATAAGAGGAATCTATATTCCAGTAATTAAATATCAAATTATATATATACAAGAGTATTTTCTCAAGATAGGAAAATTATCTATTGGTTGAGAGACACCACACTCGGAAACCAATAGAATAGGGATACACACTTTACATAGAAGTCACAACTGAGAGAAGGGGAATTACATTTTCCAACACTCCCCTTTAATGACTACTTGTCTCGATATCAATTTGCAAGATCTACAACTGGTCAAGTCTCATAATCACACCTTGTACCTTGTTCATGCAATTGTTGATGTCCATATAAAGGAACAACCATCTACTGGAATGCATGGGTTCCCAAACTATGGCAACCACGAGTCTACTAGGAAGTCCTTCACATACATAGTTCATTCAACCTCTCGATGAACTCTCCCTAAATATAAAATTTCACCTTATGGGGTCTAAACCAAATAAGACCCACCCAAGTGTATCCATCCCCAATGACACACTCTTCCACAGTGTTAAAACTTTCTTACATAGGGAACACATAACAAAGGGTATGCATGCCTCCTTCAGCACATACATAAAACATTTCAAGGACCACAATTAACCATTAAAAAAAAATGACATGTAAATTTTCCATATTACAATGTGCGACTCATAATACATCATCATAAGTCTATTCCAAAAACTCACACAAATTCAGAAAAAATCGATTGTCCCTCATCCCCCTATCTCTGATACAACTCCTCTAATCACATCTTCACTCCTCTAATCACATCTTCACTGTCATGTCTTCATTATATCTCATGGTTAATCATTCCTACAAATAATTTTTCTTGCTGGAATAGCCAATTGCAGCATAGATTCAAACTCGTGACAATAGTTGGTAAGAGTAATTGTCACAAAACATTCAATTTTTAACCAGATTTAAAAATAATGACATAACAATTTTTAAACACTTTTAATTAAATTGGAATGCAAAACAAGCAAACCCTTCAACAGCTCCAATTCAGCGCGACCCATTGAGCGTATGGCATCTTTCACTATTTGCTTAAAGGCTCCTTCGCTCAACAGCATACTTAGCACCTCAACACAACAACATTGGAGATCGTGTCCTAGACGGTATGAAATAACCTTAAATGCAAAACTCACGAACAACGATTGAGCTCCACAGTGTGCCTTGGTTCAAGGATTGCGTGAATCCCTATTCTGTCAGTCAAAAATTTGGATGTCATGACTCCAACAAGAGTAAGACAAACATATGTCTCACTCACTGGATCATTTTCAGGTGAACGATGGCCAATCTAGGTCATTGCACGTTTCACTATGACCATCATGAAAACCACATCGTTTACCGGAGCTACAGACATAGCCATCTGCCCCACATCTGTTGTGAGAAGCTCCGCAAGAGATAACGGCCAGAGAAGCAGTAGTCGGGGTTCACCTGGGGTTCCAAGTGGGTTTTCTTCGAGCAAATGGATAAGCTTGAGAATGGCCCTATGGAAGATTCTATTATCGTTCTCAACAAATGACCACTGACAAGGCATGATTCCGACACCGCTGACAACCAATAAAACCATCAATACATTTTGTAAACAAACAAAACCACAACTTGTGCCTCTCACAGCACCGCGAGCTCGACCTTCATTATCGATCGGCTTGGATTGGAACTTCCACAACATCCAACAAACAGGTCTGTCATTGATCAACAATCGCCTCCAGCAGATCTCTCGTCTGGCGACAATGTTAACTTGCACAACACATCGTTTAAACTCACCGGCACAATGTTTCTCAGCAATCTATCACCGCTGCTACAATGCGATCTCAGACTCAGATCTGGCTCCCTCACAGATCCAACACCTTCACGCGAATAGCAACACACACTAGGCGATCTCCACCTTCAGGGTCCATGCAGCCACGAAGATTCAGGTACAATCTCGCAACCACGATCCACCACACAACACACAAACTCTCCCACACCACGTTCTCGTTTGTGCCACCACTCGACCCGCATCTTGCTCCACTGCTCAACCTCCCAAAGTACGCCATCGAACGGCTTCACAAACGCATAGATTGACTAATTTGAGTATGTGATCCTCGATGGCATGACGTCGATTGCATGAACGCATGCATCGCGGTCAATGGAATCGGGGTCCTTCAAGCAACGGACAACATTGCCCACCATTCTTGATAGGTGGGGTGACAATGAATCGTCATGGGGATCGACCATCGTGGCGAAGAGCTTCGCACATTATTTCCTCACAGTGCTCTTCTACTGCGAGTCGGTGTCATAGAGACATGACAAGAAGGGGAAAACCCATCCGAATTCAAACTCCAAGCAACGCTCTTGTCTCGATCTCATAACTTATTAATTTCTTTGATTAGTCATTGTCTGAGCCAGTGCGTTGCATGAGCTAGTGCGTTGCATGTTGTGGCTCACCTGCTTTCCAATGCTGATGCTTCTGCCTGATCATGCCAGTGCCATTTTTTGCGTTATGGAATCAGTCTCCATCATATTCAACATTAATAGGATGACAGGCACACAAACAAACATTCATAAAACCCTTTATTTCCCTCAGCCGAGGACGGGCAAGGCCCTGAGGGGCTCCGATATCATGTTAAAGAAACTAAAGAGTCAGCCTTATTATGTTAAAGAAACTAAAGAATCAGCCTTATTGTTGAATTGGATAGCTCGCAAGTGACAAGCTCCACCTCAAGATTGCCTTTAGCAGAATGGTCAACTATAAATCATTTTACAATCAAAATTATGTAGTGTTCACACATCTAGGGAAGTTAGAACCACTCGTTAAGAAGTAGGAACTAATTCTTAATATAAGGCTCTAATGAACGGAAACTTTAGAGATTTACATATTCTCCATTATCTTTAACGCTCCTCCTTAATGGAAAAAGGGATTCACAAGTATTCCTAACATTTCCCTAAACAATTCAAACTTGATTCTACCAAGAGGCTTAGTAAATATATCAACTACATTATCACGTGAATTACAATATTCAACATATATTTCCTTTGAGTGCACCTTGTCCCTCAGAAAATGAAATTGCTTATCTATGTGCTTGGTGTTTTTGTGGAACACAAGATTATAAGAAAGTTTGATAGAACTTTGATTATCACATTCGATAATTGTGGCTTTTGTTTGCTCTTCTTCTCCATCTTAGAGAAGTCTTCGTTACCAAACTGCTTCACATATTGTTGCGCACATGGGTTGATATTTTGCTTTTGATATTTTGCTTTTGCCGAGGATAAGGCTACATTATGCTTCTTTTTACTGTACAATGAAATGACCCTGGATCTAATGCTGAAGGCATATCTTGTAATGGAATTTTGATCGTCTAACTTTCTTGATAGAGTCTCTGTATCCTCCGAGTCTAACATCAAATGAATGAGAATAGAAAATGCCAAAATCTAAGGTTCCTTGTAGATACCTTAGCACTCATTTTACTGCAACCCAATGGTTCTCATGAGGCTGAGAATACAGTCACTGCATAAGCCAGATGAAGCCTAGTTGTAGTCAAGTAAATGAAACTCCCAACCTTACATTGATCCATTTTAAACTTGATCAACAAACTCTTGACATACTTACGTTGAGACATGAAATTCGGCCCTCAATCTCTTGAGACTTATAAAGTCTTTCATTTCAAACATCTATGACAAATAGGATTGCATTTTCCAACAAACATTTTTCACTTAAACAAACAACCTAGTCCCAAACGTTCCCACTTAAACAAATAAGCCACGATAGTGAACAACTGCAAAAATGTACGTCGTCACATAGAAGCTCTATATCAGAAAAGTTATCCTCACTTCTTCGAGTCTCAATCAAAAATAGCATTTTACCGTATCGAATCAAAGAACGTGCCTTTAGACTTTTCAGAAATTGGAAAGAACTACCTAAAGATAAGCACTTAATTAAAACTCATTATAAATTATGACATACAAAATTAAATCAAGCTTATCCAAAAGTCATAGCTTAGCCCGAAGACGTTGTAAAACGATGTCAGTATTTCACTTATTCCACTCCTTTATTAAGATTTCCTTTAATCGGGCTTGTTATGCTGTATTAATATATGCCATAATGCACACTACACAAAAAGGAAATCGAGATAATCACTTTAGCTTGAATTTTTCCCAGACTAAAACCTTTCAATAGCGTTGAGTCATCCACCTTGCAAAACCAAATGTCATCATATACTGTTAACCTGATCTGTTATGTGATAATAAAAAAAAAACAAATGTTAAGCCTGCGACAGTTTTATAAATCATAAAAACACAAATCACGCAACATTAAAGTCAGTGAAAAATAGCCTATTATTATTCAAGAAAAGATAAGCATAGAATTACGTGAAACAAGGTTGCTTGAATGTTACACAGTACTTGAAGCCTTTGCCTTTATCTTTTACAAAATGCTTCTGATTATATCTTTGTAGTAATTCACACGACTACTTTAAAAAGTATTACCACACAATTACAAGCAACCAAGAAATTTATTATTAAAAATTAAATTTCATAAATAAAATACTCTTCCTGAGATATTAGTGCAGCGCAGTAATCAATTTGTATCTATTTTGTTATATAGTTATAAAATTATGTATAAATTGAATATATGAATATACTACATGGCAGTAATCAATATTATTCATAAATTGAATATCTTGTGATAACTTTCTCATCCATTATGAGAATCTTTGCAATTACAAATTTTCTAAATCTCTAAAAATATTTACAAGTAAATGGGTTAATAAAATCAAGATTAAAATGGGTACTAGAGTTGTAACGTAGGGTAGAGATTGACCTGTGGGAACATTAGCCAGAATAGAATAGAGCTCACGTCTATGACTGTAGGAGAAAAGGCAAGCGGACCAGAGCTTCTAATGATTTATCAATAAAGGAGAGAGACGATGAGGAACTGGATAACAATGAGAGTAATGTAATGTATTCTTGTTCACCAAAAAATTGAAAGAACAGCTAGCAATGAGCAGAGTGAGACTACTGGTTTCTCTTGGTGACAGATTCGACTTCAAACTCATTGGTTTGGTTTTGGGAATGGTTTGTTTGTCAAATGCTTGGCTACTCTCAACCCATCAAGATAGTGGTCACGTTCATATTCAAGGAATGCGCAATAATGAATCAGAAGAACAGAAAGAATAAGTGAGAATGACGATAAGAATGCGGATGATCACCCAATTGGAAACTCAAGCATATTTGATAAAAAGACCAAGATCCTATAGACCAAGAAGATAGAGAAATGAAGATTCGAACTACCAAGACCAGGGAAAATGATATGCAATCCATGTTAATGAGAAAGGGCATGGCAATATGACCTGTAATGCTTGCAAGTGGAGTAAACACTGATGTAGGAGCATCCAAATAAACACTGATGTAGGAGCATCCAAATAAGGGAGGTCATGGTTAGGAGTTTGTCTCTTCTAATAGTATGAGTTTCGTTCCAATGTTAGTGTTTTTGCTTACATGTTCTTTTTACCTTTTAGTTTTATTTAAAATTTGCTTTTAGTTTACAAAACAAGAAGAGACAGTTATTTAGAAACCACTTAATGAAACTATTGGAGTTTGCTAACTGTCTAGTGTTCTCACAAAACAAAAAGAGGAAACGACTATTGTAATCTTTTTTTACCATCATAGAAATGAATAAAGAAAATGCACAGAAGCATTCTGAAAAACAAACACATCTAAATCCATTCAAATTACAGCATTAACATCTTTTCTTCAAAATACAATTAAATTCATTTTCTTTTCTACAAGCACGATGATGACAAACAGTGAATAGTAACCACCGAAGCGAGGAGAGCATCCAAACAAGTGAGTAGCATAATAGAGCAAGCCTACGGTAAAAACAAGAGAGCCATAGTCAGAGGAATACCAAAAGAACAAGATACACGTACAAAAACGAACACATAACCATTTTCCTTGCAAATTTTTAACAGTCAAAACTACTATATATATATATATATATATATATATATATATATATATGTCAAAGCCAAGCCTCCATAGCTCACTGTTTAGAGAGCAAATAAAACAGAGTTGACAAAACTGCAAACCACCGTGAGGTCATCACAGGACCATATCAATGCAACCATGGTTACTGTTATCACCCCAAGAAACTCTCCGAGGTTGTATATCAGAGATGCTCGGGAACATTCAAAACTCAAAAAAAATGTTGGAAAATGGTGGATGAATGAAAGAAATGTTTCATATTCCAGATAACCACTTCTACTATGGTTAATCCCAGACATGGGTGAACACCCCCAAACTACAAGGTTTTAGACCACCAATTACTCACAGTTTAAGGAAAAATGATGGAGAATACTGATCACACCAGCAGATGCACATGACCCTATGATTGCTAGCTACAACCAGTTAAAAGGTCTGTAAATCTGTTTCCTAATACACAGATAGGATGACAGCTCTCTGGTATTAAAACAACAAAAACCTGCATACATACTCAATGAAACATACTAGATTCTAACAAAGAGGTGGGATGATAGCCCCTCTAATGCTAAACATCAAGAGCACATGAAAAATGCATAATAGGCACAACCTGGAACAAAGAAGAAGAAGTGGAGAGTGAGCAATTAACAGCAAAAGAAGCTTGTATTAGCTGAAAATGAAGACCAAATGCTGCAGGTATCACAGTAGTTACAGTCTCCAGAAGTTGAACCTTACAGTATAACATTCATCAACGATCAATCTTCTATCTTCTGGATATATATAGAGGTTGATTAAAAAAACATTATGCTATTCTATATGAGGAGAGGTCATGATGGACCAACAACCGCATTAATTCTCAGATATGGGGGTCTGCTACACTCTGCTTGCTTTAATGGATGATTTAGACACTCCCTGGCATTTTGTGGTCCTTCTTGGGCAGATGCAGTGCCAACTGATACAAGCTCCATAACTAATAACTGTGTTAACTGCTCGAGGTTGTCCTATTTCCTTCTTTGGCCATAATGCTCTTGAATGCAAGTAGTTGAAGCTTTAATCCGCAGGGTACAGGTAGCTGTTGACTTCGTCCTTTTCCAGCAGCAAAGAGCAGTCAGGAGTGATACAGGTAGTATGGCGGGAGTGGACCAAACAGATGAACCAATCTTAGCCGCCGGATCGCAAAGATTAATGGTGGAGATCACTTTATAAAGGCTATTGGGAGGCGACGTGGATGGAGCAACAAGGGCCATTGGATCTAGATGCAGCAGATCCGATGGTGATCGGGAGCAGAAGTCACGCTTAGGTTAACGACCGGGGGATAGGCGGTTTCGGGTGGCAGGTGGTTTCCCCGCCCATCCTACTGGGGCTCAGCAGTATCCGTATGCAACGGTGCGATCCCGTAATATTGCAACACCTGGTTACCAAAAACCATTGCCCCCGCAGGTTAATGGGCGGGCAGGTCGTGCGATCGGAGCTTGCGACAGACGGTCGGATGGCAAGGAAGGTGCATGCGGTTTAATGTGCGGGAAAAGGGAGAGAGATCGTTGGATCACGGTGATCAATGGCTGTGGTAGAAGGAAGCTATATGGGCAGGGTTTCGTGGGTTAAGCGCTCGGTCTTAGGAAATTCAGGCTTATGGAATAAAATGAATTCACACGGAGTTTTGCAAGAAAACAGGGCTAGCGGGGAAAGAAGAAGTTTGTAGGAGAATGGAGCGAAGCGGGGAATGAAGATTTTTATAGAAGAAACAGAGACAACAGAGGTTAAGAGAGTTTAAGGAAATTGAATGAGAGGAAGGTGAAAAGACTGTTGTGCGCTGCTTTCTCAGCACAAACCAGCCACAAACCTGAATTTAACCTTTAAACACTGAAGCTGTAGCAGAGGTAACACTAGCTCCTTCTGGGGATGATATCCTCCCTGTGAGGTCTCAAGAACTGCAGACCAATGCCTTCATACAAAATCAACATAAAAACATTGCCTAGTATTCCATTGGGCATGGAGTCAAACTAGGTCTACACTAAAACCTAGAAAAGAAACTGCTTACAATCATTAAGGCCTGAAAACTCAAAACTTTAAAACTGCCCATCTGCTGGGCTATCAAAGTTGTTCCTCCTACTCTCAGCCCCTTCATCATAGAGCTACAAAACATGATTTATTTGATCCTCTACCTCAAAGAGTTTAGGAGATTTGACCTTGATGGCTAGATAGGGATCAAATTTCATCTCCCTTCTGTGTGCTCTCCTTCTTGGATGTTCATCATGGGAACCTGTGTACACCTGCAGAATAATCATGGCTGTCATGCACATTTCTGTGTCATGTGTGGTTTGCACAACTAATATGAATGATGAACCATTGTTTTCTTCTACACGGGATATATAGATATCATCTCCTCCTTTATTTTTGTTTAAACAATCCTCATCCAAGGAGGAGTCCCACAACTGTACAGCCTCTTCCTCTGTTATCTAAAAAACTGCCCTTTCAATATGTGTGGAGGTCATCTGAGTAGGTTTCGGAATATCAAGGCTGAGATGATCATTTTTAGCCTTGAGCATTGTATTATGTTCTGCCTCAGTGTTTAAGTGGCAGCTTTGAGGGATTGTCATCTGAGCAGACAGAGGGAAAAAAGATGATGGGGGGGTTTCCTCTCCCTTACTGATCACTGGTCAGGGGATAAAAGAAAGCTGGCTAATTTGTAGATCTGCATAACCATGTGTAGATGAGCAAGCATCGAGCACAGATTCTTGGAGGTTGGTAGGACCTGCTGCTGACTGCTTCTGCTGATCAGGTTGTTGTTCTACAGCTACAACAAACTCATGAGCAATGCCTCTGGATACTGCTTTCTCATAAGCAGCCCTTGTTAGGAAAGGAGCACCTTCCGAAACATGGACCTCCTCATCTTCTTCAGGCTACTCTTCTTCCATGACTGAATCCTACAAAAGGGTCTTGACCCCTTTATCTTCATTCTAATTTTATTTCTTTGCAAAATCTGCAAATGCTCGTTTCCTCCTCTATATGGATTTGGAATTGGAAGGGAAAAGGAACAATGAGCTCCTGCCTCTTCAGAATATTGCTCAGCCTTAAGTTTGGAAACTTCAGAGGCCAAAAGCTATATCATCTTGGCTAATTCATCTATCTCAGGATCATAGGATGATGAGGACTCACCTCCCTGACTTCTCCTCTCTGCATCACCTTCGAGTCTTTCTGCAGCAATAATGTCTGCTTCTACTTCAAAGGTTATAGTTTGCATATCATCCAAAGAAGCACATCGTCTTTCTCTTAACAACAGGCAGAACTAAGAATCAAAAGCATTGGCATAAGCAAGCATGGTTGAATCAGGGGTGGGCCTTACTTCAGCTGGCATTCTGCTGTACATAAGGTTGAATCTTATGTTGAAATCGGATAGCAGCTCACCATCTTCCCTCTACAAGTTCCAAATTCAGAATGATAAAAGAGCAGATCTTTGTTATTCCCCCAGTGCTTTAAGAACACATCATCTAAGGCCTCAATATCTACAATAGACTTAGGGGGTAATTCTCTAAACCATTTTCTAGCTTCCCCGTCTAGGCTTTGGACAAAATCCTCATCCAGACATCCTCTTCATTGATATCCAGGTTATCAGCATAGCTATAGAAGGCCTCGAGGTGCTCTTCAGCTGTTACTCCTTCTGCACCAATAAACGTAGGCATAAATTATTGATAATCTCCTACAGGCATGGCATTCAAAGGGGTAGGCAAGACCAAGGGTCCATATCTAGTAGCAACGATTCTTTCTATCTTTGTGAGGGCTTGCTGACCTGCCATGGCTAGGGTATATGAAAGGATACTGCTGGACTAGGTGGAATGGATCAATGAAAAGAATGATATATATAGAGGAATATAATGGACAGCATGGAAAGCTTCTTTGGACTGAGGTCCAAAAGGGAAATGAATGACTGAGGAGCTTAAATGAATCTCTGAAGGTGACTTTCACTATCAGAGATACATGGAATTTCTAAGGCTTACCTAGTCCTGATGCTCCTTACTGCAATATTTTCTTCTACTGAACGATCTTCTCAGGATCAGGCACTGGTTCAGCTGGTGATTTCTGAAGATATCTCTGAACATACCTCACAAACTGAGCCAGAACTGCAATGTGGAGTCGCCAAAGGTTGGTCTTCCTCCAATGGAGTCGCCAGATAGATGATTACAACCAGATTATGTGTTCAAACCTTATCTATCATCAAAGTTTGAAAATGTTTAGTTCTCTTAGGGAAGCTGAGCTTCAATCTCCTCTCCCTGGCAACGACGCCAATTAATGTTATCACCCCAAGAAACTCTCCTAGGTTGTATATCAGAGATGCTCGGGAACATTAAAAACTCAACAAAAATGTTGGAAAATGGTGGATGAATGAAAGAAATTCTGCATATTCAAGCCACATAACCACTTCTACTATGCTTAACCCCAGACATGGGTGAACACCCACAAACTACAAGGCTTTAGACCACCAATTACTCATAGTTTAAGGAAATGTGATGATGGAGAATACTGATCACACCAACAAATGCACAGGACCCTGTGATGGCCAGCTGCAACTAGTTAAAAGGTTTGTAAATCTGATTCCTAATACATAGACAGGATGACAGCTCTCTGGAATTAAAACAACAGAAACCTGCATACATACTCAATGAAACATACTAGATTCTAACACAGAGTTGAGATGACAGCCCCTCTAATGCTAAACATGAAGAGCACATGAAAAATGCATAACAGGCACAGCCTCGAAAAAAGAGCAAGAAGTGGAAAGTGATCAATTATCAGCAAAAGAAGCTTGTATTAGTTGAAAATGAAGACCAAACACTGGAGGTATCACAGTAGTTACAATCTCCAGAAGTTGAACCTTACAACAGAATAAAATTCATCAACCATCAACCTTCTATCTTCTGGATATATATAGAGGTTAATTACAAAAACATTCTGCTATGCTATATGAGGAGAGGTCATGATGCACAAACAACTGCATTAATTCTCAGATATGGGGCTCTGCTATACTCTGCCTGCTTTAATGAATGATTTAGACATTCCCTGGCATTTTGTGGTCCTTCTCGGGCAGATGCAGTACTGAGTGATACAAGCTCCATAACTAATAACTGTGTTAACTACTCGAGGCTATATGTTTCCTTTTTTGGCCATAATGCTCTTGAATGCAGGTAGTTGAAGCTTTAATCCGCAGGGTATATGTAGTTGTTGGCTTCATCCTTTTCCGACAGCAGAGAGCAGTCGGGAGTGATATAGGTAGTATGGTAGGAGCAGACCGAATAGAAGAACCAATCCCAGTCTTCATATCGCATAGATCAATGGAGATCACTTTATGTAGGCTATCGGGAGGTGACGTGGATGGAGCAACAAGGGCCGTCGGATCTGGCCGTGGCAGATCCAATGGTGATCAGGAGCGGAAGTCGCGTGGAGGTTAACGGCCGGGGGACAAGTGATTTCGGGTGGCAAGTGGCTTCCCCGCACCACCTATCGGGGCTCGGCGGTATGTGTATGCAACGACGCGATCCCGTAATATTGCGAAACGTGGCTACCAAAAACCACCGCCCTGTGGGTTAATGGGTGAGCAGGTCACGAGATCAGGGCTTGCGATTACCGTCCGATGGCGCGATGGATGGTCGGATGGCAAGGAAAGTGCATGCGGTTTAATGTGCGAGAAAAGGGACAAATACCATTGGTTCGTGCTGATCAACGGCTGCAGTAGAAGAAAGCTATATCGGCGGGGTTTCGTGGGTTAAGCGCCCGGTCTTAGGAAATGCAGCCTTATGGAATAAAATGAGTTCATGCGGAGTTTTGCAAGAAAACGGGGCTAGCGGGGAAAGAAAAAGTTTGTAGGAGAATGGAGGGAAGCGGGGAATGAAGATTTTTATAGAAAAAACAAAGACAGCAGAGGTTAAGAGTGTAAGGAAACCAAATGAGAGGAAGGTGAAAAGACTACTGCGTGCTGCTTTTTTGGCACAAACCAGCCACAAACCTGAATTTAACCTTTAAACACTAAAGCTGTAGTAGAGCTAACAGTTACAATCGCAGAGCCATAAAATATACAGTAAAGATACGGGCATAGTGAGGACAGGGTGCAGCAAGGCTGAACCCAAAACTCAACTGACGACCCATAAAACCCTCAAACAGTCAAACAGGAAAAACACCGAGGAGTGACCCTACCTGGTTCAGGCATAGGAAACCAAGAGTGAGGACGACAAAAAAATCTCGTCACTCACCTGCATTGGTCAACAAGCAGGCCATTAGAACCGAAGAACGGAACCATAGTTAGAAAAACAAAACAAAAAGAAGAGAAAAGGTTTATTAAGAAACTCACCGAGGGAGAGCCGAGCTCGTGCACACCAGAAGAGAAGCCATGGAATTAACATTATAGTTGTAGAGGTGCTCCTTTCCCACAAGGAGCCAAGACTGTCAGTGGCAGAGGAAAAACGAAGCAAAAAAGACCAGCATGGAGAGAGAACTCACCTTTTGGATAACCACCAAGTGAGAGCCGAAAGGCGAGCCACTCCACAATCGCAACCTGTGTCAAAAAACCAAGAAAACAATCAGACTGTGAAGCAAGTGCATTGAAGACAATCATATACAACCAAAGCTTGCAACTAGAAACATAACCAGAACTGAGCAAAATTGATAACAGAGACCGAGACCAAGGGTTCCAGACCTAGAGCCTCAAAACCAAGCACAAAATCGGAAGCACTGAGAGCATATGTAGGTGGAAACCCTCGTAGAGTTGCACACCTAGGCACAGTGAAATGAAACACCGTCAAACTAACAGAGCAGACCCTCATTTCGTGAAACCGCAGACCTCGCAAGAAGCATAGAGAAACAACAATGGAATGAATAGTTTAGGGTTTCGGAGGATAGTAAGAGTGGGAAGGAATGAGGCCCAAGGCCAGGACACATGTCCTCGTCACAATTAAACTGTAGTACAATACCATAAAGGTCAACCAACCACATCATTAATATCATTCAATCAATAGTTAAATATTAACCTGCAGATATAAGGGGCTAGTCCCATCAATTTTGCTATCAGAGCAAAGTTCAGTTAACTCTTTTTCTTTATAAAATGGAAGCTGGAAGAAGAGGTCGTGGCAGAGCTATTCAAAGAGTAGTAGATGAAGGATTGAGGGAAGAGATTAGGATCTTAAATGTCTGTTTGGTGTAGGTTTTAACCCCGTACAGAAATTACCTGCATACAAATTCTAAAATGCAGAAAATAAATAATGCGAGAGCAGAACACATAAAACACATATACACAGATATTTTTCCCTTGGATCCCAAAACTGGGACTACTAGCTTGATTTCTCATTATGTTCCTTTCAATGTTACAATACATATTTATACATGCCGAAGCATCCAATACCATGGACCAAAAACCATGGAGTCCAATACCGTGGACCAAAAACCATCGCGTCCAATTCCATGGACCGAAAACCATTGCATCCAAAAAGCATGTGTGAAAATCATTCACAAAACCACAGGTGGGTCTGCCCAACCTAACATAGGGTTACGGGTGCCCTTTAAACCCCCTGTTAACTACCTGGAAAGAATATAACACAACCCAACATTATCCCACTTGTTTTCTTTCCACAGGGGGCCACAAGAGAGCTTAGTCATTTTTCTAGCCCTGAAATGCCCATTGTCTCTCTACACCAAGAGAACTTCTCAAAGCTCACAAATTTTGTTAATGCATCTGCGATATTGATCAAAGTGTCCACCTTTACCAGCAACATCTTTTTGTCTTCTATCATATCCCTCACAAAGTGATACTGAACATCAATGTGCTTTGTCTTTGAATGATATGTGAGGTTCTCTGCCAAGAAAATTGCACTTTGGCCATCACAGTCTATCCTTATAGCTTCCTGTACTAACCCCATACTTGAACACAATCTCTGCAACCAAAATAGTTCCTTGCTTGCATGAGTGGCCACCATGTATTCTGCCTCTGTAGCTAATAGTGCCACTACAGATTGTTTCTTACTCATCCAGCTGACTACACCTCCAAATAGGTTAAACACATACCCACTTGTAGATATTCTCTAATCCAGATCTCCAGCCTAGTCTGCATCAACAAAGCCATGAATATCCAACACTCTGTCCAATTCTCGTCTTCCTTGATAGCACAAACCATAATCACTAGTGCCACACAAATACCTGAATACCCACTTCACTATTGTCCAGTGCTCCTTCCCTGGTTTTGACATAAACCTACTCAATACTCCCACTGCATGTGCAATGTTTGGTTTAGTATAGGTCATTGCATACATCAGGCTACCGACTACACTTGCATATGGAACATGGGACATATCCTCTTCCTCTTCTTGTGTCTTAGGACACTGTGTAGCAGATAACCTCACACCTACAGGAATAGGAACCTTCACCGATTTAATATCCTGCATATTAAACCTCTCTAGTATTGTCTCGACATACTTCCTCTGGTTTAACCATAGATTCCTCTTTTCCCGATCTCTTTTAAGTTCCATGCCCAAAATATAGTTTGCAGCACCAAGATCTTTCATGTCGAATTTGGAGGACAATTGGGTCTTCAAATCCTAGATAATTTCTTAGTCATTTCCAACGAGCAACATATCATCCACATACAAGACCAAATAAATAACATGGTCACCAATTAATTTAAAATACACACAATGAACTGCTTTGCTTCTAGTGAAGCCAACGGCCCGTATAAATGTATCAAATTTTTGATACCACATCCTTGGTGACTATTTTAACCCATATAAAGACTTCTTTAACTTGCATACCAATTCTTTCTTACCCTTCACCGCAAAACCTTTAGGGCGCTTCATGTATATCTCCTCTTCCCGATCCCCGTGAAGAAATATTGTCTTCACATCCATCTGTTCTACCTCAAAATCAAAAGCAGCAACAACAGATAAAATTAATCTAATAGAAGTTACCTTGGCAACAAGAGAAAAAATATCACCAAAATCAATTCCTGGCACCTGGGAATAATCTTTTTCTACCAACCGAGCTTTGTATTTCTCCACTTTTCCTTCTGTTTTTGTCTTCTTTTTGAACACCCATTTGCTGCCAATGGGTTTCCTTCCAGCCGACAACTCCACTAGATCCCAAGCCTCATTTTTGTGCAAAGATACCATTAGATCAACCCCTGTACTTTGTAGTTACTGACTATCATTTGGTCGGCCGAAATCCCTGAACTAGGCTGCAAACTATGAGCAAAAACCAAGTTGAAGTTTCGTCGTTGGACCATTGCACCTTCTCTTCTTGGCAATCTGGATGCATCACACCTCCCGTGTGCAGTAGGTGGGATGCATCCCTGTTTCCCTGTGTTATAGATGCAATGATGAGACAAGACTAGTTTTGCCTCCAGATTTTGGTTTTTTCTTCACTCTCTTCAGCTTTATTCAGGAGCTTCGTTGTCTATGATCAGTAGACCACTATTGAAACCCCCTTTCTTTGCATCATCCAAACTCCATCTTGCAAAGATTTGTGAATGTTTTTATGCATTTTTCGCCATTCATAGTTCTGATTTATAAAATGGTAGCTTAATTGAACTGTCGTCTTTTGATTTGAAAGTGTCGCAAGTGTCGTTTTCAGTCAAGGAAAATGATTCTTCTCGTTTTGATAGTCGATTACATAGTTACTCTTGTATTTGATCTGAATTAATAGTACTTCAAGTGTCGAAAGTAGTTTTTAATTCAAAATCGCAAAGAGTCGTCTTGTCTCCCTTTTGTCTTTTTTTGAAGAGAAAATCGTTCGTAGTGTCGATTTGAAAGAAGATATAATTCAGATTTGTGCTTAGCATTCTTTTTGTCATTCACACATTAAGAAAGCATAAAAGAAATACATGCATGTGCATTTGCATTTAGACTACTTATTGATTGTGATTTAGGACAGTGCGTCTAGTGTGTGTTCTCTGCTCTATGTTGAAAGAATTTCATTTCTCTTTCCTGAGTATCTAGGATTTTCATTGCAAAAAGAAGATTAAACGACTATTTATCATCTTAGATTGCATTTTAGGAATTGTATATCTACATCACACGGTGAACCTGAAAGGAAATTTTTTTAAGAAAGATTAACTATAAAATAAATTCAATAAACATAAAAACACTTTGGAACCTAACTCACAACATCTAGAAGTCTAGGCTAGAGACGTATTCCAGTGTCATAAATCCTAGTAATTGTCACTTTCATCGTAGGTCGGGTGATTCCTCCTCTTTGAGACGACAAGTGCCAGTACGGACTTGTGCTCCCACATACCGTCGAGTATATATTGGGAGACCACAATAGGCTATATCATTTATCCTTAGGAAGCTGTGTCTGCTGCCCTATTGATCACAATGCACTAAACACAGCATTTAGGAAGATTGACAGCCGCACCATAAAAAGTATTCTGCAGTTTTGTGATTGGTTTGGTAACCCCTCTGTCTAGATTTCTAGAGTAGTATCTTTCATTCCTTTTCAGACTCCTTAAAGGAAAAGGTCCATCTGAGCACTTGTCACTTCAGGCTCATTAAAATCGAAGGCGACTAGGGTCATCTTTAGCTTTTTCTCTACTCTTAAAAATTGAAAAAGCAAGTTGTGTCAAAGCGTCTAAAATTTATTTTAATTAGAATAATGTCACTGTTCCCTCATTGGTCTTAGGTTGAGAAAATGGAGTCCACCAACCAAGGATTTCCCCTTGGGGGAAATTCTAGTCCTTTCTCCTCTTGGGGGGATGTTGGTGCACCTCATATGGCCACATTGTCCCTTCCAGGACTGACAATTGGCCTGCCGGTATGGCTTTTCTCGACCTCTATGGTTCAAAGAACCATGATTATTGAACAATCGAATTAGCAACTAGACGATACAAGAGCTCCCCCCCAACCTTCTACTTCATTTGTCTCTCCCTCTCCTTCTTCTTCTTCACTTGGTAAAGATAGTAAAACTAAAAACCAAGTAACTGAGAAGAAGAAGAAGAAGGGGAAGGAGAAGAAGAAGAAGGAGCCAATGACAAAAAGGGCCAACTGTGCATCATCTAGTGAAAATCCACACACTACACCGTCCAAATCTAAATCTCCATGTGTCATTTGCAAAGGAGACCTCTATCTCCAAGGTTGTCCTTGCATCCCACGGATCCTAAGGGATTGGTCTCCCCGCTTGCACAATCCATTGTCGTCAACCTCTGACGATGATGTTGAAAGTACACCATCAACTAGTGAAAACGAAGTCAACGGAAAGAAAGGAAAATATAAATTTCCTTGCAGACTGTGTGAAGGTGATCATGCCCTCCACCATTGTCCCTTCCTGAACGAAGCTAAAAGAGTCTGGGATAATCATCCTGCATCACCGTAGCGACTCCCTCATGGATACAAGAAACTCTTGCCGAATCCATTGCTAGTTGAAAATCCAACTAACCCACCTTCAGTGTCAGTCGAAGCAACTATCATTGAAGATAAACCCTTTGAGTCCACATCGGGCCAAAGTCAACAGGTCGAGATGGCAATCAACCCCATCTTGGCTTTAGAAGATTTACCTTCAGATGATACAGTCACCAAAGAGAATGAGAACGACGCCGATCAAATTCTTTTCGTAAAGACAGACTCTGATGAACATGCAGGCAATCTGCCCATTCCTTTACCATAGGAAGGAAATTCGTTAGAGTTGTATCCGATCGTTTATTCGGTCACACCTCCAAGCAACCTAATCATTTCCTTCGATTGGAATCTACTAGGCAGACCCCGTTTACCATCTAATGTACCATTTCAAATCATAGTTCAAACTTACAAAATGGTCATGGTTGGTACCATCATAGATGAAGGGGCTTCTGTGAGTATCCTTTCCTCAATTTCTTGGAAAGCGCTTGGTTCTCCATCGCTTTTGCCTGAGATGCGAAACCTGACAGGCTTCGATAAAGGAACTAGTTGACCATTAGGGATCCTTCCAGGTTTGCATATAACTTTGAGAAGGAAACTAGTTTATTTGAACATAATGGTAGTCCAAGGACCTTTAGATTACAATCTACTCCTTGGGCGTGACTACATTTATAGCATGGGGGCCATTGTCTCCTCACTTTTTCAAGTAATGTGTTTTCTGCATGAAGGTAGAGTGGTCCAGCTCATAGACTAGCTTTCATTCCCCGAGTCACACATAGCTAATAGTCAAATGCCATCGCTAATAGGTCTTTTTGCACAAGGAATGTCTCATCAATCTCCAGTCTATCCACCTAATGAGCGCGAGTGATTCAGTGGTCTTGACTAAAACCTATGGGGCATGCACCCTGGTCTGCTTGGGTAGGAAAACTTCAGGTATAGGGTAGGTTTCCGCAGAGGAAAAAGGGATTAGACCGGAATAAGATACCTTTATTATAAGGTAGGTGTTTCCCAATAGAACAAATGTTTTTTCTGCAAATTGAAGGGTAACTTCGAAAAGGTAGGCCTTTCCCAATATAACAAATGTTTTGTCTGCAAATTGAGAGGTAACCTGGGAAACTCTACCTCACTATACCTGGGGGCATGCAAACCTTTTTGCATGAAAGTGAAAAATGACGACTTATTTTCTTAGTTTGTAGGTCCTTAACCCTTTAAACTCGTAGGATTGATTGTTCCTAGCTTGCATAATAAGAGGAGTCAGAGCATAATTTCGAATGGTGCAAGCTCCCTAAAAAATGAACCTATCGATGAGACATCCTCATTATACCACTGGCACGAACAGTTTTACGCAAAGTTCAAACTCGTTAAAAATTAAACCTAGCAATGAGCATATGTTCCACCAAAGTTTAAGCTCATTAAAAAATGAACCCACCTCCGGTAAATAACCATTGTTAATGATTATCATCAGCTTTTGAGCCTTGGTCGTGTTCTTACCATGACCTCCACTCTATTTTAGCCGATCATTTGCCTCCATTTGATTGTTTACCCCCTTTGAGGAACAACTGCAACGAGTGATCCTATTAGCCAACTTCTTTACACTCTCATGATTGGAAAGTTCAAAACCTTACCTGTAACTAACTGCTATCTAAAAACATCACTCGTTCCTAAAAAAACGAGTCTCATTTAAGCTCTTTTAATCTGACTCATAAAATATGAAAAGATTATCGATCAATTGGCCTCTCCAGCTCGTTAAAGTGATTGGAAGTGTTATCCTTCCTTTAGATTTAAATCTTTTTGGACATAAGGGATTATTACACAAAACGATCGAGCGTTTGTCTTGTTTGGCTCGTTAAAACTATGGAAAATTCATCCCTTTCGCATTGTTTTATACTTTTTCAGACTTAAGGGATCATATTACGAAAAAGGAATATTGGAGTTTTCTTTCCGTCTCTTTTCAGAATCTCTAAAATTGAAAAGGACCGAGTTATCCTTGTCATTAAACTCGTTAAAACAATAGCGACAAACTTGTCCATTTAGACAAGAGCGAGTTTCACTGTTGCTAGGCTCGTTAAAACATAGTGACGGGTTCACCCGAAGGGAAAATTATAGAACAAGAATATGTTATCCTCCTCAAGCTTGACAAAAAATAAAGAGGTACTAGTCAGAAATGACTGGGGAAAATTGGGAAGAAAACTTGAAGAAACTTTATTGGTAGCAGGTCGCTCTTGAACATGACACTTTCACTCCATCACCATGATTGAGTCGAGTTGGGTTATTTCGTTCACCAGTCATATCACCATTGGTCCACCGTACCATCCACTTTTGGGGTTAACGCTACCAATGCATTTCAGTGTCGCTGATATGTTCAAGAGAAGTTGCTCAGAGAATTCACCTACCCAGCTTGTATCTCATCTGCTACAATACCTTCACACTTCATTCTTTCATGATCGCCACCTTAAACCTTGTATCATCAAATCGTTTTCACCTCTACGAAATCATTTGCTCTGTTCCGTGTCATATATGTGGGATCCATTAATGCCCTTCTACGATGGGTCACTTCTTGTCGACATCATCTCATTATCCAAGAAGCCGACCTAGGGACAACCCTTTCAGTACTTTGAAGCTTGCATGCCTCAATGGCAATTTTCTCACTTCCGGCAATAGGTTTACACTAATGGCCTTTGACCGAAAAATTTTGCGTGGTGTTCGACATAGACTCATGTATTCGCACCACGTGAATTGTACTAGAGTATCTTGAGGGTCATCATTATTATCGGTGATTCCTCACGCGTCTGTTAACAACTTATGTCATTGGTTGGTAATCAGGCAATGTCCTTCCATGTTCGACATCAGAACATATTTTCACATGGATCAACTTGTACTTTCAAGCGAAGATTGAACGCATTTTGAAGACCCTGGATCTAGTTTCATCCATCCGGGCTGCGATATAATCAGGAAAATAAAGACATCAAATGTACATCATTACTGCACAGATAATCATCCAAACTAAGGGATGATGGTTGTACCAGAATCATCAGTCTGCACACAGATGGTTGTCTGTCGTATGTACATGAAAATGAATTTATCAAGCTGAGCATGGGAATTCCCGCCTCAACTAGATCATGAAAATATTATGAAGATAATATATTGTATTGTATCTTATTATAGGTCACCTTCCAGTGTGAAAAACCTCGGATCCTCATTATAAAGCGTTTCACGCGACATCAAAAGATTTACGACCTCATGCTTTAGGAGGCAACTGTTATAGACA
The DNA here is from genome assembly GCA_031772625.1 of Pinus tabuliformis. Lineage (NCBI taxonomy): Eukaryota > Viridiplantae > Streptophyta > Pinopsida > Pinales > Pinaceae > Pinus > Pinus tabuliformis. Next base: position 818,009,990 of record CM062804.1, on the reverse strand, counting down.
TATTTGGGCACTGCAACCCCAATCACATATGTCCATAAATGAAGGGCTCCTAAGTCCCTAAAAGTGTTGTTTCATACCCTAAAGGAGCAAGGTCAGCTAATTACATCATCTCCCAGAACTTTTCCATGAAAAACCACTAAGAACTGGTCAAAGCAGGACCATACAGACTGCCCAATGCAAAGGGTGCAATGCATCTCACCTGACACATGCAGAAAGTGCGATGCATACTGGAAAGCCCTTCTGTAGGGTACAATGAGCGAGAGCAGACAAAAGGCACAAGCAATTTGCTAGGTGGAGACCTTGAGAATCTTCTAGTTGCTCATTTGACACTTGCGTCCCTGAATTCGCCCGAGGATGAGTAATAGATCATAAAATCTCCAAATGGAACCAAGAACTATCAGAGAGATGACACTAACCAAAATCCCAGAAGTTGACTTGGCCCCCTGTAAATATCTATAAATGGATCCCTCATCCCAAATATCCAGAGGTTGGAATTTGGTAATTTGCAAAGACGTGCTGTTGGTTTCTCTTTGAAGACATTGTTGGGTGATCTTGCTTTGTGTGAGGTGAAGAGGGCTTTAAAGCTGGGAGGATGGCTCTGGGTTAGACCAAGTGGTTGTAATCCTCTCTTCTACTACTTTTACTAACAAAGCTATTTGCGTTTTCCTCCATATTCTTGTGTATCTCTGAATATTGTGTTGATATATGTATTTGTATGGTCAATATATATCTAATCCTATATTGTTTACAGTGAAAGATCTCTATGATTTGATGGTATTATGTTGTTGTGAATCTACATGTGCTCTTTGAAGCGTGACAAGTAAGGAAGCAGTGGCGAGATTCTGTCAAAGGGGAAAGGAAACAAGAAAGGAGCCAAGTGGAAGACTGAGGTTGATACTCTCTGCTTCTTTCTCATCTCTCTCTCGTAAAGGAAAAACAAGTGACTTTAATATGTTTGTTTCTAAGATAGCTACCTGTCTTAGTGGGACTAACAGATCTGAATAGACACTAGATTTCCTGATAACAACAACCTTCCGTGTGACTAGGTTCCAAAGCTTATAACCCTTTAAACCATCCTTATACGCAATAGATATTTACTTTTTAGATTTACTATCCAACTTGGTTCGTTTCTCCTTTGGAACATGTACATATGCATCACATCCAAATACCCTCAAATGTGAAAGAGAGGGTTTCTTACCAGTCCATACCTCTTGTGGAGTCTTATCCTTCAACACTGATGAAGTTGACCTATTGACCAGGTACCATGCAGTATCCACCGCCTCTACCTAGAATTCTTGTCCTATCTCGGCACCACTGATCATGCTTCTTTCCCTTTCCATTAACGTCTTGTTCATTCTTTCTGCAACTCCATTTTGCTAAGGCGTATATGGAGTAGTTTTTTGCCGTGATATACCACACTTCTTACAGAATTATTCAAATTCCTTGCTGCAAATCTCTCCACCATTATCTGTCCTTGGCACCTTTATCTTTTTCTCTTTCTGATTTTCGACAAGAGCCTTAAATTCTTTAAACCTGTCAAAGACTTCAGATTTCTTTTAAGGAAATATATCCATGTATTCCTCTAGAAGTCATCTATAAATGATACATAGTACATAGACTTACCCAGTGATAGAACCTTCACAGGTCCAAACACATCATTGTGCACAAGCTCTAATATCTATTTCATCCTCTTACTACCAGAGGGGAAACTCACCCGATTTTGCTTCCCATATACATAGTTTTAACAAAAATCAAAATCCAGAGAGCTTTTACTCATACCTTCTACCATACCTTTACCATGAAGTATTCGAAGGCCCTTCTCTCCAACATGTCCAAGCCTTTGATTCCACAGCATGGTCTTCTCTCCAGAGACCACCAAATTTTCTACTCCAGTTTCAGGAACCACAGAACTATTACACCCATCAATAACAGTGCTACCTTGCAGCTTGTACAAAGTTCCAATCCGAAATCCCTGTATCAATACCAATGCTCCCTGGACCATCTTGCAGGTATCCTTCTTGAACACTGTTTTTACACCTGCATCATCCAGCTTGCTAATAGAAATCAAATTTCTGGCTAATGCAAGAATATGTAGAGCACCTGGAAGCATTTTAAACCTTCCACCTTGCAATTTCAACTTTACTTTTCCGTGACCAATGATTCTAGCCTTCCTGTCGTCCCCCGAGAAGATGTCACCACCATCATATTTCTCATACTCACAAAACCACTCTCTATGGGGAGTGAAGTGAAAGGATGCACCTAAGTCAATCAACCATGCCTCGTAATCTACATGTGTACTTGAAGAAGCCAAGTACACATCCCCACCTTCATCTGAGGTGGCTTCCACCTCTGTAGAAGGAGCCTCATCAGATCCCTTTCCTTTGTTAGGAGATTTAGATTTATAGTCCCTTTTGTAGTGCCCTTCCTTTCCACATTTCCAGCACACCACCTTTACAGGTTTTCTTGGAGATTTATATCTCCCTCTATATTTAGATCTCCCACTCGATGACTTATTTTTGTTTTTGTTCTGGGAGCGTCCTTGTACAAAAAAGGCATCATCATTTTGGCTGTCCATATTTTTCTATCTCATCTCCTCTGTCAACAAGGCTGATACTATTTCATCAAATCGCAAGGCAGTTGCATTGCTACCTATTGCAATAACCAAACTATCCCACAAATCTACCAGAGAACACAACAAACTAATGCACTTATCTTCATCTGAAATTTTAATATCAACAGATGCTAACTGATTTACCACAGTATTAAATGCATTTAGATGTTCTGTCACCGAGTCTCCATCTTTCATCCTTAGCTTATACAACTTTTTGCAAAGGAATAGTTTATTCACCAGAGACTTAGATTGGTACAAAGTCCCTAACTTGTCACACAAAGCCTTTGTTGTAGCTTCCCCTAATACATTCAACAATACTGAATCTGAGACACACAATCATATCATGCTCTTTGTCTTCCAATCCAACTTCTTCCATTCTTCATCAGACACTCCCATTAGTTTAGTACTGGGATCTACTACGATCCACTGATCTTTATCCACCAACAGATCCTTCATCTTGAGTTTCCACAACTCAAAACTCTGACCATTAAATTTCTCGATCTCTATCTTTCCACTGCTCGCCATCTTCTTTCACCACTAGAATCGATCTCGCAGATCTCCCACAAAACAGGGTCTACCACAGGCCTGAGCGAAACCCCTCAGCAGCAAAGGTGTCCCCTTCAAGCCAAAACAACTCTGATAGCAAATGTAGGTTTTAACCCCATATATAAATTGCCTGCATATGAATTCTAAAACACAGAAATAAACAATGCGATAACAGAACACATAAAACACATATACACAGATATTTTTCCCTTGGATCCCAAAACCGGGACTACCAGCTTGATTTCTCATTATGTTCCTTTCAATGTTACAATACATATTTATACATGCGGAAGTATCCAATACCATGGACCAAAAACCATCGCATCCAATACCATGGACCGAAAACCATCACGTCCAATACCATGGAATGAAAACCATCGCGTCCAAAAAACATTTGCAAAAGTCATGCACAAAACCACTGGTGGGTCCGCCCAACCTAAGATAGGGTCCAAAACCAAAATTTTCCGAGGCGCTGTCCCGGACCCCATAAAGTAGGGTTATGGGTGCCCTTCAAACCCCCTATTAACTACGTGGAAAGAATATAACACAACCCAACATTTGGCGGCAGTAGAAGTAGGAAGAAGGAATCCAGAAGTAGGGGACAAAAGTGACAAAGAAGTTGTAGTTACAACAGATGGATCATATGATGAAGGACCAAAAATCAAATTGCTAAGGACTGTTTTGTTGGCCAGCAGTAAGCCAGAGCCTAAAATTCTGAACTATGATGGTAGTTTGTCCACAGAAGTGTTGTTGGACTGGATTAGTGAGCTAGACAAATATTTTGAATGTGAGGAGGTCAGCGAAGATAAGAGAGTTAAATTCACTGCCACCAAGCTGAAAAGACACACGGCCTTATGGTGGGACAGTGTCCAAGCAAAGATGAGAAGATTGAATAAGTTACCCATTAAAAAGTGGATGAGAATGGTTGCAAAAGATGAAGGGTAAGTTTTTTCCCAAGGATTACCAGATTGCTATGTATCGGCAGGTGCAGAATTTGAAGCAAAGGGGAATGACAGTGAAAGAATATTTTGAAGAATTCTATCCGGTGAATTTGAGAGTTGGTTATATTGAATACACCCCAGAAAAGATGTCAAGGTTTGTAAATGGCCTAAGTCTAGAGATATTGGACGAGATGAGTATTGTTTCTACAAAAACCATAGAGGAATCCTACCAGAGTGCCTTAAAGGCAGAAGACAATATCGCAAGAAAGAAGAATGCCAGGAGAGGACGAGGAACTGGCAGAGGGAGAGGACAATCATTTGGCAAAGGAAGAACTACCAACAACAGTGAAGAGGGTAGCAGTTCAAAGACCTCAGGGACAACAAAAAAAGAAGATATCACTAGGGGAGGAACGCCATACCAGAGTGGAAGGGGAAATGGCAGGGGCAGAGGAGCTGCTTACTAGTGTTACAAGTGCCACAAGTGGGGGCAGAGGTCCTTTGAGTGTCTTAAAGGAGAACAAGTTGGTCAAAGAGGAGCATATGTTACTCAGATAGAGGAAGCAAAGGCACCACCTAAGGAGGTAGAGAATGTACTGAAGATAGGAGAGGCCTTAGTCTAGAACAAGGTATCCCTGAAATCGGCAAAGGAAATAGCCGAACAAGCCCAAAGAAAGGCATTATTCTGGACTGTGTGCAAGTCAAATGGAAAATGTTGCAAGCTGATTATAGAGAGTGGAAGCATTGATAATATGGTTGCAACAGAGATGGTGGAGAAATTGGGTTTAAAATGATTGAAGCACCCAACACCCTATAAGGTGTTGTGGTTACAGAAGGGTCACCAACTGCTAGTTGATGAGCAGTGTGAGGTGGAGTTCCATATTGGCAAGTATTGGGACAAAGTGATTTGTGATGTCATGCCCATGGATGTGTGTCATATTCTACTATATAGACAATGGAAGTATGATCGAAAAGTTGTTCATGACGGGAAAACAAACTGTTACAAGTTTGTCAAGGATGGGATCAAGCATATTCTAGTACCCATCAAGGAAGAAGAAACAACAGAGACTAGTGGGACAAAAGTATTGCTGGTGGGTGGAAAAGAATTTCTAAAACAGATTGAAGATGATGAGGTAAAGTATGTTGTAATAAGGAGACCGAGAGCAGTGCTATTGCACACTGAAATTTCTGATTTACCTGCAGAAATCCAGGAAATGTTGCAGAAATTCAGCGACATTGTGGTGGATGATTTACCAGATAAATTACCACCAAAGCAGAGTATAAGTAATCAAATAGATTTCATCCTTGGAGCTAGTTTACTGAATAAAGCTACTGACCAGATGAGTCCGAAGGACAACGAAGAGATCAAGAAGCAAGTACAGGAATTATTGGACAAAGGCTTGATATGGGAAAGTTTAAGTCCCTGTGTAGTTCCGACAGTTCTAGCTCCCAAGAAATGAGGCAAGTGCCGGATGTGTATAGATTCACGAACAATAAAAGAAATTATGATCAGATAAAAGTTTCCATTGCCACGAATACATGGCATGATGGACTGCTTGAGTGGGGCAGCATATTTTTCGAAGATAGATCTGAAGAGCAGATACCACCAAATTAGAATGAGAGAAGGGGATGAAGGGAAAATAGCTTTCAAAACTAATGAAGGGCTGTATGAATGGCTGGTGATGCCATTTGGGTTGAGTAATGCCCCTACTACTTTCATGCACCTGATGAATGAAATGTTGAAGGAGTTCATTGGGAAATTTATGATTGTGTATCTTAATGATATACTGATTTTCAGCAAGACCAAGGAAGAACATTTTCAAGTTTTTGATAAATTTGAAAAAATGTACTTTCTTTTAGACAGAGTTAGCCTATTTTGGTTTTGTGATTACAGAAAATGAGCTGAAGATTGACCCAAAAAAAGTTGCAACTATACTTAACTAGCCATCCTGTTATAGACATTTTTGTGCCTTACAACTATAAGCATGAAATGTCCATAATTCAAGGGATCCAAAGTCCCTAAAGATGTTGTTACAGCTCCTAAAGGAACAAGGTCAACCAATGACAGCTTCTCCCAGAAGTTCTCCACCAAAAACCACTCAGAAATAGTCAATTCAGGATCAATTCAGAGGCTCCACTAGCTACCTGCGTTGAAATGCAGAGTCTACACTGGCTAGGTGCACTGCAACACAGGTGGAAGCACTACCAGGGTGCGCTGAGTGGGAAATGACAAATGGAAAGCTCATTCAATGAGGTGGAAATACCCTGGAAGCTTCCAGAATCTTCTCCAATGACACTTGCCTCAATGAATTCAACTAGTGATGAGTAAGAGGTTCTCAACCTCCAAGTGGAAGCAAGAACTGACAGAGGGAAACCACAAGTAAAAACATAAGTTGACTCATCCTCTCTGCTTACATCTATATATGGATCTCTCACCCAGAGGTTCAAGAGGCTGGAATTTTGTACTTTGCAGAGAATTGTTGTTGGTTTGAGATTGAAATTAGTACATTGGGCGATTTATGCTTTGTTAGAGGAGAGGAAGGGATTGCTTTGCTAGGAGGTAGATGCTGGATCAGAACTCACTTGGTTGTATCTCCTCTTGGACTTTATTATCATATCAATAAACTATTTGAGTTTCTCCTACATGTTGTGTACCAATGATGTTTTGTTATGCTTACATGTTTAGCTTAATCTGATCTTGAGCTCTTTATGAATGTATATCTGTATCTTCGTGTAGCTTCTCTCTCTTGTGATCTTGTAGGAATTCGGTGAAGCTGGGTCGGTGAAGGAGCAGGAAGCTGGGAGCTACTGAAGAGAGGAGTGATTTGGATCGACAAACTAGCGAAAGACACAAGTTAGTTAGATCCTCCTTCCTCATTTACATTTCATAAAGAAGAATACTCAATTAGTTTACCTCATTTGTTGCTAAGGCACTATCACCTCTTAGAGTGGGATAGGGGCATTCCGAATTGGATACTTTTCCCAACAACACATCCCCTAACAGTATGTTCGAAGTTCGAAGTTTTCATGGGTTGGCAAGTTTCTATCGCAAGTTTATAAAGAATTTTAGTGGAAACTTTGCATCCATGTTGGATACAATAAAAAAAGCAAGTCAACCTTTTAAGTGGACTAAAGCTGCAGAGAAGAGCTTCTAGATATTGAAGGAGAAGATCATTGAGAGGTCAATTTTGAGGTTGCTTGATTTCAAAAAACTTTTTCATGTTCGTTGTGATGCCAGTGGTACACCAATTGGAGCCATACTCAGCCAAGAAGACAAACTAGTAGCCTATTTCAGCGAAAAATTAAATGAAAGCAGGAAAAAGTATTTGTCTTATGACAAGCAGTTTTATGTCGTCATCCAAGCCTTGAAGCATTGGAGACATATTATATTGGGTAATGAGATTGTCTTGTTTTCTGATAATTCTGCAGTAGAGTATCTTATGCAGCAACATAAGATGAATCAAAAACATGAAAAATGGGTGGAGTACTTGCAGAGTTTTACATTCGTATTGAATCATATTAGTGGTCAAGCGAACAAGATAGCATATGCACTAAGCAGAAGAGTTCTACTCTTGCAGGAGAGCAAAATATAAGTGTTGGGATTTGAACACATCAAGGACTTATATCAAACAGATGCAGATTTCACGGAGGCTTATGAAGCCTACCAAAATCCTTTGTTGAGGAAAAATAGTCCATGGTTGGACTATAGCTTGCAGGAGGAGCTATTATTCAAGGGAGGACAACTATGTGCACCAAAATGTTCGATGAGGGAGAACATCATCAAGGAAAAACATAGTGGAGGTGTAGCTGGACATTTTAGCACTGAAAAGACCTTTGATTAGCTCAGTCATTTCTATTACTGGCTGAAGATGTGAAGGGACGTGCAACGGCATGTGACCAGGTGTAAGATATGTCAATTGGCGAAAGGGCATAGTCAGAACACGGGGTTGTATACACCCTTGCCTATTCCAAACAAACCATGGGATTCAGTCAGTCTGGACTTTGTCTTGGGTCTGCCCAAAACATAACGGGGTTCTGATTCCATCATGGTGGTGGTGACACTACCCATGTAGCACACTTGTTTTTCACTGAAGTCATTAGACTGCACGGCTTACCCAAGTCCATTATTTCCGACAGGGATGTGAAATTCACAATGAATTTCTGGCACACCTTATGGAAAAAGTTGGACACGAAGTTAAATTTCAGCCCTGCTTATCACCCACAGACTAATGGGCAGATGGAGGTAGTGAACAAAAGTTTAGGAAACCTGTTGTGGAGTCTAGCTGGAGAAAATTTACGAATGTAGGATCGTGTACTTTCTCAAGCGGAATTTTCTTACAACGATTCACTGAATCGAAACACAGGAAATAGTTCTTTTCAGATCTTGTATGGAATGCATCCCCGAGGAGTACATGAACTACGCGATTTGGGATAGCTAGAAAGAAGAAGTGCTGACGGGGAAGACATTGCGAGATAAATTAATGACCTACATAAGTAGGTGAAGACGAAATTATAAGACAACAGTCAAAGGTACAAAAAAAAAGCAGATCTGAAACAACAGGAGGTACAATTTAATATATAGGATCATGTTCTATCACATCTGTGCAAAGAAATATTTCTTAAGGGTGAATACAATAAGCTGAAATTCAAAAAAATTGGACCTTCTAAAATTCTGCATAAATTTTCTGCAAATGCCTATGAGCTGCAATTGCCTCCAGGTATAGGAATATCGCCCATCTTTAATGTGTTAGATTTATTCCCATATACTTCCAGTCTGGAAGAGGATAGCTCGGCACAACCAAAGCAGGATACCCAGGGAGAGAATACTTCATGGATGAGACAAATGCCTTCAGCTTAGCCACTTGAAATTGTAGGAATCCTCGATACACAGATGGCCACGCAGACTCGGAGAAAGGAGTACCTACAATGCCTCACCAACTGGAAGAACTGCCCTATTGAGGACAGTCTGTGGGGTGATACAGGACAGATACAACGTGTAGGGTATTCTATCGAGGAGCTCATCGATTGGAGCCATGAATTTTCACCTACCCTGGGAGCCTAATGCAGGAGCATCCAACTCAGGGAGGTCATGGCTGGGAGTTTGTATCTTCTAACAGTTTGAGTTTTGTTAGTTTTCATTTTCATTTACATTTCTAAGAATGGCTGTCTCAGCCACTGTTAGTGTTTTTTCCTACGTGTTCTTTTTACATTTTATTTTTATTTAAAATTTGCTTTTAGTTTACAAAACAAGAAAAGACAGTTATTCAGAAACTACTTAATGTAACTACTGGCAGTTTTCTAACTGTCTAGTGTTCTCTACAAAACGAAAAGAGGAATTTTTTTGACCATCATAGAACTGAATAAAGAAAATGCACAGAAGCATTCTGAATAACAAACACATATGAATCCATTCATATTACAACTTTAACATCTTTTCTTCGAAATACAATTAAATTCATTTTCGTTTCTATAAGCACGATGATGACAGACAGTAGCACTGAAGCAAGGAGAGCAACCAAACAAGTGAGAAGAGTAACAGGGCAAGCCTTGAAAGAAACAAGAGAGCCACAGTCACAGGAATACCAAGAAAACAAGCTACAGGTATAGAAACGAACACACACACACACACACACAAATATATATATATATATATATATATATATATATATATATATATATATATATATATATATTTGTCAAAGCCGAGCCTCCACAATTCACTATTCAGAGACCAACAAATAAAATACAGTTGACAAAATTGTAAACCACCATGAGATCATCACAAGACTGTATCAATACAACTATGGTTACAAAGCATAGCCATAAAAATATACAGTAAAGCTACATGCACAGTGAGGCGAGGGTGCAGCAAGGTCGAAGCTAAAACTCGGCTAACAACCCATAAAACCCTCCAACAGTCAAATAGGAAAAGCACTGAGAAGCAACCCTACCTAGTTGAGGTGTAGGAAACCAGGCGTGAGGATGACAAACAAAACCCGTCGCTCACCTGAATTGGTCAACAAGTAGGCCATTAGAATCGAAGAATGAAACCACAGTTACAGAAAAAAAATAGAAAGCAGAGGAAAGGATTATTAAGAAACTCACCAAGGCAGAGTCGAGCCCATGCAGACCAGAAGAGAAGCCACAGAATTAAGGTTACAGTGGCAGAGGTGCTTGCTGCCCACAAGGAGCTAAGACTGTCAGTGCCAGAGGAAAAAAGAAGCAGAAAAGACTAGAATGGAGAGAGAAATCACCTTTTGGAAGACCGTCGAGTGAGAGCCGAAAACCGAGTCACTCTGCAACTGCAACCTGTTTCAAAAGACCAAGCAAACAATCAGACTGCGAAGTAAGGGCATTAAAGAAAATCATATAAAACCAAAGCCTGCAACTGGAAACATAACCAGAACTGAGCGAAACTGATAACAGAGATCGAGACCAAGGGTTCTAGACCCAGAGCCTCAAAACCAAGCATGGAACCGGAAGCATTGAGAGCATACGTAGGTGGAAACCCTCACAGAGTTGCACGCCCAGGCACAGTGAAACGAAACACTGTCAAACTAATAGAGCAGACCCTCATTTCATGAAACTGTAGACCTCGCAAGCAGCATAGAGAAACAGCAATGGAATGAACAGTTTAGGGTTTCAGAGGATAGTAAGAGCGGGATGGAACAAGGCCCAAGGCCAGGAAACATGTCCTCGTCACAATTAAACTGTAGTACAATACCGTAAAGGCCAACAAATGACATCATTAATATCATTCAATCAACAGTTAAATATTAACCCGCAGATATAAAGGGTTGGTCCCATCAATTTTTGTATCAGATCCACGTTCATTTAACTATTTTTCATTATAAAATGGAAGCTGGAAGAAGAGGTCGTGGCAGAGCTATTTGAAGAGTAGTAGATGAAGGAATGAGGGAAGAGATTAGGATCCTTAATGCCCGTTTGGGAGCAGTAGAAGCAAGAAGGAGAAGGGATCTGGAAGTAGGGGATGATAGTGACGAAGAAGTTGTAGTTACGATAGATGGATCAGATGAAGAAGGACCTGAAATCAAATTGTTAAGGTCAGTTTTGTTGGCTAGTAGTAACCCAAAGCCTAAAATTCCGAACTATGATGGTAGTTTGTCCACATAATTGTTTTTGGAATGGATTAGTGAGTTAGACAAATATTTTGAATGTGAGGAGGTCAGCGATGATAAGAGAGTTAAATTCACTGCCACCAAGATGAAAGGACACATGGCCTTATGGTGGGACAATGTCCAAGCAGAGAGGATAAAATTGAATAAGTTACCCATTAAAATGTGGACCAGAATGGTCGCCAAGATGAAGGGTAAGTTTTTGCCCAAAGATTACCAGATTGCTCTATATCAATAGTTCCAGAATTTGAAGCAGAGGGGAATGATGGTAAAAGAATATACTGAAGAATCCTATCGGGTGAATTTGAGAGCTAGTTATACTGAAGACACCCCAGAAAAGACAGCAAGGTTTGTAAATGGCCAGAGGCTAGAGATGGTGGACAAGATAAGTATTCTTTCTCCAAAAACCATAGATGAAGCATAATGGAGTGCCTTAAATGCAGAAGAAAAAATCTCAAGAAAGCAGAATGCCAGGAGAGGACGAGGAACTAGTAGAGGGAGAGGACAATCCTTTTGTAGAGGAAGAACTGCCAACAACAATGAAGATGGCAGCAGTTAAAAGACCTCAGGGACAACAGAAAAGGAAGGTAGCACTAGCGGAGGAAGGCCATACTAGAGAGGAAGGGGAAATGGTAGGGGCAGAGGAGTTTCCTACCAGTGTTACAAGTGCACAAGTGGGGGCACAGGTCCTTTGAGTGTCCTGAAGGAGAACAGACTCGTTAAAGAGGAGCATATGTTGCTCAGACAGAGGAAGCAGAGGCACCACCTCAGGAGGTAGAGAATGTACCGGAGATAGGAGAGGCCTTAGTATTGAACAAGGTACTGCTAAAACCAACAAAGGAAATAGCTGAACAAACCCAAAGAAGGTCATTATTCCAGATTGTGTGCAAGTCACATGGCAAATGATACAAGCTAATTATAGACAATGGAAGCACTGATAATCTAGTTGCAACAAACATGGTGGAGAAATTGTGTTTAAAAAGATTGAAGCACCTAACTCCCTATAAGGTGTCATGGTTACAGAAGGGTCACCAATTGTTAGTGGATGAGCAATGTGAGGTGGAGTTCCATATTGTCAAGTATAGGGACAAAATGATTTGTGACATCATGCCCATGGACGTGTGTCATCTTCTGCTAGGTAGACCATGGCAGTATGACCGAAAAGTTGTTCATGATGGGAAAACAAATTTTTACAAGTTTGTCAAGGATGGGATCAAGAATACACTAGTACCCATCAAGGAAGAAGAAACAACAGAGACTACTGGGACAAAAGTACTGCTGGTGGGTGGAAAATAATTTCTAAAATAGATTGAAGATGACGAGGTAAAGTATGCTATTGTAAGGAGACCAAGAGCAGTGTTGTTGCACATTGAAATTTTTGATTTACTTGAAAAAATCCAAGAAATGTTGCAGGAATTCAATGACATTGTGGTGGATGATTTACTGGATAAATTACCACCAAAGTGGAGTATCAGTCATCAGATAGATTTCATCCTTGGAGCCAGTTTACCGAATAAAGCTGCTTACCAGATGAGTCCCAAGGATAACGAAGAGATCAGGAAGCAGGTACAAGAATTTTTGGACAAAGGCTTGATATGGGAAAGTCTATGTGCCTGTGTAGAGCCGATAGTTCTAGCTCCCAAGAAAGGATGTGAGTGGTGGATGTGTAAAGATTCACGAGCAATAAAAAAAATTACAATCAGATATAGGTTTCCATTGCCACAAATGGATGACATGATGGACTGCTTGAGTGGGGCAGGGTATTTTTCGAAGATAGATCTGAAGCGCGGACACCACCAGATTAGAATCAAAGAAGGGGATGAATGGGAAACAAATTTCAAAACTAATGAAGGGGTGTATGAATGGCTGGTGATGCCATTTGGGTTGAGTAATGCCCCTAGTACTTTCATGCACTTGATGAACAAGATGTTGAGGGAGTTCGCTGGGAAATTTGTGATTGTGTATCTTGATGATATACTGATTTTCAGCAATACCAAGGAAGAACATTTTCGACATGTTCGATATGTGCACAACAAAAAAAATTGCTGATAAATTTGAAAAAATGTACTTTCTTTCAGAAGGATTTAGTCTATTTGGGTTTTATGATTAAAGAAAATGAGCTGAAGATGGACCTAGAAAAAGTTGCAGTTATACTTAGCTGGCCATCGCCTAAGATTTTGTTCGAAGTTCGAAGTTTTCATGGGTTGGCAAGTTTCTATCGCAACTTTATAAAGAATTTTAGTGGAATCTATGCACCTATGTTGGATATAATAAAAAAGGCAAGTCAACCTCTTCAGTGGACTGAAGCTACAAAGAAGAGCTTCCAGATATTGAAGAAGAAGATCACTAAGAGGCCAATTTTGAGGATGCCTGATTTCAGCAAACTTTTTCAAGTTTGTTGTGATGCTAGTGATATAGCCATCGGAGCCATACTCATGCAGGAAGAAAAACTAGTAGACTATTTTAGTGAAAAATTAAATGGAAGCAGACAAAAGTATACGTCTTATGACAAGAAGTTTTATGCCATCGTCCAAGCCTTGAAGCATTGGAGACATTATCTATTGGGTAATGAGTTTGTCTTATTTTCTGATAATTCTGCATTACAACATGTTATGCAACAGCATAAGCTGAATCACACACATACAAAATGGGTGGAGTACTTGTAGAGTTTTACATTCGTATGCATATCAATGGTCAAGCGAACAAGGTAGCAGATGCAGTAAGCAGAAGAGTTCTACTCTTGCAGGAGAGGATGATACAAGTGTTGGGATTTGAACACTTGAAGGACTTATATCAAACAGATGCAGATTTCAAGCAGGCTTATGAAGCCTGCCAGAATCCTTTGTTGAGGAACAATAGTCCATGGCTGGACTATAACTTGCAGGAAGAGCTGTTATTCAAGGGAGGACAACTGTGTGTCCCAGAATGTTCGATGAGGGAGAACATCATCCAGGAAAAACGTAGTGGAGATCTAGCTGGACATTTCGACATTGATAAGACCTTGGATCAACTCATTCATTTCTATTACAGCTCGAAGATGTGAAGAGATGTGCAAGGGTATGTGACCAGGTGTAAGATATGTCAATTGGCAAAAGGGTACATTTAGATCATGGGGTTGTATACACCCTTGCCTATTCCAAACAGACTGTGGGATTAATTTAGTCTGGACTTTGTCCTAGGTCTGCCCAAAACACAGCGGGGTTTTGATTCCATCATGGTGGTCGTGGATCGATTTTCAAAGATGGCACATTTTATCCCTTGCAGGAAAACTAGTTACACTACTCATGTAGCAGACTTGTTTTTCACTGAAGTCATCAGACCACACAGCTTACCCAAGTCCATTATTTCCGACAGGGATGTGAAATTCATACGGCATTTCTGGCGCACCTTGTGGAAAAAGCTAGACACAAAGTTAAATTTCAGCTCCGCTTATCACCCACAGACTGATGGGAAGACGGAGGTAGTGAACAGAAGTTTAGGAAACCTACTGTGGAGTCTAGTTGGAGAAAATTTACGAATGTGGGATCATATACTTACTCAAGCGGAGTTTGCTTACAACGATTTACCGAATCGAAGCACAGGAAATAGTTCTTTTTAGATCTTGTATGGAATGCATCCCCGAGGAGTACATGAACAACGAGATTTGGGACAGTTAGAAATAAGAAGTGCTAACGGGGAAGACTTTGCAAGAGTAATTAACGACCTACATGAGCAGGTGAAGATGAAATTACAGGAGAGTAGTCAAAAGTACAAATAGAAAGTAGATCTGAAATGAATGGAGGTACAATTCAATGTAGGGGATTGGGTTCTAGCGCATCTGCGCAAAGAAAGATTTCCTAAGGGTGAATACAATAAGCTGAAATTCAAAAAAGTTGGACCTTGTAAAATTCTGTGTAAATTTTTTGCAAATTCCTATGAGCTGCAATTGCCTCCAGGTATAGGAATATCGCCCGTCTTCAATGTGGCAGATTTATTCTCATACACTGCCATTTCGGAAGAGGGTAGTTCGGCACAGCCAAAGCAGGATACCCAGGGAGAGAATAGTTCGTGGATGAGACAAATTCCTTCAGCTCATCCACTTGAAATCGAACGAATCCTCGATACACAGGTGGCCAGGCGGACTCGGAGAAAGGAGTACCTACAGTACCTCGTCAAGGGGAAGAATCGCCCTATTGACAATAGTTCATGGATTGATGCAGGAGAGATACAACGTGCAGGGTATTCTATCGAGGAGCTCATGGACCAGAGCCATGAATTTTCATCCACCCCGGGAGCCTGATGCAGGAGCATCTAGCTCAGGGAGGTCATGGCTAAGAATTTGTCTCTTCTAACAATTTGAGTTTTGTTAGTTTTCATTTTCATTTACATTTCTAGGAATGGTTGTCTCAGCCACTGTTAGTGTTTTTGCTTACGTGTTATTTTCACTTTTTAGTTTTATTTAAAATTTACTTTTAGTTTACAAAACAAGAGAAGAGAGTTATTCAGAAACCACATAATGTAACTACTGGCAGTTTGCTAACAGTCCAGTGTTCTCTAGAAAACAAAAAGAGGAAACGACTATTGTAATACTTTTTGACCATCATAGAATTGAATAAAGAAAATGCACAGAAGCATTCATATTACAACTTTAACATCTTTTCTTCGAAATACAATTAAATTCATTGTCTTTTCTATAAGCACGATGATGACAGATAGTGAATAGTAAGCACCGAAGCGAGGAGAGCATCCAAACAATTTAACAGCGTAACAGAGCAAGCCTACGGAAGAAACAAGAGAGCCACAATAAGAGGAATACAAAAAAAACAAGCTACATGTACAGAAACGAATGCATAACCATTTTCCTTGCAATTTTTTAACAATCGAAACTACTGTATAGATATATATATTTTTCAAAGCCGAGCCTCCACAGTTCACTGTTCATAGACCAGCAAATAAAATAGAGTTGACAAAAATATATACCACGGTGAGGTCATCACAAGACTATACCAATACAACCATGGTTACAATAGCAGAGCCATAAAAATATACAGTAAAGCTATAGGCACAATGAGGCCATGGTGCAGCAAGGCCAAAGCCAAAACTCAAGTAATAACCCATAAAACCGTCAAACATTCAAACGGGAAAGACACCGAGGAACGACCCCACCCAGCTCAGGCGTAAGAAACCAGGCGTGACGACGACGAACGAAGCCTGTTGCTCACCTAAATTGGTCAACAAGCAGGCCATTAGAACCGAAGAACAAAACCATAGTTACAAAAACAAAACAAAAAGCAGAGGAAAGGGTTATTAACAAACTCACGGAGGGAGAGCCGAGCCCATGCACACTAGAAGAGAAGCCATAGAATTAAGGTTACAGTTGCAAAGGTGCTCACTGCCCACAACGAGCCAAGACTATCAATAATGGAGGAAAAATGAAGTAGAAAAGACCAACATGGAGAGAGAACTCACCTTTTGGATGACTGCCAAGTGAGAGCCGAAAGGAGAGCCACTCCACAATTGCAACTTGTGTCAAAAACAAGCAAACAATTAGACTGCGAAGCAAGGGCATTGAAGACAATCGTATACAACCAAATCTTGCAACTAGAAACATAACGAGAACTGAGCAAAACTGATAAGAGAGACGGAGACCAAGGGTTCGAGACCCAGAGCCTCAAAACCGAGCATGGAACCGGAAGCATTGAGTGCATATGCACGTGGAAACCCTTGCAGAGGTGCACACCCAGGCAGAGTGAAACGAAACACTGTCAAACTAACAGAGCAGATCCTCATTTCGTGAAACCGCAGACCTCGCAAGCAGCATAGAGAAACATCAATGGAATGAACACTTTAGGGTTTTAGGGGATAGCAAGAGCGAGAAGGAACGAGGCCCAAGGCCACGACACATGTCCTCATCAAAATAAACTGTAGTACAATACCATAAAGGTCAGCCAACCACATCATTAATATCATTCAATCAACAGTTAAATATTAACCCGCAGATATAAACGGCTGGTCCCATCAAACACTGCTGAGAAAGGTCGAGGAACCTAGATATGAGGACCTCAAGCATTCCAACCTAGGTTCCCAACTTCACTTCAAGATTCTCAATTTTGGTAACCAGCTTCCAAAATGCATCAAGAAGAACCCTGAATTGAAGGAAGAAGAACCCTGAATTGAAAGAAATTGGTGAAGATGCTCTTCTTAATGATGACTACGCTAAAAATACCTTCCACCTACAATAATCTTTTCATTTCTTCATTTCTATTATGGAAGCAATTGCATGCCTCTTAGGCAAAGTAAGATAGTTAAGCAAAGCATAACAAGCAATTAAACTTGCTAGGGAAGCAAGTTAATGAACCATAGGGATTAACTGATACAGGGTAAACATGCTAATTAAATTAACTAAAAAATACTCTAATTAATATGGTTAATAGAAAAAAAAATGTTAAACACCCGAAATTCGGGTTAACGAGAAGCTAGAGCCATCTTTGCATATCTTGAGTTATACATTGGAATATGGTTTGGAGAGAGACGGAGCTCTAAAGGGATGATGACTACAACCTTAATTTTAATATCACTTATTAAACTAAACTTTGAATCTTGTCCTCACCGCTTCCTTGAAGCTTGTCCCTCACAGCTTGCGTGACTGCTGAAATTCCATTCAAAAAAATATGTAAAGCCTGATAAACAACACAATGCATCAAGTCATACATCTAATCATATATTTGTGTCTTGTAATGCAAAATTTTTTTAGAGCAGCGGAATTTGAAGAGCAAATTAACTTCACAGAGAGATGGCTAGCGAATATCTTATACTCCACCCTACAAAAAAAGAGGGTTTATGGATGTCCTTGCCGTCGGTGATTCAAGATCGAAATAAAATTTGATTTAACCGGGTCAAGGTATAAATTGCAACCTTACTGAAAATTTTTGACCCTAATATCTGATATTTGTTTATTTTTTTTCCTCCATAGTATAAAATCTTACAGGAAAGACGAATGCAAGAGCATATAGAGGCGTACTTTTTGAGAGCAAGAGCATTTGGAGTTGTAAGTTTCTAAGAAAATACTTTAAAGCGAGAAATAAGCTAGAACCCTAACCTGCAACTGAAAATTCTGAAACTTCTCCTGGGAATTAGCGATGTTGGAATCCCTATTGCCGCTGGTGTCGATCTCCCACCGTTGCAGCTTGCACACGCAGTTAGCAGAAACGTCCACCCATTGCCGTTTTGCAGCCACGACGCACCGCCACTGTGAGGTGGAGGGCTAGCCACAACCCATTTCGCCGCAATATTCAAGGCCGACGATAACGATTCTCCCTTCGCAACAAACAACAACGCCAAAGGAAGCCACTGCGTGGCACCATCGCAGCAGCACATATTGCACAGATCGAACCCTAGGGACTCCGTTTGCATTTCTAGACCAATTGGGTCGTGTTATAAATTCCAGATAGCGTAAAAGGAGCTTTTGGAGACCCTTGCCAATCAGGTAAGGAACGCCTGGTCAAGCAAACTCGTAGATCACACAGATCTCCCTTACACACATAAATCTCGCTCTTGTAGATTGCACAGATCTTAAGGCGTGCAAACTTACCATCACATTTATCAAAATTTTCACTGCGTCCAGGTCTGATCAAGGAGGGAAACTCGCAAAACTTGCCTGGTTTGAAGGGCGAAAATAAAGCTCTCTTATTGGCTGGGAAAAAAGTGTTTGCCCACCCAACGTCACAAAGAAAAGGCCTTTCGGCATAATTGGAAAAAAAATTGTTTATTTAGCATAGTAGCGGCATAATTAGAAAAAAATTTGTTTATTTAGCATAGTAGCATATGGTACCATGTTTAACCTGTAAATTAGGTTCTACCGTTAAATTCAGGTGTTGCATTTTTTTTCTAAATCCTTCAGTAGTTTAATAATGTGGATACCCTCAAACAAACATTTCTGTAGTGGAAACAAAACAAAATGAGCTTTAAAAACATTACAATTATGAAAGCATCCGAATTTTTGACAAGATATCATATTTATATGGAAACCACTAGTATACAAATTTATTCCAAAAGTAATTTAATCTTCCCACAGACAGCAAAGCCAGTGCGAATTTCAGAAGCAGAAGGGATTCGATGGAGAGTGTAATATAAAGGTAAAAATGCATGGATTCCAGTGATATCGTCAGGGTCATTACTTTTAAAAGGTGAAATTCCATATTATTTTCCAGCCATGTATTTTTTTATTTTTAACACTAATCCCAGTTACATGTGCCTCCATGGAAGTTCATAAAATAGGTCCATGTGCTTACATAGCAGTTCACTAAAACCTTAAATTAATCAATCACCGTTTCCTAAGAACGCACCTCAACGGCAATGCTAAAAGATAAAACATAGTGATCCACACAATGTAGGTATGATATCAATTTTTTTTTTTCAGAATAGAAAAAGCATAATATTTTTATATGAGAAATATAAAAGAGTCCAATTATAAAATATAGGGAATGTTTCAAAGATCTGTGACCACAGAGAAGCCATGAGCTGATAAAAAGAGGTCAGAAGGCCAGATCCAAAGAAAAGATATATTAGGTATCCACCCAAATAAGAACCCAAGCATAGACTAGATTGGAAAAAAAGTTCACCTGTAGACAAAGAGAAACCGTCCAGAGAAAAACCTGTACAGAAAACAAAACTACATTCCGAAGTAAACCTGTTCAAAAAACGGAAAGCCCATAGCATATTGATCAAAACAGCTAGCATCTTTAATCACAGAAGCAAAACATAGAGAACTTTGCAAGAAAAACTAGAAATTGGGAGGGAAAAAGTCCTGGATGGAGTAACATTTCCCATCAGAGGAAACCTGTAGATGCCACGATCCCGGAGCAGATTGAAGGCCTTTTTTTGATAAGGAGTCTGCCCTCTGATTTTTTCCCTGGCCATTAGAATCTGATCCAATCAAACCAGCCCCCAAGATGAGGCCTGGAAATGGAGATTTTCTCAGCCATATAGTCCACTAAAACTTTTGAGTCACCATAAATAGAAATATCTTGAAGATTTAAGAAAAGGCAGAAACTCATGAGACCAGCAATGGCCATGGCTTAAGCCATCATATTTGAACCCCTCCCCCATTCGAGTGAGCTATCTTCATATGCTAGAATATGGAAACCACAACCACAAACCCCATTTTGTTGAGCACGGTCGAAAAATGCTCAAGGAAGAGATGAGGACGCCAGAGGAATATTTGAAACAGGAGGCATTCCCTGCATGGGAGAAAAGGGCTGAATTTCCTCATAGAGATCACATATGGAGGAGAAAATTTCCAGTATGATAAAGATGGATCTCCATTTGGCGTTTTGTTTACTATACCATGAAAAAGCATCGATGATCACCAACTGAGACATGAATTTAAAACCATATCGAATCCAGGAGCATCCAAATTTGGTGGGAGCCCTTGCAATTCAGAAATAAATGAGAATTGTCTTCATGGGAAGATCTGCAAATGGGGCATATACCAGGACCCTCCCAACCACACTTTTTTAAATTGTCCCAAGTAAGATTTTTATTGTGGAACCATAGCCATGAAAAAAAGACCATTTTTAATTGACACCCCCTTTCCAAAAAATACCCAGGAAAAAAAGACCATTTTTAATTGACACCCCCTTTCCAGAAAATACTCGGGAAGGGATGATATCAAATAACATTACAAGAATTTATACTTTACTAATACCGATTTAAAACACTATAAATTTTTAAAATGTGACATACCTCTGTCGATTATGGAGTTGGGAGGTTTGGCAGTTAAGAAACTAAGAGAGAATATATATATATATATAGATATAAAACAAATTTAATTTTAATTTTCAATATAGTTTTAACCAGATTTATAGTCAAATTTAATTAAAAGACTAAATAATTGAATTACCATTTTTATACTAATATTTAGCAAACTGGCCATCAAAACCCAGATATATCATTATGAGGGAAACAATAAACAGAATCTGCTCTTGACTGTACACTTCTTAAAGCATATATAGAATTATGTTTAAGTTATGAGTTTTGGAATTATGTTTAAGCTATGAGTTTTACCAATATAGATCATATATAAAATTATGTTTAAGCTATGAGTTTTACCCATATAAATTAAATAGAGACAAATCCTTGATAATCTATCAGGGAAGGAAAATATTTTGTAAGATGAATTTCAACCTTAATAGATCGCTTCAAGGCAGTGAAAAACAAGCCTTGCAGGAAGTTAGGTCAAAACACTTAAAAAAAATACATTACAAATACATTAAGATCAACCTTCCAGCCACTTGTCATACTCATACTCCTCTCTAGTATTAAATAAATATATGCCAAAAAAAAAAAAATACAAAGCTGACAACGAACTGTAAAGGAATGAATTACAATGAACTGAGCTCAAACACATGGAAAAATACAGGTTTGTTCCGACTAAAATATATGCGATTGTTAATATTAAAAATGCTGTTTTTTGTTTTTTTTAAGATTTTAGTAAATTGATTTTGTTTGGTTTAATTTAATTTGTTTGGTTAAATGGTGTGAGTCGTGAAATGATTTGCATGTTTAATTTTTTATAATTTTCTTGGTTTAATTTAAAACTGCAAACTGTAACCTCAAAAAAGACTTTAACAATAGATTCTATTCAATCTAAGCCAAATAAAGAAATTTTAAAATATTTAGAATTAAATTAAAATTATAAATTTTAATCTTCTTAAAATTAGATCTGAAATTTTTAATGCAATTTGATGCAGGAGCATCTGGTCGACAGGGCACAGACCGAGAAGAGGCAGACCAGGTTTCTGAAGAAGATTGGGAGAAGTGAATATTTCAACAGTTGGACAGCAAGACTGTCATAGTTTTTTTTTTATTATCATTTTGTTCTTTAAGGATTAAACTACAGCATTTAGTTTATTAGCTTAAGTGTCTTATTAATTTGTTTCTGTTGCAATTGTAATAACAGGTCCTAACTAAAATTGTTAAGGGCTTGTAGTTATAGGCTTTGAATTAAGATTATTAGAGAATTAGACAAAAAGACCATAAATCATTGTAAAGCATCAAACCTTTACGAGACAGAAGGAACAGACAAACTAACAATAGCCAAGTCACGTAACTGGAGTAACTGTCAAGTAAACTGTAATCTGGAACTAACTAACAGTTACCTAACTACTGAGCTATTGTATAAGAAGATAGGAAAAATACATGTAAAAGGTTCTGGAGTGCGACATTGAAACAAGAGAAATAGCAGAATACAATTCTTTTCCTTCATATATTGTTCAGTGCATCCTAAATAAATTTACAGATTGTGATTTTATGTCCTCGAAGATATATCTTGCATATACAGTGAATTCTTTTCATTACATCTAATACAAATACGAACCGTGACAGAGTTTCACACAGCATCCACGCACATTCATCTATTTTCATTTACTGTTTATATTCACACATTGCAAAGTAGTATTGTAACCAAATATCATTACTCCGAGAGGCAAACGCACACATACATCAAGTTCTGTTCATGAAAATACATTGCAGGTCGACACAGTAACAGGGTATTCCAATTACAAGCGTCTCACGACCAGCCGAAGCCGAAGTCAAGTGAAGAACGAAAGGAGTCGGGCTATCAAGCAAGAAAACCACGGTCCTCAAACCACAGGTAAGCAACGACACTGAAACCCCAAAATTATTACATTCGCTGTGTATAAATCTTGTCGGTCATAAAATTGCCAACGGCCAAGCAAGCGAGAACTCATAAGACTACCTAGCACTGCTATAGAATGACCGAGTGACGAGAGAGCCAAGGACCGGAGCATTAACCGAAAATTAGCACAGAAACCCTCTGAATCACAAAAGCGGGTTGAACCCTCACACAGACTTGACTCATTAACGTATACAGACAACCATAGCAAGCAAATACAGTGCAGACCAAAAGCCACAGAAAAGGGTGGAATAGAAACAGAGCTACCCGGAGGATAGGCAATCGAATCCCCTGCAAGGCCATGGAACCAGTTACCTGCAACCACCGTGACATATATTGTTAGGGTCGCGGATGTAATTAAACTCATGCAATAGCAAATAGCTCAGTGAAAGACGAATAGAAAGAACAGAGGGAGGAAAGACCCGTATAGAGCCACGGTGTGGAACCTTACCAGTTGTAACCAGACCCATAAGTCGCAGAAGCTCAGTGACAACCTAACCACAGAGGAGCTGTGAAGGGTTAGGCGAAATTCGAGTTGAGGACAAGAGTATACAGCATGAAACGAAACCCTTACCTGCGCAGACGAAGTTGAATGATGGGTTGAAACCAGAGACGGAGTTGCAACCTTGAGCTTCCCACCGAGACGGAGCCGAACCTCTGAACAAAACCCATAGACAGAGCCGAATACCAGAGCAGAACCACAGAGAGCGGAACATTGCAGAGAGTAACAAAACCCATATACAGAGCCGAATACCAGAGCAGAGCCACAGAGAGCAAACATAACAGTGAAAATGACCAAATGAGCGCGAACTAGCCGGGGAAAAGGGCCAAGTGAGAATTAGGGTTTTGCCAAATCCCGAGATGGACAGGTGGAGCGTGGAGAGGCGGAGAAGTACAGGCGGGTGATTAAATATCACCTAATTCATAAAAGCACAATCAAACAAATATCCAATTACGAAATAATCACACAAGTCCACGTAAGGTTTGGGAGTGAGGGACACGTGGGCTGGGTCCCCATCAATTGGTATCAGAGCAGTTTTCTTTAGTTAAGAGAAGATGGCAGAAGGACAAGTGCCAAGACGAGGACGTGGAAGAGGTGCACGTAGAGGAGCAGATGAAGGATTGCGAGAACAAATTAGAGTTCTTACAACTCGCTTGGAAGCAGTAGAAGCGGGTAGACGAAGAGACCCAGAACTGGGAGACACCAGTGAAGAGGAGGTGATGACTGCTGCAGAAGGGTCTGATGAGGAAGCTCCAGAATTGAGGTTGCTGCGACAGGTTTTGATGGCCAGCAGCAAACCAAAAACAGAAATCTCAAATTATGATGGCAGTCTGTCTGCGGAAGTCCTGTTGGACTGGATAAGCGAACTGGATAAATATTTTGAAAATGAAGAAGTCAGTGAGGATAAGAGGGTTAAGTTCGCTGCCACTAAGTTGAAGGGATACGCACTATTATGGTGGGACAGTGTCCAAGCAGACAGAAAGAAAATGAACAAGTCGCCGATACGACTATGGTCCAGAATGATATCGAAGTTGAAGGGCAGATTTCTGCCGAAAGATTACCAGGTGGAATTATATCGGCGAGTGCAGAGCCTAAGACAAAAAGGGATGACAGTTAGGGAGTATACAGAAGAATTTTACAGGGTAAATTTACGTGCTGGTTATACTGATGATAACCCAGAAAAGACAG
Source organism: Pinus tabuliformis (assembly GCA_031772625.1). Taxonomy (NCBI): domain Eukaryota; kingdom Viridiplantae; phylum Streptophyta; class Pinopsida; order Pinales; family Pinaceae; genus Pinus; species Pinus tabuliformis. The sequence goes on along the minus strand of CM062804.1, from coordinate 817,985,395 downwards.
CAAGGTACGTAAATGGATTGAGGATGGAGATACTAGATGAAATTAGTATTCTTTCTCCCCGGAATATTGAAGAAGCGTTTCAGAGCGCTGTTAAGGCTGAGGAAAAGATTAACAGAAAACAGAACAGCAGAAGAGGGAGAGGAAGTAGCAGAGGACGAGGACAGTCCTACGGAAGAGGTAAGAGTGCTGCAAACAGCGAAGAAAGCAGCAGTTCAAAAGCTTCAGGGACAGCCGAAAAAGGAGATAGCACCAGAGGAGGTCGGTCATACCAGAGAGGACGAGGGAATGGCCGCGGAAGAGGGGCGAATGTCCAGTGCTATAGGTGCCACAAATGGGGGCACAGAGCCTTTGAGTGTCCAGAAGCTGAACAAGCTGGTCAAAGGGGAACGCTGATGGCACAGCCTGAAGAAGCTGAAGCACAACCCCGGGAAGTGGAAGACATGGCAGAAACGGGGGAAGCTTTAATTTTGAATAAAGTACTGATAAAGCCAACCAAGGAAGTGGCTGAAACAACCCAGAGGAAAGCACTATTCCGGACAGTCTGTAAATCGCATGGAAAGTGCTGTAAGGTAATTATAGACAGCGGGAGTACTGACAACTTGGTAGCCACGGAGATGGTGGAAAAGTTGGGGTTGAAGCGGCTGAAGCACCCCACACCTTACAAGGTGTCGTGGCTGCAGAAAGGCCACCAGTTGTTGGTCGATGAACAATGTGAGGTGGAGTTCCGCATTGGCAAGTACCACGATACAGTGGTCTGTGATGTCATGCCAATGGACGTGTGTCACATACTGCTCGGAAGGCCATGGCAGTATGACAGGAAGGTGACACACGATGGCAAAACAAATTGTTATAAATTTACGAAGGATGGGGTCAAACATACCCTTGTACCCATCAAGGAGGAAGATACAGCTGAATCCAGTGGGACAAAAGCATTATTACTTGGAGGAAAGCAGTATATAAAACAGATTGAAGAAAATGAGATTAATTTTGCAGTGGTAAGGAGGATGAAGCCAGTATTACTGAGCGTGGAAAGGTCAGAATTGCCCAAGGAGATCCAGGAGCTGTTAGAAGAATTCCAGGATATTGCGGCTGAGGAGTTACCTGATAAGTTACCTCCCAAGAGGAGCATCAGCCACCATATTGACTTTATACCCGGATCAAGTTTACCGAACAAGGCAGCGTACAGAATGAGCCCCAAGGACAACGAGGAGGTACGCAAACAAGTGCAGGAATTGTTAGACAAGGGACTGATCAGAGAGAGTTTAAGCCCCTGTGCGGTACCTACAGTCCTTGCACCCAAGAAGGGGGGAGAATGGCGAATGTGCACAGATTCGCGGGCCATAAACAAGATCACCATTCGATACAGGTTTCCCTTGCCTAGAATGGATGATATGATGGACTGTCTTAGTGGGGCAGCGTATTTTACTAAGATAGATCTGAAAAGTGGGTACCATCAGATCAGGATTAGAGAGGGAGATGAGTGGAAGACAGCCTTCAAGACCAACGAAGGACTGTACGAATGGCTGGTCATGCCATTTGGATTGAGTAATGCTCCAAGCACTTTTATGAGATTAATGAATGAGATGTTAAAAGAGTTTATAGGAAAATTTGTAATAGTCTATCTGGATGATATTTTGATTTTCAACAGGACGAAAAGAGAACACCTTCAGCATATCCGAAGGGTGTTCGAAAAGCTGCAGCAGAACAAACTGTTGGTAAATTTAAAAAAATGCACTTTCTTGCAGAAGGAGTTGATTTATCTGGGATTCGTGGTAGCAGAGAATGAGTTGAAGATGGACCCAGAGAAGATTGAAGCGATCATGAGTTGGCCGTCACCCAAAAGTTTATTCGAGGTATGTAGTTTTCACGGTTTATCAAGTTTTTACCGGAAGTTTATCAGGAATTTTAGTGAAATCTGCGCACCCATGTTGGACACCATCAAGAAGGCCAGCCAACCTTTTTGCTGGACTAAGGCGGCAGAAAACAGTTTCCAACTCCTGAAGCGTAAGATAACAGAGAGGCCAATCTTGAGACTGCCCGATTTCAGCAAACCTTTTCAGGTTCGATGTGATGCCAGCGGGACAGCTATTGGCGCTGTACTCAGTCAAGAGGACAGACCAGTGGCATTCTTTAGTGAGAAGCTGAATGAGAGTCGGCAGAAGTATTCGTCATATGATAAGGAATTTTATGCAGTGGTTCAAGCCTTGAAACATTGGAGGCACTACTTACTGGGAAATGAGTTCGTTTTGTTCTCTGATAATTCTGCTTTGCAGTACATAACTCAGCAGCACAAACTGAACCATAAACATGCCAAGTGGGTGGAGTACCTACAAAGTTTCACCTTTGTGTTGAAACACATAAGTGGGCAAGCCAACAAAGTGGCGGACGCTTTGAGTAGAAGAGCCCTGCTCTTACAGGAAAGTGGCATACAGGTGATGGGATTTGAATACTTGAAAGATTTATACCAGATGGACGCGGATTTCAAGGAAGCTTTTGAAGCATGCCAGAATCCCGTATTGAGGAATACAAGCCCATGGCTAGATTACAATCTACAGGAAGGATTGTTGTTTCGAGGGGGACAGCTGTGTGTTCCAGATTGTTCGATGAGGGAAAATCTGGTGAGAGAGAAACACAGTGGCGGACTAGCGGGACATTTTGGCGTCAATAAGACAGTGGAGCAGCTCGCGCATTTTTATTACTGGCCAAGGATGAATCGAGACGTGCAGCGGTATATAACCAGGTGTAAAATCTGCCAACTAGCGAAGGGACACAGCCAGAACACGGGGCTGTATACACCCCTACCTGTTCCAAGCAGGCCGTGGGATTCAGTCAGCATTGATTTTGTCCTAGGATTGCCTAGAACATAGAGGGGGTATGATTCAGTGATGGTGGTGGTGGATAGGTTTTCAAAGATGGCTCATTTCATTCCTTGCCGGAAGACAAGCGACGCGACGAACGTGGCACATCTTTTTTTTACGGAAGTAGTTCGACTACATGGCTTACCAAAAACTATTGTTTCAGACAGGGATGTGAAATTTACAGGACATTTTTGGCGCACCCTGTGGAAAAAGCTGGGCACACAATTAAACTTCAGCTCTGCGTATCACCCGCAGACTGATGGACAGACAGAGGTGGTAAACAGGAGTTTGGGCAACTTATTACGCAGCTTGACGGGGGAGAACTCACGATTGTGGGACCGAGCTCTTGCCCAGGCAGAATTCGCTTATAACGATTCGCCAAATAGGAGCACCGGTCTTAGCCCATTTCAAATCTTGTATGGTATGCATCCGCGAGGAGTACATGAATTACGAGATTTGGGACAGCTAGAAAGAAGGAGTGCAGACGGGGAAGATTTTGCAGAAGCAATGAGTGAGCTGCATGAAAAGGTCAAGACGAGACTACAGGACAGCACGCAGAAATATAAGCAACATGCAGACACAAGGCGGCGAGAGGTAAACTTTGAAATTGGGGACGAAGTCCTTGCACATTTGTGCCGAGAGCGGTTTCCTAAGGGTACGTATAACAAACTGAAGTTCAAAAAAATCGGCCCATGCAAAATTCTGCGAAAATTCTCAGCGAATGCATATGAAATTCAGCTGCCACCTGATATAGGCATATCACCCATATTTAATGTGGCAGACCTGTTTCCATATCATGCCCAGGCAGAGGAAGAACGAGTGGTACAGCCACAACGGGACACCCAGTTCGAGGACAATCTTTGGAAGAAACAGTTACCATCGGTCAAGACCCATGAGATAGAAGGAATCATCAGCACGCAGGTGGCCAAAAAGACACGCAGAAAGGAATATCTGCGTTATCTCGTTAAATGGAAGGACCGTCCAATGGAGGACAGTTCTTGGCTTGACGAGATGCAGATCCGAAAGGCAGGTTACTCGGTGGAAGAACTCATGGAACGGAGCCATGAGAACTCTCTTTTACCCCGGCAGCCTGATGCAGGAGCATCTGGTCGACAGGGCACAGACCGAGAAGAGGCAGACCAGGTTTCTGAAGAAGATTGGGAGAAGTGAATATTTCAACAGTTGGACAGCAAGACTGTCATAGTTTTTTTTTTATTATCATTTTGTTCTTTAAGGATTAAACTACAGCATTTAGTTTATTAGCTTAAGTGTCTTATTAACTTGTTTCTGTTGCAATTGTAATAACACGTCCTAACTAAAATTGTTAAGGGCTTGTAGTTATAGGCTTTGAATTAAGATTATTAGAGAATTAGACAAAAAGACCATAAATCATTGTAAAGCATCAAACCTTTACGAGACAGAAGGAACAGACAAACTAACAATAGCCAAGTCACGTAACTGGAGTAACTGTCAAGTAAACTGTAATCTGGAACTAACTAACAGTTACCTAACTACTGAACTATTGTATAAGAAGACAGGAAAAATACATGTAAAAGGTTCTGGAGTGTGACATTGAAAAAAAGAGAAATAGCAGAATACAATTCTTTTCCTTCATATATTGTTCAGTGCATCCTAAATAAATTTACAGATTGTGATTTTATGTCCTCGAAGATATATCTTGCATATACAGTGAATTCTTTTCATTACATCTAATACAAATACAACCGTGACAGAGTTTCACACAGCATCCACGCACATTCATCTATTTTCATTTACTGTTTATATTCACACATTGCAAAGTAGTATTGTAACCAAGTATCATTACTCCGAGAGGTAAACGCACACATACATCAAGTTCTGTTCATGAAAATACATTGCAGGTCGACACAGTAACAGGGTATTCCAATTACAAGCGTCTCACGACCAGCCGAAGCCGAAGTCAAGTGAAGAACGAAAGGAGTCGGGCTATCAAGCAAGAAAACCACGGTCCTCAAACCACAGGTAAGCAACGACACTGAAACCCCAAAATTATTACATTCGCTGTGTATAAATCTTGCCGGTCATAAAATTGCCAACGGCCAAGCAAGCGAGAACTCATAAGACTACCTAGCACTGCTATAGAATGACCGAGTGACGAGAGAGCCAAGGACCGGAGCATTAACCGAAAATTAGCACAGAAACCCTCTAAATCACAAAAGCGGGTTGAACCCTCACACAGACTTGACTCATTAACGTATACAGACAACCATAGCAAGCAAATACAGTGCAGACCAAAAGCCACAGAAAAGGGTGGAATAGAAACAGAGCTACCCGGAGGATAGGCGGTCGAATCCCCTGCAAGGCCACGGAACCAGTTACCTGCAACCACCGTGACATATATTGTTAGGGTCGCGGATGTAATTAAACTCATGCAACAACAAATAGCTCAGTGAAAGACGAATAGAAAGAACAGAGGGAGGAAAGACCCGTATAGAGCCACGGTGTGGAACCTTACCAGTTGTAACCAGACCCATAAGTCGCAGAAGCTCAGTGACAACCTAACCACAGAGGAGCTGTGAAGGGTTAGGCGAAATTCGAGTTGAGGACAAGAGTATACAGCATGAAACGAAACCCTTACCTGAGCAGACGAAGTTGAATGATGGGTTGAAACCAGAGACGGAGTTGCAACCTTGAGCTTCCCACCGAGACGGAGCCGAACCTCTGAACAAAACCCATAGACAGAGCCGAATACCAGAGCAGAACCACAGAGAGCGGAACATTGCAGAGAGTAACAAAACCCATATACAGAGCCGAATACCAGAGCAGAGCCACAGAGAGCAAACATAACAGTGAAAATGACCAAATGAGCGCGAACTAGCCGGGAAAAGGGCCAAGTGAGAATTAGGGTTTTGCCAAATCCCGAGACGGACAGGTGGAGCGTGGAGAGGCGGAGAAGTACAGGCGGGTGATTAAATATCACCTAATTCATAAAAGCACAATAAAACAAATATCCAATTACGAAATAATCACACAAGTCCACGTAAGGTTTGGGAGTGAGGGACACGTGGGCTGGGTCCCATCACAATTCTTTTTTAAAATAATTAGATTTGAAATTTCACCAATAATTGGTTTGCAATTTTAATGAAAATTTATGTTAAACAGTAAAAGTAAATTTATATTGATGTTATCTGAGTGTTGAATTTTAAAATCTTTAAAATTAAATTAAAATTACAAATTTTAATCTTCTTAAAATTAGATTTCAATTTTTTTTATTGTAATTCATTTTTAAAATAATTTGATATAAAATTTCAGGATCTGCAATTTTAAAGTGTAAGGGAAAGGTATGATTGCTAAGTCATAAATATATACGATTGTCTATTCCAGTTACGCATATGAAAGTTTGCAACTTGTCTACACGATTCTCTATAATATAAGGGAGGTTCGACCCAAAGCCGGGCGATAGAGCTTCGGTAGAAGCGAGCCTTTACCAGGCAGCTCTCGTAAGTGACGTGAGCAAGCACCAGGGAAATAATAGAAAAAAGCATTGATACATTTTCAGTAAATCCTACTATGGATTGATTTACAACTCACTCATCCGGGACTTCAATATGTTTGGAGGAAAATTTGTTTCAGTTATTTGAAATTTTTAAAATGGATTTTGTTTTTTAAGTATTGGTTTAAGAAAAGATGTTAATAGTTTAAAATTTAGAAATATTTTAAAGTTTTTATAAACTATAAATGATAAATTTTAAATAACTTGCTTTTTTTTAATAATAATAATGACTCAAATATGTTAATAATTAATTTAACAACTGAATTTTATATATATATATATATATGAAATTTTAAATTTAAACAAAATTTATAGAAAGTGAAATAATCTTTTTGATGATGATAATGGTTAACTTTGACTGAGACCAAATTTTGATCTATTGGACTTAAAAAGGCTAGGAAGGTCAATCTTGCAACAAAGATTTTGAAACTCAGATCTAATGTGGTTATACTCGGGGCACTCTAAGAGGAAGTGATGAGGAAGTAATTTTCATTTTCAAATTTTGATCTATCGGACTTAAAAAGGCTAGGAAGGTCAATATTGCAACAAAGATTTTGAAACTCAGAATACTCACAGAGATGACAAAACATTTCCATCCATGGTTTTCTTGGAACTAACCAACTACCCGTTTCGCTATAGAGCTGATGACAATTCATTCTAATTTTAATTATATTATAAATTATGAAAATGAAATAACATTTTTTTAAACAGTAATAACTTCAAATTATTTTTTATGATATTACCTCAACTACCATTTTGGAAATTTTACTATACACCTATATTAAAAATAACACACTACATTTAACATAAAATTGGATTGGTATCATGTTTGACTTGTATAAAATCCGATTATTTTATCAATGTATTGTTTTTAAATATTTGAAAAATATTTATATTATATATATATATGATCACTTATTATAAATAAATTTAATATATTATATATGTTTAGAAAATATAAATTCATTTATATTTAGTTGTATAGAGAGAAATAATTTAAATAATATTTATTTTATCACTTAATTTAACAAATCCAAAGATCATATTAGTTCATATTCATCTATTTGTTGCTTTTTATTTAAAGATGTTTTTATATGATTATAATATTATTGTTGTTTAGATATTTATTTTAAAGGAATTGAAAAAAATGGAGAAAAATATAAATGTAAAGGATGTTTAAATTAATTATTAAATTGATATTTATAGGGATTTACTAATCATATAACTTATATTACTTTTCTAATTTTTCTAATTTATATGTGATGTAGGAGTATTGAGCTTAATAATGTTCTTGTATCTTAATAGACATAGGGGGTCTTGTGTTTTCAAGGACGTTGGTTCCTATGTTTGGAATTAATGTAATTATTGAGGTTTTGAGTGATTTTAATGAGAAAATCTTGAATAGGGATTTAATTAAGGACAGTGGGGCATATTAGTAAATATTCTCAAATGTAGGAGAACATGAGAGAATCAGGATAGTTGAGAGATTAAGAGATTTGAGAATTAATTGTAAATCCTAGATTAGGAGCTAATTCATGATTTTGTGGATTAGAGAGGATTCTTAGAGATAAGGAAGAGATTTTGGGGTTTTGTTGAAAAGATTATGGATCTCAACCAGGAATTGGTTGTAGAATCCCTTTTGTATAAATGTAATCCTAAAAGGCATAATCAGAGGTTGGTTAGCTAGTTAGTTAGGAGTTAGAGTGTGAAGAGTTTGATTTTAAGCCTACGTGCAAATTGTGAAACAGAGGCCACTGATATTGGAAATCAGGCCTGAGAGAAGAAATTGTGTAAATACCTGTTTATTAATACAAACAACTCAATTCTGAGTTTATGTGTGGTTTGAGTATTGAAGGATAAATTGTGTGTGAATTAGAGGTTCTGCATAGTATATGTATGCAGGTGGAGTTCGGGCAGAATACAAGAAGAACGAGGATGAAGGATCGTCAGATCGTTGAATCCGATTGAAGGATCAAAGTAAAGTTCGGGAGTGACCATGGTTAATGAATACACAGAGTTAAGAGTTATGGGGCAGAACAGTGAAGGACCAGAACTCTGAAGAAAACCGGAAACACAGAGGAACATTGAAAGAACGACATAAAAGCAAAGTAAAGAGAAGGCCGAAGAAGTGAGGTAACATTGCATAAGAGTCGTTGGATCTGAAGATCAATGAATGAGGCTGAAAGTGATGGACGACCAAGATTGAGGCATACAACATAAGAGAAAGAAATCAATGGCGGAGATTCAATCTAAGTACTTGCGGAAGGTGAAAGGCGAGAATCGATCTGGACTGTTAGATCGAAATATCTAGACCATCAGATCGAAAGATCTGGTAGATCGACCGTCATCAAAAACTGAGTGAGGGCAGAGAGTATGAGATGCCCTAATCACAGTTGAAGGCCCTCAATCGATTTTAGTCGTCGATCGCAAATCCAAATGCTTACATCATAATCAACTACGGAGGTTGAGAGCTTGATAACCCGTGTGCTTGTTGAAAACTCGCAGACCGTCGGATCGAATGATTAGATCAAGCGTGCCTTGATCAATCGGTGGAGGATGGTGATCAGATTGTTTTGGTGATCAGGACAACTAATGATCGTTAGACCTGGAGAGAAAATATCAACGACAAAGAGTGAAATTCAATGTGGGACAGAACCGTTGTTCAATTGGCGAATTGTTGTTCAATTGGAGAAGTGTTATTCAATTACGGATTGTTGTTCAATGCCGAGTGTTGTTGAATTACAGATTGTTGTTCAATCTTGAGTGATGTTCAATTACAGATTGATGTTCAATCCTGAGTGTCATTCAATTGCTATTCAATTATTCTTTAGTTGCTATTCAGTTGTTGTTCAATTGACGAATTGGAAATGATTGGACGCGAGAAGGTTACAAGCGCGGTTTCATTCTATTTGAAGTCTGGTTGTGTTATCGCATATTGCATGCGAGAGGTGGTGAAGTCACAGGTTGGTACAATATGAGATTGTGATAGCCATTGATCTGGTGGACAAAATCAATAGTGGAAAAGGGCAATCACATATTGGAAGTCGGGAATCCTAAATGCATGTTCTATTGAGTCCTTTGAAATCCGCGATTACGGTAAAGGATGAGTTGGCTTATAGAGTGGGGTTTTGTTCATATGCGTCAGTCTACAGTTATCCAAAGTTGTTATAAAGGATGAAGGGCTGAGATAAAAGGTTCCACATCAAAGTATTAACTAAGGATCAAACTGGGGTTAGTTGTTAAATCATCCTGCATGAGATTTGATTAAGGGGCCTTAAACATTAAGTAATGAAGGTTTGACTAGGTAGGTCATTGAAATTCCTGGGGTAGACAAGATTATCCATTTTATATGCATACTGTGGGTATCGCAAGTTTTCCCTGCATCATTTGGTATGAGAGTAGAATTGTGGCTGAAACATTTGATATTAAAGCACAAAGAAATTTTGTATGAAAAATTCTTTGAAATTAATTTAGAACAGAGTTACGTTCTGAAGGTGTGTATATAGGTAAATGGTGATGAAAGCAGGCAAGAGGAGATCAGATTCTAATCTGACAAACAATAAGTAAACAGAGATAAAATATAGCAAAATATTGGAAGAATTGCATATGTAAGGGAACAGAGGACAATCCATTCAAAACGCAGGTGAATTGTAGAACAAGATCGTCCAAAGATCTTGAAGGTGAGGTGGTATGTTTTTATTTTAATTTGATTTGAAGATTGGAGAGTGTGTGGTATTTATATTGATACATAGGTAACAACAAAAGAAGGCGAGAAGTTTGCAGCGACTTAGAGCAAGGAGTGCTCAATTTGTTCCGAGGAAAGAACTAGAGAAATGCTAAAAGACTCAGCTCAGAGGAGAGAAGCTTAGTGAGGCATATGTAGCAAGAAGGAGACTTGTTACTGCAGAGGTACTGTTGCAACTCACAAGAAGATCATAAGGGAAATTCCACAGAGGATGTGGTTAGAATTGCTAAGTAATGAAGGAAGCTGGTAAGACTTTCTAAGTGAAAGAAGAGGTGGTCAGAACCAAGTATTTCATTGTGATTGAAATATGAGAGGACAATTGTGTTCTTGGAAGATGCAGACGAGTTGAAGCCTAAAGGAGTATAGAGAAGTGCTCAAAAGAGGTTCCAGAGATAGAGAACCAAGGGCTTGCCAAAAGGCCAAGTATAGAGGAAAGCTTGGTGAGGTAAGAGGCAGCAGAGAGGACTTGTTGTTGTAGAGGCTTTAATGCAGCTCATAGTGAGTGAGTGAGGAAATTATAGAGATGGAGGGGAAAATGACTACTAATAGTCATAATAGAGGTTACGAGGAAGACCACAACAGAAGAAAAGTGAAGAAGGAGGATGCCAAGGAAAATGGAAAGAGGATGAGTCAACAGGAAATTGGCAAGGAAATTGCTGAGATGAAAGAACAACTCAATGTGTTAATGATGATACTTGAGGAAAGCCAGAGATTAGGTTGGGTCTTGAATAAAAATCCAGTAAAGTGGCATAAGCTACAGAGAATGATACAACAAAAGTAAGTAAAGTGGTTGAAGGGAAAACTCAGAGAAGCTGAGTTGGAAATGGAAGTTTCCATTTGTAAACGAGAATAGGGTAAAATTCTAGGTGAAGATGAAGAATGGAGACCAGAGAACTATTGAGATAGTTCAAAGCAACATACTGAAGTGTTGCCAAGGGAAGAAGAGACACTGAGGTCTTACTTTTTTAATTATAATGATTGTTTTGTGACTGCAGGTTTTGTAGAGGATTGGAATTTTTATGAAGTTGTCACAAAACTTGATAAAAATTACCAAAGTTTAGAGGAGAACATGTATCAGCATATTGATGTACGGACAGAGGATGAAGAGTACCTTTTAGACGATAAGTATTCTAGAGTAGAGTATGATGAAGACATCCTCTTGAGTGAGGGGATATTGAATTGTTGCAGTAGAAAGAGATTATTGATGAATTAATATTCGGGACTGTTACAAAACAAGGAAAACTCCTTGTGGAAGAAGGAGATGAAGATCAGTCTGAAAAACTGATATGTGAAATGTTAGTTGAGGCTGTTGAGCTATATATTTTTCAAACTGACAATTGCTGTGTGAATACAGGGATTATAAGTGTTGAACAAGAACTTATTTTCTGTAGAGATGAATGAGACAAAACTGTCTATGGAAAGTAGTCTGATTGAATTGTTGAGCAATAGTGACCGTGTAAAAGATGAATCTAGAAATAAAGAGCATTGTGATAAGACACTTACTAACTCTTAACTCTGTGTATTCATTAACCATGGTCACTCCCGAACTGTACTTTGATCCTTCAATCGGATTCAATGATCCGACGATCCTTCATCCTCATTCTTCCTGTATTCTGCCTGAACTCCACCTGCATACATATACTATGAAGAACCTCTAATTCACACACAATTTATCCTTCAATACTCAAACCACATATAAACTCAGAATTAAGTTGTTTGTATTAATAAACAGGTATTTACATAGTTTCTTCTCTCAGGCCTGATTTCCAATATCAGTGGCCTTTGTTTCACAATCTTCTCGTAGGCTTACAATCAAACTCTTCACACTCTAACTCCTAAATAACTAGCTAACCAACCCCTCACTATGCCTTTTAGGCTTACATTTATACAAAAGGGATTCTACAACCAATTCCTGGTTTAGATCCATAATATTCTCAACAAAACCCCAAAATCTCTTCCTTATCTCTAAGAATCCTCTTTAATACACAAAATCATGAATTAGCTCCTAATCTAAGATTTACAATTAATTCTAAAATCTCTCAATCTCTCAACTATCCTGATTCTCTCATGTTCTCCTACATTCAAGAATATTTACTAATATCCATCACTATCGCTAATTAAATCCCTATTCAATATTTTCTCATTAAAATCACTCAAAACCTTAATAATTACATTAATTCAAAACATAGGAAACCAACTTCCTTGAAAACACAAGACCCCCTATGTCTACTAAGATACAATGATATTATTGAGTTGAATGCTCCTTCATCAGAGTTTCAAGGTTGAAAATAATCATGATCTCCTGATCATGTGTTTTTGATTTGTGTCCTTTTGGATCCCATACTTTATTCTGTATTCTATCCTTGGTTGTTTTTGTTGCTTGTTCTCCAGGTCTCCACACTTTATGTTGCATTCCCCACTAGCTATGCTTTCACAGTCTACTGCTATCTTTCTCTTGTTGCTGCTTTGCTTTCTTTCTGTTGTCTTCTTTCTTTGAGACTCTTTTCTCATCAATCCATCATCAATTCAATTTCTATGTCTAACTCACTTCTTTGTTGGCCTCTTTCCTCTTCAAATCTTACATATCCTTTGTAATATTCATCAGGATCTTTCTTCCCTACTGGTGCTTTCAGCCATTTCTCTAGTAGCTCCAATTCTTCCTCCCATTCACTCATCCTTTGATGAGATTTTATTTCTTCTTCTTTATTGTCTACCTCAATAGCTTCCCTGGTTATCTCCACTGTGCCTATCATCATGATGGAATGATGATTCTTTACTATGTTTTTAGCTAACATAGTCCCTTCTTTAAATTTTCCTTTAATCTTTTGCTGGTTACCTTGACTTTGTAATTGTTGGTTCCTTACTGCCACCCTTACATCCTTACCCTTTGGTTGCTTCTGAACTTCCATTTCATTCCCAAATAACTTATGTTCAATTTATTCGATCACATCATCGCACTCATTCATTCTATTATCTGTTCTTGCAAACAAACTATTAGTTTATAAATTAAAACACTCTTCTATCTCTATGTCTTTTAAAGACCCTCTACTACTGTTAAATTTCAATTGGCGAATTTTTGTTCAATCAGAGAAGTGTTGTTCAATTACGGATTGTTGTTTAATCCTGAGTGTTGTTCAATTACAGATTGTTGTTCAATCCATAGTGTTGTTCAACTACGGATTGTTGTTTAATCTTGAGTGGTGTTCAATTGTTGTTAAGTTGTTGTTCAATTGACGAATTGGGAAGGATCGGACGTGAGAAGGTTACAAGAACACTTTCATTCTATTTAAAGTTTGTTTGTGTTATCGCATATCACATGCGAGAGGCGATGCATTCATAGGTTGGTACGATGCAAAATTGGAACATCTGTTGATCTGGTGAACGAAATAAATAGTGGAAAAGGGCAATCACATATCATAAATCAGGAATCCTAAATGCATGTTCTATTAATTCCTTTGAAATCTGAAATTGTGATAAAGGATGAGTTGGCTTATAGAGTCGGGTTTTGTTCATATGCACGGGTCTAGAGTTAACCACATTTGTTATAAAGGATGAAGGTTTTAGATATAAGGTTCCGCATCAAAGGATTAACTAAGGATCAGACTGGCATTAGTTGTTAAATCGTTCCGCATAAGATTTGATTAAGAGGTCTTAAACATTAAGTAATGAAAGTTTGACCAGGCAGGTCATTGAAATTCCTGGGGCAGACAAGATTATGCATTTTATATGCATAGTATGGGTATAACAGGTTTTCCCTGCGTCAATATGAGTAGAAGTAAAGTTATTATACATGCTTTATTTGTTAAGAAGAAAAAACATTAACGTGGGAACCCACTTGAATAATTAAATTAGAATAATTTATGTAATTTTCATAATTGATATGAGTGATAGTAAAGTTAATTTAGATATTTTCATGGTTGAGAAGATAAAATATTAATTTGAATCTTGGATAGCTAGTTGTTAAGTATCCTGGCTTGTATATATATGAAAGCAGCATACATATACTGAAAAGCATGCATGTACATATATAAAAAATTTGTATATATATGGAAGCATATGTGAAAGATGCACTATACACTAATTCTGAATTTTATATATGTGTAGTTTATATATATTTGTTTATATAAAAATTACATCAATGTATATCAAATTCATATAGATGTAAAAGTTGGTTTCCATATATGTGCAAATTTTGTATGTGCTCATGTATTATTTATGTGTGCATAAGGCGTGCATATGGATGTTGGCTTCTGTACATGCTTATATATATATATATATATTCCTGAAGACATTGACATACATGGAAGTTTACTTCTATAAATGTGTGACAACTATAAATATGCACATATATGGAAGTGTGCATATAAGGAAGAGCACACATATATAAAAGCTATGTATATAGGGAAGCATATGTGAATGATGCATTCATACATGAAAGTCAAATTTTGTATGTATGGATTCTATACATGCCCACTTGTAGAGGCCACACCGATGCAAATGATGCATTCATACATGAAATTAAAATTTCGTATGTATGGATTCTATACATGCGCACTTGTAGAGACCACACGAATGCATATGAAAGTTGTGTATATATATCTAAATCAGTTTCCATATATACACAACTTTTGTTTCTTTCATGTATGCATGCATAAGATATGCATATATGGATGTTGACTATGTGACATGTATATATGGATATTACATGTGTGCATGTATTGAAGTGAACACATATATGCATGATGACTTTCATGCATGTCCACGTACATAGAAGTTAACTTCTCTAAATGATCGACTTCTATAAATTTATCACTTTTTATCACTTTGATATTATTTATATTAGACATGTGGCTGAAAAATCAAATTGGAACAATGTAAATATTTATTTGGTTTAATAAAAAAGAAATTATGTGGTGTATTATTATCCTTGAAAATATATTAAAGACTATCATGTGAGAGATTAGATTCATGACCGAAAGGAAAAAAGTTAGAACCAATTATGCCCAAGAAGAGGTCAGAACAAAACATGAAAAACCCTCCATTCTTTCCATTTAGTAGGAATTATAACTAGTTGAGTAGACCACCAAGAAAAAATCACATGAGTGGAGATAAATGTCATGCATAGAAGTTCTTTTAAAAGATAAAGACCATAGGAGATAAAGACATTGAAAACAAAATAATAGGCTAGTGGAACAGAAAGGTTGGACCTCAACCCAAAATTAGTAGAGTGTTTCTTAGGGATAAGGAGGTGAAGGTAACGAAGAAGTATTGAGTTATTTTCATGCAAGTGAGGAATAGATCTCCGAGGAAACTAGTGATAGACGTAGTTCACAATGGGGAATAATGTGGCAATGTTTAATCTATTTTCAATAACCTTTAAATAAGTAAATAACTATGTGTTAATATATATATATATATATATATATATATATATTTTGTAGTTCATAGTTATGAATGAAATAAATAGAATTTCATTTATTTATGTTTCCTATGTGTTCAAAATAATGAATGGATAAATATTACTAATGTTATTATGAATAATGTTATTAGGAATAAAATGTATATGTATACATGTGTATCTTGGTTGTTTTGTTGCAACAAAGTTACGGGTTAGAGGGGAAAGATTTAACTTAAAGCTTTCAAGTAGTAATATTGAGTATTCTCGTGTTGTGGAGAACAAAGAGTGAGACCATACCCATTAACGAACCGTGATAACCATTATATAGGTTGATATGAAAAGGAAAACTAAAGAGAATTTCACTTTTATTAAAACTAAATTCTTGGCAAATTGTAGAGGAAGAGTTATATATTTAGGACAATAAGTAATCCTGTTAAAAAGAAGTAGAAGTTTTTCCAGGTTAGCACGTTACATTCGCAAGAAGAGGGAGGGGAGACTTTGTCGACTAACCATAAATCATGCAGTCCTTGACAAGTTATTAATAGGGCCCTAAAAAACAACCTTAGTTGAATTCTCGCGGCAAGAGACCACTAGACCTCTCGCCTACCTAGTATTTTCTAAACCCAAGAAATAAATAGAAATTAGCCATATCATGCATTTATAACAACACAATTTAAAATTCATATTTAAAATTTTATAACAATACCGTTGTGTAAACGTATGGATAACAAATGGAAAACCAAATTAATAAGGCAGTAAAAACGACGACTCATATTTAAGTTTTCTTGCAATATCCCATAGCAATAATAAATATATAGTTTGTTTTCTTGAAATAAAGAAAGAAAAATTACATTTTGAGCGATGTAAGCTTCAGCTATAACTCAAATATAAGAGTATGAAAATTTAAGTTAACAAATGGGAAAAACCTTAAATTTAAAAGAAGTATTTTAGATCACTTCTTGCGGCAACCGCGATTCTGCCCCAAACATTTTAATGAAATACCTCCAGACAGTTATATAACAAAAAATAGTAACCATGGCCCATTTCAGCCCTTTCTGTGTACGCCCTAAATACAAATAAATTTTAAAAGCTAAACCTTAATAATGGCATCGAAAACCTGAAAAGGGTAATGGTAAATAAACACCTATAGTGGCCGTAGCAGAAATAATAAATTACATAAAATGTTAATCCTAAAAATGCCTCAAAGAAAAAACTAAGCATATTCAAGGACTAATCTTTGAATAGAAATATAAAAACCCTTACTCTCGTTTTTTATTATCCATTAAATATTGATAAGAATATCGTAAATGAACTTCATTGCAATTGATAACTTACCTTAGAGGAAGATAGTTGGAAATTTCATGGCAATACCTTGGTGCAGTAGAAGACATATTTAGTAATCATAAGTTTTTAGGAAGAAGCCCCTTTGGAAAGGAATAAAATTTATCACCCTCTCCTCCCTCGTACACCTAAGAAACTGACGAGTCGGGGTAAACATGTGATGCGAGAGGTCACTATAAGGGATTAAACTTCCTTGGTGACCTTAAGGAAATGGAATTGACATAACATATCAAATAAACCCATCCACATCAACAACAACACCCTCACGAGACATGTCATCCACTCAGACATCCTATCCGTGAGTCCCACTGATATTTTAAGTATTTTAGCCCGTGGTTGCACTCATGCTATAATGACAATGCCTATAACCCAAAGTCGCTCTCATAGGCCTATGTGCCAGCATCCCTGGAATCTTTTCAAAAGATGTGTGCGAGCGTCCCCTAGATATGAGCCACTTTTCTAGTCGAGAATCCTGACCTTTTCCTAGAACTTGTTACAGCCTATAGAATCCATCAAAGACATGATTACAATATGAACAAGTCAAAAATCAAACTCGGGACTAGGCCCGAGCATCCCCAATCGGGACTGGGATTTTGTCAAACACTTGGCGTCAATTCAACCTATGAGTCTAGGATACAAGACATAGCATGAATGACAAAAATAACTTATGAAACACAACCAGAAGGATAATCACCTCCCCATTGTACTATTATAACATCAATTAGGTCATGCATCCATCCATTCAATAGTTACAAGTAAATTTATGAAATAATCATGACAAGAACCAGTGAGATAACCATGCTTATAACTAGCATAAAACCATATAAATATCATAGATATGACAGTCATAAAATCCACAAATGGAAAAGTGAAAGAGTAAGAGAACATAGTTTTTATTAATCATAAGAAAATCTGACCAGGTTCGACACTTCCATGTACCACCCGACCATAAACATGATTGAACCAAATCTTTCTTTTAGCTAATCACCCTCATGCCATATTCTAAGCATGAATGTGGGATTTCATAGAAAAACAAATCAAAGAACAACCAAGGGAATCCATAGGTTAAACCACCTCCACCCTCACCAAACTGTGATCGCACCAAACCCGGTTCTTCGATCACAACGGAACCAAACCTAGAATGTCATCCAAGATCCATCACTATCCTTGAGGAATTTTCCATCTCCTTGTCTCTTAGGCTTTATCACAATCCAATTCTGGATCACTAATCCCTAAACCGAGATCAATCTCTTAGGCTTTATCACAATTGAAACACCGATCACTAGGCCCTAAAACGAGACTTCTCCCTTAGGCTTTACCATGTATCTCGCCAAAACCATTTAAGAGATTCCTAGGCCTTTGGGAATGAAGCATGAGACGACCTCCGCCCTAGATTATGAAATCCTTCCATCAAACCAAAGCTAAAAAACCAAAATAAACATCCCAGCACCATGGCATGTAGAAAAGGGCAACGCTAGGTAGAAAACCATTATCATAACCCAGCAAACCATGCCACCAACAATAAGAGAACCATACACTAACATGAAAAGCCATGAATATCCAAACCAACTAGAAAATCACACATGCAAAAGGTTACCTGCAAGTACTCTCATCGAAGTTTCTTGATCCTACTTTTCCTTCCTTGATCCTTGCTTTCATTTCTTTCCTTTTGCTTTATTTTCCTTTCTTGCTCCAAATCTAGAGTTCTCCAAGAAAACTCTAAGTGATCAAGAGTGAGTGAGAGAGAGAGAGAATAATGCGAGAGCTCCAAAATTGAACTGACAAAAGGTTAACACTGACTAAACTTAAGCCAAGAGCTTGTCCCCTAATCCTCATAAGCCTTTTTATTAATGAGGCCCATTTTCTTCATTTTTCATTATTTTGCTTCATTTTCCTCCTCACATGCAACCTGTGACCTTTCACCATACTTTTCTCCTATTTTCCTTTATTTTCATAAATAAATGTGCCAAAAATTCCTTTTTTCCTTTTAATTCCTTTGTCTTACCCTTTTCTAATTTCTTTAGCCAAAAACACACGTCAAGTGATGCCCACTAGGATATGTTTTCCCAACATTCACCTTGGAATAAATGTCCCTTAAAGGTGGTCTTACTTTGGCTTTATTTACTTTTATTACATTAAATTTTCACGAGGGCTATTATAGAACCGTCCCCCTTAGGGAACATTGTCCTCAGTATTAAACCACACCAAGGCCCCTACAAAAACCATTGAAAATCAAACATATTACCCATGGAGCTTTATAACTTAGCTCATTCCATTATTTACAATGAAACACTTGCTCAAAAGAAATACATCATGACAACATGACAACATAATAACCATACTGCATACTGGAGCTTTATAGGACAACTCATTACAATATTTACAATAACCACATATACACATATGCACATTTGCTAAACCAAAAGATAAAAGGACATGATGCCCATATGAATCAACAAGGGAATCCAGAGGCTGACACCTCCACCCTAAAAGTAATACCAGGATTCACCTCCTTACCAAGAATTCCATAATCCATTGCCATAGTCAAAGTTGCATCAAATGTCTATCGTTATAATCCTGGGCCACATTTCCTCTCAGTGAACATTTATTGGCTCATTTTTAGATGAGCACTCCCAATGTGCATGTAATTCCATATGGAAACGCTAATGACAAAAACAAATATATCTGCGACCTTCCTTTCTCCGCTACACAGTCCCTTGGGAAATTTGATCACCCCCTTCTGTGTAGTCACTCACCTTCCAAGCTCCCAGGAATCCCCTAACCTGGTCGATCCATCCCTTGGTAAGGCTTCCTCGCATTGGAAGATCAACAACGAAGACATATACCTGCCTCAAACCATCATATCGGTCATAGCATGCTCATGCAAATCAATGGACACTATTGGGTACTAGTGTCCCACAATGGCCCTCTTCTTGAAGTGCTTTACCAACATACTGTTGCATGTTCCAATTTCTTTGTTGTTGCTACCAATTATTGTAATCAATTTCAACCACTCAACCTGGCATGTTCATGCATTCTCGTTCCAAGGACATAGCTTCCATTAGATTCAAAATAAATTGAAATAAATTCACATCATATCTCATTGGTAGCTCGTCAATAAGGCACACTTACAATCATGTTTACTTCCTGCTACAACAAGTTAAACTAGAATCTTTTACCAAATCATCATTTAAGAACATATCACATCAAGTTAGCTTAGAACACAACCATCATATATCAAAATCATAAATGACATGTAACCATGATAAACCAGAATCGTAGATCACATGTAGTCATCATATAACATAATCATAAATCACATGCATAATAAAATTCAAATAAAATGTTGATACTTATCATTTCATCAATCCTTAGCTTCAACCTTTGTGTTTATTGTGTACGCACTCTGGATTGGTTGCCACACCAGACAAGCAACCAATGTGTTCTCCTCAACGATGTGCACATACGCATAATGTGCCTCACACAAATACAACCACACACGACATACAACACCAAGTACTATATGCACCTAGTACTGTGTGACTTCAACATAACATGTATGACATGTACACAATACCACACATACACTAGTAGCATATGTACAAGGCACCTCTTGCATCATGTGTGCACAACATCACACGTACACGGAACCACCTGCACAATGTGTAAATAATGCCATATGTACATTGCACCACTATACAACATGTACACAATACCACATGAACAGAGTACCACATGCACGACATGTACGCGACACCACATGTACACAATGCTACATGCAGGACATCTACACAACACCACTTGTATAGCATGTACACAACACCACATGAGCAATGATGCACACAACACGGTATGTACATAGCCCCAGATGTACAACATGCACACAACACCACATGTACATAGCTGTGCATATCCAACATATA
This sequence comes from Pinus tabuliformis, assembly GCA_031772625.1. Lineage (NCBI taxonomy): Eukaryota > Viridiplantae > Streptophyta > Pinopsida > Pinales > Pinaceae > Pinus > Pinus tabuliformis. Next base: position 817,964,598 of record CM062804.1, on the reverse strand, counting down.
CATGGAACAATCTATACCCAGCACTTCATATGCAACACCCGCACAAAACTACATGAAAATAACATCACCTATGAAACATGTTCACAACAATAGTACCACACATCCAAAACCATATTGTCTTTACCAAGAAACCTTAATTCGAGTGTCTTATCCATGCTTGTCGTAGCATGTCACATACCACAATGTTATCATTTTGTTGTTGTATCCTTCGGTATAACTTGTCCATAACATAGACATAATATAATCACATAATATAAAATCATAACCATATGATACTGACCTTGTATATTTGTTAGCGTACTCTTCCCACTTGATTCCTCATGAACCAAGAATCTCTTAATCCCATTCACTCGCATAAGAAATCATTCATCCACAAGAATGATCCATGAAAACCCTATCAAACAGTGACATAAATACATAGATACATACATATATAATCATTAGCACGAAACAATCATGATCTTGTCAGACAACAACATACATACATGCATGTATGCATATCTAAACATGAACATAATCATGATCATAACATAATTACAAGAAAACATAAGGTCTAGTTTAAGAGAACTTCCTTATTTGTGCACAACATGTGCAACATTGAGAACCACCATTCCCAACTTAGCAAAGGCATCTGACACCTCAGATCCATTTACTTTGTGTTTTCTAGTTACCTTTCAAATGTCTCTACTACCATTATTCATTTACCACTATGGACTGACCAGTCCAACCGACTGTCATAGTCTTACATTCTGCTACGTTTACCCCTGCACAAAGATTCATGTGAGTCTTAGATTACTTGTTGGGTACCAAAAAGCTCTCCTTGAGCTCCAATAACTTTCCTCTTTTCCCAACTAATTCCTAAGACTCAAAACATAAAAGGTAATACCAAGAAACAAACAAGAAGCAAAACCATGAAAACCAATAACAACATGACACTACAACAAAGTGGCATATCTATGCACCAGACACACACAAAATAATAAATTAAGCACAACAATAACAAAATACCAACAACACAAGGCTAACCACATACATCATGACTCAATCCTCATGGTTCCCAAGGGAAGCTCAACCAAATCCTTCTTCAGAATTTCATGGCAATTTCTCTTACCGAGCAACTCCCTACATCATACTTCCATAAACACATAATGTCAGTGCATAACTACACATAAAAACAAACCAATTATATTACCTTATTGTGCCAATCACGTTGCCTTCTTGCTAAACATGTCCATGGAATCTCTCAAGGCACTAAAATTTCCTTGACAAATCCACCTATAGATAGGGACCATCTAATATACTTTTCAACTACATGTCCAAGAATATAGCACATATCCACATAATTTTAGACAAATCAAGGTTAAGAAGACTTCCTATATGTGAGCACTCATTGGTTTGGAATCAAGGTTTCCAAACCTAGCCTAAAGAATTATTTTCCAATTCCTTCCTTTTACCCTTTTACCTTGTTGCAATCGAGGCTTACTATGTACTGTGACATCACCAAACTGTTAGTTTTAATACACATCAAGTGTTACCTTGTCACACTAGTACTTAGCATGTTACCGTGCAACCATTCACACATGTCAACCACATGTTCCAAATATCAAAACAGTCATATCTATCAATTGGAAATCAACCTTTGCAACCAATCATGTCATAATCCATAGTCAACTCATAGTCATTAGAAATAATTATACACTTGTCAACTGCATTCAAGTACATATCAACTGTCTCAACAGATATGTATTAGTACAATCATCTTAAAACAAGATAATTGGAACACATACTCATATTATGAAATTCATCAAACATTCAACCAACTTGAAAACATACCATGTTAAATAAATCAACTTGACCTTGAGCACTCAAACACAAAATACATGTCATAATCAAATAGTGAAGCACAAGGTAGATTACATAAAAGAACATTATACCTTATTGTATCTCTGGGTAGGCAACCTTGTGTCCACAATCAATCTAGTTAGCATGATATAACTTCACGATATATTAACTCAAACATAAATAAGTTCATGATACCCAAAATAATCACTAGCTAACATGTTTACACCATAACTTATACACACTTATCGTTTATGCATAGAAATCACATATGTATGATTGGTCTAGATTAGTACAACAAAATGCAACACAATAAGTCCACTCATAAATGAATTTCATAACCCTAACCATATGCATAGGCCAATCCAACTTAGTGTGATACATATAACATCAAGGTATAAATGTGATAACCCTAATCATCAAGATAACTATGATTTAGCAACAATAAGTTAACCTATAAGATACTTCATCAATAACATATAACATAATCATCAAGTTATCTAATACAAACAACAAGAGCAATGCATACAACTACAGGTTACTATCATTCTTGACTATCTGACACATGCATATAACTACACTAATCAACTAGAATCCATCGTGAATGTAATGATAACATCAAAATACATGTACATAAACCTAACATATATAACCCTAATGCATATAAAAATTCTTAACTTACATACCTGCATGATGGCGACCTTCTCTTACCCCAAAGTCTAATGATGCAACTTCATTATGATGATCTGCATCTCCTGCTCTATCTCGGCCAAAACATTAGCATCATAACATACCAATATTACCCTGATGACGTAAATTGCATACCACGACTTCACAAGGCATGTTTGACCTACTATTGATGCATAACTATAACCAATGTCATACATACATGACAACTTCATATAGACATATAACACATGAGTACCAAACCATATTCACATCATTCTCGATAAAGTCTATTCATCAATGCATGACCATATCAACTACACAAACCACGACCTTGTTCATGACAACAACCATTACTCCATTGTACACATTGCCACAAGCAACCATCAACATGAATAACCACTACCAAATGAACGACACATACGCATGAACGCAGGTAGTCGAGCATAAGAGATCAATTCTTGTAGCCAACCTGCAAGATTGATATATGTAATCAAACATAAAAAAATGTAACCTAACATACAAGGATGTAATCCAAGACTACAAAATGATACATGTTAGTGACGAATAACGATATATAATGAGTCATACACTCATGACAAAATTCTTTACACAACAACATCCTCATTCCCATGGTGACATCATTACGACCATGACCAACACCATGTATATGGAACAAGCACATGGAATGCAAGCGTAAGAGACACACATGCAACAAACATGCATGCATGAGCAACACATTAACCCATGGTGAGCGCAACCATGCTTTGATACCAATCTTTAACACCCCCTAATCCCAGGTCCAACCAAGCAACCAACCAGCTGGGGTAAACATGTGATGAGAGAGGTCACTATAAGGGATCCGACTTCCTTGGTGACCTTAAGAAAATGGAATGGACGGTCCAATATATCAAACAAACATATCCACATTAGCAACAACACCCTCAGAAGACATGTAAGCCACTCATACATCCTATCCATGAGTTCCACTGATGTTTTAAGTCTTTTAACCCCTAGCCTCTCTCATGCTATAGGCATGACAAAGTCCAGAACCCAAATTCGCTCTAACAAACCTATGTGTCAGCATCCCTAGACTCTTTTCTGTAGAACTGTACCAGTGTCCCCAATATCTAAGATACGTTTCTAGCCAAGAATCCCGATCTCTACCTAGAACTTGTTACAACCTCCAGAATCCATCAAAGATATGATGACAATATAAACAAATCAGAAATCAACCTTAGGACTAGGCCTGAGCATCCCCAACGGGGATTGAAATTCTGTCAAACACTTGGCACCAATGCAGCCTACAGGTCTAGGATACAAGACAAAGCATGAATAATTGAAAGAACTTATGAAACATAATCAGAAGGATCACCATCTTCTCCATTGAATTGTTATAACATCAATTAGTTTTTTCATCCATCCATCTAACAATTACAATTAAGTACATGAAATAACCATGACATGAAACTGTCATATAACCATGCTTATAACCAACATAAAAGCATATAAATATTAGACATACGATAGCTATAAAATCGACATATAAACAAGTGTACAAGTAAGAGAAACTATCTTTTATTAATCATAGGAAAATTGAACCAGGTTTGTGACTGCCATATACCACCCAACCAAAGACATGGCTGAACCAAATATTTCTTTTAGCCAACCACCCCCATGCCATATTCCAAACATGAATGTGGGATCTCATAGAACAACAAATTCAAGAAAAACCAAGGGAATCAAGAGGTTAAACAACCTCCACCCTCACCAAAATGTGATCACATCAAACTCGATGCTCTGATCACAACCAAACCGAACTTGGAATGCCATCCGGAATCCATCACTATCCTTGAGGAAATTTCCGTCTCCTTGTCTCTTAGGATTTAGAAAAATCTAATCCTAGATCACTAGGCCCTAAATCGAGACCATTCTCTTAGGTTTTACCGCAATCCAAACCCCAATCACCAAGCCCTAAACCAATACTTATCCCATAGGCTTTACCTTGTATCCCACCAAATCCAGTCAGGGGATTCCTAGGGCTTTCGAAAGGAAACTTGTGACCCTCTCCACCTTGGATTCTTAAATCCATTTGGAAAACCAAATCTGAAAAACCGAAATAAAAATTGTAACACCATGGAATTCAGAAGAAGGAAATGTTAGGTTGAAAACCACTATCATAACGTAGAAAAACCATGCCACCAACAACAATGGAACCATACACCGACATGCAAATCCATGGATGTCCAAACCAACTAGGAAATCACATATGAAAAAGGTTACTTGCAAGTATTCTTGTTGAGGCTGCTTGATCCTACTTTTCCTTCCTTGATCCTTTATTTCCTTGCTTTCCCTTTGCTTTCTTTTCCTTTCTTGCTCTAAAGCTAGAGTGATCCAAGAAAACTCTAAGTGACCAAGAGTGAGAGAGAGAGTGTGAGAGAATAATGAGAGAGCTCCAAAATTGAACTGATAAAAGGCTAACACTGACTAAACTTGAGCCAAGAGCTTGCCCCATGATCCTAAGAAGCCTTCTTATTAATGAGGCATCCAGTTTCTTCATTTTCCGTTATTTTCCTTCATTCTCCTCCTCACATGCAACCTATGACCTTTCACCTTAATTTTATCCTATGTTCCTTTATTTTCATAAATAAGTGTGCCAAAAATATATTTTTTCCTTTTAACGCCTTTGCCTTAGCCTTTTCCACTTTCCTTTGCCAAAAGCACCCATCTAGTGATGCCCACTAGGATATCTTTTCCCAACATTCAACTTGGAATAAGTGTCCCTTACCCTTGGTCTTATTTTTCCATTATTTACTTTTATTACATGAAAGTTTCCCCAGGGTTGTTACACAAAGTTATGGTTTTAATTTTTAACCATGGTTATGAGAATTTACCCTTAAGAAATCCCATAAAAATGTATAACAATTCCAAGAATTTTGCAGAGGGTGGTAACCATGATGCAACCTCCAAAGAAGTTAAGCATTGATCTTCCAATATACCATCAAGTCAAGAAAATGATTGATTATAATTCTTGTAAACCATTGCCAAAGATTCATAGAGATTATTGTCATGCGGAAAAAGTCAATTTTGCGGAAAAAACCGACCTCCCTAGAAGCTAAGGCTTTCTAGTAACAAACAAGACAATCAAGCACTATCTTTCCCTAAATATGCATTTAAAATAAAAGCAACCAGGTGTTGAAGGCATACCTTTAATCCAACGTTGTTTGTAGCAGTCCAGCCTCTCCGATCCAGATGAGCTCCTCCTTCTCCTTGAAGCCTGCATTCACTAACAAGCAAACGATTACATAGCACCTGAATAACTCATATAATAAAACATATTCATCATAAAGACCAAGGAGTTTATGAAACAAATTATATATAACAACTTGTTGAGAAAAATGAACTTAATTGTATTAATTGGAAACAAAAGAAACCATTACAACCAGTGCCTTGGTGTTGTGCAGGTCCCTCCCAGGGTCCAGCAAGAGTTCTCCTTTACTTTGATCAGCTCACCCACTTCCAAATGAAGCTAAGAAAGGATTGGAATCTCTCCTCTCAAGCTCTAAAAGGGAGTCCTAATTTCAGCAGCATCTACCCTTAGGAATGTTCAGCTTTCAACCTCTCCTCCCTCTGGCCCAATGCCTGTATTTATAATGCTTTGGAGGAAGTTGATCAGGTCCACCATCAATGGGATAAGCCCCTCTTTCAATGGGATAGCTCCCCTCTTGATGGGATAAGTTCCTCTTTCTTTGGGATGCATGAACCATCTGGAGGCACTCAATCCACGTCAAACCATCTTCTAGAATGCTCTAGAATCGACCACAAGTAACTTTTTTGGAGTAAAACTTGCGCCTTTTGACCTTTACAGGAGTACGCACCCACCCCTTTAGAGACAGAGCGTACAAGTACGCAGGTATTATGAACTTGAGGTGCGTACACGCAGGTAAGGGTAAGAGAAACTGCGTAACCAGAGTTATGTTGACTTTTTAAAGACTTTCTCTCTTTCTTGGAGTTTGACATGAGGAGCAGAGGTATAAGACTTGCCAAGGAGGACAGTATGACACTTGATGGAGCCATACTGACTGCAAATAGTCATGGTGACAAATTTTAGTGTAACAGATTGCCCCCTAAAGTGCGAAGCCTGTAGTAGATTAGGGTTTCATATCATCTAGGAAGGGTGAAGTACTTTATCATTTCAAGGATTATCTTGTGGAGAGCCCAGTTGGAACCTGCAAATATTCAACCCAAAATACATATATAAGATCATATCATCGCTGAGGTAGGCATTCCCATACTCAGATTGAAAACTTTAACTAACAAACTAACTACTGCTCTGATATAGGAATGATTTCTCAACACATCATAATCATAGACTCATGTAGACACAGTATGGACGCAGCCACCTGTTTATGATTAGTCTACTGTATAATGAATACAAAACTCCTCGCAGCTTGGATGGTTGAAACTAGATCCAGGGTCTTCATTTCTACTTCCCGAAATAGTACGATTCTATCCATGCGAATAAATGAGTTGATGTCGAACATGGTAGAAACCACTTGATTACTAGTCAATGATGTAAACTGTTAACAAGTGTGAGAGAGACCACCAGTGATGTCAATGGTTCTCAAAGTACCCAGTACAATCCATGAGATGTGAATGAATGTGTTGATGTCGAACATATCACGGAATCCTTTGATCGAAAGTCAATGATGTAAACTGTCGTCAAAGGCGAGAAACCTACCATTGAGGCATGCAAATTTCAAGGTACTGACGATTCCTAGATCATCTTTCTATATAATGTGTTGATGTCGATAGAAAGCGACCCGTCGTAGGCAAGCCCACAACACGAAATCATAGATCAAGTTGAAGAAATGTAGCTGTAAGGACTGACTCAGGGATGGTCAAGATGGATGACAGGTATTTTGCGGATGAATGGTTTATTTGCAATGACCTCTTGAACACATAACGACACAACAGACGGCTTGGTGACAATTGACCCAAAGTTAATACCCGGAAACTGGCTGAAGACTTTCAATGTGGTTTGATCAACTGTTAGGCAAAGGATTTCCCAACCCAGGTGAATGAAAAGTGTCGTGTTCAAGAGTGGTGATAAGGTTTTTCTGTGACAAAGGATAACAAATAGGCTCATTTTTCTCTCTTTTCCCCCACCATTTCTGGCAAGTACCTCTCTATTTTTTTACAAGCTTGAGGAGGATAACATATGCTTGATTATAAGCTCATCCTTCGGACGAGTCCAACTTAGTTTAGATTCGAACCCTAAGAAGGAGTGGTCCGTTCCTGTTTGTAATCAAACATGTCCTTTACTGTGAAATTTTAATGAGTCCAGTATAGGAGAAACTCGGCGTTTTTCAATTTTAGAGAGTCTGAAAAAACTTAAGAAGACTCCAGGGTTGACCTTTTTCGTAAATTTGTGTCTCCCAAACCCGAAAAAGTATAAAATAATACTTGAGAGAACCGCTTGATCTTTACGACCAAGGAGTACTTTCATGATTAGTGTCTTTGACCTGAAAAGTAAAAAGTGATCAAGGACACGTCATTTTATTTTCAATATCGAATTTGAAACAACAAAAATCCGGCAATCTTTTCATGTTTTTACGGTCAAAAAAGGGCTATAAGAGGACCGTCTTTTAATTCCGTTTTAACGAGTGTAAAAGAAACGCTCGACAATCTTTTCATGTTTTAGGAGTCAGAAAAGGGCATAAAGATGACTCTGATGTTTTTGTTTGTAAAAAATGACAATTTTCCCTGAAAATCCTTTATCTTGCACAAAAACCAACACATTACTCATACCTGTTGAAGATAGATAAAAATACTTTGAAAAATACCTTTTCATGGTGAAAAATAAACAAATTTACCATTTATTTACCCAAAAAACCTATAAAAAGGGCTTTTACCAATTCATTTTTACCATTTTACTGTTGAGGAGAGAAAAAGGGCTTTTGGCAAGAAACTTCCCGTGGACATTGCGGAGAATCCGACCGTCGAAATCGAACGCCGTCTCTTTCAGGTAATTTTGAACATCCTCCTCTTCATTTTCATCCATTTAGAATTTGTTTTTAGGCCCTAGATTTCATTTTTTAGAGGTTTTGGGGTTTCAAGATCCACCTTTCGGGGTACGCAGGTGCCACACTAGGGACCCACGTACCCCGACGTTTTCTCAGTTCGGAAAATGCCGGGAGTACGCACCTTGCCTTAAGGGAACCCGCGTACCCACGCTCTGTTCCTAAAGGAGGGGTGCGTACTCCGCGCAAAGAGTTTTCAAACCCCAAATTCTTCCAAATTGGACCAAAAATTCTTGATTTCATGGATTCTAATGGATCTTTTCTAGTGTGTAGATTGTTCACCATGCTTGATTGGCACGAGAGAGAGCACGAAGATGTTGATTTGGCCGCCATTAGTCATCAAACGTCCATTGATGCTTTGAAGGCATGCAGCCTTTACAAATACTAGGCCATACCTGGCATGAGGGCCCAAGTGCGCTTTCTAGAGTGGCTGGTAGAAAGATGGACTGTTCAGGACCAGTGTTTTTATATTGGAGGGCAGCAGCTCCAGATAGAGCCCTCAGATATCTACTTTCTCACTGGTTTGCCCAAGAGAGGCGAACACTTGACTCTGTTCGGGACTAGGCCGGGTGGCCAGTCCATCGCTAGTCTCCGACTAGAGTGGTGTAACACTCAGTCTCAGGAGAAGGGGATAGAGATCAAAACTATATCCCGCCCTGAACTTATGGTGATTGCTTTTACAGTTACCAGACTTTGCAGGGCTGCCGCTTTACACATTGCCACTGGATCCCAGATGCGGATGGCGATTGATTGCTATCGAGGTACCATTTTCAACTGGTGTGATGCTGTGTTGGCCAATTTAAAGGGCCAACTGACTAGAGCCAAAAACGGACAGCTAAAGACTTTTGGTTATGGGCCTTTAGTTGTGAGTTTTGGCTTAGAGAGGGTTCCGATGTTGATCCCACAGCAGCTCACTGTTGAGGCTGGGCTTCCTCGAGAGCCCAAATTGATGTGATGGGTTGCAGTTATGGCCCGTCATCCTGATGAGGGCACGGAGGTTGTCCGATTTACTCCGAAATATTTTCACTGGTTAGAGGACCAGGTCTTTTCTATACGGGATTTTCCTTATGCAGGAGTTGATTTTCGTGGAGATCCGGACATGGTTCTTCCACCGGGAGAACAATGGGATGATATAGGTAACTTCATTTTCCACAAGTTTCTAAACTACCTATTTTTTTTTGTTTTTTATATCGTCTCAAAACTGATAGTAATAATTTTCAAAATGCAGATGTAGGCTCACGTCGTCCAGCCAATCTCTGGCCTTTCGAGAGGAGACTACCAGTTGCAACGGCACCGGCCCCACACGACGAGGCCACAGAGACTTTGACTGAGTTGGAACATGACCTAGAGCGTCTTACAGCAGATATACCTGAGACTACCATAGATGATATTCCTATCAGGCTTTTGCGCTATGTAGTCGGGGTCCCAGGACCTTTTAGGAGGTTCTTGTGTAGGGTGGCCCGTGCAGTGGTGTCATATAGAGATCATCACCAGTGATTGGATGGTCGTTTTGTAGACACATGTGACATTTTGGTTTTTTTACTTATCATTTTTGCCGATCATAAGGTGTTTTTCAACCTATGATCGAAGATGATGTATTTTTTGACACACTCCTATCTATATATATCATTATTACCGGCTTATCTTGTTTAACATGTGTGATGAAATGTTTTTTAAATTTACATGTATGATTATTGCAAATGTCTATTTAACATTCGAGAAGCAATTGCATCTGCTAATGTATTTAAAGACCTTGGAATATGCTGATATTCAATGTAATCAAACTCACGTTCCAAGAGACGCACTCTCAAAAATAACCTTAATAACACTGGATTTTTAATGGCATACACGCTATTAAGCTGTAATACAATGAGTTCAGAATCTAACCTCACTATCAAACTCCGAATCCCAAATGAAATAGATTCAGACAATAACTCAATCACTGCACTGTATTCGGCAATGTTGTTTGTTGTTTGACCGAGGCTCACCCCATGCATAGAAACTAACTCGTCAGAGGGAGAATAGATAACCCAAGCTGCGGAAGAGATATTTCGTGTACTACGACAAGCACCATCACCGAATCCAATGTATGTTTGGAGAGGCATCGACATCTGCAATATCAAGAGTAAAACCAAGATAAGCCAGAATAACAACGAAAAACACAGTTTCTAAGCTAAGCACACTCTCTAAAGTAACAAACACACAAGCTAGAAAGAAAAACCTAACCTAACTAAAATCCTCCATACCCATCATTTAAGCATAATACCTCTTTAGGTAAAGTCCATTTCTGGGTTTACCCAAAGAGTCCCCGTCAAAGTCTACCAGCTCATAGGCCCCTTTTGCTAGCTTTCGCTTGACAATATAGGGCCCATGCCACATAGGAATGAATTTTCCAGCACCTAATTTATCATTAGCTTGATCATATAATAACACTAGGTCTCCTTCCAAAAAATCTCGAGGGGTCACATTTCGATCATACTGAGCTTTCATACGTTTTGCGTGAGTCTCGATCGCCAATGCAGCATCACGTCGAGTCTCATCTAATTGAGATAAGTATAATAAACACTTCTCCTCTTCGAAAGTAGCTGGAAATAACTTGATGGCCATTTGCAGTGACGGGATTTCGCATTCAATGGGTAGCACAGCTTCCAAACCATAAACTAGTTGGAAAGGAGTGAACCCTCTTGATGTTTTCACCGAGGTTCGATACGCCCAAAGCGCTGAAAATAACATGTTGTGCCAATTCGACCGATGAATACCAATGATTCATCGGATCATGATAACTAAAACTTTGTTGATGGACTCAACCAGACCATTTGCTTGTGGATAATAAGGAGTTGAGCTATTGTGATGCAAATCAAGCTGGCCTATAAGTTCTGTCATCATAACTGTTTGGTCAATTTAGTGATGTCTAAATTGCAACTTTCAAATGTCAACCGGGGCTCGTAAGCTGATGAAGTGAGGTGTACTATATGTACTTAGGTAAATGTTTCCTTAGTCTTTTGTCGTTTTTAGCTTTTTTAAGTTTGTTTTCGAATGTATCTTTCCTACTGTGATGTGATGGAAATGTAATAAAGCAAGTGAAATGTGGATGATTGTGGTGATCTCTAAGTGATTTCTCAAAACTTAAAAAGTATTCTACAAGAAAGCTTGAACAACAACTGCAATAAATTCAATTCTTAAAGGAAAGTAAAGACATCAAATAAAGGACTAATGACATCGGCCCAGTATCTCTGCTGCTGAATGAAAATGAAAATGAAATCTATATTAAATCCAACTAAAAGTAAGAACAACTATCTCACACTATTTCAACTCTTCAACTTAATCTTCTCTATGAAAAGATATCATGAAATGTTAAGCAATGTGAAATCTAAGTGAAACTACATAAAAGAGACTAGTCACAATATTTTAACTTTTGCCTTTCAGCTGAATTTATCATGTAAGAAACAATTATGAATAAGTCAAGTAATGTGAGTTCTAAAGCAAACTAAAGCAAGCTATACTAAGTGATATTTTGGATCCCAATAAAGTTATTTGATTATGGAAAAGGAACCATCAATAGATAAACAGCTTGATATCTTAAGAGCAGAAAGTAAATATACAAGTTAGAGAAATGACAGTAAGGAAAATCAAACTGCAGAAAAATGAAGGTCAGCAACATAGACAAGATGATCACGCATGCCACTAGTTATGAAAAGAAAAGAAGGAAAACTGTCCCGGGCTTGGCTAAGAAATCTGCATAACACACTGATCAGTCATGAACATAAAAGTGCAGAAATGTAAATCAACAGAAATCAAAGTTTATGTACAGCTAATATACATGTTGAAAAGAAATAAAAACGCAGCAATTTAAAAGACATATGTACAGCTAATATACATGAAACAAGAAAAATAAATGCAAGAAATTAAAGGTTACTGTACAGGGCTTCAGCAAACAGGGGCCCTCTGCTTACTTCAGCCGGTTCAAGGAGCAGTTATACGCTTAAATGCAAAACAGTCTTCTCATGTATTGAACATCAAATGTAAAGTACAGTGGGGAGCTCAAAATTACATACAAAATGATTACAAAAGCGATTAACTCTACAGCGTTCAAGGACGCTTTATTTATAAGGAGAAAGAAAACTACTTTAACGAGATCTATGCTATTCAACGAGCTGTTTAAAAACACGTGAATCCTCTACGTCCCCGGATCTAGGTAACTGTCATCGTGTTCATTCAATTTGGAGAGTATGGTTGTTGGATTCGTGCTTCTAGATTGTCTCCGTGGCTGAGGATGATGCCACCTAGCTTCACGTGCCCAAAAACAGAGCAATGCAGAGCAGTGCCACCACTGAACACTTCTGTTGACCGGTATTTGCCTGCTCGTTGACCGCGGGCTTTTATGGCTGTTCTGGGTGATCTGGAGGGACACGTCCTATGTCCTTGACTCCTGGAACTTGCCCATGTGGCTCATCTTCTCGGAGGACACCTGTAACATATCATTTAATAAAACAGCTGCGGAATCCTGTGCTGGCTGCAGAAACCTGGATCAGTTGCGGAAACCTATGTTGGTTGTGGAAACGCAACACTCTGAATCAAAATTCTAAACCAAACAACAGTCATCAGCGTAGTTAGAAAACCATGTAAAAAGTCCTAAAATACAATGATTTAATCAATTTGGTGGATGAAATGAGTGGGAAAAGGAGGTTGAGAGGTGTATGGGAAGGTACAGGTTCAAGGCTCTACATACCCCCACTATGAAGGTGTTGCATGTCCTCATGCAACCAAAACTTAGTTCTTTTCCTCAATCCATGTGCTCTGATGCTTCTGCAAGAACATCCAGCCTTCTTCTCTTTCTCCTTGATGCCAAAATGGTCCTTGGTTTCTTGACTAGACATCTGAACTTCAAATTAATCAATGCCCTGCTCAGCTTCTTACACTTTTTCTTTAGCTTTCTATTCTTCTTTTGCCGCAGCCCTAAGTGGAGCATAGTATTGTCATGGACAATCTTGTCTACCTTACTCTGTTCTTTTAATGCTTCGTTTTGTTGTTTAATATGCCTATTTAGGACTTCCAACTCAAACAATTCCTGTTTTAAAGACTGTACTTGTTCATCCAGTGGCAATATGGTGCTTGGTCCTGCAACTGATTGCTCCAAGGACTCTAGGTAGTTGTATACCTGATGTTGTTCAAGGTCTACTTCAGGTGTTTTTCTTGGGCTATGCTCAAAATCAAAATCTGGTTGAGGTTCTGGCTGAAAAGGACTCTCATCACGTGGAGGAGTTGACTCAACATGTGGAGGGCTTGACTCAATGTCAGGCTGAGTTGGAGGTGTTCCCTTACCTAGATCAATGAAGTGTGATTGTTTTTCTTGGGTCACTTTCTTCTTTCCTTTCAGCCTACTGCTTCTTCTCACATATGGACTAGTGCTCTCTTTCTGGGCACTCTGTTTTTCTTTTTGGTTTCTCTTTTTGATGGTAGCAGCATGAAGATGTGCTAATCTATTGGCCAGAGTTTGAGACTCTTCTTATACAGATGGTTCAGGGATGGATATGTCTCTTGAATAGTTATTTTACCTTTGTCCTTTTTCTGCTTCTTATTTCTAGCTCCCTCTTCTTCTTCCTCCTGAACAGTTTCCTGAGTGTCTACTGTAGGAAGGTCCTGGGCTATGACATTTCTTTCTTTCCTCCGGGATTTTTGGAGAACTGTTGGCAGAGGCTTCAGTCACTTCTTGGAAGTGATTTTTGATCAAAAACTTTTCCCAAGTATCCTTATTATTTTTCAATTGATCTTCAATGAGAATTCTGATGAGCCCGTGATGGTAAAGGTGGGATTCAATATGGCCTACATGTTTTTGAATAGTAGAGTTCATTTTCTTCAGGCTTGCTAACAGAAAGTAAGGTAAATTAAGGGCCTGACCTTCCATAAAATTCATCATAATCCTTGCATGATACATGTACATGGTGCCAAAACGACCCTCGCATGTAATAAACTTTTGAACAAGTAATAACAGCGTAGACCATTCCTCTTTGATTACATGCACAGGAATTCCTTTAGTAAATATAGAAGTATCCATACCTGGGTTTTTGAGCATGACTTTCCATCCTTGATCATCCAGACCTCTGTTTTTAAACCATCTGTCTCCCTCTTGTGGTAAACTGGCTGCTACTGCTATTGTGGCCTCTGTTATTGTAAATTTCAAGTCCCCTATCTCCACTACGTGTCCATTAAAGGACCGAGCAAAGGTTTTAGTGACTTCCTTATTATAACCTCTGAACTTTTGAATAAATTTCAGCCATTTTGCTTTCTTCAATGACTCCTTCGTCTGCAGATACCCCTCCAGGTATTTTGGGCCCTCAGGTTCAGCTCTGAGTAACTTTCCCATTCTCGGCTTTCAACCCTGGCTGAAAATTTTACTGTGTGTGGACGTTCAAGGGAAAAATGAGTTGATTACGGGATTCTTAAGGTAAGTGGAGTGGCCGTAATCGAAATGCAAAGCATATGCAGTGACTGTAATCAGGGTTTAGAGCAAAGCTATGGAGGTTGCAGCTGAAATGGAGAGTAGGAAATAGTATGAGTACGAGGGAGTAAAGGATAAATAACAGAAACGAGTTCAATGCATGCGGGAGTGGAGTGATAATGTCAAAATAACGGCTGAGTCCTTTTGGGATCAGATGACTTACGCCACGTCTCAACGTTGGCTGCAGAAATTATGGTGGAGGAGAGTCGTAGTATAGTATGTCACTTCTTCCACGTACGACCAATAAATGAAAGAGCAGCCCCATTTCGAGTTTGAATTAATAGTGATTATGGGACCATTAGAAAGGAATGAGGTGGATGGATTATCATCGTGGAAGAGGAGTGATATGGATCTTGCCGTATCAAATCATTGTATTTAGTGGAATTTCCATGATCTAATAACTATCCATACAATGACATTAAATTGTTATTTGGTAGAGATTTTGATCATACCTTTGGAAGTTTGCCATTTGTTGATTAAGGCTTTTGACCCATTATTGCTCTTTGATCTTGTAGATGCCTCATATCTTTGCTGCCTTTGGTGATGATGATGCTAACCTTTGACTGTATTTTTTTTTAAAAAACAGAGTGATGCTGGCTGTAGAGACAGAGTGATGCTGGCTGCGGAAATCGTTTCTGGCTGCGGAAATTGGTGCTAGCTGCAGAAACGGTTTCCAGCTACGGAAACTAAGACAACACCCCTTTAACTGCACAAAGATAGTTAGAAAAAGAACTAACTGAATGAAAATAGTCCTGAAGGGGACTTTTATTGATGGAATGAAATGAAATGAGTAGAGTGAGATGGAAATGAAATGGAGTGAATTGGAATGGAGATGAAAATGAAATGGAGTGAAGTGGAATGGAGATGAAAATGAGATGGAGGTGAAGTGGAATGACAAGTGAGGTGAAGATGGAAAGAAAGAGGGATTTTTTTTTGGAAAATATAGAGTGTCAGGTACCCCTGATTTTCACTCTACATTTTCTGTATAAGACTGCCAATCTATGATTGGTTTTTAGGCTTATACAAAAGATTTTTTATTTTTTATTTTTATTTTTTTTTAACTGAAAGAAACAAAGACTAGGATGATGGAGGAGAAGGACTCTTCCCCACTAGCCTCATTGCAGAATTTTCTTGAAACATTTTGACAAAGTCCTCTTTTGAGAGTGGCTTATGATAAATTTTCAATCGGTGGCCATTCACAATGAGAGGAGTTTGAAACTCATCAGTAGTCTTGACTCGAACTACTCCATTGCTAAAGACTTCATCAATCTCATATGGTCCAAGCTAATGAGTCTGAAATTTTCCTTTGAAGTCTTTAAACTTGGAATCAAACCGTAACACCCAATCTCCCTTTTGAAACTTTTTCTCTTTGATATATCTGTCATGCCACTTAGTTCTTCGGTGCTGAACTAGATCAGTCCTTAAAATTGCATCTTGTCTTATTTCATCTAGCTCATGCAGCTGCTCCATTCTGTGCTTTTGGGCTTCTAATAGATTCATCCCCAACTGAACTGCCATCTTGAAGGTCTTGACTTGAAACTCAATGGGGAGCAGGACTTCTTTCCCATAAACAAGTTCATAGGGAGAATGTCATGTTGTGTTCCTCCATGTAGTTCTATAGGCCCATAAGGCTTCAGGAAGCCTTTCTGCCCAATCTCTTCTGTGGAGATGAATAGTTTTGGTGATGATTCTCTCAAGAACTTTGTTTGTAAATTCCACTTGACCATTTGCTTGCGGATGGTATGGAGTAGATTTTCTGTGCTTGATTTTGTATTCTTCCATCAGCTTCTCCATCAAGTTAGATGTAAATTGACTTCCCTGATCTGTCACAATTTCTCTTGGGACAACAAAATGAGTAAAAATATCCTCAAAAAGAAATTGAACAACCAAATTTTCAGTGGCAGAAGGCAATGCCTTGGCTTCTACCCATTTAGTAACATAATCAGTGCAAACCAATATATACTTCTTTTGTCTAGATGGTGGATTAATAGGTCCAATGAAATCTAAAGCCCATTTTTCAAAGGGTTCGATGAGTACCTGTGGCTGTAATGGCATTTCATTTGAAAGAGTTGGTCTCCCAACTCTTTGGCAGCTGTCACACCTCCTGACATATTGTTTTTCATCTTTGAAGAGAGAAGGCCAATAATATCCTAAAGAAAGGATTTTATAGGCTGTCCTCTTGTCAGCAAAGTGTCCACCGCACGATTCATCATGACATGCCTTAAGGATGTCAGGCATTTCATCTTCTCGAACACATCTTTTGATCACACAATCTAGCCCTGTTTTGAACAATTCATTAGAAATCCATGAATAATTTGAACTCTCTTGAATAATTTTCCTTTTCTCATTAGGAAATAAGTGTGGAGGTAGATTCCCTGTAACCAAATAGTTAGCAATATCTGCATACCAAGGAGTTTTAGTAGTTACTGCAAACAAATATTCATCTGGAAACTTATCCTCTACAGGAGAATCTTCGTTAGCATTTTTTATTCTAGACAAGAAATCAGCTACTGTATTTTGTTTCCCTGGTCTATCTAACACAGTAATATTGAATTCTTGTAAAAGTAAAAGCCATCTTGTTCGGTCCCTATAATACTAGTGATTACCCCATTACTATTGTAGTTATACCCCTTATTTATATTGTTGTGCCCCTATTACCCCCATATTGTTATTTCTGTGCCCCTTAGAATCCCTCTATTGTTATTTTTGTGGCTTTATATTATTATTGTTAGGTCGGCTGGATTATATTGTGACTCCTTAGACTCCTATATATAGAAAGGAGGTTTTTTCATTTGTATCATCCAAGAATTGTTCATTTGTAATGTAAAGGAGGTTTCCCCCTCGAAGAGACTGAATTCTAAGGCGTGGATTTATCTTTTCTATCTTTTCTTGAGCTGGTTTCATAACATTTGGTATCAGAGCTTTGGATTCTAGGGTTTAGCTACTCCAAACAGGTCATCATGGAATTTTCGCTATAACTTTTTTTCTGTGACGTTTCAGAAGTTTCCAAAAAAACCCATTTGAGAAGAATGTGTGCTGAACCTTGGGTCTGAATTTCAGAGCTTTTCGCGCGACATTTTCAAAGATATGATCTGAGGAATTTTGCCCTTTTGCAGACTCCTGAATTACATTCAAAACAGGTGACCTGGGGAAAATCGTCATAACTCTCTCTCTGAGGATCGGATAGAAATTTCGTAAAAAGGTATAGAAAGAGGACAGACATTAGTTTCTTGTATGTGTGTTTCATATTCAAAGGTTGAAACAGTGACGCGTGGCACGTCGTACAAGTTCGCCCTATTGAACCAGTCTAAAAGCAAGTTACTGTGGGAGATTTCACATAACCCTTCCTTGGAGAATCCAATTTGGCTTAGAATTGTGGCACTGGAAATAGGGCACAGAAGGCTACTGCAGGTAGCAATTTTAGAACTGGATGATTTGAAATTACAGAGATACATCAGATTCAATATCAGGCTTCTATAAAGTGAAAAAAGGTGTGTAGTTTTTATTTTTATTTTTGTGTAAGCTTGGTTTAACGGAATTCAAAGGGCATAGTAAAGCATTATTATCGATAACTGATGCCCCAAGGAAAGAAAATGAAAACACCTAGTAAGGAACCTGAAAGCTCTAGCATGACTCATGAAGAAGAAGAAGAAATGCTACATGATATATCAAAATTACAAGAACAAGTGCAACAAATGTCATGCTCACAAAAGCTAACAGAAGCTAAGATAAGTGGCATGGAATCTAAGATAAAGGGCATGGAAGCTAAGATGGATGATTCGAAGACAGATTTGAAGAGAGACATGGCAGATTTGAAGATGGATTTGAAGACAGATATGGAAGAATTGAAGAAGTTGCTACAAGAAAGTGTCACTAATGGTGAAAAGGTAGTAAAGGAAACTCATGATGAGAACAAAAGAAATGTTAATCATGATACCATAGACGCTAATGTTGGATCGAAGACTCACCATGTTCCAAAAATCGATATGAGGAAGTTTTATGGCAAGGATCCCAACACATGGATATTACAGATGGAGATATTTTTCGATCTCAATAATGTGCAAGACACACAAAAGGTACGTATGGCAACTTTATATTTGGAACCAAATCAGTTTGTATGGTATCAATGGCTTTGTTCTCGTAAACAATTTATCACTTGGGCAATTTTTATGGAAGAATTGATAGCACATTATGAGGATACAAAAAGCAACACTTTTTTTAGCCAATTGATAAGTCTCAAACAAAAGGGTTCAATAATGGAGCACATTGAGGAGTTCCAAAAATTGAACATAAGGGTAAAAGATATTCCAGAGGAGCATAGGATTGATGTGTTCATAGGGTCTTTAAAGGATAATATCCAACATGATGTGCGCCTTTGGGAACCTGATTCATTAGAGAAGGCATTCAGGTTAGCAAGAAAAATGGAAAGCAAAATTATGGCAACTAGGAAGCATACCATTCACAACTATAAAGACGGAAGTGTTGTTGCCCATAGTCTTCCACAACCTACAAGGTTGACACCACAACAATTGGAAGAAAAAAGAGCAAAAGGGCTTTGTTACAATTGTGATAGCAAATACACAAAAGGTCATAAGTGTGTCGAGAAGAAATTATTCTACATAGATTGTGAAGAGGAAGAAGAAAAGGAGCAAGAAAGGTCAAAAGAAGAGGATATATTCCAGGAACAAAGCCTAGATGAAGAACAAATAAATCCGACCATATCTTGTAATGCATTGGCGGGAATTACCACTCCTCAAACCATCAAGATAGAAGGACAAATCAAGAAGAAAAAGGTAATAGTGTTGATTGATTCACAAAGCACCCACAATTTTATTCATTGTAGGGTAGCAAAAGAATTGAATTGCTTCCTATATCCAGCACCAGAGTGTCAAGTGATGATTGCAAATGGAGGAACAATAAATTGTTCTGAAAGTGCCATAATATCAAGCTATCCATGGGAGAATATGTATTGACTAGCCCAATGCTTTCCATTCCAATGGGAGGTGCTGATGTTGTACTAGGAGTCCAATGGCTACAATCCTTGGGTACAATAGCTTTTAATTTTCAAGAACTTTTCATGAAATTTTCTGTGGAAGGAAAGGAAGTTGAAT
Source organism: Pinus tabuliformis (assembly GCA_031772625.1). Taxonomy (NCBI): domain Eukaryota; kingdom Viridiplantae; phylum Streptophyta; class Pinopsida; order Pinales; family Pinaceae; genus Pinus; species Pinus tabuliformis. The sequence continues at coordinate 817,944,400 of CM062804.1, read as the reverse complement.
TAAGGGGTATTGCAGGGAAACCAGGAAAGATAATCAGCTCTAATGGCATGACAAAGCTTCTAAAAAAGGAGCAAAGAGGTGTAATTGCACAATTATGTTCGCTAGATGTTTCCACATTGGAATCATCTATTTCTCCAGATCTCCAAAAAGTCCTGGACAATCATTCCAAGGTATTTGAGACTCCCAAAGGTCTCCCACCTATGCGTGATCATGATCATGCTATTCATCTGATTCCAGGAAGTGTTCCTCCAAACATCAGGCCGTACAGATATCCATATGTCCAAAAAAGTGAAATTGAACGTATGGTTGCAGAAATGCTAGAGGCTGGTATAATTCAACCGAGTCAAAGTTCTTTCTCAGCTCCAGTAGTATTGGTGCACAAGAAGGATGGATCATGGCGCATGTGTCCAGATTATAGGGAGCTCAACAAGCTCACTATTAAAGATAAGTTCCCCATTCCTGTCATTGATGAATTACTGGATGAATTGCATGGATCAATTTACTTCACCAAGTTGGATCTTCGTTCGGGATATCATCAAATCAGAATGAAGATTGAAGACATTCCGAAAATGGCATTTAGAACTCATGAGGGTCATTATGAATTTTTGGTCATGCCTTTTGGCCTTACCAATGCACCTTCAACATTTCAAGGTTTGATGAATTCAATTTTCAAACCATTCCTTAGAAAATTTGTGTTAGTATTTTTTGATGATATACTAATCTACAGCAAGTCTTGGAAGGATCATGTTGAACATGTTGACAAGGTGCTACAACTATTGGAGGAGAAACAATTATATGCAAAAAGATCCAAATGTTTCTTTGGAGTCCAGGAGGTGGAATATTTGGGTCATATTGTATCTCATGAAGGAGTTAAGGTAGACCCTAGCAAAATTAAAGCCATTAAGGAATGGAAAAATTCCCACATCCATAAAGCATTTGCGAGGATTTCTTGGGTTGACAGGGTATTATCGCAAGTTTGTTAAGAATTATGGGAGAATAGCAGCACCTCTAACAACATTATTGAAGAAAGATTCATTTTCATGGACTCCAGAAGCAACAAAGGCCTTTAAACATCTTAAAGAGGCAATGTGCCAAGCACCGGTCTTAGCTACACCGGACTTCACAAAAACCTTTATTGTGGAATGTGATGCTTCAGGAAATGGAATTGGTGCTGTTTTAATGCAAGATGAAAGACCCATTGCTTTTGAAAGTCGTCCAATCAAGGGAAAGTTTTTAAGCAAAGCTATTTATGAGAAGGAAATGTTGGAAATACTCCATGCACTTAAGAAATGGCGACCCTACCTAATGGGAAGACACTTCAAGGTAAAAATGGATCATGATAGCCTTAATTACTTTTTAGAACAAAGATTATCCTCTGAAGAGCAACAAAAGTGGGTCACAAAGATGTTGGGTTATGACTTTGAAATCATCTACAAAAAAGGGAAGAAAAATGTGGTGGCAGATGCACTCTCAAGAAAGGATGAGGATATGGAAGCATTGTTGTGTGCCATCTCTATTATCCAACCAGATTGGATAAACGAAGCAAAGGAGGAATGGAAGAATGACGAAGAAGTGTGGGCACTTATTCAAAAGCTACAACAAGATTCCAGTACTTCTGATACATTTAGCTGGAAAAATGATTCGTTATGGTACAAAGATCGCTTATACCACTGTAAGAATTCCCAGCTAGAACAAAAGATTCTTATGGAATTGCACACTTCTCCCTTAGGAGGGCACTCGGATTTTTAAAAACTTACCACAGGGTTAAGAAGGAATTTTTTTGGGATGGCCTTAAATCAGATATTCAAAAGTTTGTGGCGGAATGTTTGGTTTGCCAACAAAATAAAGTTGAAACAATTAAGACACCGGGTCTATTACAACCTTTATCCATTCCAAGCCAACGTTGGGAGGAGGTTTCAATGGATTTTATCACAGGTTTACCCAAGTCTGAGGGAAAGAGTGTCATCATGGTGGTAGTTGACAGACTTACCAAGTATGCACACTTTTGTGCATTATCACATCCATTTAAAGCCAGTACAATTTCTACTGCATTTATGGAAACAGTTCAAAAGCTACATGGAAACCCAAAGATTATTGTAAGTGACAGAGATCCCATTTTCACTGGAAATTTTTGGACAGAATTATTTTCTTGTCTTGGTACTCAGTTAGCTCATAGCTCATCTTATCATCCTCAATCTGATGGGCAAAATGAGATAGTAAACAAATGTTTGGAAGGATATCTTCGTTGCTTTGTATCTGATAAACAGACACAATGGTTCAAATGGTTGCCTCTGGCTGAAGGGTGATATAACACTTCCTTCCATACAGCAACAAAAATGACCCCATTTATGGCACTTTATGGGTACCAACCACCATCAATCACATCATATTTAAGAGAAAATTCTAAGGTTCAGGCAGTGGAACACCACATCGAACATCAACAACAAGTCCTCCAACTCTTAAAGGATAACCTCGTGTTGGCACAAAATAGAATGAAACAACAGGCAGATCAACATTGCAGTGAAATAAGTTTTGATGTAGGTGATTGGGTATTCCTACGGCTACAACCATATAAGCAAATGTCCCTAAAGCAAGCTAAGAAGGACAATAAATTATCACCAAAGTATTATGGTCCATACAAGGTGTTGGAAAAGATTGGTACTATGGCATACAAATTGGAGCTTCCTGCAGCTTCTCGATTGCACCCAATTTTCCATGTTTCATGTTTAAAGAAGGTTATAGGCGACAAGCTCCCAGTTCAAACAATATTGCCAGAACTTGATGAGGAAGGAAAAATTATATTGGAACCGGAAGCAGTCACAGAAACAAGAACTCGACAGCTACGAAATCGATCAATTTCAGAGTATCTTATCAAGTGGAAGAACTTATCCGTTGAAGATTCCACATGGGAGGATGAGAATTTTATGCAGAAGTATCCAGAACTACTCAAGCATTGAGGACAACACTTTTTTGAAGGAGAGGGGCATGTTGGGTCCCTATAATACTAGTGATTACCCCATTACTATTGTAGTTATACCCCTTATTTATATTGTTGTGCCCCTATTACCCCCATATTATTATTTTTGTGCCCCTTAGAATCCCTCTATTGTTATTTTTGTGGCTTTATATTATTATTGTTAGGTCGGCTGGATTATATTGTGACTCCTTAGACTCGTATATATAGAAAGGAGGTTTTGTCATTTGTATCATCCAAGAATTGTTCATTTGTAATGTAAAGGAGGTTGCCCCCTCGAAGAGGCTGAATTCTAAGGCGTGGATTTCTCTTTTCTATCTTTTCTTGAGCTAGTTTCATAACACATCTTGTAACTCTGCCATTAGTAACAGGTTTGTTCATGAGATATCTAATTGCAGAATGATCAGTATGGAAAAAAGTTTCATAGCCAGTTATATAGTGTCTAAACTTGTTGATTGCATGAACAACGACTAAGAACTCTTTTTCAATCACAGTATAATTTAACTCAGTAGGAGTCAAATTTTTACTGGTGTAGTAAATGTCATAAGGAACTAAATCCTTTTGACCCAACACAGCTCCTAGAGTTGTATCTGAAGCATTTGTAGAAATATGGAAAGGAAGTTTCCAATTTGGCCCTCTCAAAATGGGTGCTTCAGATATTCTTGTTTTCAAAGTTTCAAATGCAGATTGACAGTTAGGATCCCAATTGAATTCACAGTCTTTTGTAAGTAATTTGAAGAGCGGAGATGCTATCTTGGTGAAGTTTTCGATAAATCTTCTATAATATCCAGTAAATCCAAGAAAACTTTTAACATCTTTTTGACAATTTGGAATAGGTAACTTGGAGATGACTTCAACTTTTGATCTATCAACTTTAATTCCATCTCCTAAAATATGATGTCCTAAAACAATCCCTTCAGTAAACATCATAAAACATTTTTCATGACTTAATGAAAGATTTTTTTCTTTACATCTTATAAGGACTTTTTCCAAATTTTCTAATGCCTCTTCAAATGAATTACCATAAACTGTAAAATCATCCATATAGACCTCTACACAATCATGAATTAGACCAGAAAAGATTCCTAGTACTGCCCTTTGAAATGTTGCGGGTGCATTACATAATCCAAAAGGAAGTACTCAGTAAGCAAAAGTTCCCATGGACAGGTAAATGTGGTCTTGCCCTGATCTTCAGGTGCTACCTGAATCTGATTGTAACCACTAAAACCATCAAAAAATGAGAAATACTTTTTTCCTCCTAAAGTATCTAATACTTGATCAATAAAGGGCAAAGGAAACTGATCCTTCAAAGTTGCTTTGTTCAATTCCCCGTAATCAATGCAAACCCTCCATTTACCATTCTTTTTAGGTACTATAACCAAAGGAGAAACCCACCGGCTATCTGAAATGGGGTAAATGAAGTTTACATTAAGTATCTTTTGGAGCTCTTCTTTCACTATCTCCCTAAGGTTTGGATTCATCCTTCTTTGAGGTTGTCTGATTGGTCTACTATTTTCCTCAATGTAGATGTGATGAATGCAAGTCTTAGGGTCAATACCTTTCATATCAGTATACTCCCATGCAAATGCAGTAGAATGTTTTTGCAAGATTTTGGTTAGCTCCCCCTGTTGTGATTTTTCCAAGTTTCTGTTGATATTCAATGTTTTTCCTGGAAAAATATCAATGGCAGAACTACCAAACTCTTCCATAGAGAAAAGATACATTTGTCTAGATGATAGACACTCAATGTCAGAATCCAACTGAAATTGTGTGTGGTCATATTTTGAAGATGGTTCAAAGTTTTCTAATGTGTTCAGAATTTGACTATCTTCACTAATCTCAGAAATGGTAAAGACAGGTTGTATAGTATCTTCATCATCAACCCACTCATTATCTCCTATTTCTGTAATTTCCTTTCCTGGAGGATACAGATTGAACTTCTTTGTCGAATTACCATCAGAAATATACATATCCCCAGACCTACGACTTATGAAAGCATCAGCTGTGGCTAGCCAAGGTCTTCCTAAAATAAGAGGATGTCCTCCTGGATTACTCTTGGGAGTTAAAATCATGAAATCCACTAGATATTCCCAAGAGTCTAAGGAGACTAGAATGTCTTCTAATATACCATCTGGTTTAATAATTGATCGATCTGCAAGTTGCAATAAAGTAGGTGTAAAAAGAAGATTAAGAAGTTTTAGCTGTTCCATAGTCTGTCTACTCATGATGTTGATAGCAGCCCCTAAATCAATCAAAGTATTTGGTATTTCTACCCCATTGATATGTGTTTTAACAATTGGGCTACTGGGATCTACATATTTTTGCATAGTAATTTTTCCCATCATGATATCTGCAATTTTCCCTACCAGGTGGATCCTTATGGTATCTCTTGGTTTCCTTCCTGGTCTTTTAAGACTCAACTCCTTTATTGTTTTTGCTAGAATAGGAATCTCTTTAATGGCTTGTAACAAAGGAATCTTGATACAGACATTCTTCAATTCATCTAGAAAATTATAGTCAGGCAACCAAATTTGTTTTTCCATTCCTTTGTCAATTTGTAATCTTTCAGGAAAAGGAGGTGTGGATAAAGATGCAGGTTGCTCAACTATGGGAGTTGTGGGGGTTAATTCTTTTTCTTTTTCATTTTGAGTGTTTGGGTTTTGAAGAGATGCTTCAGAACCCTTATTTTCTTCAAGAGACTCTTCCTCAAAAATTCTTTGCTTTTGAGCATTTATAGAAGGTTTATCTAGAACTCTACCTGATCTGAGTTGTACTTCATTGAGAGGAACAATCATATAGGTAGGAAATTGTTGACCTTCCATCATGTAAGCATTTTGAGGGTTTTTATTATTGGGGTTTGGCAGTGGCTGAGAAGGAAGTTGATTTTACTTCTGTTGGAATGGAAGCAAGAGTTGAGAATTTGGATTCTGTTGAGAAGGTTGTTGTTGTAGTTGTTGTGGAAATGGCAATGATAGTTGTGGATTTTGATTTGGAAGTTGTGGAGCTTGTTGGTTTTGAAAAGATGGAGGATATTGGTAAAATTGAGCAAATCTCCCATAAGGATTTTGCATACCTTGTACCCATGATTGAAAAGGATTTTGAGGTTGGGACCAAGGTTGTTGCCAAGGATTCCAATTTGGTGGGGGTTGAAAATTCATAGAGTTGCTAAACCCTTGATTTTTTTGCCCCTGCCAAGGTCTCCTTGCAACAAAACGGAGAGATTTGATTGTATTTGGATCTTCTTGAAAGATAGCGTTGAGCCCAGGAATTGAAGGACAATCCTTGGTCTCATGATTCTTTAAACAAATTACACATGTTTCTACAACTTTTGCATCCAAGGGACATTCCCTTAGAGCATGCTTCTTCCTACATTTTGGGCAAAAGATGGCCAAAGCCTCAGCTTCTACTTTCTATTTATTGTGAATCTTAAGGGTGTCTAGTTTTTCACTAAGACTTCCTAAGATGTCAGTTTTGAATTCATCAAGCATGTTGCCAATCTCAGCCCTACTTACTGATCCAGTTGCAGATTTGTTTTCTCTGATGAGAGAAAGATCTCTAGGCCCTTTTTGAGTTTTAGATTTCCCCCTTGAGAGATGGACACATAGCTCTGCTATATCATTGAGTGAAAGTTGAGATATATCTCCCTTCCCCATCATGTTCAAAATATCTATCCATTCATCTCTAATGGCTTTTAATAGAAGGGCTTTCAAGGTCTCCTCATCTAAGTTACTCATTTTTGCTCCTTTCAGGTTGTATTGAAATCTTTCATGTAAATCCTCCAAGTTTTCATCTTCTCTTTGCATCATTTTGAATACCTCATCCTTATGATTGGTGGGAATACAATAGTCCAGGTACCTATCCAAAAGTGTTTGTTTCATATCATTCCAAGACCTGATGGATTGAGTGAGTAATCCCATGAACCATTTCGAGGCTGCTCCTTTCAATGTTGAAGGAAACAGTTTGAGTTTTTGAGAGTCTTCCAAATAATCATAAGTTTGACACACAACTTCAAACTCAAATAGAAATGTTTCAGGGTCCTCATTCCTTAACCCATGGAAGTTTGGGAGGACAGATGGTGAGATGTTTTTCATGGTGGCTCGGGAGTCCTCATCGACTATAGGAAATCCAAATGAGTTATCTCCATCCCTATTTCCCCCAATGTTACCTCTACCTCCTCCATTGTTTCCTCCTCCTCCTCCTCTACCTCTACCTCTACCAAATCTAGTTGCTCCTTCCTCTGTCATAGTAGTTTCCCTAGAGACTTTAGAGTCTTCTGGTTCTTCTACAAAGGGTGAACGAGAAGGAATTTCTCCCTCTTCTTCTTCAGATGATTCTACTTCTTCAATTACAATTTGTTTTTCTGTAGAAGGAAGGAAATGATCTCTTTCTAATTCAAATTCGATGGAAGGTGTAGGAGAGTCGACTCCTGCCTCTTGAATTCCAGGAATCCTAGGGCTAGGAGTGTAAGTTGGAGATGATGGAGGTGTCTCTTGTCTATTCCTTGAAGTAGATGGACTTGTAAAAATCGAACTCTTGGCTCTAGCTAAAAACCTTCCCCTAGAATCTCTTGCTCTCTGCATGTCATTTTTTTTTATTTTTCTTCAAGTCGGGCTAATAATTCTCTTTCTGATCTTCCAGGTCACTCTAGGTGCAAGAAGAGAGCATACTCAAGAAACTATTAAACCAATAACTTTCTCTTTTCTGATCCTCCAGATCACTCTAGGTGCAAGAGGAGAGCATACTTTGAGAGGTTATCAATTTCCTTCCTTGAAATTTTCTTATTTTTTTTTAGAAATTGGCTACCTAATTTCACTTCCCCGGCAACGGCGCCAAAATGTTTGGTCAATTTAGTGATGTCTAAATTGCAACTTTTAAATGTCAACCCGGGGCTTGTAAGCTGATGAAGTGAGGTGTACTATATGTACTTAGGTAAACGTTTTCTTAGTCCTTTGTCGTTTTTAGCTTTTTTAAGTTTGTTTTCGAATGTATCTTTCCTACTGTGATGTGATGGAAATGTAATAAAGCAAGTGAAATGTGGATGATTGTGGTGATCTCTAAGTGATTTCTCAAAACTTAAAAAGTATTCTACAAGAAAGCTTGAACAACAACTGCAATAAATTCAATTCTTAAAGGAAAGTAAAGACATCAAATAAAGGACTAATGACATCGGCCCAGTATCTCTGCTGCTGAATGAAAATGAAAATGAAATCTATATTAAATCCAACTAAAAGTAAGAACAACTATCTCACACTATTTGAACTCTTCAACTTAATCTTCTCTATGAAAAGATATCATTAAATGTTAAGCAATGTGAAATCTAAGTGAAACTACATAAAAGAGACTAGTCACAATACTTTAACTTTTGCCTTTCAGCTGAATTTATCATGTAAGAAATAGTTATGAATAAGTCAAGTAATGTGAGTTCTAAAGCAAACTAAATCAAGCTATACTAAGTGATATTTTGGCTCCCAATAAAGTTATTTGATTATGGAAAAGGAACCATCAATAGATGAACAGCTTGATATCTTAAGAGCAGAAAGTAAATATACAAGTTAGAGAAATGACAGTAAGGAAAATCAAACTGCAGAAAAATGAAGGTCAGCAACATAGACAAGATGATCACGCATGCCGCTAGTTATGAAAATAAAAGAAGGAAAACTGTCCCGGGCTTGGCTAAGAAACCTGCATAACACACTCATCTGTCATGAACATAAAAGTGCAGAAATGTAAATCAACAGAAATCAAAGTTTATGTACAACTAATATACATGTTGAAAAGAAATAAAAACGCAACAATTTAAAAGACATCTGTACAGCTAATATACATGAAACAACAAAAAGAAATGCAAGAAATTAAAGGTTACTGTACAGGGCTTCAGCAAACAGGGGCCCTCTGCCTACTTCAGCCCGTTCAAGGAGCAGTTATACGCTTAAATGCAAAACACTCTTCTCATGTATTGAACATCAAATGTAAAGTACAGTGGGGAGCTCAAAATTACATACAAAATGATTACAAAAATGATTAACTCTACAGCATTCAAGGACGCTTTATTTATAAGGAGAAAGCAAACTACTTTAACGAGATCTATGCTATTCAACCAACTGTTTAAAAACACGTGAATCCTCTGCGTCCCCGGATCTAGGTAACTGTCATCGTGTTCATTCAATCTGGAGAGTATGGCTATTGGATTCGTGCTTCTAGATTGTCTCCGTGGCTGAGGATGATGCCACCTAGCTTCACGTGCCCAAAAACAGAGCAACGCAGAGCCGTGCCACCGCTGAACACTTCCGTTGATCGGTATTTGCCTCCTCGTTGACCGCAGGCTTTTATGGCTGTTCTGGGTGATCTGGAGGGACACGTCCCATGTCATTGACTCCTGGAACCTGCCCATGTGGCTCATCTTCTCGGAGGACACCTGTAACATATCATTTAATAAAACAGCTGCGGAATCCTGTGCTGGCTGCAGAAACCTAGATCAGCTGCGGAAACCTGTGTTGGCTGCGGAAACACAACACTCTGAACCAAAATTCTAAACCAAACAACAATCATCAGCGTAGTTAGAAAACCATGTAAAAAGTCCTAAAACACAATGATCTAATCAACTTGGTGGATGAAATGAGTGGGAAAGGGAGGCTGAGAGGTGTATGGGAAGGTACAGGTTCAAGGCTCTACAATAACGTTTCGAAAATGGCGTCCATGGTCAGTGATTATCGCTTGTGGGACACCAAACCTAGCAATTATGTGATTGAACACGAAAATTGCAGCTGTCTTGACGTCTGCCTCGAATGTAGGCATTGCCTCGACCCACTTAGTAAAATAATCTACCGCAAGGATGATATACGCATGCCCCCCAGCCGAGTGAGGGTTACATGTAATAAAATCGATACCCCATTTGGCAAAAGGACCAATGGCAATTATAGGGTGGAGAGGAGTAGGTCGAGCGTGCATCTTTCGATCAAACACTTGACAGTTGTGGCATTTTCGGACCGCAGTAATACAATCTTTAAACAAGGGTGGCCAGAAGTAGCCAGCGTGCAATATCTTTTCGGCTGTGGCATACCCAGACATATGACCGCCACACGCTCCAGAGTGAGAGTCATTTAGAACTCTTTCAGCCTCTTCGTGAGTTAAGCAACGTCGAAAAATAGAGTCCGCCCCACGATGATAAAGAGTATCGCCAATAATTTTGTACTATTGGGACAAGAATCGAATTTTCCGACATTCCGACTTTGAAACTTTGGGCCGAAAGGATTGGGTCTAGAGATAGACAATGATATCCTCATACCATGGATCTAAAGTGCTGATGAGAAACAAAGATTCGTCCGCAATGGGCTCCTCTGCCACAGTCTCCGTGTCAGCACGCGGGAAGTCACACATTAACTCTGCAAAAACTAAAGATTTCTTAGACTTAGATTTCTCAAACTCCAAGTTGAACTCCTGCAGGATAACAATCTATTTGGAGTACTTGCCCCCTAGAAATTGTTTAGTCAAAATGTAGATCATAGGGTTGCAATCCGAAATGACTGTAGTTTTATGGAGTAAAATGTAGTGACGAAAATGTTGGACAGCTTGAACGGCTGCCAATGCCAATTTCTCCGCATGTGAATATTTGAGCTCTGTTGGATTTAACGTCCGACTAAGGTAATATATCACATGTTCTATTCTGAATTCATCCTCCTGTACTAAGACCATTCCAATGGTGGAATGAGCGGCGGCAAGGTACAAAAAGTAATCCTGATTGTAGTTGGGAGGATGCAGCAACGGTGCATGGGTCAATGCGTGCTTGAGTGCATCAAAAGATTTCTGAGCTATCTCATCCCAAGTGAATTGAGTGTTCTGTTTTAACAACCGTGTAAAACCCTTTGTAACCTCGGCGTAGTTAGGAATGAATTGTCGTAAAAAGTTTGCTTTCCCCTGCAAACTTTGGAGTTGGCGAAGACTCGAAGGAGGAGGCAATTTGATGATAGCTTCGACCTTCGAGGGATCGACGTGAATGCCGGCTTTTGAAACTACAAATCTCAGTAATCGACCCGCTTCTATACAGAAGACACATTTGTGTGGGTTCAACCGGATACGATAATGCCTACTCCTCATGAAGATTTCTCGTAAATGGACAAGGTGATCAGCTCGATGTAAGGAATGAGCAGGCAAATCATCGAGATACGGTTGCACAATGTGTTTGATGTCATAAAACGCATAAGACATCGCCCTTTGAAAAGTTGCTCCGGCATTCTTTAGCCCAAAAGGCAATTTGCAATAAGCAAATGTCCCCCATGGACAAATGAAAACCGTTTTTGGTTGATCGACAGGTAGAATATTGATTTGATTGTAACCGGAAAAACCGTCCATAAAGGAAAATATTTCACTGCTGGAAAAATCATCAATTATTTGATTGATATAGGGTGTTGGGTAGTTGTCCTTCGGACAAGCTCGATTAATGTCCCTATAATCGATGCATATTCTTATTGTTCCCTGTTTTTTGTTAACTGGAACAATATTCGATACCCAATCCATTAACGGGATCGGATAAATGAAACCTGCTTTCAACAGTTTTTCAACTTCTGCTTTAATTGCAACCTCCTTTCGTGGGTGAATCTGACGCAAACGTTGCCGGACGAGTTTAGTGTCCGGGTAAGTCGTGATCTCATGGACAACAATCACGGGATCAATTCCTTGCATTTCCTCATAGGACCAGGCAAACACGTCACGAAATTCTTGAAATAGGGCCTTGTATGTCTGAATTTTGTCATTTGTACACGAGGCACCTATATGAATGTTCTCAACAATTCTAGGCTTAACTGAAATGTCAGTGGGAATAGTGGGAGAGATGTTTCCCAAATTCAGCTCTGAATCAGGATGTTTCATTGGATTCTGAGCTTCTTTAACATATTCAGCTGTAAAGATTGATGAGAAATCATTTTCAAAACGATCGTCCTCAGTTAAAAACGAAGATCTGTGATGGAGATCTTCCCATGGTAAATCGTCTACACACAGGACTTCACGAAGTTGCTCGTCAGATGACACAACTTCGGAAAATGCTATTAACTCTGAGGTTGACGTGAAAATTGATTCCTCACGGACCAGATTCATTTGGTCGATTTTGGTTGAACGCGGGTCCGTAAAAGACTGCACGGCTTCATAGGCAATTTCATATGGACTCAAAGGCATAGCATCACCAAATGAGTCTATCTCAGATTCAGAAGGAACGATCCAAGGATCGTCATAAACAACAGTGTCTGATGTAATCATATGAATGGATGCAAACGAAGACAATGCGTTGATTGGAGGAAAAGGAAAAAATTCCCAGTAAACTGGCTTCTTTAACTAATACTACTCCAACATCCTTATATGGGATAGTTGATTTACCGACATGTTGAATACTCTCTGAAGAGGCTAGGTCGGATGAAAAGTAAGCCAACTGGTCTATTGTTACGATATTTCCATTATGTGGAAACTTTATTACTCGAAAGACCGATGAAACGACCGATGTCATAGCATAAGACCAACTTCGACCCAAGAGAAGGTTGTAGTCTAGAGGGGCATCAACCACCTCCACATCTAGACTAACGGTTTTTCCTTCAACCCCTATAGGCAAATCCTGTAGAATGCCAAATGGATGAAACCCACGGCCATCAAAGGCCTTAAGAATTGTCGGGGATTGATTTAGTGAAGGAGAACCAAGCGATCTCCAACACTGTATCGACATAATACACGTGGAAGCTCCCTCATCAATTACAGTCCAATGAATAGGCCTGTTTTTTACTATCACTAGGATCTGGAAAGACATTTGATGAGGTAAATGCGGTGTATTATTTTCTAGATCAAAGATTATTAGGTTCGGGTCCTGAACATCAACAGATCCGATAGCCGACAAGAGTAATTTGCGTTGTGCTGGGCATGATTGCAACACTTCCAAAGCCGACATTGCTGAGGGTGAAACAGCGAAGTCCTCAACAATGTTATAACTCTGGGCCACTCTCGCATGTGGATTGAAAGCAAACTTTCGAAGTATACCCTTGGCGGGCAGTTTGATTACTAAGTCCGGGTTAGGTTTCTCGATCTGTAGTAGATCAGAACCGGGAGCTAAGGTTGATGGATTAGAATGAGAAGATTCTGCTTCTTTGCCATCAACAGGACTTTTACTACCCTAATCTTGCGATCGAGTCACAATCCTTACATGAGACATCATCAATATGGGTTCTTCACTGGCACTTGAGGAAGAACCTATCATCTTACTCTCCTGCTTTGGAAATGGATCTTTCAAAACAGCAGGAGTTTGGGAACCTTTAACGATCTTCGCAACCTCTGCCCGATGAGGGCAATCCCTTGTAATGATCCTCTTCACAAATAAGACAAGGATAACGAGGTTTACGCTTTTCGTCATTGGTTTCCGACTTTTCTATTTTCTCCTTTGGAGTTTTGTCTGCTTTATTCTTCTTCTTTCCTTTCTTTTTCCCACCGGATTTTGATTTAACCGTAGATGACTCTACAACGTGAAAATCGGCGGAAACCTCAGCAGAAGAATCTCCTGTTGGGGAGTCTGGTAAGGTTATAATAGGAGAAGAATTCTTTGAGGATTTCTTCTTACTTTTAGTGTTCATCGTACCAATCATACCATCAGCGGCATGAGACCCCGAAGGAGCAGTAGCGATTTGATTTGACTTAGGAAGATCTGGGATCTTTTCGTGTAACGTACCTGACTGAGTATAAACTAAGTCAAGGTACTATGCTTGAGCAATCACTTGCTCCTCAGTAACTACTCCGGCCTTAGCTACGTCTTCAGTAATCTTCGGTAACAATGATTTAACAAACCATTCAGCTAAGATTTGGTCCGGGATAAAAACTTTCACTAACCGCCTTCAACGTCTCCATTCATGAATAGGATCGGAAATATATGTGGACGTCGATTGTTTTAATGAAGTTAGTAACTCCGTGCCATTATCATATCTGACCGGCAACTGAAAATGAGTTAAAAACGAGGTAGCTAACTGGCTAAAATTATAAAAAGAGGCCCGTGGTAACTCAATGTACCACTTGGCCGCGAGACCAATGAGAGTACGCTGGAAAAGACGTAAGCGGATCGAATCATCCAAGATGGAGTTAGAGGCACACCAGAGGTGGTAAGTCATCACAGGATTCGACGGGTCCTCTCTAGACTTACCTTCGAACTTGGGAATGTCATTGGGTAACTTATTTGGCATTGGCGGCCAAAACGGAAGATAATTTATTGGATCGTTCGTTAGGTGCGACAAGTCTGGTAAATCCAAAGTTGTGATAAACGATAACGGCCGATTAGGATCCCTAAAACTCTGGGCCACGAGACCAGTCCCAGGAGGAGGATATCTAGGATAACTAGGAGTGGGAGTTGCATTCGGGATATTGTATCCTCCCAGAAAACCAGGATTAACCGGACCGTACTAGGGTTGTTGTGATTGTTGATAAGTGTACCCAGGATACGGTTGATACTGGTAAACTGGTTGCTAGACAGTAGGACCGAATTGGTACTGTCCCTGATACGGTTGATAAGTGAATTGTGGTTGACTTGTGACAACCGTACTTATACCAGGTTGTCCTACAGGCATCTGAACCGTAGTTTGAATGGTGGATCCAGATGATGGTAAAGATTTCTGAGGAGTAGTTATAGAGACAGTAGAAACCGGAGCTGTCGATACTCCAGAAGTAAGTGGGGTAGATTGAACAGATGTTGCGGTAGTTGCAACAGTCGTTTGAGATGGAGTACTAGGTGCAATAGGCCCAGACTGAGAAACTACCAAAGGTACATAAGTTTGAATATTAGACTGGACTGGTTGCTGGGGTGAACCAGAAACTAAGGGTTGTCCAGTTTGAGATGACAACTGTACACTTGGCTGCAACACTTGTTGAATTTGCGATGGATCCCACACTATGTTCATTCTGGGGTATTGACCCATAACAAGTTGAGGATATTGAGATCCATAACCGGATTGAGGGTAGGATTGATAATTGAAAGGTACGTTTCCCATACCTTGAACATAAGATTGACCTTGGGGTGGTTGGAAACCTTGACTCGAGTACTGACCTTGGGGTAGATACCCTTGAGGTAGGTACTGATACTGGGGTTGACCTTGAGGTATAAATTGATATTGAGGTTGACCTTGGGGTACATATTAAGGCTGGGGTTGACCTTGAGGAATGTATTGTACCATGGGTACATACTATCCTTGAGGTTGCCCCCTAGACACAATTTGTGTACCTTGAGGTCGCCCCCCAGGCGTTAATTGAGGCTGCCCCCCAGGCGGTAACTGGCCACCTTGAGGTTGAGAACTGGGAATAGAAACTGACATCATGTAAATTTCTCCTACACTCAACAGTTTATTACCATTGTTTCCAGTTAATAACCCATGTTCAATGGGTTGAGGAGATGCTCCCGCAAAAGTACCAGAAAGTGACTGATACCCAGAGGGAACAGAAGGACCGCCATACAAAAAAGATTCAGGTGATTGAGTAAACATGGACGACTCACTAGACATATTTACAGGAGTATAAATACCTCCAGGTGGATAAGGAGCACGAGGTGGAGAAAAAGTTAACCCTGAGTTGTCCAAATAATTAGTTAAAGAATGATACCAAGTAGTACTTCTAGGTGGACTGTAAAAATGGATTCACGCTCCCTTATATCAATAACAGGTTGATTTTCAGGGATAGGGATGCCTATTTCTTCTTCTGGAGCAAGTTCTTCAATAGCTATCAAACTAGAAGGAAGATTTTCGGTGATGACTCTTTCTACCCTAGATGAATCAGGAGCACCAGAAGTTGGAGAGACTAACCCCGATGTTGGAGTAACAGGTTCAGATATCTCAGGTTCTTCGCCTATATCACTAGTAGATGAAAAACTACCAGCAAGTTCGGAAACCGAAATAGCTTCAGGATTATAACCTATTTCTAGAGTTTGGTAATCAGGATGAACTACCAACAAAGACTCTCCTTCTTCAGGTGAACCTACTTTACTGCCACTAGGAGTTACAAGGACTTTCACACCTTCGTAATGACCCGGGACATCTTCAGTAGGTTGGCCCCGAAGTCTACGGGACGTCCTCAACAAATCGGCCACGGTTACAACCTCAGGAGACTAGCCCCGAAGTCTACGGGACTGTCTCGGTAATTCAGCCACAGTTAAAACTTTTAACTACTACACACGCAAACAAAGTAAAATCTCAAAGCAAACCACCTAGAGTCTCTAAAGAACCAAACAAATTCTAATCACATGCCTAAAGAATCTAGGGCGTCAAACCATACACAAACAGTAGCCTTCCGGACCGAAAACACTAGTTGGTGATGAAATCCAACATCACAGAATTCAGTACAGAAGTGGCGGGTGGAACAGTTACCCTGACAACCTGCTTAATGAATAGACTGGCACAAGTGCCTCCAATTTAACCGTCTCGAGTGAAGTGAACCCCCCAGAAAATCCAAGTGAGTCTAGCCGACGGCTGCTCCAGGTACAGTGGGATCTTCCCTCCACCGTCACCTTGGGTAGAACCCTAAAGATAATGGTCACTAAGGTCACCAACAGCAACAAATATACCTGGGGGAATAGTCTACAATCCGATAGCACGCAAGGGCAGAGTAACAAGCTCAATCCCCTTGCCGGCTCCTTGACAATAATCCAAGGTTTACCGACAAGTGACCCCAGGCTCCTCGACAATGGTCAATCCGAGGTTTACCGTTTGTAGTACGTGCATATCTGGTATCGTTCCCAATGAAGGAGGATTGATCCCCTCACTGGTTCGGACACGATCTCGTGCTTCTCCTTTAAGAGGAGCTTTCCCAGAGCATAAATGTAACAGTTGGATTTATCCTACCACAAGAGAAGCTACTTGTTTGGTTTTACTGTCTTCGAGAGTTAATTACTCTCCTACTACAAGACACTAGCCTGATCTATGTTAGTGTTTCAGAGACCTAGTAAATAAAAAGTTACTAAGTTAATTTTACTTTAAGCATTAATTTTTTATGGCTTTTCTTTAGGACAAAAGGTAGTGGAGATGAAACTAATGGTGTGTAGACTCGACTCAAATCCATTAAAAAGATGCACCTAGGATGATTTAAACTATCTTCCATTTCAATGAATTCCCTAGCTAAGAGAGTTGGAGAATGCAAAATTTATAAAGACAACTTTCTTGGCAATGAAAATCAAAGAAACAATCTCTTTATCTTTTCAAAAGCACACAACACATGACCACTAATTATTTGCACGAAAACTTCCTTTCTCTTTCAAAGACTTCAAATGATACTAAAACAAACTTTCCTCAAAAGAGATTTTTGTATTTTTCCTATTTTAACAAAGCATGAAAAACTACTTAACAAAAATCAATTTCAATATCTATGAAAATATAAAAGAAATTTATCTCAAAGCAAATCTAAGAGAAATTTACCTAAAAGCAAATCTAATGAGGTAAAAGCCTACAAAATATAATTCCAGGATGTTTTACTCAGTTACAATTCAACCAAGGACTAATTCATGCAGAATCATAAACCAGTCAAAAACAAAAATAAAAATCTTTTGTTTTTTTTCTTAAGAATGAAATTCACAGCTTAACCAACAAGCTTTCTCGAAACTCCGCAAAGAGACAACACAAAGGTACGTTTCTCACAGAGGTGGATTTTACGAAAGGTCTGACTTCTAAGAAGACTGAAAAGACCAGGGATATCCAAGGTTTTTACAACTTCTAAAGCCAAAGTCACTACAAGACCATTACAAAAATCAAACCTAGGGATAGAACTTCTATGAACTTCACTAAAACCCTTGATGCTAATGAAACAAGCTTAGATGAAGACTTCTGACAGGTAACCAGTGGATCTGGGCAGCAAAAAAAATAAACTATAAACAAAATCTAATGGGTAAAAAAGGAAAAAATGGAATTTTCTCAACTTTTGACAGGGTACAGAGGCAGCTTGTTTGCACAGGTGCGGCCACACTCTTTGTACAAAGCAGAAGTGCGTACAGGGACGCACTATGCTTAATGCAGAGGGTGCGTACTGCTCTCAAAACCAAGAAAAATAAAAACTAATTCAACCCTAAGCTATTCCACCCAAATTCACAGTTAATCAGTCAAAAACCAGAAAGAAATCAACTTTTCTCAAATTAAAGTATCAATCAAAAGAGAAATCAATCAAATCCATGGATTCCCCAGTGGAGTCGCCATTTTGTGATGCGGAAAGAGTCAATTTTGCGAACAAAACCGACCTCCCTAGAAGCTAAGGCTTTCTAGTGACAAACAAGACAATCAAGCACTATCTTTCCCTAAATATGCATTTAAAATAAAAGCAACTAGGTGTTTAAGGCATACCTTTAATCCAACGATGTTTGTAGCAGTCCAGCCTCTCCGATCCAGATGAGCTCCTCCTTCTCCTTGAAACCTACATTCACTAACAAGCAAATGATTACATAGCACCTGAATAACTCATATAATAAAACATATTCATCATAAAGACCAAGGAGTTTATGAAACAAATTATATATAACAACTTGTTGAGAAAAATGAACTTAATTGTATTAATTGGAAACAAAAGAAACCATTACAACCAGTTCCTTGGTGTTGTGCAGGTCCCTCCCAGGGTCCAGCAAGAGTTCTCCTTTACTTTGATCAGCTCACCCACTTCCAAATGAAGCTAATAAAGGATTGGAATCTCTCCTCTCAAGCTCTAAAAGGGAGTCCTAATTTCAGCAGCATCTACCCTTAGGAATGTTCAGCTTTCAACCTCTCCTCCCTCTAGCCCAATGCTTGTATTTATAATGCTTTGGAGGAAGTTAATCAGGTCCACCATCAATGGGATAAGCTCCTCTTTCAATGGGATAGCTCCCCTCTTGATGGGATAAGTTCCTCTTTCTTTGGGATGCATGAACCATCTAGAGGCGCTCAATCCACGTCAAACCATCTTCTAGAATGCTCTAGAATCGACCACAAGTAACTTTTTTGGAGTAAAACTTGCACCTTTTGACCTTTACAGGAGTACGCACCCACCCCTTTACAGACAGAGCATACAAGTACACAGGTATTATGAACTTGAGGTGCGTACATGCAGGTAAGGGTAAGAGAAACTGCGTAACCAGAGTTATATTGACTTTTTAAAGACTTTCTCTCTTTCTTGGAGTTTGACATGAGGAGCAGAGGTATAAGACTTGCCAAGGAACACAGTATGACACTTGATGGAGCCATACTGACTGCAAATAGTCATGGTGACAAATTTTAGTGTAACAATTATATCAAGGAAAAACAAGAAAATAAAATGAGAACATCAAGCTTAATACCTAGTTTGTAAACCATGTCACTGTCATCAATCCATCTTTATTTTTGTTATATTTCCAATCAAGAAAATTTTAATATGGTGGAAAATCCTTCAATTACAACATAAAAACACTTGTCTTTATCAACCTAACCTCGAGTTTGCAAAACTTGTCTCTCAACTTGTGCAAAATGAAAATGACACTAATGCGACATAGAGGTTGAATGATAGGTAGTTACCCTAACAAAGACAAAGTATTTTCCACTATTGACTAAATCTAAGGAAATCATCACTATTGAATTAGACACATGTTTGGGGTTTTGATCGCGCCATGTAGTTATAGAATGTGAATAGAACACATAAGGCCTCCACATATGTGCATGTTCTATGAAGGCATTCATAGGTTGAGAACATTCATTGCACATCATAAGAATATAATTTCTGATAGAGAGAAGTACTGCCACTTAATGATGGATGTATATATATATATATATATATATATATATATATATATATATATATTATGTGTAGACATTGATAACAGAAGGTTGGTCACAGTTATACATATATACAATGTTAATATAATATTATATGTATTGGGTTATGGTATAACGTAAAACATAGTAATAACCCCTATCCTTAAGTTATGGGGGTAGGTTGCCTAGACCAACACTCTAGAATAGTCATAGCTTTGAAATTGTAAAAGAAAGAATTGAGCAACAAAGAATATATAAGTAAAATTCATTACCATGTCCATCCAAGTTGGGTGACAAGCCAAATATGAAATATGAATACCATACAATATTATTTAATTGTTGAAGAGGCAAAAAGAATGTAGGAAACCAATAAGGTGTTACCTTTCACAAGGGCTTCACTGGGGGAGGAATACCATACCACATGCATTCATATTGGGGGATATACATTCAGGAAAGAGTGACATAATATATTGAGCATATAATAGGGGTAAATGGTTTTTATATGTTATGCATAAAAAATAGAGCTCAAGCTTAATGAAAAATATAAATGGATATAAAGATTGTTAATGAAAACGGGATACGTACAATATCTAGTGAAAGTAGCGGTTTTATAAATTGGGAAGGTGTATTGGGTTCACAATGGTAGGGGGTTATTAAAGTTACTTTTAGAGATATTTTCAAATATCTAGTCAAATTAAGAGTATTTTTTAGTGTATCACAAACCCATGTGCTATGTCAGAGGTTCTTTGAGTGAAGTCCCTGTGATACCTATGTGAAGTAAAATTCGAGGGTGGTCTAGCGAATGTGGCAATTAATGTATGTATTTTTTGTGTAATTCATAGTTATTTTCTGAGTGATTATTCAGGGATGTTACATATGGTATCAAAGAAAAAAAGGTCTCAATATTGTGGCCTTTGAGATAATCATGACTTTGTTTAACAAAATGAATGCTTATTTTTGCATTGAATATGAAGAGTAATCAAAAGGGGTACGTGATGGTAGAATCATAGGAAGACAATCACATAGGTGAATATGGTACTTGGGTACATCTAGGTGAAAAAGTGCAAATGAAAATTATTATAGCTGAAGTAGTAAATATGGTGAGAGCTATGGAGAAAACATTAGTGAGCCTCTATGTAGGACATGATCAATTGTTAAATGTTAGTGTTGAACAAGAGAAACTCATTCAAAACTTAATAGACATATCTAATCCCAAGATTATGGAAACAATAAGTGAGGGATAGGATCGAGGAGAGACATCCAAGAGGAAGACATACGAGGAGGTGGATGCACTACAAGAAAAAAGGTCATTGGTGAGGGTCATGCATATTATGGACCTTTAAGGTCTGTCACCAATGTCGCATATGGTGATTGTCCTTAAGAAAACATTGGTGTAAGTGTATATACTGATGGTCCTTTAAGTTTTGTCACAAAAGCCATTTCAATGACACTTTTGGGGAGGTTTGTTAAAGGCCCGTCACTAATTCTCTCTTTGGTGACACTTTAGGGAGGGTCATTAAAGTTTCATCACTAATTTTGTCTTTGGTGACACTTCTAGTTATTATCTTTTATTGACCCTCACCAATGCTCTTTTTTGTTACTTTTGGTAACGGTAAAAAAGTGTTCGTCATAATTGATCATTCCCATGAGTTTCTGATGAATATATGTACCTGTTACTATATTTTTTCTCAAAAGATAATGATTTAAGACCATTGTTGTGGAGTGCTTTTCATTATTTGTCCAAGGGCATAGTGGTTAGAGTTAGTAAATTTGTTAAGAGGTAATTAGTATGTATCATTTCCCTTAATTAATAAGAATATAGTTTTCCTATGAGAACACATGATTCATCTCTATTAGGTTTATTATCTAGAAAATTGCCTTTAGATAAAATTACACTAGTGTGTGTAGGAACTATATTATTTAATACATACTCAAGCTCTGTCAATCCTATTAATGTGATAGACCTAGAACTCCTCAATAATCTGGAACACCTTAACATGCTTTGGCACACACTAATATTCCTTGGCACCTTGCATGACTTGGAACATCTTTATAACTAGAACATCTTTGTACCTAGAATGTACTACAATGATTAGGATGCCCAAGCACATGTTGGAATGCCCTGTAGTCCCTAGCATGCCCTGGAACACCTTGGCATAATATTGCATTGATGCACATTTTCACTTGGCACAAATTGGCACTTGGCATGTATTGGAACCTATTATTAGTGTGCCTAGCATGCCCGTTATGAAAAATATAAAGTCTAAACTTATTACCCCTCTTATGTGTTCATTTGCTTTCATTTTAGCTTGATTTTTCCTTTTATTGCCTTGAAACTCCTTGATGCATATTGGCATACTTTGGCACCCTACACATCCTAACATGTGTTAGCATGTGGCATATCTTGGCACTATCTGGCACATGTGAGCACACCCCGGAACTACCTAGCACACTCTACACTTCTTGGCAAGCCCTAGTATTCCCTAGAATGCCTTACTAGTGCTTAGCATACCGTTTCACTCCCTCCTTGGCATGATAGCTAGCACTCATTGGCACTCCTTGACACACCCTCATATTCATTCAATTCCATGCATTTTTACCTAGTGCTCCCTTGTGTTGTCCTAATACTCGCTAACACTCCTCAACATGCATTGACACTCTCTATCACACCTTAGCACTCTTCGACATACTCTGCCACTTCATAGCATTCATCACACTCCTTGAAACACTTTGGCACTTGGCACGTGTTGGAACTTGGCAAGTCTTAGCATGTTTGGCATGCATTGAGATGATGTGGTATGCTTTGGAATGGTTTAATATTAAAGTTATTTAAGATCAATTATTGGAAAGTAGATGAGAAGCAACAGAGGAAGATTTGGCACTTGGCACT
Source organism: Pinus tabuliformis (assembly GCA_031772625.1). NCBI lineage: Eukaryota > Viridiplantae > Streptophyta > Pinopsida > Pinales > Pinaceae > Pinus > Pinus tabuliformis. The sequence goes on along the minus strand of CM062804.1, from coordinate 817,921,797 downwards.
TGTCACCTATTGGCACCTAGTGTTGGTGTGCCTAGCATGCCCCTCATGGAAAAGGTAAATTGATGACTTATTAACCCTGTTATGTGTTCATTTCCTTTTAGTTTAACCTATTTCTCCCTTTTGTTCCATTTAAAATCCTTGGCATGCATTGTCACACCCTTGCACATCTTGACATCCCTTAGTACTTGGCACATATTAGCTTGCCTGAAATGCCTTCGCACTCTCTGGCACATGTTAGCATGCCCTACCATTCTGTAACAGACCTTGGCAGTCATTCCCTCACAAATAGCATTACATTTTTCCACATCTTGGGAACCTTACATTCCCAAGAACACCTTTGCACTCCCAAGTTGTCATGCCATCATAGATAGCCTTACCTTTTTGGCAACTTGGGAACCCATCCAATTCATTATCAAAACAATATTTTACCCAACCCAAGGTTGCCCTTTCTCTTAAATTTCTTTTTCCACTGCTTATCACAACCATATGCTTCCCTCCTGCAAATCGTATTATAAAATTCTCCTGAAACACTTTATCCTTGGGACACTTGGAATTCACTAACACTCATTGGCACACATTCCTATTCGTTCATTTCCAAGCATTTTAACCTAGTTCTCCCTTGTGTTCCCCTTACACTCCATAACACTCCTCAACATCCAATGACACTTTCTACCATGTGTTTGGCATGTTCTTTTATTCCTTGGAATTCCCTGGCACTACATAGCTATCATGCCCTCACAACTACCTTTACCTCTTTTTAGACTTGGGAACCCAACCAAGTTATAGCTACTACAACTAGACTATTCCTTGTTCACCAAAGAACTTCTTATAGAAAATCTTAGGCTACTCATGTCCAATCTCAACTCATCCCACTTAACAAGATACCAAGCCAAGGCTCATGTCCAACCATGGCAGTAAAACAACTAAGCAACACAATTTACATCTTGACATGCCATAGCACCTAGCACGTCTAACAATTCCTTAGCACTATGTGCTGCATGTTAGCATTCCCTGCATTTCTTGGCATGCTTTGCACTCCATAGCACACCCTAGCACTCCCTCACATGGTGTGGCACTGTAGCATGCCTTGGCACTCCCTGACATATAACCTTGTCACTCCCTCCTTAGAATACTTGGAACTCGTTGACATTCTCTATCACACATTCTTATCTATTCATTTCCATGCATTTTGAACTAGTTCTCCCTTGTGTTTCTATGACACTGCCTAACATTCAATGGAATTCATTCGCACACCCTTGCACCTGGCACATATTGGCATGTTTCCCTGGCAGTCTAGTATTCCTTGGCACAACCTAGCATATCTTTTCACTCCCTCCTTACCACACCTAGAAATCAATAACACTCCCTATCACACACTCTAGTGATTGCTTTTGTTTCTTTCACACTACATAACACTCCCTGTCAGGCATTGGTACACCCTAGCACTAGGCACATCCTGGCATGATGCCCTGGCCACTAGCATGCCTTAACACTACCTACCATACCTTGTTACTCCTTCAGCACATCTATAACTCACTGACACTTCCCATCACAAACTCTTATTTTTTCATTTGCATGGATTAATTTGTCCTAGTGATCCCTTCTGTTTCCCTGGCACTCCCTAACACTTCGTAGCACATGTTGATACACCCTGGCACTTAGCACAATTTTGGTTGCATGTCACCCTAGCAATCTAGAATGACTTAGTGCAACCTATCATATCATGTAACTCTCTCCTTAGCACACTTGGAACTCTCTAACACTCTCTCTCACACACTCTTATTCATTCATTTCGATTCATTTTTACCTAGTGCTCCCTTATGATTCGCTGGCACTCCTTAACACTCCTTAGCACACATTGGCACACCTTGGTGCTTGGAACATCTTTGTATACTTCCCTAGCACTCTACCATGCATTGGAACTACATAACATACATTTTTTCTCCCTCCTTAGCACACTTGGAACTCACTGACACTTCATTTCCATGAATTTGAAACTAGTGTTCCCTTGTGTTTCCTTGGCACTTGGCCCTAACACTTCCTATCATGCATTCATGCCACACCCTAGCACCTGGGCACATCTTGGCATGTATTAGCAGTTTGGTTTTCTTAACATGTCTAAGATGCCTTGGAATTGTCTACCATGTCTTAGTACTTCCTGTCATTCCATGGCACACCTTGGCACTCCCTAATTGTCATGCCCTCATAGAGAACTTTACTATTTTTGAGACTTGGGAACCCAGCCAAGTCATTGACAAAACAATGTTGTGCCCAACCCAAAGTCCCCCTTGTCTAAAAAATCTTTGACCAACCCCTTATAATTGTAACCATAGGCTTGCCTCCTATAATTCCAATTTTGACCTTCTCCTAACACACATTGTCCTTGATACACCTGGAATTCATTCACACTCCTTGGCACACACACTTATTTGTTCGTTTCCATGTATTTTGACATAGCTCTCCCTTGTGATGCCTGAACACTCCGTAACATTCCTCAACATGCATTGGAAATGTTCGACAAGTGTTAGCATGCCTTTTCATTCCTTGGCATGCCCTATCACTCCTTAGCTATAATTCCCTCACAACTACCCTTACTTTTTTTGGGACTTGGGAACCCAAGCAAGTCTTGCCATGACTACAACAACTTGAACAAGTTACAGTTACTACAAATAGACTATGCCTTGTTCACCTAAGAACTGACTATAATTCATCTTAGGCTACTCATGTATAATTTCAACTTATCCAACTTAACAAGTTACAAGTTACCATGTCAAGGCTCATGTCCAACCATGGCCATAAAACAATTGAGAAACATTGTTTACATCTTGACATGTCGTAGGACCTAGCACATCTAACAACCCCTTGCAACTATGTGGCACGTGTTAGCACCCCCTAATTCTTTAGCATGCTTTGGCACTCCCTAGGACTCCAAGACATGCCCTGGCAATCTAGCATGCCTTGGCACTGCCTAGCATATAACCTTGTCACTCCCTCCTCAACACACCTGAAACTCACTACCACTCCCTATCACAAACTTTTATTTGTTCATTTACATTCATTTTGAGCTAGTTCTCCCTTGTTTTTCCATGGAACTCCCTAACACTCCCTGATACCTGGCACATCTTGGCATGTCTCCCTGGCACTCTAGCATTCCTTTGCACTACCTAGCATACCTTTTCACTCATTCCTTAAAATACCTAGAACACATTGACACTCCCTGTCACATAATCTTATCCATTCATTTCCATGCATTAGAAACTAGCACTCCCTTGTGTTTCTATGGCATTCCCTAACACTCCATAGCATGCATTGGCACACCCTATCACTTGGAACATCTTGGCATATCAATGCCCTGGCCTCTAGCATGCCTTAGCACTGCAAAGAATATCATGTCACTCACTCAGCACACCTGGAACTCACTGACAATGCCTTTCATGAAACCTTATTCATTCATTTCCATGCATTATTTTGAGCTAGTGGTCCCTTGTCTTTCCATGGCACTCTATAACACTTCCTAGCATGCATTGGCACACCCTAGCACTTGGCTCATCTTGGTTGGATGCTACCATCTCACTTTAGAATGCGTTAGCACTCCCTAGAATACCATGTCAATACCTCCTTAACACACTTGGAACTCGCTACACTCCCTGTCACACACTCTTATTCATTCATTTTCATGCATTTTGACCTAGTGCTCCCTTGTGTTCCCTAGCACTCACTAACACTCTTTAGCAAGCATCAGAACACATTGGAACTTGGTACATCTTGGAATGCTTCCCTAACATTGTTGCATGCCTTGACATTGCCTAGCATACCTTGTCACTCCCTCCTTAGCACACTTGGAACTCACTAACACTCCCTATCACACACTCTTATTCATTCATTTCCATGCATTTGAAACTAGTTCTCCCTTGCGTTTCCCTGGAAATTGGTCCGAACACTCCCGAGCATGTTGTTATAGACATTTTTGTGCCTCGCGTCAAGGAGCAGGAAATGTCGATAATTACAAGGATCCTCAGTCCCTAAATATGTTGTTCTTACCCCTAAAAGAACAAGGTCATCAATCAACAGCACTTCCAATCAGTTCTCCACCTGAAAACACTTCAGAACAGGCTTATTTTGGATCATGTCAGCTGCTTAACTGAGCTTCTGCGCTGTATTGCAACTGTCCCACTCTGTACTTGCGCTGGAAGTCAAAAACAATGAAGGCTACCTGCGCTGGGCGAGATTGGCCAAGTGGCACAGTCCTCCTGCAAGGTGTCAATTGCCCAGGAAGCTTCCAAACTGACACTTGGTTCATCAGATTCGCCTTGTGATGAGTAAGAGGTACTTGATCACCATGTGTAACCAAGGATCTCCAAGTGGACTCAAGAACTGAAGATTAACTGAAGAGGGAGAGGACACTAGTCAGCTCTATGCCAGCCTCAAGCTGACTCATCCTCTCTTCTTCTCTCCTATATATAGAGCTCTTCTATGAGGTCTAAGGAGGCTGGAATTTTGTATAAGCAAGGAGGTGCTGTTGGTATACTGCTAGGATTATTGGGTGATTGTTTTACTAGAGGTGAAGAAGAGAGTTCTTGCTGCCGAGGAGGTGCTGCTGGATTGGGGCCAACATCATTGGTTGTAACTTCCTCTGGAACCCTGTTACTTTCTATCAATAAAGTTTGCATGTTCTTCTATATACTTGTTTTACATAGATGCTTTTGTGTTTACATGTATATTTGATGCAACCTAATCCATGCTTCAATTATGATTGCTTGTATCTCGTAGTTTGCTCCCTTTTGTTGTGCAGATTCTGTGTGTAGCTGGATCGGCTTGGAGAGTAAAGAGCTGGGAACGGGATACAAAGCGAGAAGGACAAGGATCGACTAAGCGCAAGACACCAGGTTGGTTGATCCTCTTTCTATTCTCTCTGTGCTTTCATAAAGATGAACATGAAAACTTTGTCATTCAGTTGTTGCTAAAGTCTGTCACCTTTAGAAAGGGTTAGTGTCATCCGCATCGGATACTTTTCCCCACAACAAACTGGCGACTCCGCTGGGGAGATCCTAGTATCTTGTTGTTGTAGAATTTTGCTATTCATTTCTTGAAGAAAGGAGTACCGAATCGAAAAGCTTTTGACTCTATCAAAAGCGAAGTAGAGGGTTGCTACTCTTGCTCCTTTGCTGAGCAAATTCAAGATTTAAAGAGCTAATCTACAGATGAATCCTTACTCTTAGTGATAGATCTTTATCCTCTTGATCATCCCTTAGCCTGTACTTAACCCATAGCATTTTATTTCAGTCAAAACAGTACATTTTTGAGCTTTTTATGACCCGGAATTCTTAGCAGACGTAACTCTCGTAAGTCAGTGCAGGCTGTCCACAGGCAGTCTGCATTACAGCGCAGGTGCTCCCTTCGGGAACTGCGCTGAGAGTGAAACTGGCAGACCAGTGCCTGCGCTGGTCCAGTTGGCCTTAGTCTAGCTCAGCTCTTCCTTTGTGTCTTGGCCCTGTTTGTACTTGTTTTTGGCTGATTGCTTGCTGGTTATTGTATTTGCTGTAGACCACTTCTCCTTGACATTATTCCGCCTCAGTTGTGTGATGAAATTGTAAACGTTCTTTCAGTATTTCTTGTTTCAGTTACAATTTCCCATTGTGAAAAGCGAACCTAGTAGCTGTGGCCTCTTAGATTGCGATCTTATGAGTTAGTGTTATTGCTGTTCATAGCTGTTTTGGATTGGTTTGCTTCTCACTTTATGGTTTGAATCTATACTTTTCCTGTATTTAAAACAAGTCTTTCATAAGGTGTTCTTTTGATTGTGGACAAGCTTGTTTATTTCTACTTGAAAGTTGATTCAAAAATCATACAACAGTTTCCTTTTGTTAAGCATCAACATTAAGGATAACGAAAAGAAATACATGCATTGTGCATTTTGCATTTGACTGTATGCTTGACGATTTAGGAAAATGTGCATTTTAGTGTGTGTTCTTTGATCTGTGGAAAAAGTTGTGTCTTGCTCTTTCCTTAAGTAGATTAAGGTTTTCAAAGTTGAAAGATTGAAAAGATTTTGCTTCTCATTCTTAGATTGCATATAGGAAGTTGTATATATACATCTCGTGGCGAACCTGAAAGGCAAACTGTTAAGGAAGATCAACATTAAAATAAACTCAATTTACATAACAACGCTTTGGAATTTAACGCAAACATCTAGAGGTCTAGGTAGAGACGTGTTCCGGCGTCGTTAAACATAGTGACTGTCGATCTCTACGAAGGTGGGTGATTCCTCCTGAGATTCGGTGGCACTAACACGGATTTGAGCTCCCGCGTACCGTCGCGTATATTGGGAGACCCCTATAGGCTTTTATCCTTTATCCTTAGGAAACCGTGTCGGCCGCCCTACTGATCGCGATGCAGTGAACACAGCATTCACGAAGATCGACCACCCGTACCGTAAAACGTATTCTGTGGTTTTGCGAAAGGTTTGGCACACCCTCTGCCTAGATCTCCAGAGCAGTTTCTTTTGGCCCTTTTCAAACTCTATAACTGAAAAGGTCCAACCGAGCATTTGTCACTTCGGGCTCGTTAATACATCGAAGGCGACTAGAGTCATCTTTAGCTTTTTCTCGACTCTTAAAACATGAAAAAGCAAGTTTGTGTCTAAAAGCGTCGTAAATAAAACTTATTTTAAAGCGGAACATAATCACCTGTTATTCCCACGTTGATCTTTCAGTTGAAAAGTATGGAGCCCACCAACCAAGGAAGTAACCTTGGCGGAAGTCCAAATCCCTTCTCCTCTTGGGGAGATGTTGGTGCGCCTCATATGGCTACATTGTCACTTCCAGGATTGACAATCGGCCTTCCTGTTTGGCTCTTTTCAACTAATGTTGTCCAAATCGCCACTAATCCTGAGCAGTCGAATCAACTGTCAGAACAATCTAGAACTACCCACCAGCCTTCTACCTCTTGTGATACTTCCTCTGATCCTTCATCTTCGCAGGGTAGAGCCGGCAAAAGTCAGCCTCCCAAGGAGAAGAAGGAAAAGAAGAAGAAAGGGAAGAAGCAGAAGGAGCCTCTGGCGAAGGCGACTGGGGGCAAGCAGAAGAAAACTGACAAAAACCCACACACTGCACCGACCGGGCCTAAATCGCCATGTGTCATTTGCAAAGGGATCCATTTCCATCGTGATTGTCCTTGTATTCCCCGGATACTAAGGGACTGGTCCCCGAGGTTGCAAAATCCGGTAGCATCAACCTCTGGTTGTCAAGTTGATTGCATTCCCTCAACTAGCGAGAGTGAAGGACGAAGAAGGGGACCAAGATCACCCTGTCTATTGTGTGAAGGTCACCATGCCATCCACAAATGTCCATTCTTAGATGAGGCAAAGAGAGTTTTGGAAGATCGCCCGGTGTCACCGGTGCAACTTCCGCCTGGATACCGAAAACTCGCGCCTAATCCCTCGATAGTTGAAAATCCAGTTGAACCACTCAAGTGGTCAGCTGATGTGTCAGTCATTGAGAATGAACCTACCGAATCTAGACCAGACGAAAGTCTAAAGGTCGAAACGGCAGTTGACCCGGTTCTTCCTTCAAAGCTTCTATCGTCCAATGACTCCGTCATTGAAGACCCGTCTTCAAATGACACCGTCACCGAAGTGTCGTCTTCATGTGACACCCTCACTGATGAGAACAAGGATGACACCATCCAGGTTCTCTTTATCAGCACCGACTCCGACGAGCATCCGGGCAATGCGCCCATTCCTTTATCGCAGGAAGGAACATCATCTGAGTCGTATCCGGCCGTATATTCGGTCCCACCACCAAGCAACCTGGTTGTATCCTTTGATTGGAATCAACTAGGCAGACCCCGGTTACCAGCCAGTACACCATTTAGAATCATTGTCCAGATCTATAGAATGGTTATGGCTGGTACTATCATTGATGAAGGGGCATCTGTGAGTATCCTTTCCTCTATTGCTTGGAAAGCACTGGGTTCCCCAGCGCTTTTACCTGAGTTGAGAAATCTCTCAGGTTTTGATAAAGGAACCAGTCGACCATTAGGAATCCTCCCCGATGTACCTGTTACATTGAAGGGGAAGACCGTCAGGATGAACGTGTTGGTAGTTCAAGGACCCTTGGATTATAACCTACTCCTTGGACGCGACTATATTTATTGCATGGGAGCGATAGTCTCCTCACTCTTTAGAGTAATGTGTTTTCCACACGAAGGAAGGGTGGTCAAGCTCGTAGACCAGCTTTCATTTCCGGGATCTCGCATCGCAAATAGTCAAATACCAATCCTAAATGGTCTGTTCACTCAAGATTCGCCTCCGCCCCCAGTCCTCCTTCCCGATGAGCGCGAGTAATTCGGAAAGAAAGACTAGGACCCAGGGGGCATGCACCCTGGTCTGCTTCGGGCAGAAGAAACTCCGGGTATAAGGAAGAATTTCCGCAGGAGAACATGACTAGTCCGTACCCCGTCCGAAGGAAGTGGGGTTGTTCTGGAATAATGATCTTTTGTTAAAGTTATGTGTTTGGGAGTCATTCACCTTTGTCTAAAAAAGTGGGCAATGCCCAAGTAGGAATTCCCTTATCGTAACAAGTAGTCACCATCTTTAAATTCAAGCCTCGCCCATCGAAACATATGTTTTGAAGGATAAGCAGGGGCAGTAAACTAAGAAGGAGACCGTATTGTTGTGACAGAGGGTAACCATCTTTGGACAACCCAATGATAGACACCGCCGAAGAAAGAGATTGATTTGCGGCAGCGAATAGAACCACTCTTCGGATAATAAGAAAGAGGCAAGCCTCCCTCGATAATACCAATGTTTTATCTTTGAGTAGTGTTCTTCTATTGTCACAATAGCTGTTTGTTAAAAGTGGGCCGACAGGAAGTCTGAGTACTGCGTAAGACCCCTTAAAATAACGAGAAGACAAGTATCGTTAGCATTAGATTAGCAAGATGACAAATAACTGTGAACACCCAAAGAAAAGCAGAAGTAGGAGAGAGGAGGGGCAACCTCGAAATTCTATCCTATACCTGGGGGCATGCAAACTTTCTAGAGTGCAAGCTAGGGGCGGTTATTTATCTGGTTTTAAGATTAGCCGTTTCCAAACTTGCATGAAAGAAAGCCTGTGGGGCAGAAGTAAAATTTGCCAAAATAAGAGCATAGCTGTAGTAAGGCATAAGCTCTATAAAAATTGGTCCTTATAGGAGGCATTCTTATGACTGGTATATCGAGCAGTTTTAGCATATAGTTCATGCTCGTTAAAAAATAAACGCGAAATTCGAGCAGTTTTAGGCCTGAATTTATGCTCGTTAAAAAATAGAAAAGTGTGAGCAAATGTTTCCCCCAGAGTTCAAGCTCATGGAAAAAATGAACCGGTAAATAACCTTTTGAGATCGTAAATTCATTAGCCATAAGAACCTTGATCGTGTTTTCATCCACCACCTCCACCGTTCATTTGGCCGATCATTCACTTCCATTGGTGTGTTTACCTCTTTTGAGAAACAGCTGCGAAGAGTGATTTCACCTAGCCATCCTTGTGACACTGCCGTGATTGGAAATTCCAACCTGTACCTGGAATCTGTAGCTATCCCTGTTTATCACTCGTTCCTCAAAAGACGAGTCTTCTTTCAGCTCTTTTCACTGACTCGTAAAATATGAAAAGTTTGCCGAGTTTTGGCCTTCCAGCTCGTTAAAATGACCGGAACGCTATCCCTCCTCTAAATTTTAATCTTTTTGGACTTGAGGGATTATTGCACAAAAGGATCGAGCGCTTGCCTGGTTCAGCTCGTTAAAAATACCGAACAGCCATCCCTTCTGTATTGTTTTATACTTTTTCGGACTTAAGGGATTAGCTGACGAAAAAGGAATTATGGAGTTGACTTTCTGTACCTTTTTAGACTCTCTAAAAATGAAAAGGACCGAGTTTTCCTTGTCGTTAGACTCGTTAAAATAATTAAATAGCGACAAACTTGTCTTTAGACGAGAACGAGTTTCCCTATCGCTAGGCTCGTTAAATCTTAGCGATGGGCTTGCCCGAAGGGCAGGTTATAGAACAAGCATATGTTATCCTCCTCAAGCTTGACAAAAATAAAGAGGTACTGGTCAGAAATGACTGGGGAAAAATTGGGAGAACATCAAAGTTTAGAGGTAGCAAGTCACTCTTGAACATGACACTTTTCCTCCATATCACATCGGGTTGGGTTGTCTCATTCACCGGTTTCATCACCATGGTCCTCGCCACACCATCCATTCGGGGTAATGCTACCGATCCATCGCATCAGTGTCGTTATATGTTCAAGAGGGGTCATTCAGAAAGTGTCAACCGTGTCCCATCCACTACCATACATTATCCTTCATCCATTTCACGATCGCCACCCTGAATCATATGTCACAGTTTGTTTCCACCTCCACTAAATCATTAGCTCCGTTCCGTGTCATTGATGTGGGATTCATTAAGGCCCTCCTTTGACGGATCGCTTCTTGTTGACATCAGCTCATTATCCAAGAAGTCGATCTAGGAACACCCACATCAGTACTTTGAAGCTTGCATGCCTCAATGGCAAGTTTCTCACTTCCGGCGACAGGTATACATCAATGACCTTCGACCAGAAGATTTTGCGTGGCATTCGACGCCAAGTCCTTTATTCACGCCACGTGAATTGTACTGCCGTACCTTGAGGGTCATCGTCCTTATTGGTGATTCCTCTCGCGCTTGTTAACGGTTTTCATTATTTACCGGTAATCAAGCGATGTCTTTCCATGTTCGACTTCAGCGTAATTCTCACATGGATCGACTTGTACTTAGAGTGAAGATCGAACGAGTTTGAAGACCCCGGATCTAGTTTCATCCATCCGGGCTGCGATATATATTCAGGAAATATAAAAGCATTTACCATGTACATCATTGCAGCAGATGATCATCCTCCTCAAAGGATGATAATTTTAGCGGAAGATTATCAGTCTGTCTTCAGACGATCGTCTGTCATATGTACCACAATGTATTTATAGAAAGCTGAGCATGGGAATACCCGCCTCAGCTAGATCATGAGAATAATGATGAATGAAAGATAATGTATTGTATTGTATTGTATTGTATTACAGGGCACTCTCCTCAGCACTGGAACGAACTTCGGACCCTCTAGCTAAAGCATTTCACCCGATTAACGACCTCATACTTTAGGGGGCAACTGTTATAGACATTTTTGTGCCTCGCGTCAAGGAGCAGGAAATGTCGATAATTACAAGGATCCTCAGTCCCTAAACATGTTGTTCTTACCCCTAAAAGAACAAGGTCATCAATCAACAGCACTTCCAATCAGTTCTCCACCTGAAAACACTTCAGAACAGGCTTATTTTGGATCATGTCAGCTGCTTAACTGAGCTTCTGCGCTGTATTGCAACTGTCCCACTCTGTACCTGCGCTGGAAGTCAAAAACAATGAAGGCTACCTGCGCTGGGCGAGATTGGCCAAGTGGCACAGTCCTCCTGCAAGGTGTCAATTGCCCAGGAAGCTTCCAAACTGACACTTGGTTCATCAGATTCGCCTTGTGATGAGTAAGAGGTACTTGATCACCATGTGTAACCAAGGATCTCCAAGTGGACTCAAGAACTGAAGATTAACTGAAGAGGGAGAGGACACTAGTCAGCTCTATGCCAGCCTCAAGCTGACTCATCCTCTCTTCTTCTCTCCTATATATAGAGCTCTTCTATGAGGTCTAAGGAGGCTGGAATTTTGTATAAGCAAGGAGGTGCTGTTGGTATACTGCCAGGATTATTGGGTGATTGTTTTACTAGAGGTGAAGAAGAGAGTTCTTGCTGCCGAGGAGGTGCTGCTGGATTGGGGCCAACATCATTGGTTGTAACTTCCTCTGGAACCCTGTTACTTTCTATCAATAAAGTTTGCATGTTCTTCTATATACTTGTTTTACATAGATGCTTTTGTGTTTACATGTATATTTGATGCAACCTAATCCATGCTTCAATTATGATTGCTTGTATCTCGTAGTTTGCTCCCTTTTGTTGTGCAGATTCTGTGTGTAGCTGGATCGACTTGGAGAGTAAAGAGCTGGGAACGGGATACAAAGCGAGAAGGACAAGGATCGACTAAGCGCAAGACACCAGGTTGGTTGATCCTCTTTCTATTCTCTCTGTGCTTTCATAAAGATGAACATGAAAACTTTGTCATTCAGTTGTTGCTAAAGTCTGTCACCTTTAGAAAGGGTTAGTGTCATCCGCATCGGATACTTTTCCCCACAACACATGTGTTGGTGCCACACCCTAACACTTGGCACATCTTGGCATGCCTTAGCACTTGGCATAACTTGGCATGCCTAATAGGCCTTGGAACTTTCTTGGATGTGTTAGCAATTTCTGTCATTTCCTGGCACATGTTGGAACTCCCTAGTTGTCATGCCCTTATAGATAGCCTTACCTTTTTGGTGACTTGGGAAACTAGCCAAGTCATTGAAAAAATAATGTTGCGCCTAGCCTTGACACTACCCAACACTCAGCATGCATTCACACTGTTTGGAATGTGTTAGCACGCCTTTTCATTCCTTAGCACCCCGTGACACTCCTTAGCTATCATGCCCTCACAACTACCCTTACATTTTTTGCAACTTGGGAACCCAACCAAATCTTACCTCAACTATAACAACAACCTGACTATAAGAATATCTTGACCAAGTTACAATTACTATAACTAGACTATGCATTATTCACCTCAAAACTTCCTATAACTCATCTTACACTACTCATGTTGAATATCAACTCATACAACTTAACAAGTTACGAATATAAGGCTCACATCCAACTGTGGTCGTAAAACAACTAAGAAACAAAGTTTACATATTTACATTCCATAAAACCTAGCATGCCTAACAATCCCTTGGCACTATGTATCATGTGTTAGCATCCCATGCATTTCTTGTCATGCATTTTCACTCCCTAGCACATCATAGCACTCCCTGACACTTAGCACACCTCGTACTCACTAACAATCTTTGTCACACTCTTATTCATTCATTTACATGCATTTGAAACTAGTGATCCCTTTTTTTTCCCTGGAACTTGGCGCTAACACTCCCTAGCATGTATTGGCACCATAGCCTAACATTTGGCACATCTTGGCATGCGTTAGCACTTGGCATGACTTGGCATGCCTAACATTCCTTGTCACTATATAGCATGTGTTAGCACTTCTTGGCATTTCCTAGCACATGTTGGCACTCACAAGTTTTCATGCCCTTATAGATAGCCTTACCTTTTTTGTGACTTGGGAAACCAACCAAGTCATTGAAAAAACAAATGTTGTGCCTAGTCCTAACATTCCCCAATGCTTGACATGCATTCATAATGTCTGGCATGTGTTCGCACACCTTTTCATTCCTTAGCACCCCATGACACTCCTTAGTTATCATGCCCTCACAACTACCCTTACATATTTTGCAACATGGGAACCCAACCAAATCCTACCTCAACTATAACAACACTTCACTATAACAATAGCTTGGCCAAGATACAATTATTACAACTAGACTATGCCTTGTTCAACTAAGAACTTTCTATAACTCATCTTAGGCTACTCATGTTGAATATTAACTCATACAAATTAAAAAGTTAGGAAGACAAGGCTCACTTCCAACTGTGGTCGTAAAACAACTAAGCAACAAAGTTTACATATTGACATGCCATAACACCTGGCACGCCAAACAATCAATTTGCACTATGTAGCACGTGTTAGCATCCCCTTCATTACTTGGCATGCTTTGTCACTCCCTAACACATCCGAGCACTCCCTCACACTTAGCACACCTCGTACTCTCTAGCACTCTCTGTCACACTTATTTATTCATTTCCATGCATTTGAAACTAGTTCTCCCTTGTGTTTCCCTAGAACATGGTCCTAACACTCCCTAGCATGTGTTAGCACCACACCCTAGCGCCTAGAACTTCTTGGCATTCCTTAGCACTTGGCATGTCTTGGCATGCCAAAAATGCCTTGGAATTGTCTAGCATGTCTTAGGACTTCCTCACATTCAATCGAACACCTTGGCACTCCCTAGTTGTCATCCCCTCATAGACAACCTTAGTTATTTTGCCACTTGGGAACCCAACCAAGTCATTGGCAAAACAATGTTTTTCTCGACCCAAATTCTCCCTTTGTCTGAAACTACTTTGTACACACCTTATCACAACCATAGGCTTGCCTCCTGTAAGTCCTATTCTTAACTTATCCTAACACACTTCATCTGTGGGACACCTGGAATTCACTGACAATCCTTGGAACACACTTTTATTCATTCATTTCCAAGCATTTTGATCTAGTTCTCCTTTTTTATGCCTTGGCACTGGCTAGCATAACTTTTCACTCCCTCCTTATCACACCTAGAACTCATTGACACTTCATTTCCATGAATTTGAAATGAGTTCTCCCTTTTGTTGCCCTCTCACTTTGCCCTCACACTCCCTAGCATGCATTCACACCACACCTTGGCACTTGACACATCTTGGCATGCCTATCATGGCTTGGAACTATCTAGCATGTGTTAGTACTTCCTGGAATTCCCTAGCACAACTTGGTACTCCTTAGTTGTCATGACATCGTAGATAGCCTTACCTTTTTTGCGACTTGGCAACCCAACCAAGTCACTGGAAAAAAATTGTTGTGCCCAACCCAAAGTATCCCTTTCTCAAATGAATTTAAAAATTTATGTGCAAAAGAAGGCATTCAACGAGAGTAGACATCACACCCCACATTCCACAACAGAATGTGTGGCTGAGAGAAAGAACCATAGCATTGTGGGAGAAATGAGGGTGATGTTACATGACTAAGGCCTACCTCAGAATTTGTGGGTTGAGGCATGAAACACATCAATCTATTTGAAGAACCAGAGTCCTTGTCAGATTCTTGGCATGATTACACTAGAGGAGGCTTTCTCGGGGAGAAATCTGGATGTGTTGTATTTCAGGATTTTTGGAGCCTCCATTTAATACAATGTCTCCAAATAATCAAGGAATAAGCTTGATTCGACCACAAAATTGGGGGTATTTGTGGGTTACACAGAAACTCCCCACAAATATCGTGTGTACTTGCCATCCCTCAGAATGATAGTTGTGCGAAGGGATGTAAAGTTTGATGAGGAGAAAGTGATGTGGTGCTCTCTTGAGAGGGAGCTTTAGATCCCACCAAAAGAGGAGCTTTAGATCCCACATAATATTAAGTAATATAATAATAATAAAATAATATATAAATAAATGTCAAATTAGAATAGAAAAGAAATAAAAGATTACAATGATGATGATGATGATGATGGCGATGACAACTTATGTAATAAGAGAGAAAAAATTAATAATAATGTAGGTTTATGTGAAAGGAAAATGTTAAGACAAAGGAAGAATTATATAATGATAGGTGGATCATAGGGGTTGGGTTCCTTATCATCGATGTATTCTATATAAGGAAGGAGAAGAAGGAGAAGATGACATCACTTTTTCTTGTGTAATTGAGGACAAGGCTAATAAGAGACAACATAGTAATGGATTAGTGGCTGATGCATGTGAAGAGTAGAACACCAAATACTTTTTGCAATAATAAATATTGAGTGAATAGAATGTCATATCTACATAGACCTTTGCAGGAGTACTCTATTCTAGGTGACAATATAATAAATTAGTTTCTTATTGGAAATAATTAAACTTTTACTGTGATATAATTTAAATATAAATATTTAAAATATTATATGTTTACAATCAATTTTATAAAGGGCTATGGCCTTCTTAATTTTTTTGCTGGAATTTTAAATATTGAGATAAAAATTTGTAACGAGAATATAATGACCTCAATTCCTAGTGAATGCTATAAGTATCTGCTATGTGTATTTTTTTCAAATCTAATAGAAATATGATTAACTTTGTTTTTTCTAACGAAAAAACACACAAACATATTCTATTATATAAGATATAATTTTATTTTTTTTATTGTTAACAAAATTATTATCAACCATGGTTTATTTAGAAAATAACATACCTTAAACTATATAATGAATTATTAAATTGATAACTATTTAATATGGGTTGAATTTTAGTGATGTTTCTATGGATCATCTTATGATGTTGTGGACTATTTAGAAGACTCGTCACTAGTATGTCATGTTTTTATGTCTCCTTATCATGTTTATACAAAATAATGTAGAGAATGGATGTGAATCTTTAATTCATGGTACTAAAGATGGGATCACAGATTATCTTAAGTTTACACACAATATCTTCACAACATATCCATGTGACAAGTACTAGAGTAGAGGGATTGGATCAACCAAGCCTTTCAATATATGAAAATATTAGGCTTCAAGAGTTCATGTGTTGTAGTAATGGATGTGTTAAGGAGGGACAATCAAATTAACTCAAACTACTAGAATGGGATAATGATGGCTCGAGGTTAAGTTGTAACTATTATGGGAGCCTCATCTTTAGTATCTCCTTGGTATATATGTTCTTCTTAGGTCATGGAAATTTTTCAAAAAACTATTTTGGGTGTTAACATTTGTTGATTACATAGTCATTTTGTTTCATTAATATAATTATATTTCTTGATAAAACAAGTAGAAAAAATACTACTGGTGTGTTAGGATTCAAAGTAATTTTTCGTTCACCTAATATTATTTTTGAACTTGAGAAGGTGGAGGATTTTAAGGATGGCATATTATATTCTTCTAAGCAATGCGAGTAGGCCTTTTACTTAGATGTTCTAGGTAGATTAATTTGTTCATATTTTGTTAGGTACGATATGTTGGGTTTGGAGCCTGATTATCTTCTTTATTCAAAGGTATTGCCACATTGGACCCCATTTCGTAATGTGGCAGCAGCTCGACCTAAAAGATGTTCACTACTAGGGCGGGCAACGATGATTATTTGGAGCTCCCCCTGGTGGGGGATCAAGGGTAGCACCCACGAAGCTAAAAATAGATGTAAACTTTCCTTGTAAAATGTTGTAATTTTGTAGTCAATTTGGGTCGTTCGTTAGGTCGAGATACGATGGTAGAAGTTATGTTTAATTTAGGTTTTTTTCTCCCTATAAGGAAATGCCTCGCTACATAAGAGGGAATTGTATTGCATCTATGTAGATCTGTATTCTGAGTCAGAAAGAGAGAGGAGATTGTGTGAGAGCAAAGAGGGAATTACAGCGAATCCGCTATAAGTTGTATCTCTTTAGTTTGTTGGATAATATAAAAGGAGGGACTAGTTTCTTCTCCATGGATGTAGCCCAAATTGGGTGAACTACATATATCTATGTCTCTCTTGTTTTATATGTTTTATGTGTTTATATTTTTGCTATATTTTATGTGTTCCATTGCTCTGTAATATATAATTTTCTGACAAATGGTATCAGATCATAAGGTCTATTTGGTTGATAAACTCACAAAAGAGAAGGGTTCTTGTTTTGAGTGGGAGAAATGGTAAAAGATGATAGGTTTAGGGTCGAAAAATTTAACAGCCAAAACTAATAGCTGTGGAAGATGAAAATGGAAGATTATCTGTATCAGAAAGATTTGTACCTACCATTGAGTGGAAAGGAAAAGAAGCCGACGAGTATGAAAAACACAGAATGTGATATTCTCGACAGAAAGGCACGTGGAACAATACGGTCATGCCTAGCAGCGTCGATAGCCTTTAATACTTGAAAGGAAACGAAAACAGAGGGTTTAATGTCAGCATTGGACAAACTATATGAAAAATCCTCAGCCTCAAATAAGGTATTTCTTATGAAGCATTTATTTAATATGAAGATATTTTAAGTTGGATCTGTTGCTGATCATTTAAATGAGTTTAATACAGTTACGAGTCAGTTAAGTTCTATAGGGGTAATTTTTGATGATGAAGTTAGGGCTCTGTTATTTCTGTGCTCATTTCCAGAAAGTTGGAATTGTTTAGTTATGGCCATTAGTAATTCTGTCTCTGGATCTAGTACTTTAAATTTTGATGATGTTGTCGGTGCACTCCTTAGTGAGGAAATGTGACAGAAAAGCTCTAGTGAGACATCAAGTAATGCTTTAACTACAGAGGCTAGGGGAAGAAAAATGGAAAGAGGAAAGGTTCGAGGATATCACAATAAGTCAAGGAAAGGCAGATCCAAGTCTAGATCAGGGATAGTGTGTTGGAATGTGGGAAGAAAGGACACCTGAAGAAAGACTGCAAGTATCAAAAGGGAAAAGAAGGAGACGTGCAACAAGAAAACAACCATGAAGTGAATGTGACAGATGATGTGTTGCAAGATGCCTTGATTTTTTCATTAGAAAATATTATTGATGCCTGGGTGGTAGATTTAGGGGCCTCATTCCATGCCACACCTGATAGGAAAATTTTTGATGATTATGTTCAAGGCGATTTTGGACAGGTTCAATTGGGTGATGATAAAGCATGTAAAATCATTGGAATGGGTACCGTCTTTATAAAACAGAAAAATGGAAATCAATGGCTATTGAAGGAGGTAAGGCATGTTCCATATTTGAAGAAAAATATGATTTCAAGAGGGTAGGTGAGAGGTGAAGGTTGTGTAGATAAAACCTGAAAGGTCACTAAAGGAGCCTTGGTAATAGCAAAAGGAGAAAAGGTTGGTACATTGTATTTATGCAATGATATTTCTAATTCTGTTAATTATTTAACCTCTGTAGGAGAAGATATGGCATTATGGCATCATAGGCTTAGGTACATGAGTGAGAAGGGGATGTAGATTCTTCACTCAAGAAATTTGTTTCCAGGTTTGAAGCATGTTGATTTAAAATTCTATGAGAATTGTGTTTATGGAAAACATAAGAAAGTCAGATTCCTCAGAGTTGGGAAAGAAAATAAGAGGAAAAAATTAGATATTGTGCTTACAAATTTATGGGGACTTGCTCAGGTATCATCTCTCGGTGACTCTTGTTATTGTGTCACTTTTATTGATGACGCAACTAGAAAAACTTGGATTTATTGTATTCAAAATAAATCTGATGTATTTGATACTTTCAAGAAATCTAAAGATTTGATTTTAAAACTGAAATAGAAAAAAGGTTGAAGTGTCTCAGATTAGACAATGGAGGTGAATATTGCAGCAAAGAGTTTGATAGGTATTGTTCAGAGGATGGGATTCACAAAGAGAAGATAGTTCGAGGAACACCACAAGAAAATGTTGTGTCAAAAAGGATGAACAAGACAATCATGGAGCGTGCAAGGTGCATAGATTGCATGCAATATTGCCTTTACGATTTTGGGCAGATGTTGTAGATACTGTTGCTGATCTAATAAATAGAGGGCCTTCAAGTTCCTTGGATGGTGGTATTCCAGAGGAGGTATGGACAGGTCAAAAGGTAGATTACTCATTTTTAAAGACTTTTGGTTGTGAAGCCTTTGTCCACATTAATAAAGAAAATAGAACAAAGCTTGAGGCAAAATCAAAGAAATGTACCTTTATTGGATATGGTGTTACTGATTTTGGTTCTCACTTTTATGCTTATGAAAAACACAAAATCATTAGGATAAGAGATGTCATATTCAATGAAAATGTTATGTATAAGGATCAGATGTAGGAAAATAAATAGGAAAAATGAAACAGAGAATACACGTTGCTTGATGAGATCACATAAAAAAGTGAAGGTACCTGAAAATCATAATGATCAATAGCCAGAACAACAACACCAACCACAATAACAACAAGCACCTCAAACGCCTAAAAGTACTGTTAGAAGATCTACCAGGATAAGTATACCCCCTAAACGATACTCTCCTTCATTATATTATGTATTGTTGACTGATTCTAGTGAACTAGAATGTTATGAAGAAGTAGTTCAGGTATAAACTAGGAAGAAGTGGGAGCAATCCTTGAAAGAAGAGATGGACTCCTTAGCAAATAACCAGACTTGGGACTTAGTCAAGTTTCCTACAGGTAAAACAACATTGTAATATAAATGGGTTTACAAGTTGAAGAAAGAATATGGAGGTAGAAAAAGGTATAAAGCTAGACTTGTGGTGAAGGGGTTTGCACAGAAAAAGGGTATAGACTTTGATGAGATATTTTCTCTTGTTGTTAAAATGGCTTCAATCAGAACTATTTTAAGTCTAGTAGCAGTGGAAGATTTGCATCTTGAGCCATTAGATGTAAATACAACCTTTATCCTTGGGGATTTGGAGGAAGAGATATATATGCAACAACCACAAGGATATGAAGTAAAAGGGAAGGAGAAAATAGTGTGCAGGTTGAATAAGAGCTTGTATGGCTTAAAACAGGCTCCAAGGTAGTGGTATCCAAAATTTGATAGGTTTATGTCTGAACAAGGTTATACCAGATGTCACTCTGATCATTGTCTTTATCCCAAAAGGAAAAATGATGGAAGCTATATTATATTGTTATTCTATGTAGATGACATGTTTGTTTTAGTTTCTAACATGCAGGAAATAAATGTGCTCAAAACAAGATTGGCGAACTCATTTGAAATGAAGGTTTTGGGTGCTGCAAAACAAATCCTTGGTATGAGAATAACTAGAGACAGGAAGAATTGCAGATTAATATTGTCCCAGAGTGAGTACATACAAAAGATATTGAAAAGGTTTAAGATACAGAATGCAAAACTAGTAAGTATACCTTTGTCTATCCATTTCAAACTAAGTAAGGAGGTGTGTCCCAAGACTAGGGAAGAAATGGATTATATGTCTAAAGTTCCATATGCATCTATAGTTGGAAGCTTTATGTATGCAGTGGTCTGCACAAGGACTATTATTGCACATGCAGTGGGAGTTGTAAGTAGGTACATGAACAATCTAGGAAAAGAACATTGGATGGAAGTGAAGTGGATTCTCAGTTATTTTAGAGGTACCACAAATAAGACATTATGCTTTGGTTGTTCAAATATTGCTCTATAGGGATATGTTGATGCAGATATGGCGAGTGATAGAGATAACAAGAGGAGCACCACAGGGTATGTGTTTACTTTAGGTGGAACAATTGTCAGTTGGGTTTCAAAACTATAAAGTGTTGTTGCACTCTCAACAACAGAAGTAGAGTATGTTGTTGCTACAGAGGCTAGTTAAGAAATTATTTGGTTACAAAGGTTTATGGATGAATTGGGTAAGAAGCAGGAGTTGGGCAGGTTATACAGTATTAGCCAGAGTGCCATGCATCTTGCAAAGAACTCTACATTTCATTCCAAAACTAAACATATACAGCTCAATACCATTTCGTACGGTCAACCTTGGAAGATGGACAATTGAAGCCAGAAAAGATACACACCAGCCAGAATCGTACAGATATGTTAACAAAAGTTGTAACTAGGGAGAAACTAAGATTCCGCTCAGTTTCAATTGGTCTTCAAGCATGATGAAGAAGATGAGAAACAAACAGGTCCAAAGTGGAGTCGTTTTCCAGCGAATGAAGTAGAGGTGGAGTTACTATAATAAATCTCGAAGTGGGAGATTGTTGGGTGCGGAGTTTGATTATCTTCTTTTTTCAGAGGTATAACCACATTGGAACCTAGTTCGTAATGTTGCGGCAACACCTCTCGTAATAGTTTCACCACCGGGGGGGTCCAGGGGGGGCCGACGAAGATTATTTGGATCCCCCCTGGCACGGAATCAAGGGTAGTGCCCCTGAAGCTAAAAATAGATGTAAAATTGCCTTGTAAAATGTTGTAATTTCATAGTCAATCTAGGTTGTTCATTAGGAGGAGATCTGATGGTAGAAGTTATGTTTAATTGAGGGTTGTTTCCCTAGAAGGAAAC
The DNA here is from genome assembly GCA_031772625.1 of Pinus tabuliformis. NCBI lineage: Eukaryota > Viridiplantae > Streptophyta > Pinopsida > Pinales > Pinaceae > Pinus > Pinus tabuliformis. Next base: position 817,900,058 of record CM062804.1, on the reverse strand, counting down.
CCCTTGCTATATAAGAGGGAATTCTATTGCATTTATGTATATCTGTATTATGACTGAGAAAGAGAGAGGCGATTGTGTGAGAGTGAAGAGGGAATTACATCGGATCTACTATAGGTTGTATCTCTTCAGTTTCCTGGAAAATTTTAAAGGAAGTATTGGATATTTCTCCGTGGACGTAGACCAAATTAGGTGAACCACGTATATCTTGGTCTCTCTTGTTTTATGTGTTTTTTTGTGTTTATATTTCTTCAATATTTTTTGTGTTCTATTGCTCTATAATACATAATTTTCTAACATGATCCAAGAGGAAAGTCTGTAATGTATAAATAATTGTGGTTTGATCAATATATTATTTTCAACCATATTTTAGAGCTAAATATTTGGAGGAATCAACTTTATGTGTCATTTTTACTACTTCTCCCACCATGAAAATTTTTGGAGGAAAGTTTTAAGATCCATCTTGAGGCCTTAAATGACCACATTGTTTGGTATGAATATTATTATGGACCTCAATTCCATAATTCACATACCTCTTGATAATGAAAAATTTCCCAACAACAGATTGTGACTCCCTCTGGTATGAGGTCCCAATTAGACCTTACAAAATTTGGTATGAGAGGACCATTCAAATTTTGGCTCAACTCCCATGCTTACTTTTGTGTAAGTACTATGAGATGTGTGTGATCATTACAATGATGGGTGCACCTATTGGCCTAGTAGCTATATTGAATGCAAGAATGAAAGAATTGTAACCTATTTAAAGGGGGGAATTGGTGACAAAATTTGAGGTGATGAACTCATAAAAAATTACATATATGCACATTTAAGGATTTTTTTATTATAAACCTAGAAGGCATTCCACACTTAGCTTATAAAAAACAAGACATATAATAGTCATTAACCAAAACAATAAGTACCCAACGTAGAAGGAATCCAAACTGAAACCAAGCACAAGGGATGATACTTCCGAATGATCAAACGTGCAATTCTTCTTCTTCAACAAATCCTTATTAAGTACCTTTTGAATATGAAATCCATTGCAAGAGGCTGTCAAATTCGTTAGCTAGTAATTGAGGAGAATGTTAAGCGTATTTAGCCTATCCATTGGTTCTCATAGTTTATTCTGCACCTCTGAAAAATGTGGCAATTTCGTACTCAAGTATAGAGGATAGCCCATATGTATTTTGTTTCTTATTTTTTTGTTATCGCTGCTCTAACTATTCTCTCCTCTACAATCAATATATGGATGTTAAAATTCAAATAAAGAAAACTATTTGTTAAAATCCAAATGAAGATGTTGAAAATTGCCAAAAAATCTAAGTGGGACTTTGATGGGTGACCCATAAATTCTGTGAGACTCCTGACATTAGATAATATCTATGAGAAACCTTTTGTTATGATCCCATTTTGTACTCTTTGAAGATCTTTTGTGATAGATTTTAGCTTAGAAAATATCAATGTGATTTTTTCACAAAGTGTCTAATTTTGCAAGACCTTGACTCAATTTATTTTAGATAGTGTGCTCATATTTGGTTAAACACACTATTTTTATATTTTGGAACTCATTTATACCACTTGGTTTAGCTTTTCCACCCATGGATCAAATTCACAATGTGTTTTTGAATGAAGTGATTTGCAACTTTCCATAAAAGTATGCCTAGGGAGTTAGATGGGCAAACCCAAGATTTTGTTGGACTCCTTAGATTAGCATATATCTGTAAGAATCCTTCTACTATGATTCCATTATCCATAAATTTATTTATTTGAGGATCTCTAGAGCTATCTTTTTTCTTGGTAAGGATCAATGTAGTTTTTGTTGAAAGGGTCGATTTTGGAAAAAGTTGGCTTGAACATGCTAACATTGGCATTTGCCAAGAAAACTTACCAAATCTTATGGAAATTATTTACTCTATATCTTTTAGTTTTAATATCCCTAAACTAATTCATAATTTTCCTATGAATGGTTCCAGGATGTTAATTACAACTTTACATAAAAATATAACCTAGACAAAGATTGGAAACCCATTGATTGTTTGAATTTGGTAATAGGTTATAGTTATGGGAACTCCTAATAATTGTAATGGATGAATATATGTAGTGAAAGGAGATCTTCACGAGGGACAACATTTGTTTCTAGGAAGGTGTCGCTACTAGAAGTAAATAATGGTTTTTGGCAGGAAGGGGAGGTGTTGGCGTAGAAAATAAATGGGTTTGACAGAAGTCCCTACCCTTACAATGGGCCAATATAGCATAATTCATTCAAAAGTAATTCACTAGCAAATGGAAACAATACTTTATTTTCTTATACCACTTCAAGTTGTTGAACCATTTACAACACCATAGGTTGGTGTTGGGAGCAGGATCTCCCAAGGGTAGTTTTGGGGCTAAAAGCCCATGTTTGAGTCAAATTTTTTAATAAAAATGTAAAGACTCCGCATTTTGTGGTTGTGGACCAAAAAGGTGTTAAGTGTCATAAAGGGTAGTCCACCCTTAGTTTTGTAAACTAAATTCCGCTGTAAGTGATATACTATAAAAGGAGGTAATCTCTAAGTAGTTTTAAGGACACAACATGTAGGAGAGTCATAGCTTGGAAGCTAGAAGTCTAAATCTTGGGTTGTAGCATAGGTAGAGGCTCTGCATTTGAGTGCGCAAAGGCCTAGGGTAGGAGTCTGATTTTGAGTGTGTGGACCCCTATAGCTATGTGCCCAGGGTGGACAGGGTTGTAAACACTTGGAAGATATTAATAAAGAAATATATTCTGCAATTCCTGTGTATTTGTTTGGTTACTACATCTTGATATGTTATGTATGAATTTCCTTTATTATGTTTATATGATGCACGAATGAAGAAAAATAAATTGGGTAACTGAACGCGATCAAGGATATCTATTTTCGTGGTGTTAACTTTAATTATTTGATAAGATACGCAAGTCACTTAGACTATTTTGGGAATCTGCATGGCAAGCTTCCATAGTAGCACGAAAGTACCTAAGCAATAGGTTAGGGCTGCGTAAAGGTCGATTAGACCCTTCTGTGAAGGTATTGAAGGATGGAATAAAGGGTTCAACTTGTAGGCCCTAGAGCGAAGCAACCTACGCGAAAGCAGGGATAGAGGAAATCAAACGAGAACACAACCATCTCAAGGTGCAAAAAATTGGTTCCAGCATCCCCCCATACTGCTTCGGGTGAGACAACGCTCCATGCTCCACGAGTTGATGCCAAAAGGGAAAGTAGTGTAGGGATTTGTTTAGCTAATTAACACTGAACCTGGGTCAAGACCCCTCAAGCCAACAAATGGTTCTGTTGCCAGAACTAGAATCTGCATAAGAGATGCCTGATGTTGTATCACTGGAATCCAACTAAAAGGGAGATCAAAGATTGGTTGGATAGGAAGATCCATGAATTCGCGGTGGAGGAGAACAGAAACTCGTGACTGACAAAGGAGTTGTGGTTAGACAGATTCCTGTATACAGAGATCCGCACTATCTTTTTTTGCTCCTTCCCGATTGAGCTATACGAGTGGATCATGAAGCTAGAAGATAGCCAAGGAAGGTGGAAACTTGACAGTCCTATTGTTTGGACCCCGGAGCTAATACGGAAATTGGAACCATTTGAGGACAAGATCTCCCGCTCTATTGATCATTGGCTCGATCACATCATATGAGGATTTGTGACTGAATTCACGGTCGACACCACAGTCAGCTATAGTGAGGTGGAGCAGTGTTTTTTCAAAGGTATGTAAAATCTTTGAATGCCTGGATTAAAATGCTATTTTGTGAAAAACGGGTTATGAAACTACCTTGATGTTCAGAACTATGCAAACTAAAAAAACTTACAAGAATGAAGGAAAAAAGGGACCAGAGTATAGTCCATTGATTTCACCTCTATGAGATGACAAGGAAGAAATAGCGAAGGTTTGTCTACGGAGTGCTATTCATTTAATAAGACAAAAATTCCCGTGAATACCACCTCCGCCCACACCACCTTTGACCTCACCGCCATCGCCTCCAATTTCACCCATACCACCTCCACCGCAGTTCATTATGGAAAATACAGTGAAGCTGCCTTTATTCAAAGGCTTGGGAAATGAGGACCCGGACCAATTCTGGTTCGTTATGAGGGCTATATGGGAAGCTTAATGTGTTACAGATGATCATATAAAGAAGGTGAAACTAGTTAGCACTCTGCAAGATCGCACGCTAACCTGGTATATTAAGTACTCTAATGATAACCCAAATGTTGGAGTGGAAAACATCCAGATAGCACTGAATAAAGAATTCAGTAGGCCTAAATTTGAGGCACCGTCGATTGTGGGATTCAAAGAAATCACGATCCAACTAGGTGAGGTGCCTTGGGAACTAGATCAGAGGTGGAAATGTACAATCCATGAAGCCAACATGAACCTAACAGACATACAACATCATGAGTGGTTTGTTGCTTCGCTCCTGCCACACTTACGGGCTGCACTATCGCAGCAGAAGATAACTACTCAGGCGGAGGCTTTGGAGATTGCCATGAGACTACATGAGACTCCAATGCAAGATCCAAACCTGCGAGTTCAGTAGATCCATGCAATGCTAAAGGATCTATGCCTTCAGATGCAAAATCTAAAGCAGGATAGGATGGCTCGACCAAAAGTGTGTGAGCAGGTATGGTGCTTGAAATAGAACAGTCAGGGGCATGACAAGGACCATTGCCCAGTCTTTGCGAACTATACTGCAGGAGGGGGGCCGATGCCTTTAAGGCCAAAAGCTAAAGTAGGACCTAGCGTGGGGCCTACATTATGGTGTGTTATCTGTTAGGTAGCAGGAAAACATGCAACAAATAACTATCACTTGCTATAGAAGTTTGTACAGACATCGCAATAGCTATTCTGCAACTTTTGTAGGTCGATAGGGCATGATGAGTGTACTTGCAGGAGCTACGAATTGATGATGGATCAAACTCACACCTATAGGGTTCAGGTTGAAACACGACCCCCTAACCAAAGTATAGGGATGGCGTGGATAGGATTTCAGGGGCACAGACGAGGCTGAGGGGGAGGAGGAGCTGGCAAAGGTCAAGGATAGTTGATCTGCTACAATTGTGAAGGACCAAAACACTATGTCCGCAACTGCACTAAGCCAACGCATCTATCGTGCAAGTATTACACACTGCTTGATCATGAAATGGAAAACTGTACTACGGTGATAGCTAGGATACGTGACAAATGGGCACTACCACCTCCGCTGACTCAGAACCTAAAAATGATGAGGTCTGAGCCACGCGAAAAGGATCCAAATGTAAATAAAATGATCAAAACTGGAATCGTGACAGGAGATGACAAGGGGAAACAACCAAAAGACAGTGCATGGGTTCACAAATCTCCAGTGAAGGAGGCTGAGTTCAATTTGGAGCGCGCATGTGAAACCTTCATAGAAGCTAAGAAAAGCTTCGTTGAGGCCTCCACCTCAGTAAGCAAGGATAAGCTTGAGTAGGAGATGGACCCCTCTATGCTTAAAACTTTCTTGGAGACCTGTATGAAGTTACTGTGCAATGGTAAGGCTCTGAAAGGGTTACCAGAGCTCACTAATAGATGTGCTGGAACCACGTCGGGTGAGCCACGCATAGTATGAAAGATTGGCAAGCATAAAACAAGGACGGGACGAGAGATGAGACTCACAGTGTAGATATGAGAGTATGAGATGGATCAGGTTATTTTGTACCTGGGGTCACATGCGAACATCCTACCGAAGCAGACTTGGGAGTGAATGGTGATACCCGCACTACAATGGTCTCTGATTCAGTTAAGGATGGCCAATAAGCAGAAGGTCATCCCCATGGGGCGGCTGCAGGGGTGACCGTGGATATTGAGGGAGCAAGCACGCTAGATGATTTTGAAGTAATAGAGATAGTGGATGACAATAATTTCTATCTTGCGCTCAGAGGAATTGACTAGGCCACTGATATGAATGGTGTAATCAATATTAAGAAGCGGAAGATAATCTTTGAGGAGAAATTGATATACATAATAGTACCACTAGATCCTACTGAGGGATTGCACTATATGGAACCGGTCTGCGATTATGAGATTGATAATGATTTGGAATGTATCTATAAGATAATAGTGCGATATGAAGATTGGTTGAATCCCACCGCGGATGGACGGATTACATGGGATCACGAGATTTCCTGCACCTCGGACTCTAATGAAGAGATAGAACGCTGCCAGAACTGGTTACATGAAGTGAATACGCTGAATTAGAACATGTGACCTGAACGCTGCGTTGTGTGTCTTAAGAGGTAAGAGATTTGCCTACTTATGATGGCCTGAATGAGGTAGATATCTTCTTGGATGCATTTTAAAGAGAAGTACCAAAAAAGCAGTGCTTCCAAGTGTTGGACTTGGTATTGCATGCTATGCCTGCAAGATGGTGTGGTATGCACAAGGGAAGGTTTGATGGTTGTTGTGAATGTAGGGGGATGATGAAAACATGATTCAAAAAGCCTAAGATGCAAATGGCAGATAAGTATGATGGGTAGGATGATCCGCATTCACATTTGGCCAAATGGACCCAGGCTTATGGAGAAAAGCCCCAAACTGAATGGGTGCACTTGTTCTGTCACACCTTGGATATCGTCCCGATGAACTGGTACGTAGAAACCGAGTTCTGCCATGGGATATTCAAATGGAATATCTTGCACGAGGGATTCATGATGACATTCATTTTTGAGGACGAGTTTGACAATATTGATGAAGTGCTACAAGAAGTGAAAGCAGCAATCTTTAGGATGTCACAGGATCCATTAGACATGATTCAGCCTGAATGGGCTACTCAGCTGAGTCACGTGCTAGAATTTTATAATGTAATTGCTGAAAAAGAGGACGAGTATTTGCAGAAGATTAACATTCCATAAATAGAAGGTCACCGATAGGTTCAAGGATCGCAGATTGAGAACCCTGATATAACCATGCCATTGAAAATGAAAAAGTAAACATTGGTATGGAGGCAGAACTCAAATTCGCAAAGATTGCAGACTATTGGAACAACGTGATAGTGGATAGGGTCATTGAATTGCTTTGCGAATACCAGGATTTATTCCCTACCAATTTCACATATCTCAATGGGATAATTGGGGACCTAGGAATGATGAATATTACATTAAAACCCGATGCGAAGCCAGTTAAGAAACGGCCTTACCGTCTCAATCTGAAATATAAGGAAAAAGTTTGCTTAGAGCTAGACAAGATGCTCATGGCAGGCATCATTGAGCCTATGGAAGAATCTGACTGGGTAAGTCCAATGGTGGTATAGGAAAAGAAACAGAAGGACGAAATAAGGATATGTGTGGGTCTTAGAAAGCTGAATGACACTTGCGTACATGATCCTTTCCCGACTCCATTCACTGTTGAAGTGTTGGACAATGTAGGTGGCCAGGAAGCATATTCCTTCACTGATGGGTTCTATGGGTACCACCAGATCAAAATCGTGCTGAAGGACAAGAGAGGAACAACCTTCGCGACTGAGTGGGGTTTTTTTTAGTACACTATAATGTCGTTTGGATCAAAGAATGCACCTGTGAACTTCTCGTGCATAGTTTTTGCTGCATTCAAGGAATTTATTCATAAGTTCTTAGAGGTATATTTTGATGACTGGACTCTATTTGGGTTGGTTGAATTCCATGTAGAAAGCTTGCACCTGTTGCCGGATACCTGTCGAAGATACCCGATCACGTTTAATCTCAAGAAGTGTCCGTTTTGTGTTCTTTTTGGGAACCTATTGGGGCATGTGGTTTACATATAGGGATTGATGGTAGACCTCGTGAAGGTCACAGTGACACTAAACTTGGAAGCACTGAGGAGCGTGAAATGGTTGCGCGGTACCCTGGGCCATACGAGATATTACAAAAAATTTATCAAAGGTTGTGCCCAGATCACCGCGCCTATGGAGAAATTGTTGAAGAAGGATGTCACATTAAGTTGGAACAATAATTGTAAGAAGAGCTTCGATATAGTGAAAGAAAAGATGGTCACCATGTTGATTCTTGTATTCCCGGAGTGGAAAAAGGAGTTTCATGTACATGTCGATGCGTCATGTATAGTGTTGGGAGCAGTACTGACATAGGCTGGCAGAGAAGGCTTGGACCATCCTATCGCGTTCACAAGCCAAAGATTATCCAAAGTAGAGTAGAACTATTCCACTACTGAGCACGAAGGGCTAGCTATGGTCTGTGCGCTCTAGAAGTATAAGCACTACTTGCTCGGAGGCCATTTTAAGATGTATACGGATCACTCTACGCTAAAGTACCTGGTCAATAAGCCTGTGTTGGGGGGGAGAACCTCCAGGTGGCTCTTATTGTTCCACGAATATGATTTTGAAGTTATTGTGAAGCCTGGACGACTAAACATTGGACCAGACCACCTGTCGCACATCGAAGCATGGGAAGAGCCCACTAATTTGGAGGAAGGATTGCCTGACGCGCAGCTATTTGCAGTGCACATCACGGATGGTCACTTTGAGGATATAATAAATTTACTACCGATAGGTACTGCATTGGAAGGATACAATGTCCAACAGAAGAAGGAATTAGTGGTGCACACAACATATTTCTCTATCATTATTGGGCATCTGTACAATATGGGAACTGATCAGATATTGCAACACTATGTACCAGAGTTCAAAAGAAGCAGCATCCTCATGGACGCTCATGGGGTCACCGTAGGAGGACACTATGCAGGGAAAGCGACCACACATAAGATTCTATAGGCAGGGTCGTGGTGGCCAATCATCCATCAGGACTCAAAAGCATATTGCAAGGCATGTGATGTGTGTTAAAGGACTGGCAGGCCACCACAAATGGATGAGATGCCTTTGAATCCACAAATGACATTGCAACCCTTCGAGAAGAGGGCGATAGATTTTGTAGGACCCATTGAGTCACAAGGAAAGACAGGAGCAGGGTACATTATCACCACGATGGAGTATTTGACTCGTTGGGAAGAGGCAAAGCCGATGAAGGATTGCCCGGGCATGACTACCACGTAGTTCCTATTTGAGCATGTACTCACGCGATTTGGCTATCCAAAGATCTTGATAAATGATCATGGTACGAACTTCCTGAATGAGACGATCAACGCACTGACGGGGGAATTTCAGGTATACCACTAAAAGAGCACACCTTATCACCCGTAGGCTAACGAGATGGTGGAAGTGCTCAACAATGTGCTTGAAAATGTGCTAACCAAGGTTTTCAATGCTCAACGAAGTGATTGGGACCTCTGCATACCTGCAGTATCATGGGCTTATCAAACGACATGTAAAACATTGACTAGGCAAACCCCCTTTAGGCACGTCTATGGGGCTGAAGTGGTAATGCCTATGGAATATATTGTGGCTAGTCTATGCATAGCAGTGCTCACAGGTATGATGGATTGCAGAGCCCTGGAGGAGAGGCTTGCATAGTGTTATCACCTGGATTGAACCTCAAGCTGAAGGAAGGCAATGCTAAGGTAACCACAAACCACGCTTAGCCAAGTAGCTAGCCCTACTAGGTCAGGGGAGGGCTCTCTGTAAGAATATCAGCTAAGATGACTAGATTAGGAAAATGATTTTAGGCTAGGTATAGTAGCACGAAGTTTTGACTAGATTTTGAAGGGGTTTTGCTGGATTAGGAGGAGCTAGATAGTTTAGGGCTAGGGAATTAGGTCAAAATTGCAGGGTGTTCAATGGGGCAAGGTAGGCATAAGTTTTAGCACTCTAGGGCTTGATGGGTGAGGTTTTTAAGACTGGTGAGAGGCTAGGAAGAGCATGTGATTATCATGGATCCTTCCTAAACTGTAGAAAACATATAATGGTGAATATTTTCCCAAAGCGGAGAAGTAATGTAATGAATTCTACCTATGGACTTGAAAGCATTCACTTAGAAGCAATGAAATGATTAAAAAAATAAAGAAAACATACTAACATATGATCACAAGAGAAGAAATTGTACTAAAACTCCATACCACATGGATCCCATAAAAATAGCTGCATTTCTTATTAATCTCCTCCTAAACTGCTACAAAATGATGTACAGTCAAGGTCTGAGCATCCATCTGAGTCCAACCCTTTACAATGAGAAAGAAGAAGAAGATATAGGCTTTGTTTCAACCACCTCCCATCCTCAGGGGTCGAATCCCTAAAGGGAGGAACTAATCTAACCAACACTGAATAAGAAATAGGAATATAGGCATCTTAACAACTTGCCTCTAAAAGTGAAATAACTGATTCATTTGAACTCAAATTGACCTTTAATCTAATGAATCTACCGTCTACTACTAGTTATCCATCATATTTACATGAAAATTCATCATTTACAATGGTAAAACATCCTTCATGAGAGAAAATCCATGAACACAGTAAAAAAATGGAAAAATAGCCATCTTGTGCAAATTTGCCCTCCGCGCAGTGCCACTGGCCCAACACGCAGCGCCGCTTTTAGGTCCCTTTTGGAGGCCTTCCCGAAATCAAATATGAGCTCGTGATAGCTCATTGAAAATATATCTATGTCTAGTTATCATTTGACTCATCAAGAAATTCTTTTGGACATTCCATCTAGGAGAAAATTTGATTTTACCAAAGTCACTCTAGAAGGGTAGCAACTCTCTTGTGGAAAATGATTGTTTGGACATTTCTCCAAAACCATGAGGCCTGTGTAAAAACGAAAGAAGGTTTTTCTTCTTGAGTCTACGATGGAAGAAACCTATCTCACTTTTTTCAAATGCATCTTTTCTTTCTCAGAAACATCATTTGAATCAAACCTATCCTGATGTGTGGAACAGGGGATTTGTAGAAATAAAGGGAAATGAAGGGGATGAGTGACTTGTAAATTCTTGAGAAAGTTTTTGGAAGTAGGGAGGAATGTTAGGAAGTAGGGGAAAATGGAATTTCAAGGATTGAGTTAGTGGAAGGGGTCCAAAAGTGCAAAACACAGGCCTAACCTAGAAAAGTGTCAAATTGTAGCAATAGGCTAGGGTTTGTGGGAAACGATGAATTTGAGGGATATCAGTGATGGGAAGTGTTTAAGAATGTATATTAAGGAAAGGGGAAGATGTATGAGCATCAAGATACAAGTTTTTTTGATGATTTGACCATCCAAAAAAATTACCCTTAAAACCCTAGGAGAGGGAAATGACCCTTACCTAAGCACAACTGAAGCATAAACAAGGTGTAAAATGACCCATTTAGAACCTGAAATAATGATGAAAACTCTTTGAATGATGGTACACTTAGCCAAATGGTGACATGGACCAATACTTGGAAAACTTTGGAAGGAGTGAAAATAATCCTAGAACTAATACCTAGTGAACAAATTTTACTTGAAGACTCACTAAAATGACGAAAAAATGACTTTGACACTCCAAGACCACTTTATAAGAGCATATTTGATCACTGGTGGAAGGTTGCAAAGACTGACACTAACAGACAGCTGGATGACCTCGAAGAAGAGAGATTTTTTGTTGGATTTCAGCACGAGGTCCAAAAGCAGTGTGAAGAGGCATGGCATGATCTGCACAATAAGTTGCGCTCATTTAAGGTAAATTACTTGGTTTTTTTATATGATAGTAAATTTGATAAATTTCTAGGGAAGTTCAGGATGCATTGGTTAGGGCCTTATGTTATTAAGGAGATTACCGATGGAGGAGCGATACAGCTGGTCAAATTGAATGGAGAACCCTTCCCAGGAAAGGTGAATGGCAGTTGCTTGAAGCCATACACTGGAAATCCGACCTTGTGACTAAATGAAGGTAGCACAGCCTTAGCACTCTTGGCAGCTGAAAGGAGGTGACAGACTATAAGCTACAGTACTCGGGTTGGGGAGCTACACGATTGGAGAATGGAGCGAAGCAAGGAAGTGCCACTAGGTCTATGGTAGTGTGGAGGGAGCTATGCTACCCAGGGAGAAATCATGGAGGTCAGCCAGAAAGTGACCGTTAAACTCACTGTTCATGAAAACATGGCAGAAGTGAGGCCAAATGGAGCAGGCGGCCAACATTTAAGACAAAATTTATGGCTCAGATCCTTGAAAATCTGCCACCAATCCAACATTAATGAACCGATTTTGGGCACGAGAGCCACTGTCAGTGCCTTGAAGGGAGTTGGGCTAAACCTGGCAGTGCTTCTACGTGAAGTGTTCCACCTCTTGCAGGATGGAGTAATTGCATAAATAAGGGCCTGAGAGCACCGCACCCTCTAGGTGATCAATGAGTAGTAGATCAACAATGAACAAATGGCCCTACAGAGAAAATTTTCCCTCACCGCTGAGACTGAGGCGACCAACTAGAGCAAAGAAGATCATGCAGGTCATTGAGGAGGCATGCGGAATGGTCCTAGAGTTGGCCATTCCGGAGGAGGAGCCAGTTGAGGTCCGCATCTGCAAGTTGGCCATAGGGGTGCGTGACACTAGGACTGAGATGGCGTGTGTTCAACTGGAGTTGAACCTGCAGATGTAGAGCTACAGTTGAGGGCCCAAATTTCAACATTGCCAGAGGAAAAAGAACAGTGGGTGACTACTATCATAGAAGTAGTTGCGTCGGTCAAAAGTGTAGTAGCAGACTGCACACAATTCTTTAAGGAATCATTTGAGGTCCTAATAAGCTTTCAAGGGGACCCAAATGTAAAGAGGCTAGAGACAGAAGCAAGCGAGTTACAAAAGTGCTATGACAAAGTTAAGGGCACAGTGTGAATCACCACATTGACACAGAAGCTCGCTAAGCTATAGGAGGCCAAGAAGATGAAGGAACAGGTGGACGCAGTACTGCAGAAGGAAGCAATGTTGAAGGCATGACTAAATCCCTTGCTAGAGGAACCCTACACAGTCACAGAAAATATTGAAGGAAATCTTGCGACTTTGCAAGCAATGAAACAAAAGCTTCAGGCTGACAACGTAGGAGCAGTGACTGAGAAGACGGTAGAAGATGCGAAGCAGGCGAAAGCTCGGTGCATGGCCAAGGTAGTGGTCATATGGGTATGAGCTAGATGGGCTTCATGTAAATATCTCTACGCCTACTGAGTGACTCGAGGGTGAGTCACAACGTTTGTGTTGGGGGCCTATTGGGAGCAGGATCCCCCAAGCGCAGTTTTGGGGCTAAAAGCCCATGTTTGAGTCAAATTTTGTAATAAAAATGTAAGTGAGGCCTTGGAAGTGATCTTTCGCCTAACAGATCCTGATACCGCTCATCTGGTGGAGATCTGTCTCACTTCCACGTTCTTCTTTTTTGAGGGTGAGTTCTTTGAACAGACTTGTGGTGTTGCCATGGGTTCCCCTCTTTCCCCTATTGTTGTGAATCTTTTTATGGAAGATTTCGAAGCCAAAGCTTTAGCCTCGGCTCGTCTCCTTCCCAAGCTTTGGAAAAGATATGTAGATGACACTAATGTCATATGGCCCCATGGCCCAGAGGAGCTGGAACACTTCTTTAATCACCTCAACAGCCAGTCCTCTGCCATTAAGTTCACCATGGAAAAAGAGGTTAATGGTTGCCTCCCTTTCCTGCATATTCTTATATCCAAGAATAAGGATGGCTATCTCTCACACTTTGTGTTCCGAAAGAAAACGCATACTGAGCAATATCTTCATGCTAATTCCCATCATTTCCCTGCTCAGAAGATGGGTGTTCTTAACACCCTCGCTACTCATGCCCTTAGGATTTCTGATAGTGAGAGCTTTGATAAGGAGAGATCCCATCTCCTTGATGTCTTTGTGGAGAATGGATATAGTAGGCGTCTAGGTCAGAAGGCTTTCCGAAAAGCCTCTAAAAATGCGTTAATTAAGAAAGAGCCTAAAGAGCGTCATCTAGGTGTGCATCTTCCCTATGTCCAAGGAACCACGGGCAAGATTGCTAAGATCCTTAAGAGGTATGAGATTCCCTCAACCTTTAGGCCCCTTAACACCATTCAAAATTCCCTCTGATCGGTAAAAGATCCCATTAACCATAAGGACATGAAGGGTGTCTACTTGATCCCTTGTTCTTGTGGGACCCCCTATATTGGGGAAACAAGGCGCTCCATCCATCAGAGGATCAACGAGCATGCAGCTGACCTAAGACATGGGAGATGCAAGTCTTCAGCATTGGTGGAGCATGTTGAAAAGACCAAGCATCAGGTGTGTATAGAGGAGGCCAAGGTTGTCGCCAAAGTTGCTCAATTCCATCATCGTAAATTCAGGGAGGCTATTGAGATTGAAAGGAGGCCAAACAATCTCAATAGAGATAATGGATGGAAGATCAGTAGATGTTGGATCCCCGCCCTTTCATCCTATTCTTTCTCTTCCGCTTCCCCCCCCCCCGCCCTCCCCCTCTCCTTTTTCATCTTCTTTGCTTTCATTATGGTTTGTCCTTCTTGTTTTCAGGCATTTTCCAGTCCTCCTCCTCCTTTTTCGACGCTCTTTCTCATTACTTCTTCGTGATAATTTTTATTTTGATGATTATGATCGTAACTATTATATAAATATGATCGTTAATATTATTAATTTGATCGTTAATATTATTAAATAATTATTATCATTATCATTATTGTTATTGTTATTTTATTTTATTTTAATTAATTAATTAATTAATTTATTAATTTTATTTATTTATTATTTATTTATTTATTATTTTTTTTGTTTTATTTTATCATTATTATTATTATTATTATTATTATTATTTTATTTTTATTTTTATTTTTATGTTTTTCCACATTCTTAATTAGTTTTATTCAGTTTTATTTTTTTAGTTATTTTTCCATCTTATTTTAACAGATTAGTAATTACTACAACCATCACCTTAAATTATCTTATTAATATATTTATGAAAATAAGTTCCTTTATCGAACTAATTTCCAATTAAAAAAATAAATAAAAATAATAATAATAATAATAATAATAATAATAATAATAATAATAATAATAATAAGGGGGAGGAGGGAGCGATGGAGACGGATCAGGTTATCGCGCGAAAAGGGTTAGGTTAGGGTTTCTCTGAACCCTGAAGCTGTCTGGTAACCGCGCCGCACTCCGTTTCCTCACGCCGCGACCGCAACCTCCGCCCTCCTCTACGCCGTTACTGTCACCCTCCGGTTGCATCGCGACCCGCGGGGATGTGCTTTACCTGAACTGCGACCTCCGGGTGCTACTGTGGCGGTTTCATCTTTTCCCTACATCGGACCGATAACTGCAACCTGTCATTTTCTCCGGGATTCTCTACATCTCAAAGTGTTCGCCGTTCCGAGACGCAGCTGGCCATGGATGATCTGGAAGCCGTTGATTACTCCGCTGACCCGTTGGAGGGGGTCTCCATCTGGCGAACCCCTATTGCCAGCTCAGGAGGTATGTATTATGAAGATTTCTCCGGGAATTTCTCACAGTACTCTCTTGGTGAATCGTCTAGATCTCTGCCTGTGGTCCTTCCGGATGAACCTCCCACCTGGCCGGCCCTCTCAACGCCTCCTCACTCGCCGGCAACCCTCGGTTTTGTCTCTAACTGCCTAAACCCTAACCATGGTTTAGACCTCCTATCAGCTGGTTCTTTTTCCCGTTTATCGCACAACCCTACTCTGCCTTCCTCCTCTTCCGGTCCCTCGGGTTATCTTGGTCCCTCCTCCGGCTGTTTTACTTCCGTACCCCCGCTCTCGGGCCCCCCTCCTGTTACTGGTCACGACATCCCAGCCGGAATCCCTGCCTCCCCTCAGATCTCGGCTCCATTGCATGTCTCTGCTCCGTACCCGGGCCAAGCTCTGAACCCTCCCCCTCCTGGCGGCCCTAAAAAGAAAGCCAAGTGTTTCAAATCTAAAGAGGACGATTATTTCCTTAGACTGGAAGAGGATATACAGTGGGGCGAAGCGATGGATTTTGCAGATCGGGTCTTGGTCGGCCGCATCAGGGGTCGCAGCTATTCGGCGGCACGATTGAAGCTTTGGGCGACTGAGGTTTGGGGAAATCACTTGGTGGATATCCCATTTGTGCAGACTTTTGTGAGGGGATGGTTCGCACTGCGTTTCGCTCGTGCTGACCACACTAATTGGGTTCTGTCCTCACATTGGCACTTTGAGCATGCGCCGGTGCTCCTTAAGAGATGGACACCTTTGTTTGATCCTGAGACAGAGCAGATAGGGGTTGGACCTATTTGGATTCGGCTCCCGGGGCTTCCACTCCAATACTGGTCTGAGGAAATATTTAAGCGCATCGGTAATGCACTCGGCACTTATATGGGCTACGACAAATCTTATCTTCAGAATGGCATGATGGCTTATGCCAGGATCCTCATTAATATGGACACTAGGGGCGGACTTTATGAGCATATTACCATCCAGTGGAGAGACACGGCCCGTAGACAGATAATCGACTATGAGGGCATACCCTACCGCTGTCGAAGATGCCATAAAGTTGGGCATCTTTACAAGGACTGCCCACTCCTCCGGAAATCTCAAAGGAATGGCAAGGATGTGGACACTGAACCTACTCAGACAGCTCCACCAGTCCAGCATCCAATACAGCTACCTGAGGTTCAATCGCGCAATCAAGGGGAAGGTGCCACCCGGGGAGAGACAGGGGATGCAGATGCAGATATGGTCACAGCCACCTCTGCACCACCCACTACTTCAGAGGCACCTGATCAATCTGTGCCCCCTCCGGTGGACGCGGCAGTCTCGGGTATGTTTTCATCTCCTATCACTTTGCCATCTCTTGCATTCAGCATATCATCAGACATTTCACGTAACCCTTCGAGCTCTGATCCCATTCCATCTTTTGCTTCTCTTGCATCTCATATTCACACACATTCATCCCTCATATGCACGCTTCCTCCCCCTCCTCCGATGGCTCCCCCCCCATTGATCACATCGACTCTTGTTACCACCCTGTCATCATCTCGTTATTCTCTGCGACCTCGGAACAAAGACCGAGGACCTGATGTAGTCGGCCTCGACTCTGTAAGCTCCCCCATCACTCTTAAGACCTCACGAGGCCGACCCTCCCGCATCTCCAAAGCTAGGAATACAGCAGATGAGGAGGTCGCCCTCAGGCGACAACAAACAATCTTTGGGGCCCTTAGAGCAAAGGACGGCCCTCCTCCTCCCCCCTCATGAAGATTCTCTCCTTCAACTGTCGAGGGTTTGCTAGTTCAGCCAAAAAACTAGCACTTAGGAGGTTGCTAACTTCGTCCCACCTAGACATTATCTTCCTGCAAGAAACCCTCTGCCAGGCCGATCCCCTTATTCATACCCTTAACTCTTGGCTCCCTAACTGGACATTCCATGCACTGGACGCATCAGGGAGGTCTGGAGGATTGGCTATCGGGGTATGCAATAGGTCAGTGGATATTCGCAATTTTTGGGGAGGCAAGGGTTTCATCGGCCTTGACATCTCTGCACACACTGTAGATCGGGATATTCGCATTATCAATGTCTATGGCCCCTGCTCCGATCGTGCCTCTTTCTGGAGATCCCTACTTGGATCTGATCTTCTCCATGCTGACAACATTATATTGGGAGGGGACTTAAATTTTTCTCTGGGGTACTGCGAATCATGGGGGCACATGGCTCAAGTTGACACTCTCTCTGATACCATCTCCTCCTTATTAGAGGACCACCACTGGGTGGACATCCCATCTGCTCGCTTACAGTATACCTGGTCAAATAATAGGAGTGGGGATCAGAGTTTGGCCAGGAGGCTCGACCGCTTTCTCATTAAGGAAACCCTATATAATATGCTCCCCAGATCTCGTCAATGGGTTGGATCTGGCGGATTATCCGACCACAGGCCTATCTTCCTGGAGGCAGATGGTATCAATCACAACATCAAGAGCCCTTTCAAATTCAATGCATCCTGGCTACAAGACCCCTCATACACTCAGCTGGTACAAGAATACTGGCAGAACAATCCCAACAGGGAAAACGAGGATCTCTCTGCTGGTTTTGTTAGGAAGCTCACAGAACTCAAGCAGATCACCAAAATTTGGGCTCACCAGAAGCGCATCCAGGATAACCTCACCCTAAAGGAAGCGGAACGGGTCATAGCTGAGTTTGAGAATTCATCTATTGGGACCTTCACTACCCAGGAGAGCAAGGATCAGTATAACCTCCTCATCGCCAAGCGTTCTCAGATCCTGAAAGAAAGAGAAGAAAGCTGGAGACTGAGAAGTAGGGCTACATGGCTCACTGAGGGAGACAACAACACCAAATTTTATCATAAATTTGCCAATGGACGTAAAGCCATCAATACTATTTGGGAATTAAAGGATGATCGGGGCCAAACTGTATCATCCCAACAGAACTTGGCCAGACTTGCCACTGAGCACTTTAAGGGTATATACAAGGTGCCTGGAGTCATAAACATTTTGGATATCATGAGAGTGGCGGAACTATTCCCTCGATATGTGGATCAGGAAATGGCAGAGGAGATACAAAAGGAAGTGTCCATGGAAGAGCTGGAAGCTACACTGAAATGGTTTAAAAAGGACAAGAGCCCTGGCCCTGATGGTTGGACCATTGAATTTTACATCGCATTCTTTGATATTCTGGGCAATGACCTTTTGAACATTGTGGAGGACAGTAGGAGAAGAGGTAGGATATCATCTGCTATCAAATCCACCTTCATCGCCCTCATTCCAAAGACCGATGACCCGAGCTCCTTCGATGATTTCCGACCCATATCACTCTGTAATTGCCTCTATAAGATCATTGCCAAGATTATTGCCAATCGCCTCAAGCCCATTCTCTCACAGCATATATCATCTGAGCAATTTGCTTTCTTGCATCATAGACAGATCCACGAGGCCATCGCTACAGCTCAAGAGCTCTTGCACTCCCTTCAGATCAAAAAGCAGAAGGGTATGATCCTCAAAGTAGATCTCTCTAAAGCTTTCGATAGAACAAACTGGCTATACCTTAGATTGCTGCTTACTCATCTTGGTTTCCCTTATGATTTCATCAAATGGACCATGAGCTGCATCACTGATGTATCTTACAGTGTATTACTTAACGGGGAAGCTACACCTTTCTTTACTTCTGAAAGAGGACTCAGGCAGGGATGTCCTCTCTCACCGCTGCTGTTCCTCCTGATTATGGAAGGTCTGAGTAAGATCATATCATCCACCAGAGACAGGCACCAACTAACAGGCATCAAAATTGTGGACAATTTATTCCTTACTCACCTATTGTTCGTTGATGACATTTTGATTTTCCTGAATGGTAGCATCGGTGACTCCTCTGCATTACATAACTCCTTCCTCCTTTTTCAACACGCCACAGGAATGCAGATCAACAATAATAAATCCACAATCACTTCGGTTGGATGCTCGGTTCATGAAACCGTCTATGCTACACAACGCTTTCCATTTGTCAACTTGAATCTAACCGATGGTATAAAGTACCTAGGGTTTAGACTTAAACCATCTGGCTATAGAATTGCTGACTGGTTATGGCTTATAACAAAAGTGGAGAAGAGGCTACAGGTTTGGTACCATCGATACCTCTCGCGGGCAGGCAGATTAGTACTCATCAAAGCTGTTATTGAAGCCACACCTGTCTATTGGATGGCCCTCGCTTGGATTCCAAGGGGCATTCTGAACAGGCTCCAAAGCAT
This sequence comes from Pinus tabuliformis, assembly GCA_031772625.1. Classification (NCBI taxonomy): domain Eukaryota; kingdom Viridiplantae; phylum Streptophyta; class Pinopsida; order Pinales; family Pinaceae; genus Pinus; species Pinus tabuliformis. Next base: position 817,880,481 of record CM062804.1, on the reverse strand, counting down.
ATGCTGTAGATTCCTATGGAAAGGCCACCAGCCGGGGCGGCTATTTGCTTGGGTAAAATGGGAGACCATCACCAAACCCAAGAGATGGGGCGGATGGGGCATCAAGAGGTTGGCTATATTCTCAAAGGCACTGGCTGCCAAGCTCGGCTGGCGATTACTCACATCAGAAAGCCTTTGGTCACAAGTGGCATATGCAAAATATATTAAGCCACTAACGGTATTAGACTGGATATGCACACAACATGGCAATAATCATCAAATATCCAACATCTGGAAAGTTGTTATCGATACTATACCTCTGCTAAGGGAAGGGATCACATGGCGTATCAAGGAAGGGAACGCAGTTCGTATTGGGGTGGACCCATGGGTCGGATGTGGGAACACCCACAGATTACCTGCTGACCTCATCAGACATCTCCATGACAGAGGAATTACTCATATCAAGCATATTGGTGACCGAGCAAACTCTTCATTCCTCCAGCAGGCTTGGTTATCCGCCCGAGCATTAGATCTACCTCGACATTGGATAAACGAATGGAAGGAATATATTGCTGCCCTCACTCAAGCACAAATCAGACTCACAGAGGGATCGGACGAGATTATCTGGGCTTTTGCCAAACATGGTATCTACACTCCAAAGCTGGGATATCTTAGACTCATGGAATCTTATAGGCCCCCAGACATTCAACCCACCTGGAGCGCGATATGGAAGCTTAAGGCAGCCCCTCGGACGAGACTTCTGATGTGGAATATATTATTTGACAAAATTCCCACTGGTACCAATCTCATGAAGCGGTCTTTCTATGGACCTTTCCGCTGCCACCTTTGTCATAATGCGGAAGAAAGCACAGAACACTTGTTTCTAACCTGCAGTTCTACACAAAATCTTTGGCAAACCCTGTCATCACATTTCCCGCATCTTAAAGAATGGCATGGGAATAACCTACCTGAGGCATGGACTAACTGGTGCCTCGAGCACTCTGGTAAAGCTAAAAACCTGCCTTTGCTGGCATGCTGGGCTGTCTGGAACGCTCGTAACCGGGCAATCTTCGATCTCAAAGATCCTCACTGGCCCTCTATCATCCTTCATACGGTCGCTGATTACAACATGCTACCTGAAGAAGCCCACCCCGCCCCACCACGCATTCTCAGACCTGTGCCCATCGATAAATCTAAACCTTGGGCTTTTTTCGATGGATCAGCTCAAGAAGATGGATGCGGGGGTGGAGCTATTCTCCATCTCGATGACAGGCATTGCTATAAGCTTCAAATCAACCTTGGTAGAGGCACTAATAACTTTGCAGAACTTAGCACAGCCAAACACATCATCCACTTTGCCATCCATAAACATTGCAGACACCTACAGATATTTGGAGACTCTAAAATTGTTTGCAATTGGCTGAATGATGCATCACATTGTCATGCTTTTTCTTTGAGGCATATACTTGATGAAGCAAAGAGATTGACTACTTCATTTGAATCTTTTGTTTGCCATCACATCTACAGGGAGCAAAACACCGTTGCAGATCAGCTCTCCAAAGAGGCAGCGCACAGAATAGGTGAAGATTGGTGGATCCAAGAGGAAGTAGACGGCACCTTTTATCAGTACTATCACCGCCCTTTTGATGAACAGATGGAAGATGGGCTATAAAGCCCTTTCACTATCAGTTTTGTTTTTTGATTATAGCATGTAGATAGACACTGTTAGATAAGAATAGTACAACTTTTTGTTTATATTCAGCAGTAACATATTGCTCTCTGCGAAGAGACAGTCACAATTTTGATCACAGTTAGACTTTTTTGAAAATGCTCCCTGCGTGGAGATATCTTGCTTATACTTTTATCAGTTATTATGAACTCGACAGGCAACTGCCTGCATATGAATATGCTTCGGCATCTGCAAAATGTAATTTCTTAATCTTAATGGAAATTACGACTTTTTCCCAGGGGAAAATAATAATAAAAAATTTAACCAACCAATAAGTAATCACCATATAAAATAATATTATTTCTTTTTAAGTTTCTAGTAATTATAACTAACTAACCTACCTCTTATATATTTATATATATATATATTGGTCTTTATTATAACTAATTCCCCTTAATTTATTTTTAAATTATACCTTTCAACTAACTTTTATTTATATATTTAATATTAACTTTATGATGATGATGATGATGATGGTTAACGTCCGCTGAGACCAAATAATGGTCTATCGGACGTAAAGAAACAAATTATCTATTTTGATTCAAGATTTTATTCCTATGCTCAAAAAGCTTGGAGAGAATCCTCCCGAGCTCACTATAACTTTGACATTATAAAAGGCTAGGAAGGTCAGTATTGTAACAAAGATTGTGAAACTGAGATCTAATGTGGTTATATGCGGGGCACTCTAAGAGGAAGTGGTTTTCGTCCTCGATGTTCCTATTCTCACATATATGGCAGATCCTTTCCGTCCATGGCGTTTTAAGAACTACCCAACGACCTGTTTCACTATGGAGCTCATGAGAATTCGTTCTAATCTTTGCTATATTAATTTTCTTCTTTGAGCTAGTTAAAATAGAGAGATACTTTTGATCTTCTAGGGTGGGGTTGATGACCTTCTTATAATAACTTAATTTTCTTTTAGCCGCTAAATCTTTCTCACACCACATTTTTTCTTTGAACTTAGAAGTAACAATATCTTTAATGTTATTTATGTTTTGCAATCCATCATTTTTTTTCATCTCCCAATAAATATATATTGGTCTTTATCATAACTGATTCCCCTTAATTTATTTTTAAATCATACCTTTCAACTAACTTTTATTTATTTATTTAATATATTTAATATATATATATATATATATATATATATATACACACATATATATATATACATATATATATACATATATATATATATATATACATATATAGATATATATATATATATATATATATATATATATATATATATATATATATATATATATATATATATATATATATATATATATATATATATATATGGATATAAGTCAGGTCCTTATCTAACTAACTCCCTTTAAATTATCATTTTGAATTTTTGACTACTGTCCCTAAGTCAAAATTAGTCGTTGATCAAGATAGCCATTGGAGGCTCTGCTCAGACTATTTACCATGCAAAGCTCGATCTATTTCTTCAACTTGTCCTGACGATGAGCCACACTAGTTGGTTCGAAACGCGTCGACAAATGTCTCTCTTTATGTGATTTACGCTGAAGTTCTACTTATAAATATTATGGATCACAGAAGCCTCAATTCAACAAAAATGTAAAGACTCTGCATTTTTGTGGTCATGGAGCGCGAAGGTGTTATGCGTCATAAATTGTAGTCCTTCCTTATTTTTGTAAACTAAAGTCGATTGTAAGAGATCTACCCATGGTCTACAGACCATGGGATTGTATAAAAAGAGCTAAGATCTAAGTAGTTTTAAGGACACAACATGTAGGAGAATCGTAGCTCGAAAGCTAGCTGTCTAAGTGTTGGGTTGTAGCATAGGTAGAGGCTCTGCAGTTATACGTGGAGGCATAGGGTAGGAGTCTGCAGCTGAATGTTTGGAGGCCTAGTGTAGGAGTCTGGACAATGGACAAGGTTGTAAACCCTTGGAAGATATTAATAAAGAAAGATATTATGCAATTCTTGTATCATTTTTATGTTATTACATCTTGATATGTTATGTATGAATTTCCTTTATTATGTTTATATGATGTGCGAATGAATAAAAATACATTGGGTAACTGAAAGCAATCAAGGATATCTATTTACACGGTGTTAACTTTAATTATTTGATGAGATAGGCAAGTTGCTTAGACTAATTGGCGAATCTGCACAACACACTTCCATAGCAACGTGAAAGTACCTAAGAAATAGGTTAGGGCTGTGTGAAGGTTGATCAAACCCTTTCACGGAGGTATTGAACGATGGAATAAAGGGCTCGACTTGCAGGCCCTAGAGAGAAGCAACCTGCATGAAGGAAGGGATAGAGGGAATCAAATGACATCACAACCATCTCAGGGTGTGTTAACTTGGTTCCAGCATCCCACCATACTACTTCGAGTGAGACTTTGGTCCGTGCTCCACAGGCTGATGTAAAAAGGGCCAGTAATGTAGGGATTTGTTTGGCTAATTAATGTTGAACCTGGGTGAGCCCCCCTCAAGGAAAAAGTTGGTAAAATCAACCTTCTTTTACTGAAAAATGTTGTAGTAGATGGTATTTAGTGTACAAATGTATAATTTGTTACCTCTTGTCATGAATGAATTAGAGTATGTGGGTCACATTTGGGGTGACCTTGAGGCATTCCCCTATTTCTATAAAGGCTGAAAGATAGTATGTAGAGTGTGATGCCAGAGGAAGAAATAACTATATCATAAATAGAGGAAGATACAACTAAAATTGTAGAGGCTAAAACCACAACACAAATTATAAAGGAATCTACAACAATGTGGGTTGTAAGACTAGGGAAAGGGATAGTACAACCTAGGGAGGAAGAAGGATAATAGAAAGAAGCATCTCATGAAAATGGATTCTTCAATAGGCTTCTTCAAGGTTTGTCCTCTCAAAGTTTCCTCCAAAATGCTCTTCAAATTCTACTCTAAAGATGTTGTCAAGACTATCACTTGGTTCCTCCAAATGTTGCCAAAAAACCTAGTCTCCAGAGATCGAAAAATGTCAACCAAGTCTTCTTTCAACCATTCTTCAAGGTATCTTCAAGAGTCCTTGAAATGATAGAATTCAATACTCCAAAATTATCTTCACCCTTCAAGGTATGCTGCTTCAATAATGATGTAAAGGTGTACAATAGGACTTCAAGTGTGTGTTAAGTAACCTCAAGGAGATCTTTATAAACTGCTTCAAAATGTTTTTCAAGCTTGCTTCAATTTCACTTTAAATGATCATTCAAATGTTGCTCCAAAGGATTCCCAAAACTCTGCTACAAAAACTATGAAGGAGTTTGCTACTTCTTTAATTAAGGTGTGCTGTAGATTGTAGATCAATATTATAACAATTTATTTGCTTCTCAAATTTCAATATTTTCTACACTTGGTCCTCAAAAAATCTCATGGGAATGATCTAGAAACAAGCCCTAGAAGGATATAAGAATCCTTTACTACTGCAACCAAAAACATGGGATCAATCAAGGCCATGTATGTTCCTCCGTCCTACACAGGTGACTAATTTTGTCTCTCTTTAAACTTGGATTAAAACCCGGAATCTCCCATGATGGTTTCCTCCTCAGAAAAACCTCAGATTAGACCTTTGGGTCAATGTATTACCTCAAGGACCGAAATTTCATAAACATGTAATGTCTTCACTACGAAAGGTCTGAATTCCAATTCTGAGGAGGATTTGATTTTAGTTCTACCTAATGATCAATGAATTTCTATAGGAATTCTATCGAAATTCCTCCCGAGATCCATTAAACAAGGGGATTATAAACATTTCAAGAAAATCAAAACAAATAGACAACATGTAGGAGGTTCACTCATTTTACTTATTCTAGAAAGGGAATGTTAAAGTACTTACGCAATCTGAAATCACTCGTGAATGATCTCAGTTAATTAATGAAGGTATTAGAGACTTATGTGCTAGGGGATGTCTATGTTATTTTATGCAACAGATCGATAAGATTGCGAAATACACAGACACTGAAATAGTAAGAGAACACAGTAAGCAAACACATAAACACAACAAATTTAATAAGGATTTCACCCAATCCTCTTGGTCTACGACTCCTGGTCCAGCCTTTAGTGGTGGCCTTTCTATTGTGTCTTAAAAAGCAGAGTTTTACAATAGTGAGCTCAAATTGAGTCTCACTTAACAGATAATGATCAGTAGGGTTGTACTTGGATCCCCCAAGTCTCTAGAGTACATAGACTCCCCTTAATGAATCTCGACCTCAACTAGTCTCAGTGGTATGAGTCCAATTTGGTACTCAATGCCTGACTGGTATACACAGAGGAGTTGCTCGAACCTCTCAAGCCTTCTTTGGAGTTCACGGACTCTCGGACTCTCTCTATATCTCTGTCTTTCGACACTGCCTTTGCTCTACAAGTCGGCTCGGCTTCTCTTCTCTGGCATTTTTTGCTTCTCTCTCTCTTTGCTCTCTTTTACTACTTCTTCTCCTCCCTACTTTCTCTGTCTATTTGTGGCTAAAAGCCAATCTGCTCCCTGGTTGTTCATTTCTAGCTCCCAGCTCTGTGGATCTCCTACCTCAGTCCACTGGAATTCCCCTAATCTGTGTCATCATCACTGTAATGCTTCAGAGAGTGGTGGCCACCTATTTCCTCTGAACTGAGTGTCAGTTCTCTTTGAACAGTCGTTATTTATGTTGCTCCAAGATCGCCCACAAAACTGTTCCCACTGCCAACTCATCGGTCATGACGGATCTCAAATCTTATTCGCCTCAGCTTATTTCCCTGTCAAATCTGGTCATCCATCGACTTGCTTCTTTTTCGTTGATTTGGGGCCTCTAGATCCTACGGTCTCCATCCATATCGCACGGGTAAGTAGCATGCCCTTTACCTATGCGATGAGAGTGATTTTCTCTCTCATCCGTTGGATTCGTGTCACTCATTGTATGGAATCATGTGGGACTTGGCCAGACCCACTTACTACCTGAGGGCCTTCTGATATCCTGCTGGCTTTAGTGCGGGGCCCGCCTTCTGACGGAATTAGCGATTTCCATGTGTTCTATTCTTTTGCTTGCGACCAAGTGCTCGAGGCTTTCCTTAATTGAGGGGGACACCCTACTATACGTGATTAGTGCTAATCACGTATTAGAAACTACCACTGTTTTTGGATCTGACTTTCCGTTTTGCCAGTTTGTGCCAGCACGCGGTTACCATGGGCCAACGGTCTATGCGCTTGACCGAGGGTCCTCATTGCTCTATGCTGACCACAAATTGCAATTTTCCAGAGGTTATTTCTGATAAGTTCGACATCCATAGCACTTTAAAACTTTTGTATGAGTTTTACAGAGTTCAAGAAACTATAAGAGTGTTTAAGGATCCAATTCGCATCACAGCCTTCCTAGTGAAAAAAAATTTGGACCACGAAAAGTTGGTTTTCAAGCATCAACTAAGTGAGGGTATAACAGTCTCACTTGTCCAATCTCTATCCATTTTGCACTTCTTGGATTTGAACCATTGACTCGAATCCTGAGGTACTCAACATCTCCCCTGCACGTCGTCCTCACCTTCCTGTCCAGAACCGTATCTTCCTGCAAGTCATTGAGATATTCAGGTAACAGATCATGAATAGAAGGAAATTGACTCTATTCTTCAGAATCTTCAATTAATGAAGGTTCAAATAGTCTCAAGGTGTCTACATTAATGACTGGGTAGATGTGCATGTAAGCTGGTAAATCAAGGTGAAAAGCATTCTCACCAATTTTCTCAAGTATCTTGAAAGGTCCATACCTTCACCTTGCATTCTGTCTTTGCTGATATACAGCGAAAATTGATCACCAACTTGGAAACTATGCTCCATCTGATGCTTGTCATGCCTTGCCTTGTATTTGGCTTGGCTCTTTTCTAGCTATTCCTGTACTGCCTGGTGAATCTCTTGGATTTGTTCAATGAAATTAGTTGCCTTGTCCACATCATTGTGTCCATCAACTGCTATGTCTTTACCAAAGACAAAATCCAAGGGAGAGCTTGGTGTGAAACCAACGTAGGCCTCGAAAGGAGATCTCTGTGTAGAAGAATGTTTTGCTCGATTGTAAGCATGCTGCACATAACACAAATGTTCATCCCAAAGTTTGGGATGCATTCTGCAATAGCCTCTGAGAAATTGGATCACTGTCCTATTGACTGCTTCTGTCTGGCCAAATGTCTATGGATGAAAGGTTGTGCTTTGCTTCAGTTCGGTGTCCATTAGTTCCCACAATGTCAACCAAAAATTCCCAACAAATCGGGTGTCTAGATCAGATACAATGGAAGTGGGTAATCCAAAATGAACCCATACATGTTGAAAGAACAACTTTGTAGTTTGTTCAGTTGTAATATGTTTATTACAGGGTATCAAAATGCACATTTTGCTAAACCTATCGACAACAACATACAAATAGTCATGACCTTTCCTAGATTTAGGCAGTCCTCCAACAAAGTCCATTGAAACACTTGCCCAAGGATGAGAAGGAACTGGCAGTGGAGTGTACAAACCTAGTTTTCTATTGTCGGGCTTGCTTTTAGCACACATGGTACACCCTATTACATATCTAGAAACTGTCTCATTTATCTTTGGCCAATAACAAAATCTTTGCAGCTGTGCAACCATTTTACTTACACCAAATTGACCTGATATTAGAGAAGTGTGTGCTTCACAAATTATCTTTACTCTTTCAGTTTGTGGAATGCATAGCTTCCCACAATGATACAAGAGTTGGTCCTTAATGTGATAATCCAATTCTTCTACTCATTTTCCTTGACTTAAAGTTGCATATACATCTTTAGAATCTATATCTTGAGCATATATTTCAATGTAGCTCTCATGTAGTACTGGATTATGCTTAAGTATAGTAGATGCATTTATAATTGGTCTGGATAACATGTCTGCAACTTTATTGTGTATGCCTTTTTTATATCTGATGACTAAATGAAACTGTTGTATAAAACCCATCCATCTATAGTGTCTTGATTGCTGCAACTTAGTTTGGGAGTGTAGATATTGAAGTGGTTGATGATCAATATGTATAACTATCTCCTTGCCCATTAAGTAATGTTTCCAGTTTTTCACACTCTGTACGAATGCATACAATTATTTATCATATGTGGGCTAGTTAACTACTGTAGAATTAAATGTCTCAAAATAATAACATATGGGTTTACTGTGTTGTATCGACATTGCTCCCATGGTATAGTCACTGGCATCCGTTTGGATCTCAAATGGTATTTGAAGATCAGGCAGTGCTAGCACTGGTGTTTTACTAATGTTATCTTTCAAGATTTCAAAGGCTTTCTGCTATTTGCCTCCCCACTGAAACACCTTGTTCAATCCTGTTAAAGCATGTAAGGGAGTTGCAATTAAGGAAAAGTTAGAAATGAACTTTCTCCAATATTGTGCTACTCCTACGAAGCCTCCAACTTCTATAACAGATGTGGGTTTAGGCTAGTTTACAATGACTGCCACCTTAGAGGGATCTATCTTCAATTTACCACCCCCTACCATATGTCCCAAATAATTCAAAGATGTTTTGGAAAATTCACATTTTGAGAGTTTAACATAAAATTTTTCTCTTTTCAAAACATTTATTGTCTCCTTAACATGCTTTAAATGTTCTTCCCACGTTTTGATAAATATAAGAATGTCATCTAGATATATAATAACAAAATCATCAAGAAAAGTTATGAGTACATCATTCATTATTCTCATGAAAGTAGCAGGAGAATTGGTTAAGCCAAAAGGCATAACAAGCTACTCATCCAATCCTTTCTTTGTTTTGAAAGCAGTCTTCCATGCATCTTATTTTACAACTTTGACCTGATGATATCCACTATGCAAGTCTAACTTGGAAAAATAAATAGCTTCTTTCAATTGATCTAATAGGTTATCTATGTGAGGAAGGGGATAACGATTTTTGATTGTTATCTTATTCAGTGCTTGGTAATCAATGCACATTCTCCACGAGCCATCTTCTTCTTCACCAAAATGATTGGAGATCCACATGGTGATGTGCTACGTCTGTTGAATCGCTTCTCGAGCAACTCTTGCGCCTGCTTCTTGATTTCTACATTCTCTAAAGCAGACAACCTTTTATACCTATGGCTGCAATGGTTGTTTCATATCCTGAGTCCGACCCCAAATCTTTCTGAATAGCTACAATAGCCTTCTTCTTCTTTCCCTTGAACTTCTTAGGTCTCAGCTCCGGATGCAGAATCCAACAATGCTCATCATCATGCCCATATTTCCTACAGTGAGTGCATGAAGGCTTGCTTTTCTATGTAGTGTTGGCCTTCCTCTCTTTCCATTTCTATTTTCTTTTCTCCTTAGCAATGGGCTTGGATGATCCTCCAACTTCTGGGTTCCCATTCTTTCCTCTAGCTTCTAGATGTGTAGCTTGAACACATACCTCATCTATACTAGTGGGATTAAACATGAGGATAGTCTGGCTCATGTAGCTGTGTAGACCAACTATGTACTTCAACAGAGTCTTAGGTGAGTCTAATGAAATTCCTAGAATCAATGCTCTTTTCATAAACTCTTGGGTGTAACCTTGTACACTTTTCCCTTTCAATTGGTGAAGAGTTTTCCAGCTCATCATGGCGTGCTGCATGTAAGCTAGTGGATAGAATTGCTTTTTGATTGCAGAAACAAATCCACTTGAGACAAAAAGAATCTTACCATGTTTCTTCATGTCATACTGTGTCATGCCTTCCCACCATACCAAGGCAGTGCCTTCGAGGAGTAGGCTGGCCAGCTGAATCTTACTCTCGTCTGAGTCGATACTCTGTGCTCTGCAATAAACATCAATTTGTCTGATCCAATTATCCAACGTCTCTGCATTCAACTCTCCATCATATATTGGTAAATCAAATTTAACATCTATTTAATCAAAGTTGTCTTCTTTCTATGTTCAGGGCTATTAGGAGGTGTGAGAAAGTTTTCTTCTTTTCCTTTTCCTTTTGAGTGGTCATGGAGGAGAGATTCTTCTTTTCATTTTTTTTTTGGACTGTGATGAATCTTCATCTTTACCTTTCTTAAACTCCCTGTACATTTCCTCTACCATAGACCTCATGGCCAGGAAACTATCTATGAATTGGGGGTTTGGTCCCAAGGGACTTTCTTCTGACATTTTCTTCTGAGGACAGACTCTTCCAATTTCCAGGTTAGTTTCGACCAACTCTGCTTCTCCTAATTTAAGATTTGATCTAGTTATCATTCAACAACAAAATCCAGCACAAGCTTGTGTAACCTTAACAACCTAGGAGCTCTGATACCACTTGATCTGAAATCACTCATGAATGATCTTAGTTAATTAATGAAGGTATTACAAACTTATGTGCTAGGGGATGTCTATGTTATTTTATGCAACAGATCGATAAGATTGCGAAATACAAAAACACTGAAACAATAAGAGAACACAGTAAGCAAACACATAAACACAACAAATTTAATAAGGAGTTCACTCAATCCTCCTAGGGTACGTCTCCTGGTCTATCCTTTAGTGGTGGCCTTTCTATTGTGTCTTAAAAAGCATATTTTTACAACAGTGAGCTCAAATTGAGTCTCACTAAACAGATAATGATCAATAGGGTTGTACTTGGATCCCCCAAGTCTATAGAGTACACAGACTCCCCTTACTGAATCTCGACCTCAACTGGTCTCAATGGTACGAGTCTAATTTGGTACTCAATACTTGACAGGTATACACAAAGGAGTTGATCGAACCTCTCAAGCCTTCTCTGGAGTTCACAAACTCTGAGACTCTCTCTCTATCTCTGTCTATCGATGCTGCCTTTGCTCTAGGTCAGCTCGGCTTCTCTGCTCTCTAGAATTTTTTTTCTTCTCTCTCTCTTTGCTCTCTTTTACTACTTCTTCTCCTCCCTACTTTCTCTGTTTGTTCGTGGCTTAAAGCCAATTTGCTCCCTGACTGTTCATTTCTGCTTCCCGGCTCTCTAGATCTCCTACGTCTATCCGCTGGAATTCTCCTGCTCTGCATCATCATCACTGTAACGCTTCACACAGAGGTGGCGACCTGTTTCCTTAGGAACTGAGTGTCAGTTCTCTTTGAATGGTCGTTATTTCCATTGCTCCAAGATCACCCATGAAATTGTTCCCTCTACCAACTCATGAGTCATGCCAGATCTCAAATCTTATTCGCCTTAGCATATCTCCCTGTCGAATCCAGTCATCCATCGGATTACTTCTCCACTATTGATCTGGGGCCTCCAGGTCCTACGGTCTCTGTCCATATTGTGTAGGTAAGTAGCATGCCCTTTACCCGTGCGATGAGAGCGGTTTTCTCTCTCATCCGCTAGACGCATGTCACCCGTTGTATGGAATCATGTGGGACTCGGCCGAACACGCTTACTACTTAAGGGCCTTCCGATATCCTGTTGGTTTTAGCGCGGGGGCTACCTTCTAATGGAATCGGCGATTTCCGTGCGGTTATATGCTTTTCCCTATGACCAAGCACTCGGGGCTTCCCTTCACTGACGGGGACGCCCTGCGATACAAAGCACTAATCACGTATCAGAAACGGCCTCTGTTTTTGGATCTGACTTCCCGTTTTGTCAGTTTGTGCTAGCACGCGGTTACCATGGGCCAACAGTCTACGCGCTTGACCGAGGGTCCTTGTTGCTTCATGCTAACCACAAATTTCCATTGTCCAGATGTTATTTCTGATAAGCTTGACATCCATAGCACTCTAAAACTTTGGTATGAGTTTTACAGAGTTCAGGAAACTATAATAGTGTTTAAGGATCCAATTTGGATCATTACCTAAATTCTGTTTCTTTTTCTCCTAATACACTAGCGTGATTAAATTGAACTATGGAAGATATGAGAAGGGTGGATATACTTAGCTCTACATATTATCATTCACCTCACTTGGTTTCCAATTCCATCTGGGAACATAAGTTTGCCCATTTTTTCTCATACTTTGAATCAAAATTTTGTAGTCATTCATGCCTCTAGATAGAGAGAGACAATTTTTAGAAACTATGATTCTCCTCCATCTTATGCATGTTCTTAAATATGGTATGTGCGCGTGAGGGAGTGATAAACTATTTGAAGTGCCAAGAATAACTAAAATAATCACTCCATTGATTGATATATTATCCTTGGATTTCACAAAGTTTGTGCCATTTGGATGGAAAGATGTTTAATATTTTGTAGCATAAGGGGCGTTTCTTGCATATATAGTGTGGTCAAGGTGGTGAAGACATTAAGGAATGTTTCTATATAGTTTCTATGTAATCTTCTACTTCTTGTTCCACCTCTAACCCCACTCAAATACCTAAAGGTTCCGATCGAATGCTGCTCTACACTGTTAATAATTTTGGCTTCGATAATTGTGGTTTGGATTTTGATGTCTCTCATTCATTTTTTAGCGTCCCATATTTGTCTATTTGGGAACTGGTGACACTATCATGCCCTGTCACAAGTATAAAGGGACTTGTAGCTTAATGATATAGTGCCTCATTCAGAACGTAGAATTATGAGCTCAATACAAATCGGCGGGGCTATTAATAGTAGAAATCTGGTTTTGTCCTTCATGATTCCGGTAACACCATTGTAATCTATTCCTTCGAGTGTATATTATATATTCAGGTGGTTGAGAAATAATAGATGTATAGTGTATGAGAAAACTACTTCATTCTCTTGATACCCTGCATGTTATTAGCATTTGGAGTATTGTGCCAAGTGGACAAGTATGCACCCTTCAGTTTTCAATCTTCTTGTAACCCCAGTTCTATGTTGGACATAATGATATGCAACCACTGGTTCACAGGGTTCAAAATATTGTAGTGTATTGAAAGTGTTCATAGCCAATATTTCAAGCGTGTAGATCCTGTGATACTATCTAGATAACATTAAGTTAATTATATTGAATAAGAAGATCCAAAATGAGTAAGACATCTGGGTTAGCAGTCTTTGTGCATGCCTTGTAGAAGTTGATTATGTGTGAGGCATATGAATGAGAGGTTGTGGTTTATGCAATTTTTCTTCTCATCATTTCTTTTAGAATAACATTGTTCCATATATAAGAGGTACTCCTTAAAAAATTGGAGAAGGTTTTGAAACTGATCATCTACAGACTACACTTGAACCCTTAAAATATGGCATAGGTTTCTTGTTTTCTTAATAATACGTTTGGTCATGGTAAATATGCTAAAGGTTGCAAGGATCATTTTAGCTTCTGGCAAGGACAATGAAAGTTGTTCTTGGCTGAGGAAGAGAAGATTAGACTCATCTTCTTTGGAAAACGCTATACACTACAAGGGGGCACTAACAAATGCATTTGAGTCTTTGAATGCCATCATTGATGAAATTTTCTCCTTAATGGGTTATTGTGTCAGTTAGCTGGTGCTGGGGCATAATATGATGGAGAAAATTGGGGATGGCATTCATCGGTGTGAAGGACGTTGTGATGCCATGGGCCCTGCAATCCTTTTTCTCTGCGGGTTGTTGGCTTGCATCGGGGTGGCCATGGTTGGGGCTTTGCGATCATTTTGGTTCCTATAAAATCTACTCTAGGTTATTCCATGGTGTCCTTGTGCCATTTTCATCATGTTTATATGTTGGGCTTTCAACCTGTTTTGTAATGGTTTGATATGTATTTTTGGGCATTTGAGAGATGCACCCCTTTCTAAGGGTTCTTTTATCTAGGGCTACGTGCCTAGTTTTCTAGATTGATAAGTGGTTTTCCATTGTTCGGTAATTTGACATATGCACCCTTTTCTAAGGGTTCATTTATGCAGGATTGCATGTCTAGCTTTCTCGATTAATGAGTGGCTACCCGTTGTCTTTTCTATATCTAATGTTTGTCTACGGGGTTTCTTTGAGGGGCCTCATGCATGCCCTGTAAATTTTTATCGGTCATATGTATGTTGGGGGTTGTTCTGGTACATATTATATATGAATGATTATGTAAACATATTTTTATTTTAACCTACTAAAATAGGAATTATTTTTTTAGAATGATTTATTGAGAAGGTGAATTTAGTGAAAGGATTTTAGAAGGCGTTTATCAATCTCTATTGAAATTAGGCTTATTAATTAGTATCCCACAAAAACATATGCTATAGGCTGATAAAGTGGAATCTCAATGCCATGAGCCCATCTTCATCTATTACATGATGTTTGTTATAAATCCTCATCCAGGTGTGTCATATGATGTGCCTATCCATGAAGTGTGCTTTAATCTATCACACAATGTGTGTGATTGTGTGCACATCTTGATCAGACACATTGTATGTGCACCCCAAACTATTTATACATCCATAAGTGAAGCCCTTAGCATACCACATGCCAAAGGTAAACCAGTTTCCATGCACTAACCAAAATTGACAATCCCATAAACTTTTTCCATTATATTAGAGTATCAAAATAAGAAAGCAACATAGGGAAATGAATGTGCACTATAACAAGATGTAGATGCAAAGCTTGATAGAATATGAATCCACATAAATGCTTCTACAAATATTTTGAATTTGAAGTGAGCATTCAAAACAATGTTTCTATGTCAAATTTCAAGCCAGTTTCCATCCATTTTGGATCTAATTATTTGTCAATGAGTAGACCGAGGCCATGTTTTTCATGCATAAATAATATACCCTTGGTCATATTCCAAATTCTCAAAATTCCATGTGATTTTCCTCGTTAGCTCCAATTGACTTCATAAGATTTGGAAATGAGACACATGTAAAATCTAGAATTGCACATGTTATATTGTTCATTAGTCGACATGCAACCTGGATAGATTAAGTAATTTGATAAGGAGGATGATTAAGTAAAAAAATATCTAAGTTACATTACACAAAGACTGATAATGTCTGGTGGAAGCAATGCAAGTTTCAGCAAGCTAGGAAGCAACACAAGTTTCAACAAGCTAGGAATTACCTTAGTAGGAATGATACCTAGATGAGAAGTAGTTCTAAAATAGATTGGTCAAGGCTTCTTATCAAATGGTATAATTACATTTCAGAAAAAGATTATGGATCAAGTCCATACAATTCCCTTAACTGGAATGAACCTTTTGCATTTGTTGGGTTTTCATATGAACCCATGTGAAGCAAGATGGAATCAAAATTCATTGAAAAACTAATGTTATGAACACTCCCACTCACCCACTTCTCGTGTTTCCTTCCACCAACTCCCACCCTCACTCTCCACCCACCTACTTCTCACCCCACCTTCCCCAACCCCACCCCTTAGGGCTGGTAATTTGAAATGAACATAAATTTTTCATTTAAAGTCCTTTCTTATTTATTTTTTTCCTCTATTTTTTTGTGCTTGATTTAAGAATATTTCACCATATTCAACTTCATTTGTTATAGCATTTATGGAAATTCGTCTTTAATATTTGTATCATAAATTTCCAAGATACATAACTATTGCATTTGAGCACTAATCTGGATTCCATTTTTTTTAAATAGAATAATTTCTCAAGAAATTAATGTTATGCTATAAAATTATATTTTTAAAGACATTCTACTTGTAGGTTGTAATATTCTCAATCCAAATAAGGTCATAATTACAAGTATCAATTATCTCCATCGTAAATCTCATTTAGACTTAGTATGCACACTCATAAGAATGTTAATATCTAATGACATCTAGTGTTCTTTTTAAGAAGTTGACATTCTAGATATAATGTGGAAGAAATTGAAAATTAAGCACCAATCAAATTTAAACCCACCAATATACAAATACCTCTAGACCCTAATAGTTTTATTCAAGATTTTTTCTTAAATTTTAAAACCATTATACTCTTACTTAACCATTACACTCTTACTTCTATATTGTACAATTAAGAAAAATGAAGATTACTATTTTTTTAATGTTCTTTCTATCGTTGAACATGCTCCATTTTTTATCCCCGTTTACTATTCTTCTAGCAGGTAATTAATTATTAATTTGATTTTTTTTCCTTCAAGATTTTATTCAAGCATTTATATTATGATTGGAGATTTTATTCAAGGGTTTATAACATGAATGGATACTTCACAGGTGGAGAAAAACCTTTATTCCTTTATCACAACACATGGGCATGTTGCGCACAACAATAAGATTCCCATATTCAAGCATCAGGTTGGGTGTTACTGGATCCAATCCAAACACACAGTTGTTTGATAATGAATGGATTGGCATGGATGGGTTCGTAGGCACATGTTACAAAAGAGCGAGCAAAAAAACACTTATTTTTCGTTGAAGGTTGAAAGTCGAATCCGTCGTTATACCTTTCCCAGGTATGCGATATCTTCATCTTCAACTTCACTTCAACTAGGCTTCTTACGACGTACTTTTACAAACATACTTACCATCCCTCAGACATATATACAAATAAGCTATAGCTTAAGGAGAACCAATATACCATGTTGGTGTTTCGAATGAAGACATAGACAATGGAAATGTGGATTTCTTTCTCTTGGGTCCATAAACGCTATGGGATAGGGTGGATGAACTTGGTGAACCACTAAAATTGAATAAGGTATTTCCTAGCACCCACTTTTAGCATTATATATTATGGTACTAGAGGAATCGTTTTATCCTAGATGAGATTTTAAGAGATCTTGGAGTTTTTAAATTTTCTCTACTATATTGGTACTGGTGTCATATCTTTAAACCTCTTCTAGATTTTCTCCAATAGTATAAGGCCAATTGTTGGGTTTCATCAAGGGGTATACTCAGCAGGAAAACCCTATCATACTAATATGCTTCTCAATAATTGAAACTCAAACCTTTTTTCCTTTAATGCATGTTTCTCCTGGGGTTTGTTTGGCATACACAAAATGGCCTCATTCCATATATTCAGTTTGGATTTGCATCTTGACTTTAAATTTACTAATGCTTTGTTTCCAAATATAGATATTTCCCAATCTTGGCACATTCCTCTTATTCCATACCAAACCCACAATGTCATAGAAGTGTAGTAAATCTCTAGAAATCAATCACGATTCTCCTTACCAAGACAACGTTCCCCTTATAACTATGATTTAACCAACATAGAAATGCCAATACTTATAATGACCAGATCTAATCCTTGGATACAATTTTGAAATCCTTCAGCTGAGGGTGCCTTCCTTCAACACTTAATCACGATTTGTGACTAGGAATTTTTTAGCGAGAACATAGGGGCCCTCAACATATCTCTGATACAATGCAGAGGAGTATCAATGCCCTCCTTTTTAGGTTTTTAATCTAGAAATTTAATTCCATAATTTCAACATAGATTTATAGATCTCCATGAAGACCTTAAATCATAGAGTCTTGGTCACTCTGCACCCAAGAGGTGAATTTCCTTCAGTATTTGACCATTCCTACGACCAATTGTCGGGTTTTCTCTTTAGTGTTGATACTTGACTATTTTTCCCAATGCAGAGTGTGAAAATCAGAACATAGTAACTTACATTGTTTCCACAGAAAAGATGTTGAATTCCCTCACTCCGGGGCTTTCTAAGAAGGGATTTAGGCAAAGAGAAAATTTGAAATCACAATTTCATCTGCAAATAAAATAACATGGTAGATGACTATCATATATCATACATGGCAAATGTACCCTATGACAATTTCAAAACCTGGGTTGCGGACAATTCTGCCCTAACACCATGTAAAATCCTAGGTTCTTGACTATATAGTGGTGCAAGATGGTTGAAATCCATTAAGGAGCATAAGCACCAGCTACATTGTCTCTTTGGCTAAAAGATGTGACTTTGTTCAACTATACTTAGAGTTGATAATATGTTATGAAATCAACTCACAGAAAGATAGAAATGTTAAATAAATGCCTTCAAAATTATCCTCTTAGAGGGGGAAACCTCCTTTGTATTACACAAATGAATAATTCTTGGATGATACAAATGACAAGACCTCCTTTCTATATATAGGATTCTAAGGGGTCATAATATATTCAGAGCCGACATAACAATAATAATGTAAGTGCACAATAATAAAAATAGTGGGCTTATATGGGGCAAAATAATAAGAATATGTGGGCTACATGGGCACAACAATATAATAATGGGGTTGTACTAATAACAATAAGGGGTTACACTAGTAGTATAGGGACCTAACATGCCCCTCTCCTTAAAAATGTGTTGTCCTCAATGCTTGAGTAGTTCTTGATGCTTCTGTATAAAATTCTTGTCCTCCCATGTGGAATTTTGAGTGGGTAAGTTCTTCCACTTGATGAGATACTCTAAAATTGATTGATTTCCTAGCTATCAATTTCTTGTTTTTGTGATTGGTCCAGTCTCCAATATGTTTTTTCCTTCCTCGTCAAGTTCTAGAAATATTGTTTGAACTGGGATCTTCTCTAACTTTGGAATGAATGGCCACACTTCTTCATCCTTCCTCCATTCATCCCTTGGTTCATTTATCCAATCTGGTTGAATAATAGTAATGGCACAAAACAATGCTTCCACATCCTCATCCTTTCTTGAGAGTGCACCTGCAACAAAATTTTTCTTCCCTTTTTTGTAGATGATTTCAAAGTCATAACCCAACATATTTGTGACCCATTTTTGTTGTTCTTTAGTGGATAATGTTTGTTCTCAAAAGTATTTAAGACTATGATGATCAGTTTTTACCTTGAAGTGTCTTCCCATTAGGTAGGGTCGCCATTTCTTAAGTGTATGTAGTATTGCCAAAGTTTCCTTCTCATAAATAGATTTTTGTAAATACTTTCCTTTGATTGAACAACTTTCGAAAGTGATGGGTCTTTCATCTTGCATCGAAACAACACCAATTCCATTTCTTGAAGCATCACATTCCACAATAAAGTTTTTTGTGAAGTCTGGCATAGCTAAGACTGGTGCTTGGCACGTTGCCTCTTTAAGATGTTTGAAGGCCTTTGTTGCTTCTGGAGTCCATGAAAATGCATCTTTCTTGAATAATGTTGTTAAAGGTGCTGTTGTTATCACATAATTCCTAACAAACTTGCGATAATACCCTGCCAATGTGAGAAATCCTTACAGATGCTTTATGGATGTAGGAATTTTCCATTCCTTAATGGCTTTAATTTTTCTAGGGTCTACCTTAACACCTTCATGAGATACAATATGACCCAAATATTCCATCTCTTGTACTCCAAAGAAACATTTGGAGGTTTTTGCATATAGTTGTTTCTCCTCCAATAGTTTGAGCACTCTGTCAACATGTTCAACATGATCCTTCCAAGACTTGTTGTAGATTAGTATATCATCAAAAAGTACTAACAAAAAATTTCTAAGGAAGGGTTTGAAAATGGAATTCATCAAACCTTGAAATGTATAAGGTGCATTGGTAAGTCCAAAAGGAATGACCAAAAATTCATAATGACCCTCATGAGTTACAGATGTAGTTTTCGGAATGTCTTTAGTCTTCGTTCTGATTTGATGATATCCTGAATGAATATCCAACTTGGTAAAGTCAATTCATCCATGCAATTCATCCAATATTTCATCAATGACAGGAATGGGAAATTTATCTTTAATAGTGAGCTTGTTGAGATCCCTATAATCCCCACACACGTGCCATGATCCATCCTTCTTGTGCACCAACACTACTAGAGCAGAGAGAGAATTTAGACTAGGTTGAATTATACTAGCCTCTAGCATTTCTGCCACCATACATTCAATTTCACTCTTTTTGGCATAGGGATATCTTTACGGCCTGATGTTTAGAGGAACATTTCCTAGAATCAAATGAATAGCATGATCATGATGAAAAATAGGTGGGAGGCCTTTGGGAGTCTCAAATACCTTGGAATGATTGTGCAAGGCTTTTTGGAGATCTAGAGAAATATATGATTTCGATGTGGGAACCTCTAGCGAACATAATTGTGCGACTATGCCTCATTGTTCCTTCTTTAGAAGCTTTGTCATACAATTAGAGCTAATTATCTTTCCCAGTTTCCATGCAATACCCCTTAATTCAACTTCCTTTCCTTCCACACAAAATTTCATGAAAAGCTCTTGAAAAGTAAAAGCTATTATACCCAAGGATTGTAGCCATTGGACACCTAGTACAACATTAGCACCACCCATTGGAATGGAAAGAATTGGGCTATTCAATATATATTCTCCCATGGATAGATTGATATTATGGCACTTTCCAGAGAAATTTATGGTTCCTCCACTTGCAACCATCGCATGACACTCTGGTGTTGGATATAGGAAGCAATTCAATTCCTTGGCTATCTTACAATGAATAAAATTATGGGTACTTCCCAAATCAATCAACACTATTACCTTTTTCTTCTTGATATGTCCTTCTATCTTTATAGTTTGAGGAGTGGTAATTCCAGCCAATGCATTAAAAGATATGGCCGGATTCATTTCTTCTTTATCTAGGGTTTTTTCCTGAAGTATATCCTCTTATTTTGACATTTCTTTTTCCTTTTCTTCCTCCTCTTCACAATCTATGTAGAATAATTTCTTCTCAGCACACTTATGACCTTTAGTGTATTTGCTATCACAACTATAACAAAGCCCTTTTGATATTTTTTCTTCTAATTGTTGTGGTGTCAACCTTATAGGTTGTGGAAGGCTAGGGGCAACAACACTTCCATCTTTATAGTTGTGAGTGGTAGGCTTCCTGGTTGCCATAATTTTTCTTTCCATTTTTCTTGCTAACGTGAATGCCTTCTCCAATGAATAAGGTTCCCAAAGGTGAGCCTCATGTTTGATATTATCCTTTAAAGTCCCTATGAACACATCAATCCTATGTTCCTCTAGAATATATTTTACCCTTATGTTCAATTTTTGGAACTCCTCAATGTGCTCCAACATTGAACCCTTTTGTTTGCGATTTATCAATTGGCTAAAAAAGGTGTTGCTCTTTGTATCCTCATAATGTGCTATCAGTTTTTCCATAAAAATTACCCAAGTGACAATTTTTTTACGAGAGAAAATCCATCGATACCATACAAACTGATTTGGTTCCAAATATAAAGTTTCAATACGTACCTTTTGTGTGTTTTGCACATTATGGTGATCGAAAACTTGCTCAATCTATAGTATCCATGTTCTGGGATCCTTGCCATCAAAATTCCTCATATCGATTTTTGGAACATGGTGGGTCTTCAATCCAACATTAGAGTCTATGAAATCATGATTAACATTTCTTTTGTTCTCATCATGAGTTCCATTTACTACCCTTTCACCATTAGTAACCATTTCGTATAGCAACTTATTCAAATTTATCTTCAATTCTTCCATCTTAGCATCTATGCCATTCATCTTAGCATCCATGCCATCCATCTTAGCATCCACACCATCCATCTTAACATGCATGCCATTGATATTAGATTTCATGCCATTCATCTTGGCTTCAATTACCTTTTGTGAGAGTGAAATTTGTTGTACTTGGTCTTGTAATTTTGATATATCATGTTTCATTTCTTCCTCTTCTTCACAAGTCATGCTAGAGCTTTCAAGTTGCTTACTAGGTATTTCCCTTTTCTTTCTTCGGGGCATCAATTAATGCTAATAATTCTTCACTATTCCCTTTGAATTCCTTCAAACTATTTTTTCAAACCAATCTTATGCAAAATTTTAAAACATGTCTGATCAATCCTCTTTCTAATCCTGCATGTCTGATCAAGATTGGATTCTCCAAGGAAGACTTAATCCAAATCTTCCACGGTGACCTGATTGTAGACTAGTTCAGTAGAGAGAAATTGTAGGAAGTGCCACGTGTCACTATTTCGACCTCAGTACCCAAAAATGATACATAGAAAACTACAGGTTGTCCTTTTCCTGAAAATTCTGACTAAATTTCAATCTAATGCTCAGAACAAAAGTTATTACAATTTTCCCCAGGTCACCTTTTTGGAATGTAATTCGGGAGTCTGCAAAAATCCTAAATTCCTCAGATCATATCTATGAAAGTATAGCAAGACAAGCTCTAAAACTTAGACCCAAAGTTTAGAATTATTTCGACTCAATGGGTTTTTTTTTTAAGCTTCTGAAATATTGCAGAAAAAAAGTTATAACGAAAATTCCACGATGACCTGTTTGGAGCAGCGAAACCCTAGAATCCAAAGCTTTGATATCAAATATTATGAAACCAGCTCACAAAAAGATAGAAAAGAGAGATCAACGCCTTCAATATAAGCCTCTTCAAGGGGGGAAACTCCTTTACATTACACAAATGAATAATTCTTGGATGATACAAATGACAAGGCCTCCTTTCTATATATAATAGTCTAAGGTGTCATAATATAATCAGATCTGACATAAAAATAATAATGTAAGGGCACAATAATAACAATATGGGGACTAAATGGGCACAAAAATATAATAATGGAGTTGTACTAATAACAATAAGGGGTTACACTAGTAGTGTAGGGACCTAACATAATCATCTGATTCTGCAGCGACATCCTAATAGGGCATAACTTCATTCGTTAGATTGAATTAAATACCAAGCCATAAAACAATGTTTCCACTATCATTGTGGTCTTTCCCACTTGAATAACATGAGATTCAAAGGCATCATGTCTGATGTAAGTCCCGATTAATTTAGGCATAACAACTAACCCTCGGTTCAGACAGTTAAGCCAAAGGAATGCCTCTCTATGTGTTGTGACTCTTCCTTGCATGTTTCTCGACGCATTTGTAATCAAAAGAAAATTATTCAGTGTTAATGCTTATAGCCTTGCACTCCTAATTTCCATATGGCTGAGTATCCACTAACTTGAAGGTGAGAGAAATTGGTAGGGATGTCCTAGTGCAAAAGGGTAGAATCCTGAAAGTTATGGTAAGATTCTCATTTCCTAGTTTCATCTAATGGAAATCTAAAATATTTATAAATGAATTATTATCCCTATACATTAGAATTCAATTTATCCCAATACACAGTTGAATATCTATGGTTTCTCTAATTCTACAAAAAATCACCCAGAAAGAAATTATATGTTTGCAATACATGATTATCCATTGAATTTTAAGAAACGATCGGACGATTTCCATTCAAAGGATGGAATTCTAATTCACTGCTACAACTAAAATAATGGCTTTGGCTGAGGAAGGGTGTGTTAAGAATATTCATGACAATTGAAGTTTGACTGAATGGGATTTGAACTACATTTGTCTGAATCTAGTCTTGAGCTTTTAATTGGCTGAATGATTCTGACCATGTCAAAGTTTTTTTGTGAAATGATTGTGCTCTACTTCAAATTGCAAATTGTAGGTTGCAAATTATAGGTTTCAAATTTTGGATTTGAAATTTCAAAGTAGAAATGGTCTATGTCTGAATCAAACTATGTACACTAATCCAAAATTTCAGAGTAGAAATGCTCTATGTTTGAATTAGACTATGTATAGTGGTTTTGTAGGTTTCAAATTTTGGATTTTAAGAGCATAGGTTTCGTAAGTTTCAAATTTTGGATTTGAGTTAATCCAAAATTTCAGAGTAGAAATTATCTATGTCCGAAACATTCAGACCACTTGTAGTGGTTTTGTTTATTATTGTGTTGTATGGGAAAATGTTTCTTTGAAATTTTGAGTAGAAATGGTCTATGGAATAGTGGTATGGTACCATACTAATATGTGAGAGCATAGAATGAACAATTGATTATGCCATTTTGGTACCATACTAATTATGGCATCTTGGTACCATACTAATTTGTGAGAGCATAGTGAGAGCATCGTGTGGTGTTTTTGAAGGGTATTCAGAGACATCATTTGTTTGTACCTTTTTGATATCATATATGATATATGAAAGGTACTAAGAGACATCTGATTTGGTTTGTTTTCTTACTTGTGGTTTTTAAAGTTACTATGTTACTATGTCTGGTTAGGTTTTTTATGTTACTAGAGTTGTTGAGAGACATCGTTGGGGTTTTTTTAAGTTACTTAAGTTACTATGCCTAGTTAATTGTGGTTTTTTAAGTTACACTTTTGGTTTTTAAAGTTACTGGAGTTGGTAAGTTAAGCTTGAGGTTTTTTAAGCTACCGGAGTTGTTGAGAGAAATCGTTTGTTGATGAAGGATTTTTTTTATAGTGTGATATTTATATGTACTGACACTATTATTTACAGTTTGCAATGTATTTAGTAATATTAAAAAATGCAAAAAACTGCATTTACTTTATACTTGTTTCATATTAAAAACATTCAATGTAATGTATTTACTAATATTTGTTTAATACTTCATTAATAGAAACATTCGTTAATGAAAACATTCAATGTATTCAAGTCAAGGATTTTAAATATCATGCTTTATGAAAACCTGCAACATAATGTATTTGTTGATACTTCATTAATGAAAATATATTCTTGTTAGTTTTTTAATTTACTGGAGTTGCTGAGAAACATTGTTGGTTGGTAAGGGATTTTTTTGATAGTGCTATTGACATTGTTTACATAAAACATTCAATGTAGTGAGTGATTTTAAATATCATGCTTTAATGTATTGTATTTATTGATATTTGTTTGATACCTGATTTATGAAAACATAAAATTCATTAATAAAAGCATTCAATGTATTAGAATTCAAGTTTATCCCAATACACAATTGAATCTCTATGGTTTCTCTGATTCCACAAAGAATCACCCCGAAAGAAAATATATGCTTGCAATAGGTGATTATTCATTGAATTTTAGGAAAGGATGGGAGGATTTCCATTTCAAGAATGGAATTCTAATTCGCTGCTACAACTAAAATAATGGCTTTGGCTAAGGAAGGGTGTGTTAAGAATCCTCATATAGCCATCCATCATACAATCTAGAACCATTCATCTTATGCTTCAACTCTTAAAGAACACAGTAAAGGAAACCATCATCGCATGCTCTCATGAAGTACTGGCCGATCAAGGCATGAAGTACTAATAAAGAAAATCTCATGCCAGTCTCTATAGGCTGGGCTACCTGTGAAGAAATTCATATCTATCCACTATCTTATTTCCCATCATCTTCTCTCCTTCTTATCTACCCACGATATTCTCAATCATCCCCTCTACCATCATATTCTTTGCCAACCTTACTATAAACCATCTTAGTAGATGACGTAGTAGATAAGCATTCGCAAACTCAAAGTATTAACATAAAAAGGAATTTAAATCCAATTGATGATTGATATTACATAGATTTCTTGGGTGTATGAACTGGAGTTGATTGATAGTCAGACCCTCAATTTGAAGAAAACCCCAAAGACAAGTGATAAGGCCCTTCAGAATGAACCTCAGGCATGATGAAGAGACCAGTGAACAACAAATTGAAGTAACTGGTGTTTCTAAACCATATATTAGAAATGCTTCTATAGAAAAAAAACAAAATCCAGAAAATGTACATAAAACAAACCTTGAAGGCAAACCAAGCTTGAATATGGGCTATAGGAACCCTGCTAACCTAAGACAAACCTTATCCATGGAATTCCTGGAGTTTTGACCGAGATCAACTCAGCCCCTACATAACACCCAAAATACCACACCAGGCAACCTGACGATGTTAACTTCAAATCATGTCCAATAGATTTATCCATAAAATAAAGATAATAAGTACGAGGATCATTTTCAGAGTAGTAGGGGTGTTCTGTGTAGATATCTCTTGTTAGAGATATCCCACAAGCTTCCCATGAGGCAGGTAATCTTGCCATAAAACCACAGGAGCCGAGAGTGTGTTGTGTATACAAGCCAAGAGCATCGCTCAAGGAAACATTGAGTTTCAATGCATGCATTACACCAACCTTGAGGGCCAAGTGTCCACCTTTGGCATAGAATTCACCTCTTGTGATAAATGACATTGGAATTTGTTCTATATATAAAATACCTATGGTACCCACCTATGTTTTGAATAACCATCGATTTTAAAATAGGTGCCCTTGTCTAGACCTACTCCTTAATTTGCTAGAGAGTCTCCTTGATTGTTATTGTGTCTTTTCGTATTCATGAGGTTTGTACCCTTAACTTATTTAAGGAGGAAACTAACCAAGGCCCATCGTGTAATGGAGTAGACATTGTTATTCAAAACTCTCCCACCTCGAATATCATGGATCTTGGCTCTATTGGAATGGTGTTGCTGAATGTTGCCCTGTTGGTGTCCTTGTTAGCTAGTAGGACTTGAAAAAGTATGTAATCATCTGAGTGTTTCTTGGAATTGGGTGGGGAGTGGGGATGGGGAAGGTGGTGATTGTCTTAAACATGGAAGTATGGAGACCCAATGGCTCTCTCATAAACAAAGCTGGTGTCCCTGTTAGCTGGTAGGACTTGAAAAAGTATGTAATCATCTGAGTGTTTCTTGGAATTAGGCGGGGAATGGGGATGAGGAAGATGTTGACTGTCTTAAACATGGAAGTACGGAGACCCAATGGCTCTCTCATAAACAAAGCCAACCATCACTAGTCTGGGTATAGGGAGAATATAGAGAAGAGAGTCCCAGGACTCTCCTAAAGTGGTTATCATATTAATAGATAGATGACTTTACCTTGCTCTTCTCTTACAAGATTTTTTTCTACAAAGTAGCCACCTAGGACTTGGACATTACTAATTCAATTTCTAGTTTGATTTTGACTTCCCAAACAGTGGCACATGATAACTTCATAATAAAGCGATCATATTTGAAATATTGGGTTGAGAACTATACTCGGAGTCTCTTCATGAACTATTTAAGTTATCTATGCTTGTTATTGTAAATGTATCTTCCACCTAGCACAAGCTTTAGTTGTAGTTTATTAAATCCACTAGTAATTTCTTAGGTATCATTCACTTGGTTAATTCTCATCTGAGAGCTCAAGTATGGTACACAATTTGATTAGAAATTGTGTATGATGTTAGTATCGAATTTCAAATAATCATCTTACGCACAAATTCTTGAAGTTTCTAAACTAAAAAATATTGAAAGAATAAAATACGTAATCATCCTGGCATCTTATGGAGATAGTTGATTGTATGTCACTGTATCTTGTCAATTGACATTTATTATAAAATTCCCATATTCAGAGTATATGGCCCATCGAATTTGGCCAGGAGTTCATATAGTATTTCACAAACACTACAAGGTATGCCACCAGTAACATTAGAACAATTCAGATTGTTGGCCTATGGACATTCTCACTTTTGAAATAAAAATTCATTTCTGGCAGACAAACATTGCTCTTCCACTTAATCAGTGAGAAATGGATCAAAACATTTGATATACCTCCCTGTCTATTTGAGGGAACGCCACCATCTGAAATATTTCTACTGGAAGATTTTGACCACTGTTGAAATAATATAACAGTGCACTTACAACTACCAATACAGCCTATGGTTTATATGGAAATTGCATCATTCTATTCTCCCCCAGTCACCATAACATTTCATTAATGTACTAAAGAATAATATTGGTTATCCTTTATTTATAAATATGTTGTATTTGCATAATTCAATGCCTAATCCTTATTCTGAAGCATGATGATGTTTCCAATTTTTAGTACCATGTAATCTCATTTTCAATTTCTCCTACCCTTCTTTTCCTAGTTCTAACACCCCAGACATTGCACCTACTCAAAGAACACTAGAAATGTTGCAATCATAATATTCTATGAAACCACATCTCTTTGAGATATTTTGTTAATATATGTTGTGCATCCTCCAGAACCTTGCATAGCCATTTAATGGTATCATGCAGATCTTTTTAGATCAGATAGACCCCTTCATTGGTGCGTATATATGTTATTTTCACTTTGCATGAGTCCAAACAAGTTAACAGATATGGATGTATACTTATTTAGACAGTTGAACTAGCCACCACTGTTGTTCATTTACACCTGCCTTAAATAGACCTGTAACTGCTAACTCACCACCTAGTACAACCTTTCACAACAATTACTAGCCCCGCCATTCCAAGGGTGTCCCTTTCCAAGTAGTAGCTTGTAACAATAATCAAAAGCCAATTTTTTTCCAAACAACAATATCTCGACTTGCTTACATGCCAATGTGTGTACTGGAAATCCATTCTCTCTACTAATACTTGGTAACTTACTAGGTTGGGAGGTAACTATGATTTATAGAACGTGCATCATTCCCATACCTACACTCAAATACACCCATGCAACATGGTTGACCATCCACTTTTAGAGAATCAGGTGATGATATAAATTATATAACACTTCATCATTCTTCATTTGTATCTCGTTGTCTACCACTTGGAGCACACAACTGACTGTATGAAAATATAGATTTACTATTGTTTTGTGTTTGTTACTCATTCGTAAGAAATGTGGTAGATAACAAGTAGGGACTGTGTTTTCATGGTGTTTATTATATGTTCTTATGATATAAGAATGACGGTTAATGAAGTGGTCTCCAATATGCCTACATTTTTAGTTGTTCAAGATTTTCCTTGAACTCAATTTGTTACAATTGAAGAGTTATAGTCATTTGAATAGTACAGTGGTATCAAACATCTCTTGCTTCCTATCAACAATTGCTGTTGGATAGATTTTGAAGGTTTACTCTGTTTGAAGCAAATTTAAATGGCTTGCATTATGGAGCTTATGTTTTGTCCTATCATAGAAATTTCTATGTGAAATAATGTGTCACGTGTCTGGGAAGTGTCATTGGAATCTTTTTCAATGACTTTGAGGTTCCTAAATAACATGGACCTAGCTTATGCAGTAGTAGACCTTTTTATTGCACGAGCTGGTGCAATGACTTGTAGTGAACTTCTAGTCATAGGTAAACCTTTTGTATTGGTAATGTCATGCCTAATCACTATGTACTCTTTACAGTTTTCCTCGATTTACCAATGTGGAATGTTCCATTTTTTGTTTGTTGGATTGTCTCTCAAAGTTAAATGAGTTCTTCTCATTATTGTTATAGTAAATTATAGGAGTCGTTGAAGTGCTCATGAAGTGAAAATATTTTTCATCATCTTTGTTGCTATTATCTCCATATTTTCTTTCAAGTAACAATATACATGCTTTTCTATAATAGAAGACTTCATTTTACTTTGAATTGAAAGATAACAAACAACTTATTTCATTTTTACAAACATTGAGTAACTACTCAAAGTTGTTATGAAATAAGGCTCTTAGCTAATTCTCAATGCTTACCTTTGTTCAACAAGGAACATACATGACTGAAATGATCTCAATTTTTATTTATTTATATGTATTATCTACTATTTATATGGAACTGGGCTCATTGGAAGCTTTAATACTTTTAAATATTGAGTTGTCATATCGCTGGAGAAATTAATATCAAAGGGTAGCCATAGAGGATTTATATGTTATCAACAAAACTAGAATAAACATATTTGAAAATTGACTTGAACACAAAAATATTTAGAATTATACCATTTTGGGTTTAGAAGTGCCTCTACACCCATTGATAATAAATTAACCGAATTTCAAGTGTGCAGCTAAGGAATCTGATTCTAGTCTCAGCCAAGCTTTAAGGTAATCATCGATTGTTAGCATGACATTCACATTAGGCATGAGGATTATTAAAGTTTAATGAAGGTTTTTCCACTAGAAACTCAAGATGACATTAATTTTGATTAAGAATGAGCTTTGGATATTTGTGCAAGCGGCCAAGACAAATAATTTTAGAGTGATAAGGGCTAGATGAAGTGTTAAATTTCCATGAAACTCTACAACTACTAGATGAATAACTGAAAATTGAAACCAGTTTACTTCCACCAAGATGAAGAATCCCTTAACAATTCAAGAGCGAAATTAACACAAACAAATAAAGAACACAGTCACACAAATTACACATTTTTTCTTGGGAAACTCAATTAGGAAAACCCCATCTTTACTTGTTGTAGTATTTTATTGATAGAGTTTGAAAAATTTATTCTCTTACATGGAAATTTATCACACTAATAACAATTTAGTCCCCATGTTGTACTACCTGAACTCACCCTACAAACACACTTGATCCAACTCCTATTCCTGGCAGCCCGCCTGGCCCTATTTCCTTCTGTTGATCTCCACAAGCTAGACCAAATTCTTTACACATAGGTTTCCACTTCCTGACCTGAATTATTTGCACATAAACCTCCCATTCTCTAGTGTAGAGGGCCTCCTATTCTTTAGGACACAACCCCTAACTCCTAGCTAAAGTCTACAAAAGAAAGCCTCTTCCTTTTTTACCAAATGTTAACTTCTTTCAAAGGAGAAAACTAGGGAAGCACAGTACTAAGATGAACTTACCAGGAGAAATGTAGTCATGGGTGCATGGAAAAACTACTGTATAATCCTTTCCTCTACAAGTTTGAACAATTTTGGCAATCCCAAAATTAGCAATATTTGACTCAAAATTTATCCAGCAAAATATTGGTAGATTTTACATCCCTGTGAATAATTGCAGGCAAGAAATAATGAAGAATATATTCTAATTCATGAGTTGCTCACAATGCAATCTTGTACTATGTTGGCCAATCCAAGTCCATGCCACTTCTCTATAATTTCTTCTCATTATTTTCATGTAAAGCATCAAATAAGTTTGCGTTTGGCATGCATTCATACATCAATACATTTGACTTACAATTTGACAAATAAAAATAAAGTTTCACTATAATTGTATGCTTTGGCATGCATTCATAGATCAATATATTTGAATTACAATTTGACAAATAAAAATAAAGTTGCACTATAATTGTATGCCAAATTGTCTCCAAAATGTCGACTTCTTCCTTTATTGATATGTCTAATCCATTTTGCATATTTATGTTAATGTTCATTGTCCATATTCACTTTACTGCTACATTTTCATTGTTTTGCAATGTGACATAATACACCTTGCCTACTCCACCATTTCATATTACATTGTTGCATGTCAACCTCATGTTAACCATTGATATACTTGCACATAATTCTCATATACGAATTTAAAAAGCAATGATTTGTGAACTAAGATATTTTTAAGCCTTTCAAATGCTTTATATCTATATATATATATATATAAATTTGGATTTCACCCATTAAAAATTTAGTTATGACATGCTTCTCAGAGGCATGGGTGAGATAAGTTCTTAAATCGATAAATTCAACTTTCCATTCAGAAATTTTCTCGAAATTTTAATTGAAATCTTCTTGAAAGTTTTCTTCTAAAGAGAACATTGATCATAGAAATTATCTACAAAATTTTTAAACCCATGGCGTTTAAAAAAATACTATAACTCAATGTAAAACTTTTGGGGATTTCTTTTTTAATCAAGATGTTATTTCATCTTGATAATAAATATTTGAGGTTGTTATGTAATATTATGTTTTAGAGTTGTTTGGGACATAATTTTATGAGATCAAATGTTGTAGTATTGACTAGGTTGACCAACGTTGAAGGATATCATCTATGACATTGCTTTCCAGATCAACTAAACTCCCTGGCCACAATGGACAAGCCTTTAAAACGTTTTAACTAGGGTTATATGACTCTTTTTTCCTTCTTTCTCTTTGTGAATGTTGGTCATAGCCTTACATTTAGAGTCAAGGTTTTACGTGATAACTTGTCTGTTGGATTCCCCACCAGGATCTCACCTATTCTTGGTAATTTATCACAATTATCAGCTAGACAAGCTTTTAAAACATTTCCACTAGGTTTGTATGACTCTTTTTGCCTTGTCGATCTTTGTCAATGCTGGTCATAACTTTACAGGTATAGTCAAGGTTTATTGGGATAACTTTCCTTTTTGATTCCCCACCACTATCTCACATATTATTGGTAATTTATCAAAATTATCACCTATTTTCTTAGTTGTTTTCTTCTGGATCTCTACAGTTGTTTATTTGAAGTTCTAGAACACTATATTTGGCACTGAAGAATAGATCCAATATTGATATTCTGTGGAGAATACTCTATTTCTTTGAATAGATTTATTTATTGCTTTGATTCATAGAATTTTGTTTTCTGGTGCACTTACAAGAGATTTAGTTTGGAAACCTTTCATTGGGAAGTCTAGCACAACAATGCACCATAAACCATAATGGCATAAACGGATCACAACACAAAAATTTGATATTTAATAATTTTATTTAGAACTATAACAAAATTGTCTTTTAGTAGTTAAACTAAACAAACTACATGTTAGATATTTCTTTTTTCCTAACAATATATAGCATGTACTTTATAGGTGCCATGGTTGTTGTTGAGTTCAAGGATCATGATGGGAAAAGCTTATTCTATGATGAAGGACTCAGCGATGAAAATAATATTTTCAAAAAAATTGTAGATGTTGAACACAAACATGAAGGTTGTGAGGCATATAGAATGGTAATTCCCACATCATGCAACTTTCCAGTAGATAAAAATCAGAATATAATCTCTTTAACCAAAACACTGGCATTGATTCCAACGAAATAAAAATTGTGTCTTTCTTGTTATGTTGTGATGGTAGAATATAATATTACAATGGATATAATATTACATCTTGCTAATCGTCTTTAATAGGTGTAGTCATTAACTAAGCCACCAACTGGGAATTGCGATTTTAATAAGAGAAAAATAAGTTACTGGCTGTGCTAATAAATTATAAGTACATATTTATTATACTAATAAATATAATACGAACATAAACTTATATATTACTTTCTATAATATATAATGGCAAACCACATCCAAACCATTTCAGAAGATTTGAATTTGAATTGAACCTAATCATTCCCGAACTTGAATTGTGTGACATAGCCTTTAATTGAAACTCCTTGAAGCTGAATTTAGCATCAACTTTCAAAGTTAAGTTAGTGGATATTATCATATAATACAAAAAAATTAGACTTTTAGAATGGATATTGAGTCATTCAAGGTTGGATCTTAAGGCCCTTGACACTTCTTGCTCTTATTGGTCAAGGAAGCTATCATGGGTAACACTTAGTTCATCGATACAATATTTTTTGTATTAGTCTTGTGTTTTAATTGTAATATAAGACACATTACTTTTTATTTAAAGGGAAGCAACATTATGTGAGATTGAAGGGGACAATAATTATAAAGGGAAATCTAGAGTGAATTCTAGCTTGTGTGGAGAGATATAGAATGAATTACATATCGACGTGAAGAAGTGAGGATAAAATTGCTATAGTAGTCAGTCCTTTTTAATCTAGTATCTTCAAGTTTGGAATTTTTTCTAGTGATCAAATAAGTTGGACCACCAATTGATAATCATCTTTGATATTTGAAGTCATTAACTAAGCCACCAACTAGCAATTGTGATTTTAATAAGAGACAAATAAATTGTTGTTTGTGCTAATAAATTATAATTACATCTTTAGTATATTATACAAATATAATAAAAACATAAAGTTGTATATTTTTCTTGTTTAGTAAAATATTTTACAAGACTTTACAAAGTTTTATAACTAATTGAAAGTTTTATAATGTTTAAGGCCTATTTTTTAATGTCTAAAAATTTAAAGGGTGCTAGCTCAATGGAAGAGGACTCGCTTTACAAGTAGGAGGTTGGTGGATCAATTCCATTGTGCCCTGATATCCATATGGAATGGTGGCGATTAGTTTTTGGTGATCAAGGCTCTTTTTCCCATCACCAATGAGCCTATGGTGACATTTTTCGACCCTAACCAAAATATGAAATGGTGATGGTCAATGAATGCCACCATATATACACATCAATAGTGATGACCATGAAAGGTCTGTAACCATAAATCATTTTTGTTGATATGAAATGGTGACAGTCAATGTTCGCCAGTATAGTCATTATTGGTGACAGACCTTGAACGTCACCACAACACTATACTTTTGGCAATGCGGCTTTTGGTGACCGTCAACAAATGTCACCATATATATGCACTAATAGTGATGACCATGAATGATCCATCATAATAAATTGTTGTAGTTCATATGAAATGGTGACAATCACTATCCATCATTATAATTAATATTCATGATGGAACTTTAATGTCACCATAACACCTATACTTTTGGCGATGCCACCTTTGGTGATGTTGATTTTTTGGTAACCAAGACTATGGTCCGTCACCATTTCTCATATGAAATGGTGACAAATGCTATCCATCATTATAAATCATTATTTGTGATGTACTTTGAATGTCACCAAAACACCTATACTTTTGGTGACGTTCAATTTTTTGTGACGAAGGCTCTTTTGACCATCACCAATGAGCTTATGGTGACATTTTTTGCCGCTCACCAATGTCCTTTTTTATTGTGGTGATGAACGAAAATATCATAGATCTGAGTAGTGGGAAGATCATAGTTCACTAAAATTTCATTTGAAGCATAGAAAGTGGAAAAAAATGGAACTACAAGGAGAATTCAATATGATCATATCCCAAAACTATGATGGGGAGTCTTAAGAAGCTGTAGAGGTGTGGTTTGTTAATATCAATAGATACTTTCAAGCCAAATATTATTCTAATGAATTAAAAGATAAATTAACCACATACCAATTACATGGAAAAGCTTCCTTCTAATGGGAAAAAGTCAAAACAATGTATAATTTAAACAATAATAATGTTAATTGGGAGGAATTTCGGAGACCTTTTAAAGAAAAATACTTAAATACACATTATTTTAATTACAAGACCAAGGAATTTCATGATTTGAAGCTGGGCCAAATGTCAATGAATGATTTAGTGATGAAGTTTACTCATTTTTAAGATATTTGTCATATTTACGAAAAGAGAAAGCTAAAGTACAATGCTTTATTAATTTTCTTCCTCTTTCTTTTAAAGAGTAGATTCAGTACGTTAATCACAAAAGAATAGATAATGCCATTAGAACAGAAAAGGAATGTTATCAACAAGCTAAGAAAAGGAATGAAAATATGAAATCATGACCTAATAAAATGGAGAACATACTTTCCTAAGGTGGAAAGTGAAGAAAACCTAGACCTTTTATGTAATTTGGTGAAGGAATTTGGGTCAAAATTTTAGTTACAATATTCATCTAACCCAAAGATCTAAGACATAAACAAAGACCTGGTCTAAATCGATATAATTAAGTAATAAAGTATTTGATGGGAAGGATAAAGAACCCTTAAAAAGTTGGGGTTATAGGGAACCTGCCTTTTACGAAACTATCCTTATAATACAATATATGTGAAAAATCTGTAGAATATTCAAGAGCCCTCCATCGTTAACGACGTAGCCAAGAATATGCCACATATCAACACAACATTGGAAGAGTTCTAGGAAGAGCATCAATCCACAGTGTTGGAGATAGAAGGTATAATTTTAAACCAAGTTGTTTCTGTTTTGACAGATCCTGGTTCTAGTTTGAGTTATATTAGTCCCCAAATTGTAGTAAAATATAAATTAAAGTGGAAAATGCAAAAATATAGCTAGTCTAGTTAGCTACTAGCACAAAACGGAGTTACTATTTGGGTGAAGATTTCCCTTATTACTCTAAATGGAAACCAACCATCTATGAATCTAAATATGCTACTATTGGGCTCATATGACATTATGGTAGGGATGGGATGATCAGAGGGGCACAAACAAATAATGAGTTTTCTTGATAAAACTTTTACCTACACCTTAGACAATGGAGAAATTGAAATTATAAAAGGCATACCAAGGCCCATTTCAGTGTGACAAAGAAAGATTGTTGTGAGAATATGATGCTAGTTGTTTTACATTCAAGTGGAATACTACTCACAAGATAAACAAGATAAACCCTTATTCAAGATGAGATTCCCAGTTTTCCCCCTAAGAGAGAGAGAGAGAGAGAGAGAGAGAGAGAGAGAGAGAGAGAGAGAGAGAGAGAGAGAGAGAGAGAGAGAGAGAGAGAGAGAGAGAGAGAGAGAGAGAGGGAGAGAGAGAGAGAGAGAGAGAGAGAGAGAGAGAGAGAGAGAGAGAGAGAGAGAGAGAGAGAGAGAGAGAGAGAGAGAGAGAGAGAGAGAGAGAGAGGAGAGGGAGAGGGAGAGAGAGAGAGAGAGAGAGAGAGAGAGAGAGAGAGAGAGAGAGAGAGATTGTTATGTGGAATTTTTTATCTACGGAGAAACACAATTTCCCTAGGTGGGTAGCTACACCTAGAAAAACAGAATTAAAGCGTTTAACCTTTTTCTATATAAGATAAATAAGACAAGGGACATACTTGCTATCTTTCACTTTCCCTTTGTCTCCTTTGTATGGGTCCCGTCGCTCTTCTTGAACTTAATCCGCTCGACAAGTACTTGCAATCATAAATAGAAGTTAAAAACAAATAAAAGAAAGAGATCTATATACTATAACCAAATGGAATCGAAAGAATTTACACATATAATAATCATACCTAAAGACAAGAATATGGGAAAAGGTGTAAATAACTTTATTAAGTAGAAGGAAGAGTTACAACCATGAAGTTCGATCCAATGTCACTCCTCTAGCTTGATTTCCATCCAACATCACATGAAAAACACAACACCCCGGCAGCATAAAAATACTTGTTATAATCTCAAAACTCACACCAAAAGTATCTCCTTACAAATTCTCAAAGTCCAGCCCTTGATCACTTAGATGAGTGCTCAATTTATAGGAAAATAGTGGTGGTTTGGTCATAAATGAGGGTATTGAATGGCCATACAGACTTAGAGTTAGTTTCCATGGAAGAAGGGATGAGAGGATAGGAGGTTACTTAACTCATTCCCTATCCAATTTCGAGCTCATAGGAGATCACAAGTGTGGGAATATTCTAAAATTCTCTAAAAGATAAGAATATTCACAGAACCTTATGAAGAATTCACTCAATCTCACCCAACATAGGTCAAAGTGGGCCTAAGTGCACTGAAATTCACCCTTACATGGGCCTACCTATAATGCAGCGCATTTACCCCTGACCAAGGCTATGCTAGTCCCTCAATGAGGCATTTCTAGAGGGCTTTAGGCCAAGAAACGTTCATGGAAGGAGGCATTCAAAGTGACGACTTGTCTAGGGCATGTAGCAACTAGATTAGGATTTGATGAGCCCTAATAGTACTAATCTGAATGTTGGGAGTGATGTGCCCAAATGGATCTGTAACATCTGCCCCCTAAAGAATGATGTCAAAAATGATAATGTCTAGTGATATGCTTTACGATGTGATGAGGAGGTTCCGAAGTGGATGGTGAACTGCATCAATTACAATACATAATATCATAATATTTTGAATTTTTCATGAAATGCCGAGGGAATGCATACCCATTCTTAGCATATAGACTTTTCATTACATGTACATTAATCAAATAGTCATCTACAGATATAGACCCAAGATAGGATGATCGTTTGTGTAAAGCCATCGTACAGATGATTTAATACTCTCCTAAAATCACAGCCTGGATGGATGAAACTAGATCCGGGGTCTTCTATCTCATTCAATCATTCACTCCAGTACAAGTCTAACCATGTGAAAATGTGATTTGAAGTTGAACATGGGAATACATCGTCTGATTACTAGCCAATTATGTAAAATGTTAATAGATATGAAAGAAATCATCGATAATGATAATGATCTTCAAGGAACTACAATACATTCTGCATGGTTTGAATATATGTTTTGATGTTGAACACCATACAAAGTCTTTTGGTCAAAGGCCAATGATGTCAACCTATCGCTGGAAGTGACAAACTTGCCATTGATGTATGCAAGCCTCAAGGTACTGCAAGGGTGTTTCTAAGTCAACTTATTGGATAATGTGTTGATGTTGATAAAAAACGACTCATCGCAGGAGGGCATTGATGTATCCCACATCAATGACACAGAACAAGTGTAATGATTTTTGAAGACGAAATGTGACTGACAACATAAGTTTCAAGAATGGCGGTCATGAAAATGAAGGTTTATGATTATTGCAAAGGATGAATTTTAACTAAGTGTCTTCACTTGAACATGTCCGTGACACTGAATGAATTTGCAGCACTAACCCAAAATCAAATTAATGGATGGTATGATAGACCATAGGTGTGATAACCATCAAGTAGATAACCCAAGCCAAGTAGTCATAGTGATGAAGTGAAAGTGTCATGTTGAAGAGCCACCTGATGCCATAAAGTGGTTTAGCCCTTTTCCCATTTTCCCCAATCATTGCTGACGAGTACCTCTTTATTTTTTATCAAGCTTGAGGAGGATAACATATGCTTGTTGTGTAATTCCACCCTTCAGGTGAATCCATCAGTATGTGATGTTTTAACGAGTCTAGCGAAGGTGAAACTCGGTCTTGTCATGATGGATAAGTTTGTTGCTATTTGATGTTTTAACGAATTTAATGACAATGGTAACTTGGTCCTTTTAAGTTTAGAGAGTTTGAAAAGGGACAAAAAGAAGACTCCATAAGTTCTTTTTTGTAGGTTTGTCTCACAAGTCTGAAAATGTGTAAAACAATACAAGAGAGAACCTATTAACCATGTTTGCTAAACATATTCCTTTTTCGTAAATAATCTATCTGATTCTGGAAAAGGGTTAAACTTATACTAAGTACATGTCGTTTCCAATCCGTTAACGAGCTGAAAAGGACAAGCGCTCAGCAA
Organism: Pinus tabuliformis; assembly: GCA_031772625.1. NCBI lineage: Eukaryota > Viridiplantae > Streptophyta > Pinopsida > Pinales > Pinaceae > Pinus > Pinus tabuliformis. The sequence goes on along the minus strand of CM062804.1, from coordinate 817,841,423 downwards.
TCTTTTCATATTTTGAGAGTCTACAAAGAGCTTAAAGAGGACTCCACTTTCAGGAACAAGTGGTGTCTAGGATAGAGACTGGTTCCAGTGATGTTGGAACTTCTCAAAACATGTTGATCTATGTCAAGAGGCTGGCTAATAAGACCACTAATTGCAATTATTCCTCAATAAGGGTAAAACAACCAAGTGAAAGTGTATGATCGGCCAAGCAGATAGTTACGATGGAAGGAGAATAACCAAGGCTCATCTGACGAAAGTGGCTGATAGAATGGCAATCACGAGGGTTAAAATGGAGATGGGTTCATTTTTACACAAGCTTAAGCCATAGGGAACTATTCTTGGATTCAGTTTCATGTTTACTACACAAGCTTGAACCACGGGGAACTATGCTTAGATTCATTTTTATATTACACAAGCCTCAAATGAAAAACTATGCTTGGATTCAGTTTCATGTTTAGACAATCTTGAAACGAGAAACTATGCTTGGATTCAGTTTCATGTTTACATAAGCTTGAAACAAAAAACTATGCTTGGATCCATTAACATGCCCCCAGCATGATGACCCAATTCTAGGTGCATGACCCCCAAGCTTCATTGCATTCACCTAAGTAGACTACTCGTGGCTATCAGTTGGGTGGAATGAAGGTTCATTTACAATATCAAGTGAAAGACTCAACTGGGATTTTATGAGATCTAATCAAAGACTCGAATTGGAACTTTTCTCCAGGGGACCTTGTTTCATTTTTTAATGAGCTTGACACAAGGCAAGGAAATCTTCTTAGATTCCTTGTTTCATTTTTTAATGAGCTTCACACAAGATTAGGAATTCTGCTTAGATTCCTTGTTTCAATTTTTAACAAGCTTAACACAAGACAAGGAACTATGCTCTGGGACTTGTTTCATTTCTTAATGAGGTTGACACAGTAGAAGAACTATACTCATTTTCCTTGTTTCATTTTTTGACAAGCTTGACACAAGACAAGGAAATATGCTCATACCCTTTGTTTCATTTTTTAATGAGGTTGATACAATACTAGGAACTATCCTCATATTGCTTGTTTCATTTTTTAACGAGCTTGACACAAGACAAGGAACTCTTCTCATAGACCTGTCTCATTTTTTTAATGAGTTTGACAGAGTAAAATAACTATCCTCATACTCCTTGATTATGATGCATAAGAGGTCATGACTTCCAAGAGGTTCTCATCATATGGGAGAACAATGCTCTGGAAGGGATACGTAGCAAGGAATCCATTAGAGATCTGGTTCTAATGCCCCTAGTACACACTACACAACATCACTCAATTGATCGTCAGTTGATGTAGGCATGGAATGGGTTACCACATAATTGACCCATGGCAGGGAAGATACCATTGGTATAAAAAGACCATTTAGGGAACATGGTTGACTGGAAGTTATATTTGGACTGGGAAATGAAAGTTGTTTAATTGTGACAATTCTGCCTTCATGCGGGTAACACATCACTCGAAAGAGTGTTGAAACAATAGCTCCCATATCATAAAGATAGTTGCTACCAAGAAGTAAATTGTAATCAAAAGGGCCTAGGACTACCATCACATTGAGATAAACAATTTTTCCTCCCAATGTAATAGGCAACTAAGGAAGGACCCTAATGGTTGACTAGTTCCTTTGTTAAAAGCCAGCAAATTCTAGATAACAGGCACAAGTGGTGGTGAACTAAGTAATTCCCAAGCAGTGGAGGAAAGGAAACTCACTAATGCACCTTCATCTATAATAGTTCCTGATACAACCATAATACAAACATGTACTATGATCTGGAAAGGCACATAAGAAGGAAGACGACATCTTGCTAGGTGATTCCAATCAAAGGAAGTGACCAGACTACTTGGAGGGAATACCGTAAGAATGGGAGAATTACCCCCTTTAGTGACGAGAACAGGAGAATTTTCTTCCTGTCTTGATGGAACATGAGGGTTCCCTCCAAGCTCATTGTAATCCAAAGAAATGAAAAGAACCTAAGTTGTATCATACTCACTCTCTACGAGAAAGGTATGATTAGCTGAAGGTGAAATCGGGTCAAATATTTCCTCGACCTATGATTGGTCAGGTATAGACTCATGGAATTTACATTCAGAGAGAGTGGGTTTGACCGATGGTTGATTTAGGTTAGTCACTTCATCACTAGTTAAGGATTAAGGGAGAGTATCCTGTAACAAGATGGAAGTCGTTGAGGAGAAGGACAATTATCCAACACTTTTTTGGCTTCATCCAAATAGGGAAAAAGGTGAATGGGGTGATTCCTTTCACATAACCTATAGGAAAACATAACTTTACCCTCCTTTCCAAGAACTTTACTACCACAAGTTAATGGTGTGTCAACAACATGATATCCAGAAGTTGATGACACAGGATGATGTGAACAGGTAGACCATTCTTCTAACATCTGAGGAATACCATAACAATTTTGAAGAAGATGGTATCCTGTATAAAGTTTTCGTGGATATCGAACTTTGTGAGGCTTATTGGACATTTTCTCATCAGAAGTTGTGTTCAAAGAAATGGTTGCTTGGTTTTCCCCCTGCTGAATTTTCTTCTTCTTCCCTTTATTCTTCTTCTTAGCCAGCACGTTACTAGTGTCAATACTTTCACCAGGAGGAGAGGAAGAATGGGAGGAAGAAAAAACCAAGGAAGAAGGCAAAGAGTCTACTTTAGGATCAACTGGAGGTTGATTTTTTCTAGTTGGAGGAGTACTTGATTGAAGAGAAATAATGAAATTTTGGACCAACAAGGCTGAAAAAAACCATACTGGAAAGCCAACGGCAAATCTCAGAAGGGACAATGTAGCCTTATAAGGAGCACCAATATTTTCGAAAGGAGGAAAAGGACTAGGATTCCCATCAAATGGAATTACTTGATCGGTGGACTCCGGATTTGTTGCCATATGTTTCAACCTAAGATCAACTAAGGAGTGACGTGGTGGATGTTATCCAAGGTCAATTAATTTTATTTAATAAAAGTAACATAACAAAACAAAAGAGGGATAATCTAGGCAAAGGGATTACCAAGCAACTATGAACTGCAATATACTACCTCAGTAAACCAAGCACTTAATATACGTGGAGGAAATCTCCACGAATGTTGTGTTCGGTGTATCATAGTCTACAAGGCAGCTGACTCGGTTACCTATGGATGGAGGCCCAATCCATGTTAGCGCTATCTAATGCAAAAAGGCATAGTGAGAACATTCCTTTATACTTTTTGTATTGTAACACCACCCTATATACTCGAAGGTACATGGACGAGCTACGATATACTCATGTACATGGAATGAGGTATCACACTCGGAATGGATCGCAAACAAGTTAGCAACAGCTGCTATGTTTTATGATGTCGGAACATGTGTCTAGCCTATAACCTCTAAATGTTTTGCATTAGGTGATAATGCTCCATTAGGTTAATTGAGGTTAATTTTAAGTTGATCTTGATTAAGATTTTTACTTTTAAGGTTCACCACGTGATGTCTTTAGAATTCCTAGAATGCAACTCTCATGATAAGCATTATTTTCATTCAATTTGAACAATGAAAACCTTAGCTAGTGTGGATAGAGCAATCAGATTCTTTTAATCAAAAAACAAAGAGGATATCTAATGCAATTTCCCTAAACTATTCCTATGAGCACACACAAAAAATTTCAATGCACGATGCAAGTTTTTCTTTTCAATTCCATTAATGTTAAGATGGAAAAAAGGAAACTAATACACATACAATCATAAATATTTTTACAAGAACGAAAACTTTACGACAGTTCCTTTTCAAAAAAAATGAAGACATTTAAGACACTTTCTTTCGAGCAAAGATTAATCGAGTATAATCTAACTTTGAAAATGAATTGATAGTGATAAAGAAATCATTTAAGAAACACTAACCAATCAAGGTCAAAGTAGCAATAGGAAGAGAAATATAAATTGATTTCATAGACACAACAAGGGATGCCTTTGCATGTTGCCTTGGGAGAAGTAGCCAATACATGCAAATTATTTTTTCTCAGTCTTGGAGGGAATGAGTCAACCCAACTACACATGCAACAGTCTGTTAAGTTGAGGGGAAAAAACACGCATTTTTGGGATGGAGCTAGGTTGGCTACCCTGAGGGATTGTGTAATTTCTGGGCAGAGTAGCTAAATGTTGCCTAGAATTGCGCAATTTCTAGGTGGAGCAGTCCTGCTAGTGGGAATTGCGTAATTTTTCCAGTGAACAGTGACAGAAAGTTTTGCGCAATTATGGAGTTGAGCAGCCTTCCAGATAGGATTACACAATTTCTAAAGGGAAGGTTGGTTACCCTCTAGAATTGTGCAATCCCTTGAGGGATTTTCTCAGCCTGCAGTTGGACCAAGTCTGAAGAAACAACCTGCAGCTGGACCAAGTCTGAAGAAACAACCTATGTGGGGAATGCAACAAGATCTTATGCACAGGTTGGCATTCTGCAAGAAAATTACTGAAGCTTGTGTACTTGACGAAGCAAGACATGTTGTTGTAAGAGGTTGATAGGGAGGCTCAAAAATGAAGATAAGGAAAAATTTTGGAGGGTGGTTGTAGCCTCTACAACACTTGGCGACACAGTGGTAGAAATCCAACTCACTGAATGGACCTTATTTATGAAAATAAAGTCTAACACCTCCAGAAGTATTTTTCAGTTCTCAATTCGTCTTCGTTTCAACACTTGCTGGATTGTAAGATATAGCATTTGCTAAGCACTTGGTCGATTTACGCACATTCCAACCCAAGGAAACATAGTTGTTTTGATTGGGGTTGAGGGGTACATTGGTGCACAAGCAGTATAGTCATCAGAGTATTAGTTTCATCTCTGGTGTTTCTTTGTTGCTAGCAGGCCTAGACAGTACCCCAACAGAGTCACGTAGGAACAAAAGCATCGCTCTGCTACTAGTGATCCTAGTCAGTACCGTGGAAGAGTTACTTGCATCACCTCTCTGCGCAGGAAGCCTTTCTCTTCTTTCGCCTTATTCACTTTTTTTATTTTTTTATTTTTCACTTTCCATTTTTTTCATTTTTTCATAACTTTGGATAACACTTATTCGCTTCATAGTATGAAGACGGATCCCAACATATTAAGAGCAGAATAGGTTGTTCCTTCAAAGATGTAGTTTATGTATACCTCTGACATTCTTGTTAAGGTCTTCCCCCTCACCTTACTCTACTTGAATGTGCTACCAAGGGTTAACCCAAGAACACCCAACTAGAGTAGGTGACACTAGTTAGTGCGCAAGCATTGTGTTTTCACCAATGTTCACTTCGAACAATATGTATTTTCTATCTACATATCATGGACTAAACATGAAAATTTCTTCATATAGAGCCAAGATGATGAATAACCAAGTAGTGATAGCTACATAAGGCCTCCTGTACTGTACCCATCTTGTTTCAAGAGTCATGCATGGTTTCATGCAAAACTAACCTACAGAAAATAACAACCAAACAAACCAAAAAGAAAAGAAGGAAGTAGAACCAAATGTGAAAGTAAATCGGGTAAGAAAACAAACACACAAATCGATAAGCAAACATTCATGCAAGCAAATAACTCAAAAGAATACACTACTCTTACTCCTAAGCTAACAGTGCATGGGTCATCTCATGTGAAGTGATACTTCAAATGCAGCCACCACGCATTGGTTGACCCCATGTCAGTGAAGGCATGGTTCGTGAACAAGATAGTTGTGCAAATCAGCAGATGTCAAACATAAAAAATGAAGACAGACACACTTCGAGCTTACCAGTTTCCACAGAACGAAAATGAGTGAAAGTCCATGACATGTAGTCTGTCGACATACCATGATGCAGTGTGACACTACCTGTATATGTTAAGCACATAGATACTCTTGATTGTGACATAGAAGCACATGTGAGGAAGGTAAACTGCTTACGTTGTGCAAGTGTGCTTGCTGAGTAAAATTCCTCCAATGGATTAGCGATGGGATCATGTAGTTCGAAGTGAGGAAGTGAAATATGAGTGTGATATTGTTATTCAATACATATAGATTAGTGACAAGGACCTTGCATGTTTGAACAATTTCATGATTAGAAGTGAAACCAACCTCAGGACAATGAGGGACTGACATAACCATCAGCTTGGGTTGAAGTGCCTCAACAGTCTGCGGGGCTTCGACTTCATTGATAGATGGATCATCGTAGACCATTTGCTTAGACGAATTAACAATGAGTGAATCAACATCATAATCAAATGATGAGGTAAAGAGATCACGACAACCAAGATCATAAAACTCAGGATGTTGGTCATCATCCTCATGATTTGATGAATCGCAAAGAGAGGTAGATGAGAAGCAAGAATGTTCATCCTCTATGTTTTTGGAAAAGATAGATGAAAAATCAAGTGAATGTTGAAAGAATGATTGGTCATGTCCATTGTTAGATGATGGCAAAAACATCTAGTGTGTCATGCGAATGATCAATAATGGGTGTGCCCATGGACAAAGAGACACATGAAAAATCTAGGATGGCAGGATCACCAAGGAGGTCAAGAAAAAACAAAGGATGTACAGACAGACAGGGATGGTCCTGTGCTTCCAGTGTACGTTCAATCTCCCAGTCATACTCTTCGTGAATGACAATGCATGTTGGTTGTGCAACACCAAATCCATTGATAGATTGATCCTCATTAAAAACAGGTGTAGAGTCTAGAACGAGAGAACACAAGATAGTGAATTCTTAAGGATGATTAGAATACAAGGACGGAGGTTGAGGTATGAAATACATGTGAAAAACCATGGGATTCCTAGCCAAGCTTGCTTGAAAATCAGAAGGAGCGATGTCGGGAGGGTGTGACGGTTGAACAGATGTGTGTTCATGCTCTCCCACATCACTCCGCGATGGTGGAGCTGTTTGATGAGGGGACAATAGATAGTCACTTGTGACAGTGACCGTGTCCATATGTGATTGCAAAACTCCATCATCGAAGTATGCTGAGTGGGGTTTGAGATTGAACTTCTTCTTAATGTTGATGGATTGGATAAGGAAATATTCAAATCTATCCACGAGATACTGAAATTTCATCTGACTTTTCGGGGCTTTAAACATGAATAGATGGAATTGCTCCAAAAACGCCATAGGTGATTCATGCGGGATCTTCCATTTCTTTAACAAATTTTTAGCAAGTATTTCAGGATCAAAATTGTGGAAAGCAAATTCAATTATATCAATGAACTACTTGAATGAGTGCATAAAGTTATAAGGTAGTGTGCCACAACGTTTTGATGGGTGGTCACAAAGTGTGTGTGCAAGCAACGAATAGATCTCTGTTTCATTAAAATCTTCCATGCCCTCCATGAGAACATGGAAGTCATATAAGTGCTCAGGCCAGGCAACTTTTCCTTCACCATCATATGTGATTTCTGACAAGTGATCCCATAACTCCCTCTTGATGTGAAAGATATGTCTGTTGGACAGACATTTCAGAAGGCAAAATATAACAAACTCCATGATAGAAGTGCAAAGAATCAAAGTAGATGATGATGGATCATCTTGTCATTTTGCCCACCTTGTCGCACTAGAAATGTTGATGGTGTTGGACCCACCAACATGTGAGGGGATCTCCCTTGTAAGAAGTCCCAATGAGACCTCAGACTGTTTGGTGTAGGAGTCGTAGCAGTGGGTCGTATGGTAATGCCTTAACTGCGATTTAGCACAGAGGCATGTAAGATGTCCCTGTTGGTAGCAAGGGTGTGACAACTGCAGTAAGTCAAGGAAGGTGCATGAGAGGTTCTAAGAAAGCATGGGTGAGGTGAGAGTGCCCTTTGGAAACCTATAATAGTATGCGGCTTGGAAGGGAACCCACGAGTGAAGATGCATCACAAACTGGAAAGAAAGTTAGCAAGCAATCAAAAGTGATCGTTCAAACAACAACACATTCCAGAAAGATTCGTACATACTTATACATAATAGTCCATACATGCATTCATAACCAAACAATATATATGTCATTTAGAGTAAACAAGATAGCTGGAAATTAGTATAACATATGCATGAAACATGTTGGCTCTGTTATGTTACGAAGTGTAAGTTCTAGTCATACAATACATCCATGTCCAACCACCAGTTCCGATAGTGGATTGTGACAGGCACAACCACATTCTCCTCTAAAGGGATATACTGGCTATGTGCAGTGGAGAAGCCAAGGCGAATTACAATATTGTCCAAGATTTCTCTAAGATACTCCTATCGAGGCTTGGCTAACCAAAAACCTCTATAATGATTTATGAGGGACTCTTTATAGAAAAGGGTGCGGTGGCCCTTGATATTCCCCTTTGTGACAGTTCATCTACCCTCATGACTCTTCATCTACTCTATGACTGTTATATCCAACTATCGACACTTGAACTTCCACTTTATTAGACATTACATTACAATGCACATGTACCCATGTGAGACAAAATGGCTTGAGCAAGCAGTGCAAGACATCACTAACACTTCGACCATTGTTGTGAGACCAACTCTTTGCAATGGTTGTGATGGTCGAAGGTGGTGAGGTAACGCCAAGCTTGGTTGTCTGTGATGGTGTCCCTATGCTCAATGGCAACATCTCAATGAAGCAAACTCTTGCCTTCATTGCATTTGGGTCCATTGATATGGCTCCTTTGTCCAACTCGTCTTATAGCATGCGCATGGTCTTCTTGGTGCGAACGGACTGAAAAAATGTTGATGTATAGTGTCTACGCTGCTCTCCAAGGATATGCTGGTGGTTATGCACATCAACTTGTCAAAGTACATGTTAAGCTCCATTCGGACTTGCTTGTTGTCTTTTCCTCGGTGAGTGTGCCGAATGGGTGGGATCACATGTGTGCGCATAATGACATGCATGCTGCTGCATTCCCTTGCATGCAATTAACAACACTACTCACCTTGTCTTCTCCATGCCAGCTGTTGGGATGGATCTATAACTTGTATGGGTGCAGTTTCATCCGTGAGTGCATGTTGCACCCCTTGTTCTACCTGTTCCTGCTACAGCTCATTCTCTCGTCTATGCAGCTCTTGTTCTTCCTTGAGTTGTTGCTTCAATATAGGTAACTCCTTCTCTATTCCATTCTCTACCTTCATGCAATCTTCATTTCGTGCCATCACCTCATAGACTGAGTCTCCAAAGTTTCTTTCATCACAAGTGGATCTCCTTGAGATTGCAATTTTGTTCCGCCTTTGTGTTCTCAACAACCTTCCTCTTACGTTCGTTCCATCTGGTATGCCTCCTTCAGCTGTTGTTGATGGTGTTGCTTGTTGTGATGGTATTGCCCTCATATCATGATGTCTTCATGGATAGGCAAGTTCATAGACACTTTATCAACTACATCCCCAAGTGTGCTCTAAATGGTTTCCTCAACTCTGTTCTCCTGTAAACCATTGTACCTATGCTACTAAGAGGCAGATGAACACCTGCGATACCTAGAGACATGGCAACACTCATGGCAATCAATATGTCAATCATAAACCAAAAAAAAATTGAGAATTGACTTGCAACATACCTATGTAACTGATCATGGACATTACGCAATTCCCGCCGAGAGGTCAGGAGACTGATTGCCAAAACTGCGTAAGGCATAGTCTGGGCTGTCAAGAGGGTGATTGACTGTTGGAACTTTGTAATGGACAATCCAGCCTCACATGCTGAGGACTGAAATTGCGCACAGTAGTGGCATGCAGCTAGCAAATTTGATTGCAGAGTTTCTGGGGTCAACACGACACTGCCTCCAAGAATTTCGCAATGCAAGCATGGAGGTCAGTGCCTGGCTAGACTTGTGCAATTTCTAGAGGGAAGGCAGAGCCTTTGTTTTTGGAAATGTGCAGTGCTAGTTGAGTAAGGCATAGTTCAGGCCAAGGTAGCCTAGTCTGGCTAGTGGGCGACTGGAACATGAGAAGTGTGAATGCATGATGAGATGAGTGCCAACAAGAGTGAATGATCATTCATGCAAACATCAAGTGCAAGATTCAGAAAACGGGAAGGCATGCATGTGTGTGAAGCGAGTCATTGCAACGATGACCATTTGTGCAAAACAATGTCATGCATGTGAAAACAGTGACATGCAAACAAACAATGAAATGACGCTTATACAAGATAACGTACATGAAAATGATAGTAAATGCTCACTAAAATCATGCAGACGGCACTCACACGAACCGATACACAAAAAGCGACAGAAACGCAATGCAAGATATGAAAAGCGAGCTTACCCAAAAAGAGCTGAGTTGAATGTGTCGTCAACTCCTAGATGCAATGTGGAATGTCAGAGATGCAAGGTTGATGTGAGGAATGAGCTCTGCAACATCCGGTTGATGCGTTTCGATAAGATCGTGGTTGTGATGCGCATGCCACAAATCTAGGAAAAGCGACACTTGGTGGGAGGTTTCTCAAATGATCCTTGCATATAACCTCTAATTGCCAAAAATAGATCCTTGAATCAAGGGATTCCTTTGCATGTTGCCTTGGGAGACACAATCCATGCATGAAATTAGTTTTCCTCGATCTTGGAGGGAACCGGTCAACCCAACTGCACATGAAACAATCTACTGAGCTGAGGGGAAAAAATGTGCATTTCTAGGAGGGAGCTGGGCTAGAGCCGACAGGGATTGCCTAATTTTTGGGCAGAGTAGTTGATTGTTGCCCAGAATTGCACAATTTCTGGGTTGCGTAATCCTTCTAGGAGGAATTGTGCAATTTTTCCAGTGAACAATGACGTGCAATTTTGCACAATTCTAGAGCCTGGCAGGTTGCCAGACAGGATTGACCAATTTCTGGAGGGATGGTTGGTTACCCTCTAGAATTGTGCAATTTCTTGAGGGATCTTCTCATCCTATAGGTGGACCAAGTACCAAGAAACAACCTGTGAGGGGAATGGAACAAGCTCCGATGCACAGGTTGGCATTCTGCAAGAAAATCATTGAAGCTTGTGTACTTGATGAAGTAAGACATGCTGTTGTGAAAGGTTGGTACGAAGGCTCCAAAATGAATCTAAGGAAAAATTTTGGAGGGTGGTTGTAGCCACTACAACATGCCCTCAATAATAAAAAATTTAATATATTTCTCTTTCAAATTGTAGACCGTTAAAACTTTGTCTCCAAAAAATCATTAAAAATCAATCAAGTAACACAAACTCAATGTTGGAAATAGGCTTTAGGCTCACAATGCATCATGACACATAAATGAAAGCGAATCTCAAGGAAAACATATATATATTTTTTGACACTCAAAGAAAACACCAATATACGAATGTGACATACAACTTTTCAATGCACATTACTCACTGCATGAAAAATGTATGCACTAGTTTCCCAACTAATGGTGATTCACACTCTCCAATCATACAATACAACATATTCTCCACTCAACACACTTAAATCACCATAACTAGCATGTAATTTAATGTAAAGAAACTCTTACGAGGAGTTTCAATGCACTTACTACTTCAATGCACAAAGAATAAAATATGAATGGGATACATGAAAAATCAACCAACACATCTATAAACAAGAGTTTTATCTTAATTTATTACATCATCCCATATATTATAAGGAGATTCGACCTACGGTTCAATACAAATTTCACCATAGTCCATTCATCACACAAATATCGAACACAAAGAGTTCAAATTAACGAAGCCAATTCAATGTGCATGCGAATGGTGATACTTGTACAACTTTGTCTCAAAATTTTGCAACCCATATCTCTCAATTACTGGCATAAGGATCTGAAGATGAAGAGACTTCAATGTAGAATCAATGTGATTCAATGTAGCATACACTCTACCAATACATTCAATACTCAAACTAACACTAATTCCAATGCACCATATCCTTTCAAGTAGGAATGAAGCTATGAAATGTTATATGCAATGTGCACAAACCCTCAAGCATCGTGTATAGTGCATAGATATGGTAAGAGAGTTTATTAACCAATACATGAACCAAAATTTTAAATTTCTAAGAAATTCCAATATACAGGTGTGTAGGAGAGGTAGTTTTTGGTAGATGAACTGATATTTATTGTCAGAGGAGTTACAAAGTGTTATAGGGAATCTATGATTGCAGATAGAAGTATATTACCTAGACCTATTGAATAGGTCTAGAACAACAAAATGAAAATAATATAATATTTCCCTTAACGTAATTAAATAATGGGATGAGGCTTACCTAGAATCCGTCGCAAGCTTCACTCTCCTCTTGTCTTGTATGTTCCAATCCTAGCTTTTATCACTATAATTAGAACCTACACATTCAATAAAAAAACCAAAGATCTATGACATCCATCTAGCATAATCCAATTACTTTATTCAATGGATCAACAAGGCATCCAAAAACATTATAGTAAATATAACATCACATATAGGAAAAAAATGTACTCTTTGTATTAATAGAAAGTTGAGAGAGTTATAACCAAATATAGAAGTTGATCTTGTAGAGAACTACCCAAGTTGACTTGTCCTTACTTACCATAAAACACACCTATATGTCAACATAATGCATGAAGATAATTACTCGCTTAGGTCCAAAGCAGCAACGTGAGGGCATAATCAATCTCCAAATGCCAACACCTAGCTTGTGGATGGAAACAAATATAGGTGAGGGATGTAGTTTAGGAATTCTTATCCATTTACCAATCTAGGGTTGAGATACACTTTATATGGGAGGATGAGCCTAAGGGATAAGAGGTGAAATCTCCAAGGTAGGATTATATAGAATTCAAAGTCCTTATCTAAGGTAAATGGTTGGAACAACCTCTTGAATCTTATGGAAGAGGAAGATTCAAGATTTTTTTTATTTTTCCTGAATTTCTAGGATCAACGCACCCCCAGCAAGGTAAAATCTACTAGTGATCAATGCAGGTCCATGGAAGGTCAAACTAATGGGTAACTCTAGTCTCTAAAGGGCCAGGGTGCATTAGGCATTAAAAGCATGGAAATGAAGCAGTTAAGATCAGAAACTTGGGGGTTTGAGACAGTCATGCTTAGGGCTATGTGTAGGGATGATGAAAAGGTGTTAAAGGATGTGAATTGATTTGGTTTGAAGGCTTATTGACCAGATGTGACAAAATGACGTATTACTGATTGCCCACTAAAGCAGAAAGTCAGAAATGACAATTGATGACTGAGGTGCTTTACCTTGTCACAAGTGATGATCAAGAAAAAATTTTAGGGGCTAATGTTTGCCCAGTGGGCTAATTTTCCATGATTTTTCACAAAAATGATTCACCAATTTCCAATTTTTATAATAGATGATTCACCCAAATTTTAGAATATATTTACCTTAAAAATAACTAACATTATATAGAGACTATACATAAAGTCATTATAAATTTGAATAATTTTACAAATATATCAATAAACATTTTATAGTTTCCATATTAGGGATTAGTGAGATTTGCCAATGTTTTTAAACTTCAAGAAAATTTTCCATCGTTAAAATTTTCCTTTGGAGGCATACCCATGTTGAGCCCATACGATAACATTACATGTACAATCATCAAGAAGACATGTCCACTAATGAAAAAGGGTGGACCCATGCTTGGATGACTATCTGTATGATCATGTCCATCATACATTTTGATCTTGTACTAATCCCGAAATCGCTACTGGATCAATGAAACTAGATCTAAGCTCTTGAATCTTATTCACATGATCATCCAATGTATGATTATAACCATGTGAATTAGTGAACTAAAGTCGAACATAGTAGAAACCATATGATTACTAGCCAATGATGTAACTCATTAATAGACTCGAGAGAAACCACTGATGATGTTAATGGATCTCAAGGTACTACAATACAATTCATATGGTGTGAATGAATGAGTTAAAGTTGAGCACAATGCATAATTTTCAGTCGAAGGATAATGATGTAAATCGGTTGTCGAGAGTGAGGAACTTTCCATTGATGTATTCAAGAACCAAGGCACCAAAGGGATGTTTCTAAGTCAATTTCCTAGATAATGAGCTAATGTTAACAAGAAGCAACCCATCGGAGGAGGGCTTGGATGTATCCCCCATTAATGACATGAAATGGTTATCATGATCTGAGATTGAATGATCAAAATTATGCTGATATGGAACTGGATCAAGAATGACAGACATGGAATGAAGGCTTAAGATTATTGTATCATATATTGATTTAGTGACTTCTCTTGAACATATCGACAACACTGAATGGATTTGTTAGCATTGAACCAAAACCGAAATCGAAGGATTTGATAAGGTATGATGAACCAAAAGACAAGTAGATTTCCCAACGCAATAGCCACAGAGATAAATTGGAAGAGTGTCATGTTCAAGAATGACTCACTACCATTAACAAGTGGAGTACCCTATTTTCCCAATTTCCCCAACCATTACTCGTTAGTACCTCTTTATTTTTTACAAGCTTGAGGAAGATAACATATGTTTGATCTATAAGTTCATCCTTCAGATGAATCCCTGTGAGAAATTTAAATGAACACAAAGAAGGAGTGGTTTGGTCCCATCATGTTCGATGAGTCGATCGTTGTTTGATGTTTTTACGAGTCCAACGAAGGTGAAGAATGAAATCTTTTTCATTTTTAGAGAGTTTGCAAAAAAGGAAAATAAGAAAACTCCAAAGGTTCCTTTTCATAGATAGTCCCTTTAGTCCGAAAGGCATAAAATGATACCCAAGAGAACCTCTTAGCCATAGTTGACTAAGGTATTATTTTTCATAAGTAATCTATCCCATTTCGGAAAAGGGTTAAACTTATAATGAGTACATGTCTTTTCATTTAATTTATCAAGTTCAAAAAGGAATGTGCTCAAAAATATTTTCATATTTTGGGATGCTAAAAACTGATGAAAGAGGACTCTAGGGGATTGCTTTTTCTTGAGTTTACATAGCCCAAAAAAGTGATAAAAGTGTGCTCTTGGTCAAAATGATCTATTTCCCTTCAAAACACGACAAAATCTGTTAAACAGTTTTCAACCTATTCAGAATGCCATCAAAGAGATAAAAAACACATGTTACATGATAAAACAAAACCATAACTAGTTCAAACCATGAAATATTAATAAAATAATGGGAAAAATGACTATAAATAACCAAAATGACAATTCATTTTTACCATTTCAAATTCACCCTTTGATGTTAGAGCTCTGAGTACTTTTTATGCTCAATCTTCTGCAACTGAATGAGATTAATCGGTGGACCATTCTAGGCATCGTCACTTCTAGGTATGAGCTAAAACCATTATCTTTCATTTCATAGTTTAATTTTGTGATTTAATGCACATTTTCATAATTTTTGGAGGCCCTAGGGCACTAATTACTCACCCTAATATCAGTGCACCGCTAGAAGATCAGAAGGTGTGTTGATCTCGGAGGATTTTCACTAGGAGGAGCATTGCAACACATAGTCCTCGCTTACGAGGGTGTGTTGAGTGAAATTCCCAATTTGTTTCACTAGTTCCTCTATAAATTTCTCAATTTTTTTCATGGAAAGGTTCCTAATGAGTCTCCTTGTTATGTTTGAGGACTTCATCGGAACAAAATGCCTCTGATATGGAGGGAAATAGAACATGAATAACAAGATATGAATGTAGGAAATAACCCTTCTACAATCCAGGCATTAAGAGGTTATGGACTGCTAAAATTCTTCTAGGTTCCTGGAATGAGGCAACAAATGGAATTACTAGAATATCTTGTACATGCATGGGATGTTTAGGCTTAGACATTTGGAATAGGATCACATCTACTTGAGATACAGGTTGAGGAAATATATTTTTTGACTCGTTTATCTAGAAGAGGTGCTCATGTCTCTTTCACAGGTATGAGAAGGGGAGGAGAGACAATCAAATATTATGTGGTCACTCATTTCAATCCTCGAGTTGCGGCAACCAAGGATGGGAAGATCAACATAAAATATGTGGTCTGATTCTTTAAGGATGATCCTATTCATTGTTTCCATACTGGTCGGAAGTTCTACACTACATGTGGCCAATAGGTCATACATGCAATAAACTATAGAATGTATAGAGCCAACTGTTTTCAACTATAGTGAGGGAGTGTTGGTCAACATGAAAGAGTAGCCGACTAAAGAAAAATATGGAAGATTCAAGAACTTTTGCTATTGCTCGATCTTGTTTTCCTTCGATTTAGAGTAGATTCCTTTGCTACAAACTCATCATCTCACTCGAGCCCACTAATCAAAGAGTTCCACAGATGAGGAGGTGGGTGGATCTCATGTCCCAACTTTCAGGCCCATTGTCTATGAGCTTCACAGCAATTTTCTTCAAATGGTTGCACATGTAGTTTATTATGGTAGATGATTATCCATACACAAGGATGGATTCCCATGGAGAAATGAGGTGTTGTAGGTAAGACATCTTGACAAATTTTTATTTTTCAGTTTTACATTTTGATTTTTTGTTTTTGATGTATTTGAGACTAAACTATTGATTTTTACAAGAAGATATTGGACCCATTCGACCTTTGGGTGTGTCATATGTCTAGCCTATAGGGGACCCACAACAGGCACTAGCACTAGTACAGGTTGTTGCAAGAGGAGAAGATGTACTATAGGATCTCAATGTGGCAGAGACCCTAACAGAGGTTGAGTGTCATATGGAGGGTTTGACACATGGCATAGTTGAGAGCACCGTCGACTACCTTCTTATGAGACAGACTACAACGAAATTCTATCGAAGTACCTCTCCATATCAGTCAATTACTGTGAAAAATAGCTCGCACAGTGGCGTGTTACCATGAGAAATATGATTAATCTACTAGGAGGCTTATGGCCGTATTTTTCATGTATATTTTTGGATAAGATAGGTCATGTGGGAATATGTGTCTCAGGCACAAATTTTGTAAAACCAAACTCTTATATATATACAACTATCTTCAGTGTCTCTTATGTTTCTATTACCTCTTTGAATGGATGTGATGTGTATTGAAATTTGTTTACATGTGTCACAAGTGTCCATCTAAAACACGATTAGCCGATGCATCTATAAATGTATTTAGATTTCTATAAATGTGTTGATATTGGATGAAATAAAAGTGTATTTCTAAAAGGAGAACCCTCAAAAACATGTGGATCATAGTTGTACTTATAACTAAATAGACATTAGTCAGTTGTAGTAGTACAAGATGTGAGCCAAGTCTGATAACTATATGGAGGATACCATGTGAAATAGCATCAGAAAATAGCTCAATAATTTTGATATACTTAGCGATGTTATTGGTATAGCGACCGATACAAATCCCTTGTAGACTCACTAACTCACCATTTGGAGGAAATATAGCCCACACTGTGGAAGATAGGTTCCAAGTAGTACGACTAGAACCATCAACATAACCAATGTATGGTTCAAGGGATGTTGACATCTAAAAACCAAATGTAAACGCGATTAATAGAAATTGTAGGAAACTTGGAAGGAAAACACTGCAAGCACACTCAACACACTTATATACAACATGTACATAATGCGCTACACAAAAATCAAGCATACTATTTCTTAAGGTACAATCCATCTCTATGTTACGCAAATGGAACTTTATCAAAATTGATTAGCTCATAGGCCACTTTAGAAAGAACACGTTTCAGAATATATGGACCTAACCACAATGGATTGAACTTTCCTAATCCTAATTTATCAGACTCTTGATCATAAAGTAGGACAATGTCTCCTTCCAAGAAGACAGGAGGGTTGACATGCTTATCATATTGTGCCTTGATATGTTTCTTATGGGCTTCATTAGACATGGCTGGATCACGCCAAGATTCATCTAAGCACATCAAATGTAAGAGATGTTCCTCTTCTATAGAAGTTGCAAGATTGAATTCTACAAAAAGTTTCAGTGGCAGAATTTCACATTCAATTGGAAGGACTAATTCCATATGATCAACTAACTGTAATGGTGTAAATTTAGTAGTAGTCCTAATAGAGGTTCGGTATTCCCTCAAGGAAACAAAAGGGAGAAGATGTCACTCTGATTTGTGGACCCCTATCACATGTAAAAGCATGGTTTTTAGAACTTTATTAATAGGTTGAACTTGTTCATTCGCATGAGGATAGTATGGCGTGGAACTTTTGTGGGAGAGTCTTAGCTTGGTAGTCAGTTCAAAAATCATGTGATTACGAAAATGTCTTCCATGATATGTAACTATAGCTTTTGGAACACCAAACAAATGATTTTTTTAAAGAAAAAATAAGTAGTTGTTTCACCGATATTGTTAAATATAAGCATCCCTTGTCCCACTAGGTAAGGTAATATACCATTATGATGATATAGCCATGCTCCCTAATGGAGTGAGGGTTACATGTCATCCAATAAATACCCCATTTCACAAAAGGACCTATGGAAATAATAGGTTGCAAAGGTGTGGGTAGAGCATGGGTCTTACGGTGGTAAATATGGCATTCATGACACTTTTGGATGACAAGGATACAATCGTGTAAATATGGTGGGAAAAAGGTAACTAGCATGAAATCTCTTTTGTTCGGTGGCATAACCAAATAAATGAATTCCACATGCCAAAGAGTGGGATTCATTAAGGAATTTATTAGCCACCTCATGGGTGAGGCCCCTTCGAAAAAACACATTGATACCACAATGGTAGAGGGTGTCATTAATGATGATGTAATTCTCGGCTTGATATCAAATATGTCATTTCTTAGAGCGAGAGGTATCAAACTGAAAATTCTAGGTCTAGAGATATATATTTTTGTCTTCATAACATGGGTCAAATGATGAGATCATAAGCAATGACTCATCTAGAATGGAATTTTTAGACGTGGATTCAAAATCAGCATTGGGAAGGTCACAGATCAGCTCAACAAAAACTAAGGTTTTCTTTCACTTAGATTCGATAAATTCCAACTCAAACTCCTACAAGATGATGATCCATTTGGATTATTTCCCCCCTAGTAATTGACATGAAAAAATGTATGTCATAGGGTTCAATCTGAAACAACCATAGCATTTCAAAAGAGGATGTCATGGTGGAATCTTTAGATAGCTTGGACAACTGCCAAAGCTAACATTTCAACATGAGTATACTTGACCTCAGTGTGATTAAGTTTTTGGCTCAAGTAATAGATAGGATGCTCAGTCTGTCATCCTCTTGGACCAATACTATTGCGATGGTAGTAACTGCAGTGGCGAGATACAAAATATAGTCGCGCTGGTAATCTGGGGGATATAATAAAGATCCCTGAATCAATGCATATTTCAAGGCATTAAACGTCATTTGAGCAGCATTATCCCAATGGAAGGGAAACCCTTTCTTTAATAGGAGAGTAAATCCTTTGGTCAATTTAAGATATCTATGGAGAAACCTCTATTGAAAGTTAGCCTTCCCTTTGAGTCTTTGAAGTTGAAGGAGGGAAGAAGTAGTAGGCAGATTGACGATCACCTAAACTTTCAAAGGATCGATACGAATTCCATATTTTGAAATAAAAAAATAGAGAACTTGGCCAAAGCTAATGAAAAACACATATTTTTGGGGATTGAGTCAAATATTGTAATGTCTACATCCCAAAAAGATGACCCTAAAATGAATCAAGTGATCATCTTGATGTTTCGAGTGAGCAGGAAAATCATCCAAATAAGGTTGCATGATATGTTTGATGTCTTGGAAGGTGTAATTCATCTCCCTCTGAAACCTAGCCCCAAAATTCTTTAATCCGAAAGGGAGTTTTTGGTATGCAAATGTGCCCTGGGGACAAATGAATGCAATTCTAGATTGGTCTACCTGGAGAATGTTGATATGATTATAGCCAGAGAACCCATCCATAAATGAATATATCTCACAACTATCACATTCATCAACAATCTCGTTGATGAAATGGGTGGGATAATTGTCCTTCATACGAGCACAATTTACGTCCAGATAATTGACACAGACATGAATTGTTCCATGTTTCTTCATGACAAGAACTATGTTTGACACTCAATTAATTAAAGGTACGGTGTATATGAAACCAATGCGTAGATTTTTTTTAAGTTCAACTTTAATTACGACAACTTTCATGGGATGGACTGAATGGAGGCACTGCCAAACTGTTTTGGCATCAGCATATGCTTTTATTTCATGCACCACAATGTTTGGATTGATTCCAAAAATTCCCTCATAAGACCAGGTGAAGAAATCTCAAAACTCCTCGAATAGGGATTTATCTGTCTTAATCACGTCTGGTGAAGAAGGCACACCGATGTGTAGATTCTCAACAATGTCAGGTTTAGTCAAGATATCAAGAGGGCTAGTCTCTTCAATATTTGATAGGATCTTCTCATAATTGACTTCGTGAATGGATACAAAATTTGTAGATAACTCAAAAATATTAGGCAGATAAAGGTCACTAAGATTATCCTTGATGGAATCTCACATGGAGGAGTGATGGTGATGATTGTCCCATGAGGCATCATGTGGCATCACAATATCCATGATGCCCTAATCAGTAGGAAGCATGTGGGAGAAAGGACCGAAGGATGTGTCATAATCCAAAGAATGATCAACCCAATTTATTAGAGAGGAAAGATTGAAAGGAGTCGCACAAGCTAAACATATGGCTTCATAATCAAGAACGATGGGGCTAAGAGGCATACGATCACCAAAAATGTTGATATTAGTTTCATCTAGTACTATCCAAGGGTCAGTCGATGTAGTAGAAGAAGATATCATATTCATATAGGGTACCAAAGGAGAGTTTTATGGAAGCAGAGGACGAAGCGAAAAATTTCCCATGTGAGAGGAATCCGTAAGTAGTCCAACCTCGACATGCTTGTATGGGTGTATAGTTTCCCCTACGAGACGGACACTCATAGTAACTTGCGAATAAGAGGTAAATAAAGTGATTTGATCGATGGCTACTATACTACATTTATGAGGAAATGTGATCATTCAGAAATAAGTCAAAACTATAGCAACACTAGCATAAACTCACATATGACACAAAATAAATTTATAGTTGAGTGGTGTGTCGATAACTTTGACTTCTATGGATATGAATTTTCCTCCTAATTCTACTTGTAGGGAATTCAAAATTCCACAAGATTTATAAGTTTTTCCATCAAAAGCCTTTAAGGTGGTTGGTGACTAACTTAATTGAGGAGAACCAATGGCCATCCGACAAGACAAGGACATAGTACAGGTTGAGGCTCCATCATCCACAATAGAATTGTGAATGTCCTTACCGTGAACAAAAAATTGGATCATAAAAGATAATTGGGCCAGAAGTTGATGTCAATATTTCTCATGGTTGAAAATGACTAGGTTGGAATCTGAAGGATTAATACATCTAATAGCAAAAAGAAAAGCCTTCTTCTTGGCAAATATTTTTCCAACACCTCGACAATGGACATAGATGATGGAGATTGATTCAGGTCCTCAACTAAATTATAATTCTGAGAGGCTGTTGTGCGAGGGTTGAAAGTAGATTTATGGATAATGCCCGTGGGAGTATTAATGATCAATTTCGTAGGAATTGAAGGTGTAGGAGGATCCGATGGAGATGAAACCAAATTGGTAGTTTGATCAATAGCTTGACCGTTTCAAGGATTCACATTACCATAGTCTTTAATTTAGGTGGTCCCATAATGTCGATTTTTGAATTAGCAGAGGAAAGCATTAAAACCAAGTTAGAGCAAGGATGGTCCCGAGAAACCATATGAGTCTCCTGATTTGGAAACAAATTTGTCAACACAGTGGGTGAGGTAGAAGATTTTAGAAATTGGTTCACTTCTGCCCCGTGGGGATAGTCGTGAGTAAAGTTCTCCTCATTACAGACCAAACATGGATAACAAGGTTTCTGTTTTTCGCTGAAAGACTAATTTTTTTGTGTATCCTATTGTGAAGAATATTGCTTCTTTTTACCTTTGCCTTTCTTCTTACTTCCTGGTTGTTGTTGAGATTTTTATTTATTGGAATGAATGACATTGACATCAGAAGTAGAAGGCATAGGAGAATTGGATGGAGGGCTTTGGGAACTCATAGTAAGAGCACTAGATGGTTTACTCACCAACTACGAACTGGAAGAACCAATCATGCCATTAGTAGCATGAGATTCTTTACCAAGAGGTTGAGTAATAGTATTGGAAGGTCTTGGAGCATTTGGTATCTTATTATAAAGTGTGCTAGGTTGAGTATAAATTAGATACAAATAATGTGCACTAGAAATAACTTTCTCTTCTATCCCAACTCCAACCTTAGCTATGTCTTCTATTATGTGTGATAACATAGGCTTAGTAAACCATTTCATTAAAAATTGATAAGCAACATACGTTTTAACTAGTCGAAGATGATGTCGCCACTCATGGATGTGATCAGAAATGTGAGTGGAATTAGATTATTTGAAATTTGTCAAAAGTTCTATTCCTGTCTCACATCGAATGGGTAATTCAAAATGTGTCAGGAAATTAGTAGCTAAGGAAATAAAATTATTGAATGAATCTTTCAGTAATTCAATATACCATTTTGTTTTCGTACCAGTAAGTGTGCACTAGAAAAGTCGTAGAATGATAAGTCATGACATGCGTAAATGGGTCTTCTCTAGGATTTCCATTGAATTTTGGGATATCACTTGGCCACTTCGTGGGAATTATAGGTGACCAAGGAGAATGTACGATGGGATTATTGGTGAGTCAAGTTAGATCTAGAAATTCAAGAGTTCTACAAATGTCAACTATTTGTTGAAATTTGATGGAGGATACCCTAGATAGATGATAAGTCATGACAGGCGTAAATGGGTCTTCTCCAAGATTTCCATTGAATTTTGGTATATCACTTGGCCACTTCGTGGGAATTATAGGAGACCAAGGATAATGTACTATGGGATTATTCGTGAGTCGAGTCAGATCTGGAAAATCAAGTGTTGCTACAAATGTCAAATGTTTGTTGAAATTTGGTGGAGGATACCCTAGATTAGATGGGATGACCTAAGAAACAGGTATTTGTGCTCCATGATAAGGAGGGTTCTGATAAAGAAGAACCTGGGTACCATAATAGTGACGATTCTGATAACTATAATACACATGACCTTATTGATAAGATACAAGATAACCTTGTAAATGTTGAAACAACTCGGTTTGGACTTGCTAGCCTTGATAAGGCACTTGAGGGATACCTTGATAACGTTGATACTATTGTCTTATGGGATTTTTCATAATCCCAACATAAGGTTGATTCGGTGGAGGTTGCACCATACCATACGCAGTCTATCCTACTGGAATCTCAGGAATACCTTGTCCAAGTGGTTGAGACTATAAGGTACCTTGTCAAGGTTTGGTAAGTGGAACCATGGAGGTACCAAATACCAGTGGGATGGATTGAGTCATAGATACAGCTTGTAAAGGATGAATTACATTGATTTGAGCTTATTGAGGTATAGATTGATAGGTATAAATTCAAGATGCATTTGGCACAGGCTGATAATGAAAGGATGGATCCATAATCGAACTAGGTTGTACAGGAAAAGTAGGTTTCAAAACATTAGTAGCCATCCTAGGATATGGAGGATTCTGATAAAACTTAGCACTAATTTGATGTATACCAACAACAGGTTCCCCCATGCCAAAGGAGGAGGGAATGAAGGAGGCAACTGCCCCCCAGCTGTAGGGTACCCAACATAAGGAGAATCGGGTTATTGAAGGTTTCCATGCCCACTAGCATAAGGGCCATCCTGCTGCTCAACTGTAAGTGTAGGCGGAGGAGAAGAAGTAGGATTCATAACGCTCACTAAGGAAGTACCAGACAGAAATTTTGAAATAGATGACATGGGAGAGGTCCATGGATTGGATACTGTACCAAAGAGGGTATAAGAAATGATTAGTAACTAAGTGGGACTGATGGGCCACCATACAAATGTGCCTCTAGTGATGTCACAAACATGGATGAGGTAGCTTATTTTCTTGTCCCATCCATAGTAGTGGATACAGGTAGGAAAACCATAGAAGATTCATTCATTGTTAACTCTCCCAAAGAGTATTACTATAAGAAACTCATACATTAGTTGAAAGGAAAAGATTGAGATAAAGAATCTTGCAATCGAGTTTGAGGAGGAGGAATAGGATAATTTTGATAAAGATGAAGCCCTATCAAATGAACATGAGAAGAGGGAGCAGGTTCTTCCTGTGCAATCTCCTCAATAATGACAAGAACAGGTGGAAGTGCTTCACCATCAAGTCTAAGATATATATTTTGTGGTTGTGTCTAAGAGAGAGGAAGAGAAGAGGAAGATCTTGAAGTAACAGGTGAATATGGCTGAGGTAACTCAGGTTGTATAACCTTAGGTAACAAGGTCTCTGATTCAATATAGTTAGTCTCAAGAACCTCAAGAAATAAAGTCTCAGGTGCTTCTATTTCAACTTTTTCAGATTCACCAGCAAATTAAGAAGTAATCTCAGGCTCACTACTCAAAGGGAAGGATGATTCTACTGGATCAATTTCAGGATGAGGAGCATAAGTAGTTCTCAATGTTCCTGATTTGGTAGTTTTCGTCTTCTTGTAGTTCTGACAATGACCAAGAGTAGCCCCTGGTAGAACAGGAGGCTTATTTTTCCTTCTATGTGAACAATGGAGGGGAGGGGTGTGTTCTTCCATGTTGGATTAATAAATTTTCACAATTAACACAAAAATAAATAAAAAAGGGGTAAACTAGGAATAAAGGTTTTCCAAGCAACTATGAACTACAATATATCGCCTTGGAGAACCAAGGACATACCGTATGGGCAAGAAATCTTCCAGATGCAGTGTTCATTGTATCACAGTGTAAAAGGTGGCTGACTTAGTTACCTATGGTTAGGATAATAACCTATGGTGGACTTCCAAAATATACTTGATGGTACGTGTAAGTGAAGTTTGTGTTAGTGTTATCCAATTCATAACCCTTCTATGAGAGCATTCCCATATACCTTTCATGCATGGAGAAACATCCAATATACCAAAAGGTACGTGGAGAACAGTCTGATATGCACTTACATACATGGAACGAGATACCACCCCCAAAATGCAATGTTGGAAAATAATGACAACTCCCATATTTATAGACATCAAAACATGTATCTAGCCTAGACCTCTAGATGTTTATGTTAATGTTACAAATGCTTCTTAGGTCAATTCAATAGACTTTAAAATGTATCTTTGATTAGGCTTCAATTTCAGGGCTCACTACGAATTTCCCTTGAATATCCTAAAAAGGCAAGCTACCATGATGAAATGAAACTTTCCTTTTCAATTAAAATATATCTAAAGGAGGAAAGAGATAAAGAGTATGCATCATACAAAATGCAACAAACAATATGCTAAGTGCAATTCCCTTAAATGAAATTGTTCCAATTCAAATTTATACACAAAACCCTATGTGCAATGTAAATAGATTTTTCTTTTCAATTCCACATAATTTTCAAATGAGATGAAAACTAAGATACATGTCTAATTAATGATAAAATAAAATTTTCAGAACGATGACTCGAACACCAATTCTTTCAAGCACTCAATACTAAACAATTCTGTTTGCTAATGACCTAATGACAAGATCAAAGAAAAATCCAAACAAATCCTATCAAAGGCATGTAAAACCAAAAGAAAACAATATGGAGGCTCTTGAGAGACCCTAAGACACTTAGGGACGTAAGGGAGAGTAGCTAGAACAAATATGGAAAGAGAGAAAATCAAAACAAGGCAAATTTTTCATGAAATAGGTGTTAGTGCGGGTGATTAAGGGGCACTAGTGCACTGCACCACATTTTCTCTAGACCAACAAGTGCATTGATCAAGGTAAACCAAGTTCTGACACAAAAATGCTACTTAAACTAAATGAAAATGTATTCCTAGGTCTATTTAAGATTGAGTGAGACAATGTAAGTCTGAACAAGAGGGAAAACAAGTACTAAGGACAAGGAAAACCACGAAGGGAATGAATTGATCCTGAGTGGAGTCCCCAATTTGTTATATGGAATCTACGACTGCATACAGAAGTATCATCCCTAGATCTGGTGGACGTGTAATAAAAGAATATAATGTTTCCCTTAAAGTAACTAACCAATGGGATGAGTCTTACTTGTAATTTGTATCAAGATTCACTCTCCTCTTGGCTTGTAAGCTCCAATCCTAGCTCCAACCACTATAACTAGAACGTGCACATTCAATAAACACAAACCAAAGATCTATGAAATATATGTACCATAATATGACTACTCTATTCAATGGATCAAAAAGGCATTGAAATACATAATAATAAACATAACATCAAATATAGGAAAAAAATGTACTCATTGTATTAGCAGAAAGTGGAGAGAGTTACAACCAAATATAGGAGTTTATCATGTAGAGAACTCCCCATGTTGACTTCTCCTTCCTTTCCACAAAGCACACCTCTATGTGGCCATAATGCTTGAAGATAATGACTCTCTTAGGTCCAAAATAGCAACATGAGGGCATAATCAATCTCCAAAAGCAAACCTCCAGCATGTGGATGGCAAAAAACATATAGGTGAGGGAGGGAGTTCAGGAGTTCTTATCCATTTACCAATCTAGGCTTGAAATCCACTTGCGATGGGAAGATGAGCTCAAGGGATAAGACATGAAATATCCAAGGTAGGATCAGATAGGATTCAAAGTTCTTATCTAAGGTAAGTGGTTGAAACAACCTTTGGAAGCTTCTGGAATAGGAAGCTTTAGGATTCTTCTTATTTTTCTCGAATTTCTAGAATCAGTGCACCCCCAGTAAGGGAAGACTTGTTGGTGATTAATGTAGGTCCAAAGAAGGTCAACCTAGTGGTCAATATAGGTCTCTAAATGGCCAGGGTGTGTTGTGACTTAAAAGCATGGAAATGAAGCAGTTAAGATCAGAAACTCAAGGGCTTGGGAGAGTCATGCATAGGATTTATGTACGAATTATAACAAGGTGTCGAAGGATGTGAATTGATTTGGTTTCAAGGCCTATTGACTAGATGGGTCAAAATGGCCTATAATTCAAAGAGTGCAAAGGAAAGAAAATATGAGACTTGCGCTTTGACACCATGTGAGGCTTAGTATTGGTATCTGTTGTATAGGTGGATATGAAAAGAAAAATTAGATAATCAACTAAAGTAGAAGAATTACACATGTAGTAAGGAGAATAGAAATATGTAGACATTCTATCATACAAGTAACATTTGATTTGTGTTAAAACTAAGTTCTTGGCAAATTATAAAAGAATATTTATCTATGTAAGACAAAAAAATAATGTTATTAAAAAAAGTATAAATTTTTCTAGGTTATCACATTACAAGTTGAAGATGAGGAAGGGAAGACTTCATCTACTAACCATAAATCACGCAATCCTTTACAAGTTATTAATAGGGCCTTAAATAAAAACTTTAGTTGAACTCTCGCAACATGAACCCACGAGGCCTCCGCCATACCCCGTGTCTTAGAAAGAGAAATTAACCATATAGTGCATTGGATCATGCATTTATAATGGCACATCAGTTAAAGTGCATATTTTAAATTTACAAAAATACCCTTGTGTGCATGCATGGAAAAAAAGAAGGAAAATAACATGAATAAGGCACTAAAAACCATAACTCAAAGAAGGAAAAATTACATTTTTGGTCATGCAAGCGTCCACCATAACTCAAGTCTAAGACTATGAAAATTAAATTTAACAAAGTGGAAACCCTTAAATTTGAAATAATTATTTTAGAGTGTTTCCTACAGAACCCGGGCTTCTACCCCAAGCAGTTTAATGAAAAATCTCCAAACAGTTATATAAAAAAAAATTGGCAACCCTCGTCCATTTTGGCAAGAAATTTTACGTAGCTGGCCACAAGGTGAAGCCTAGTAATGGCATCGAAAACCTAAAAAAGGTAATGGTAAACGAGCACTTGTGGTCAGAGAAATAATAAATTTTCTAAAATTTTAATCTCGAAAATGCCTCAAAGAAAACCCAAGCACTTCAAAGGACTAACTTAGGAATAGCAAGAGAAAAAACCTTTAGGCAGGTCTTGGTTTATCCAATAAATATTTATAATAAAATCATAAAAGAACTTCAATGAAACCCTTTAGGCAGGTCTTGGTTTATCCAATAAATATTTATAATAAAATCATAAAAGAACTTCAATGAAACCCATGCCTTACCTTAGAGGAATATAGTCAAAACCTTCATGACAATACCCTATTGCAGTAGAAAACACATTCAGTAGTAAAAAAAATTAAGAAGAAGCCCCATTGGATAAGAATAGAGTTACGGTTTTAATTTTTAAATGGTTTTTGAGAATTTGCGATCACGAAATCCCAAGAGAAAGGTATAGAAACTCCATGAATACCCTATTACAATAGAAAACACATTCAGTCGTAAAAAAAATTAAGAAGCCCCATTGGATAAGAATAGAGTTAGGGTTTTAATTTTTAAATGGTTTTTGAGAATTTGCGATCACTAAATCCCAAGAGAAAGGTACAGAAACTCCATGAATTTTGGAGAGGATGGTAGCCACGAAGGAACCTCCAAAGAAGGCAGGATTTAACTAACCAATACACCGCAAAGTCAAGCAAATTATTGATTACAATCCTCGTAAACCGTTGACAAAGATGCACAGAGATTATACTAAGGAAGAAAGAAGAAAACAAGATAAGGAAAATAATTTTAAGACTTCGTGTGCAAACCCTATCTCGGTCATCAAGCCATCATAGTTCCAGTTAGAATGCCTAGAATACAGTGGAAAATCCTTCGAGTACAAGGTAAAAACCATTGTTTTTATCAACTTAACCTTGAGGTTACATATCTCATCTGTCAACCCATGCAAAATGAAAATCATTCCACCGTGGCGGAGAGGCCGAGGGTAGGTAGTTACCCTAACAGATTTACAGTAATTTACACCATTCATTAAACCCAAGTAAATAATCATTGTTAATTAAGACATGCCGCTAGGGTTTGATCAGGCTATATGGGCCCTATTCCACATAGTTCTAGCATGTGAACAGAACACATAAGGCCTCCACATATGTGCATGGTGTCAAAAGGACTTCAAAGGTGAAGAACCTTCATTGCATATCATAAGAATATAATTTCTGAAAAAGAGAAGCATTCCCAAGGATATATATATATATGTATGGGGTAATGGTGCAAAGGAGAACATAACAATAAGCCCAATCCTTTACTTATGGGAGTAGGTTGGCTAGACCAAAACTATAGCATATCCATAGCTCTAAAATTGTGAAAGAAATAATTGAGAAGCAAAGAAATATATAAGTATACTTCAATACCATGTCCAACCAGGTTGGGTGACAAGCCAAATTTAAAATTTAGAGACCATACAATATTTCTTAATTGTTGAAGACTCAAAAAAAAAATTTGGAAACCAATGAGGTGTTTCCTTTCCGAAGAGAAATTCAAAGGTAATACAACTAATGTGGTAATTATGCATATATAGAAGTATCTTGAGTTGTGTATATATGGAAGACCATATATACAAAAGAGAATGAAGATGTGCACATACAAAGAATTTGTCTATATATAGAGGCATATGTGAAAAAGATTATTATGCGTGACTTTTGTAAATGGTGTTGATGCATCCGAAAATTATGGATATATTGAAGTTGGTTTCCATATATCTAAAAAAATTGTAAATGTGCACATATTTTTCATGTATGCATGCATAAGCCATGCATATATGGATGCTGGATTTTGTACATGCACACATATACAAATGTTAGCTTCCAATAGGTGCCCACATACATGGAAGTCTATTTCTATAAATGTGTGAATTCTGTGAATGTGCACATATACAAAAAAAAATGCATACATAAAAGCATCTTGAGTTGTCCAAACATAGGAGAGCATGCATATGTGTGTATATATGAAAATGCAGATATAAAAAAGAACACACATATGTTCACATATATAGAAGTTGCACAGATAGGGAAGCATATGTGAAAGATACACTCATTAAAAAAAGTTGAATTTCATATATGTGTGGGTTCTGTATAGATGCGCTTGTGGAAACAATGTCAATGGATATTAAAGTCACACATATCAAAAGTTAGTTTCCATATATACACATATCTTTTATGTTTGCATGCATAATGTGTGCATATATAGATGTTGATTTCTATACATGCCCACATACATGGAATTTGAATTTTATAAATGTATGTCTTCTATATATGTGCAGATATAGAAAAATCATGCATATACAAAAATATCGAGCTATGCATATATGAAAACACACATATATGGAAAAGCATGAATATGAATGTATATACATAATATATGTATACATGAAAACATATGTGAAAGATGTGCCCATAAAAAAATCAAAAGTTTCTATATGTGTCGCTTTTGTATATGCATAGATGGAAGTGATATTCCGCACATGAGCACATATATATATATCTATATATAATATATATTTCTATATATATATATATATATTATATATATATATATATATATATATATATATATAAAAGTATAAGTATACTTCGATAAATGTGCAACATCTATGTTTGTGAAAATATATAAAATTCATGCATGTACGAAATTATTTTATGTTGCACATATCCAAAAGCGAAGAGGCCTAACTATTATAAAATTATGCCATTTTAGTCACTCTTCCAAATTTTTAGGTAACATGTTATGCCATTTAAATTATAGAATATATTGAACCACATAAAATCGATTGTAGCGCAACATTAAGTATTAGACAATGTAAACTATCAAATGGAAACTGTATCGAATACCCATTTTTTTGAGGTAGCAAAAAATCATCTGAATTTGAAAAGTGCTGATTCAAAATACACCTTTTTTGGAACTTATTTTTTACAGTTTAAAATTTCTTACATATCAAATATGAACATTGTTTTTAAAACGTTAGTGATTTTCATGAAAATTTTGAACACTGATGATCCAACATCAATGCCTTTATTTATAGGGCTTTTTTTTGACACATTAAATTTTCTAGAGTATTAAGTGTGGATAATTTGTTTTAGATGTTGGTGATTTTCATTCAGATTTTGAAAAACATCAACATTTTTTTTAAGCCATATTTTCGACACTTTAAATTTTCTCATGTCCTAAGTATGCACAATTGTTTTTTAAATGTTGATTATTTAACCATGTTTCAAGTTGTCTTATTCCTCTTCTTGTTTTTTTGTCCTAAAATGATTATTTTTTAAGGGTTCTCGAAACATGTGTTTTTTCTCTTCACAATGTTTTCTTATAATGAAAATTTTAATTTATTTTGCAAAAATTTTAAAAAATAATAACATTAATATTTTGAGGTTAGGTTGTTTTAGATATTTGTATATTGTTAATTAATAATTCAATACACTTAAAATAATTGTCACAAAAAAATAATAATTTTAAACATTGGATAATAAATATATATGTGTATATAGATATAATTTAAAAAATGCTATTTAAGGACCTTTTCACTAAAAATGACATGTTAAATAAAAGCAAATTACGAAAAACATGAATAAAAAAAGTTGGAAAAATAGAAATTTTGTGAATTTTTTGTGAATTTTTTATCCAAAGATGATGACATTTGATGATTTTTTTTTCAAAAAAGAAGATTCAGATAAAATTTTAAGTGAAAAAAAAAACATAAACTTAAAAAAAACAATAAAATTAACAAAAAGTAAAAGACAAAAAACCTTTAAAAGAACCTTTAAAAAATAAAATATACAATTACCTTAAACCAAAAATGATTAAAAATTAAAAACATAAAAAATAATAAAAGCATTAAAACAATTTAACCCAAAAAAAATATAAAAAAATGAATTAAAGAAAAAAACATCAGATGGAAATAAAAAGGCATTAAAAATATCACATAAAACCTATAAAAAGAAATAATGAAAACTAAATTAAAGAAAAAAATTAAAATTAAAAGATAAAAATGAAAAAACACAGCCCCACGAGCCCTACGTGGGGCTTGGACGATGTCATTTCCCCACCCACAACTCGTGGGGCCAAGTTACTAGTTTAGCTGAAGCACGCAGCTCCCCCAATCCCAAGCATTCGTCCCCAAAGGCCTTGAGTGGGGCATGGCCATCATACAAGCCCCGAGTAGGGTCCATTGGGTCTTGGGGCTCAGCAGATGGGAGCTCGTGCAACTTTCCCCTCCCCTACCCAACCAACCTTGTTGCCTAACGGGCCCTAGGCGGGTGGGGCATTGCGTGCAGCTTCCCCCTACCCAATACCGCATCGATTTGGGTCCTAGGAAGGGAGATCTGATTCTCAGAATCAAATATTTCTCCCTAAGGCCCATGGGGCCACAATCTTTAATTTTTAATTTATCATTTCTTTTAATTTGAATGTTCTTTCAATTTTTTTTAATTTTTGTTTTTTTAATTGTTGTTAATTGTTTAAAATTTTTTTTTTTTAATAATGTTTTTTTATTTTTATTTTAATGTTTTTTAGTTTATTTTTAATCATTTTATTATTTGTTTTTATGTTTTTAATTTTATTTTCATTTTTTTTTTTAATTATGTATTATTAATTTTTATTTTTTTGTTTTTTATTTTCTAATCTTTTAATTTTTTATTGTGTTAGAATAATTTTTTTTTTTAATATTTCCCATTTTTTTATTTTTATAATATTTTTAGTTTTTTTTTAAAACCCTTTTTATGTTTTATTTTAATGTATTTGTTTTTGTATTTTTGTATTTTTTTAATATATAGTTTTATTTACTTGTTAATATTTTTTGAAATTTTCATGTTTTTTTGTTGTTTTAGTTATTTTTTTTCCTAACGTTTTTTCTGGTTATTTTTTTTTTTTTTTTTTTTTTATATTTTAATATATATTTTTTATTTACTTATTATTATTTTTTAAACTTGTTGCGTTTTTCTTTGTTTGTTTATTTCAATGTTTTTATTTTTGTTTTTATTTTTTTTTGGATTTTTCATTTTTATTTATTCATATATTTATGTATAATTTTGTTTTATTTCATTTTTTATTTTTTTGTTTGTTTTATTTTATTTTATTTTATTTATTTATTTATTATTTATTTATTTATTTTTTTCTGCAGGGTCCATGTCGATCTTCCACTAGCAACCTGATCACATTATATGTCAATTTGATAAGTGATTTTAAAGTTTTTGTGATAATGGATCGAGTACGCCCATAGAATATGTCAATTCACAATTGTTCTTTATGTTTGCATTACAATCGGTTGAGTTTGCCTACACTACATGTCAATTTGATGGTTGATTTTTAATTTTTTGTTGCAATGTGTCATATTGTCTTAGGCTAGCATTTTAAAGTCATTATACTCTTAACATTTAAAAAATAAACTACTCTTTGTATAATGACTATTTGATTGAGGTGTTCATTTCTAAAGTTGTTTCAGCCATAAAAATTTTCCATAATGCCATGGTTGAAATGTGTTGAAAACATAAGATTTTTTGTAGTCATGATATTTTATCTTTAACGCTATGGTTGAAAATAATTAAATGTATTTTATCTTTAACACCATAGCTAAAAATTGTTCGAATTTTAAGGCTTTTCATAAATGTGATATGTTATATTTAATGTCATGCTTGAAAATCGTTGGAATTTTAAAATTTTTCGGAGTCATAATATTTTATCCTTAACACCATTGCTAAAAATTCTTGAAAATTTACCTCGAAAAAAAGAAGTATTATTCTAGCATCAAGACTTTTTGTTTTTAGAGTATTCTCACACAAAAAATAGTTTTATTGATTTTTGCTGCCATTTTTTAAAAATATTGAAAAAAATTTGCGAAAAATAAAAATAAAAATGAAAAGTTATTCCAACATCAACGCTTTTTATTTTTAATTTGTTTTTCTTTTTTAGGGGAGTTTTTCTCCTAGAGTTCTCATTTTGAGTTTACAATTCTTGTTTGATAGTTTACATTGTTATTGTAAAACATTGAAAATATTTATATAATCTTATTTTCATATATATCAATTTCCTAAAAAAATTCTATAAGTATTCTATAAATGGGCACTTGGGATCACATTATGGAGCTAGACAATGATAATCTCAAAGATATGGTAGAAATGGGCACTTGGGATCACATTATGGAGCTAGACAATGATAATCTCAAAGATATGGTATATTATTTAGCTAAATATCTAACATGGATAGAAATTAGGCCAAATCAAGTGTTTTCATTCCATATAATCGACTTGAAGATTCCATAGTCGACTTGAAGATTCCATAAATGGGGATAATTTAAATGAAGATGCTCCCACTAAATTTTTCGTTAATACAAATTTTTCGTTAATACAAATTGATCTAAGTGAATAAGGTTTTACATGCCCACACTAACGAATGTCAAGAATATGCTATGAGGCTTTATTTCATTACTTAAATTTAATTTAAGTTAATTATGCTTTTAATTTAAGTTCGTAAGGAAAGAAATATGCATACGTGTTTTGTGTTTCATAATTTGTGATCATTTTTCTTAACTAGTTATTGGTGTAAAGGTGGCGTTATTTCAGCATATTGAGGGAAAAATGACATAATATATTGAGCATATAATAGGGGAGTAAACAATTTTTATATTGTGAGATGTAAAAAATGGAGTTCAAAGTAAATGAAAAAATATAAAAGGGTGTAAAAAATGTTATGAAAAAATGGATACAGATAATATCTAGTGAAAGAAGGAGTGTTATGAATTGGGAAGGTTTATTGGGTTCGTATTGGTACAAAATTAAATAATGTGATTTTTAAAGATATTTTCTAATATAGAGTCAAATTAAAGATATTGTTTAGTATACCATAAATACACATGATATGTCATAGATTTAATGAGTAAAATCCCCGTATTAATAGGCATATGATTAAGAGTTCACATGCAAACTCCTAATTGATAATAATACAATAAATCCACATGCATCACCAAAAAAACACACAATCCACAACTTAAAATAAAATTTGGTTGTAGATGTGATTTTAACGAGCATCGCCTTTATATGCATCCAAGTAATGTTATTCTTACATGGATTCTACGCTTATTGATAAATCTAATATTTTGTGTAACAAGAAGAATGCAGTGGGTAGACCTAAAACATTCATGTAGGAACCACATATATCATTGGATCTACTATCCAGGGTCAAACTGATTATTGAGGATTGTTTTAATTATATGATGGTCTCAGAGAAATTAATATTTAACATGGAAGACCAATATGGGGAGTTACTGAGAATAACTTAACGAAAAGGATGGATATTTTCAACCCAACAATTCTATTTCAATAGATTTTACATTTATTAGACATATATATGGGGTGCATAATTAATATTTTGATTTCTTTGGGTGATAAATTGAATTCTTTTTGTGTTGAATATAATATTTATACACATGCTTTCAATGTTGTATCAACTTTATAGGTTAATGGTATTCGACAACATCATAATGGTGTCCGAGCGGCTTGGGTCATTTCATCACATAATACAACATATGATATTAAAAAATAGTTGCCTGCTCTATTTACTATAGGATGAAAGAAGAATCAAATTGACATATACGAGCATTTATCACATGAGATATGCTCGTACTAAAATTCAGTCACTAAAGTAT
Organism: Pinus tabuliformis; assembly: GCA_031772625.1. Taxonomy (NCBI): domain Eukaryota; kingdom Viridiplantae; phylum Streptophyta; class Pinopsida; order Pinales; family Pinaceae; genus Pinus; species Pinus tabuliformis. Next base: position 817,805,898 of record CM062804.1, on the reverse strand, counting down.
TATATTTGATTTTTTCAAATAAATATGAAAAAATAATATTAACTTTATTAATAATCATAAATAAATCAAAATTAATATTAACTTTATTAATAATCATAAACAAATCAAATATAATTTGAATTTGAATATATATATATATATATATATTTTAAATAATATTTATTGTAATTTAATATCTATATTATAATTAGACATAATATTTTTAAATTATTTAGTTAATTTAATCTAAATTTAATAAACGACACTATAATAACTATGTAAAGAGATTTCTCTAAATAGTTACAACATTGCGATAAGATCGAACATGAAATTCGATGAATATGATTAATTCATTGAAGGTTAAGATGTGGCCATTGGAGCTCATTTTGATGTGGAATAAGCGGTAGCATTTTCTAAATAAACCTGCGGAAATATAAGGAACAAATCAAATATAATTTGAATATATATATATATATATATATATATATTTTTTTTTTTAAATAATATTTATTGTAATTTAATATCTATATTATAATTAGACATAATATTTTTAAATTAATTTAGTTAATTTAATCTAAATTTAATAAACGACACTATAATAACTATGTAAAGAGATTTCTCTAAATAGTAACAACATTGCGATAAGATCGAACATGAAATTCGATGAATATGATTAATTCATTGAAGGTTAAGATGTGGCCATTGGAGCTCATTTTGATGTGGAATAAGCGGTAGCATTTTCTAAATAAACCTGCGGAAATATAAGGAATAAGATAATTTTACAATCGTCCATGTGTTTTAAAGAAATTATACGATGCCAGTTTCAAAATTTTAACTGTAGAATTAGAATAGAAAATCGTATATATTTATACCAACTACTATTTAAGAGATGGGAAATGGGACATCAGATCTTTCCCTAACTCTTAACTCTCATTAAAATAGCAGATAATCAACTATTTTAAAAGGAAATTGGAATTAAAAAAAAATGAAATTTATAATTTTAATTTCATTTTAAATCTTTGAAAATTAAAAACTTAGAGCATAATTTCAACATGGATATAGGAAAGTGAAATAATTTAAACACAAATTTATAAAACTAGATAATCATTTACCATATTTTCTTTCAAATTTCGAAAGCGAGCATAGCAATGACTATAATGATGATGATGATGATGATGATGGTGGTTAACTTTAACTTTTTAAATGGACTATAATTTCTAGAATTTCTTTCTAAAAGTAGATATCTTATGATAACATTACCTTAAATCACTGGGTGTGTTTCAAATGAAGCCAAATTTTCGTATTTCATTCCCTTTTCCCCTACTTTTTATGGAAGACATGTTGGTAAAATCTTTTATATTTCTAGAAATTAAACAATAAAGCATTATGGTCTTACTTTTAGGTTGTTGAGGCAAAGGAATGGGAAACATGGAGCTAAAATAGTTTGTAATGGTTGTGGGGTATTTGTAGTGGTTATAGAGTACATGTAATAAATTGTTTTTGGTAAGGTTTTATTTTTGGTGATATTATTTCTTTTACTTTTAAACATTTTGCAATAAAGACAAAGTTTATTGAGATTGGAATACATTTATTGTTACACTCATGTACATAACAAACTTAAGATATAAACAATAATTTGTTTTGTTCCATATATGCCTGTTTTATGAATTTTGTAATGGTTTGAAGCAATGATTTGACTTTTATACGACTTGTGACTTTATGTAAGTGTAGTGATGATTTAAAAGAATTGTTATTTTCCTTGTGAAGATATATCGATGGAATGGTCATGATTTTGGAAGACAACCTATAGTCGTCTCTTATTATAATCCCCAATAACTTAGATCCTTACGAATCATGGTGGCTACTCAAATATAATAGCCACTATTATTAGCAATTTTGTATGGTGCTACTTGACTTGTCTTTCCTTTAGCGCAATTCATTCTTGAGGATGGAGGAGGTTTCTTTTAGAGGATCAAGAGATGATTGTTTGAGTTGGAAATGAAAAAGGTTTCTGGATGAATTCCATTAGCACATTCGATGATTTTAATCAAATTTAGTTATTCTCTCGACATGGGGTGATGAGAAAAGATTAGGTGGGTTTTTCCACAACCCCACACAACTAGTAGACAACGATAATATCCTAAATCAAAACGCTTAGAAGAACTAGTGTGGGAAAGGATGAAGCTTGAGGAATTTAGCATTTAACGTTTAATGGAGGGGCTTGGATTAAGAATAGTGTGTATTGTCCTATTAGCAACAACCAGCCTACAGCTTGCTTTGATTCAATCAAGGCACCATCCGAGGGATAGGAGAGAAGCAAAGCAAGGATAGAGCAATGAAGGAGGGGTTGTACTAGTAATTATGGAGAAAAGGAAAAAAATTAATGGTACTAATTAGGAAGAACCAATTGGACTCACATTGGTGCTTGACTTTCGAGCTACTCAATTCAAGTAGGAGATAAATCAGGAAGATGTGATGAGGACGATTTGAATTGTTAGACTCTTCAATTAGCAACGAGATTCTCCTAAGGAAATAATCCAGCATTGGGAAGGTCACAAAGTATATGGGGGGTAGAAAATTTGTGATGCAGACAATTATATACAACCGTGAATGGCTTATCGGTTGTAGCATGCCATGAAGTTGGACTTTCTATAATGCAAGACTTAGCAAAAAAATGAATTCTCCAATAGCGTAATGTTTGTACATATCAATCACACTAGGATATCAGCGTTCAAAGGGCACCCAAGTAACAATTCTCCTCAGTCTAGGAACTCCTCTATTTTTTATGACTCTAGACAACTTTCTATAATTTTTTTTGGAACTTAAACTCCTTTACCAGGGTGGTTCTAGGACAGTTGGGTCCCTATATTGTTGTGAATTGGTTCTTAAACTAGGAACATAGTATAGTAGGGCAAGGAAGTGGAATTTGGGAGGAATTCAAGTGGTAGAGGTAAGAGTTGTGCAGAATAAAATGTAGGAAGTTGGGGATGCCAACTATGCATACTCATATGGATGAGGGTATAGGAGAGTTGTGGCAGCCAATTCCCATGCCAATACACTATGGTGGCTTTATTTTAGACTCATATTCCTCCACTATGAAAAACAAAGTGTGAATATTAAGGCCTTTCCCATGGAAATAGAGCTCATTATCTACTACCTTAGAGTCTACTTTGAACAAGTCTTTGTCCCAAACTATCGTTCATCTAAGATTAATAGGTGGCAGACTACCTCTCTTATAGTGGGTTAGGGCTACCTCATGGGGGCTGAATAGTTAAAGTCGGAGCACAAGGATATACATAAAAGGCGGGATACGTCACTAGCTTTCATGCGGGAAACACAATTCAAACTATAATAATATTCAATAATACAAAAATATTTATGAAGACTCCGACACAACTCGGCAAGGATATTTACTTGACTTCCATCATGCCATAGAGAAGGAAAACCAAGATGGGGTGCTAGATATTATGAAGCCCAAGCTAGTAGATGAGACTCTCGCCTCTAGAAGAAAACAGGTGGATGTGCAACAAGATACTATGAGACAATTCCTTTGGAGATACAAGAATAATTGATCCAATTGCAAATGGATATAGCCACTTAATGAGCTACCCTCCTTGATGCAGCTGTTAAGGCAGATTGGGAACCTTGGATCCCGGACACAAGTAAAACTTAGAGTAGATCCAAATAATATATGAAGACCATTAACCTCTATTGGTAGCTAAATTCTTTCTTGGTAGAGCACTAATGGAAATATACGAAGTGAAGTGAAAAATGCAATAGACCCTTGACCATATGGGTGACCATCTCAAGTACTCTGGTCATCATCTTGACATGATGGACTAGCGACTAGCCAGAATCATAAAACACCTTGGTATACCTACGATGAAACCAAAATTCTTAGTTGACTAGATATGTCCAATGTCAATAGTGGGATCAAACCCTTATCCCCTTCCTTGATCAGATGAAGACACATGTTTTTGAGCTATTTCCTATAATTGTATTCATCTATAGTTGTATAGGATGACACTATAGTATAAAACCTATTTCAGTTGGATTATGCTATGCTTTGTATGTTTCCTATGATGTTACATAGAATCCATTTTTTTCTATGTTCTGGTCTCCCAATTGAGAGATTGGATTGGACAATGTAATTTTTAAATATAAGCATGATTTTTTGAGGTATTAGAAGTTTAATTTACAAAAAAAGAGTAGTTATTTAGGACCTTCCACTGTTTTCTACAACTTTTGAAATGATTTTCAAGACTTCATATGCCTCCCATCAGTCCTTATGCATATATGGGCAAAATTAACATATGTTTTACTGTGCCACTTTAATAATGTAGGAAAATAGATCTAATAGGTATGTATGCATGAATATTAGTAGTTAGCATGAAACTAATTTCATTTTTAGGTGCATCATATTTATTTATTTATTTTTCTAGACTTCAAGCTTCAATGCATATAAGTTGTTCATATTTATATAAAATTTTCTTAAATATTTTTGTAAATGGTTGCATAGAAAGATTTTTGTGGGTATCTCTTCATTACAGGCTTCTTTTGCACATGACATCCTTAGCCATGGGAAAAATACACATCTATATTTGAAATACATCTCATATTTATAAAACCTTTTTTGTAAGTGACACTATAATTAATATATAACAATGACCTCGGTTATTGAACATTGATGATAGAAAAATATGTCTAAACATAATATGTACAAATTTTGATTGTCGACACAATTAAATATGAGATTACTTCTCCTATGTTTCGTTATTTAATTGTTTAAAATGTATCATATAGGTTTATTTTCTATTTAAAATGATGTGGAATATCAATAAATCATGTTCATTAACCCACATCTGAACCTTGAAGACATGCTAAAAAACAATACCATTCAATACCCAATCACAACAAAAATTAAACTCAAACGAAATGTATATGAAATTATACCAAGTACATTGATTACCATTGTTTTGGATACAAACCATAAATTCATTTATACCTTTAGGGTCATGCACACAATCTTAATCTAGTTTATGAATTTCTCTAGAATTTGAGGGAATCTCTTGTTTTTTACACTTTGTAGGCCTTATAATTCCTACTTCTTTTGAACATTGATTGTGAATATTATATAGTTCCACTTTTCTCATCAACAAAAATATTATCTAATCCACACATTTGTGGCACGCATTTTCTACCTCATAGAGTTACATGATTTTTAGATACATATGGTAGGACCCAATTGCATTGTTGGTGTCGTGGTTGGATTGTGGAAATTTCCTATAGCATTTTTCCAACATATTTGGAAAAAGTAATGACTAAAAATTATATGTAAACTAAAAATTAATGACTAAGATCATGAAAGTATAGAAAAATATTCATAATTTGGTGTCCACTTAGAACTTTTATTATTAGATATCTAAGTGGTGTTAAAATATAAATAACATATAACCATGACCTAAGCTATTGAACATGGGTGAGAGCACAATTTTTTCTAAACATGATATGTACAAATGTTTATTGTAGACACACTTAAATATGAGATTATGCCTCCTATGTTTCATTATTTGAATGTTGAAAATGTATCATATAGGTTTTTCTTCTATTTAAAATGATATGGAATCTCAACAAATCATGTCCATTGGCCCACATTTGAACCTTAAAGACATGCTTAAAAACATTACCATACAATGCCCAATCACAAGTACAAAAAAAAACTCAAACCATGTGTATATGACATTATACCAAGTATAATGATTACCACTATTTTGGATCCAGACCATAAACTCATCTATAATTTTAGAGTCATGCACACAATCTTCATCTAGTATATGAATTTCTCTATACTTTGAGAGAGTCTCTTGTTTCTTAGATTTTGTAGGCCTTATAATTCCTACTTCTTTGGAAAATTGATTCTGAATATAATATAGATCCACATTTGTGGCATGCATTTTCTATCTCATATAGTTACCTACATTTTAGACACATATAGTAGGACTCAATTACATTGTTGGTGTCTTTGTTAGATTGTGCAAATTTCCTATAAGCTTTTCACACATATTTGGAAATAGGCTTTTGTATATGTGCACATGTGTGGAAGTCGATATCCATATATACATATAAGTGTGCATATATGAAATCTAGAACCTATATATGGATCACTTATATCTATATGTGCATACTCAAAATACAACTTTTGTATATGCATAGGTGTATATACAAAAGCCACACATACATTAAATTTTCATTTCATTAATGTGCACATCTCTCACACATTGTTCCATATATATAAAAAAATTGTATATGTGCATATATGCACAACTCAAGATATTTGTGTATATGCATGACTTTTGTATTTGAGCACATACATATAATTCACACATTTATAATAGTCAACTTCCATGTATGTGGGCATGTACAAAGGTCGACATATATATATGCATGCCTTATGCATACATATATAAAAGATATGTGCACATATCCACTAGTTCTGCATATATGGAAAGTAACTTCTATATAGGTGTGATTTTCCTATGTATTGGCATGGTTTCCACATTCACATGTATACAGAAGCCACTCATATATGAAAATTGGCTTTTGGGTATTAGCAAATCTTTCACATATGCTTCCCTACACACACAACTTCTCTATATGCACACATATGTGTGCTCCTTTATATATGCACATTACCTCATATGCCCACATATGAATTCTCTTATGTATACACTCAACTCAAAATAATTCCATATATGCACATTTATTGTATGTGCACACATCCATAGAAGTCACAAAATTATAGAAGTAAATGTCAATGTATGTGGGCATCTATCAAAATATAAAATTTGTATATGTGTGCACGTATAAAAGTAAAAATCGATATTTTCATGGCTTATGCATGCGTACACGAAACACATGTGTGCATATACAAAGTTGCGCATATATGGAATTCAACTTTGGTACATGCATGGCTTTAATACACATCGACATGGTTTCTGCTTGCACACATATACATAAGCCACATATATATTAAATTTGGGTTTTGTGTATGTGCACATATTTCATATATGTCTTTGTATATACATAACTTTTGTATATCCACACAAATGTGTGCTCTTTCATATATGCATGCTTCCATATATGCACAACTCAAAATACTTTTGTATATGCATGCATTTTGTATATACGCATATACATAGAAGTCATGCATTTATAGAAGTTAACTTCCATGTATATGGGCATGTCTGAAATTCGAAATGTGTGCACACATACAATAGCCGACATTTATATATGCATGCCTTATGCATGCATACATGAAAGATATATAAACATATATAAAAAATGTTCATATATTGAAATTGATTTCTATATATGTGCAACTTTCATATGCATTGACGTGGTTTCTATATGTGTGCATATATAAAATCTAGACAAATATGAAATTTTTCTTCTGCATATGAATTCATCTTTGACATATGTGTCCCTATATATGCATTTTATGTATATGCACACATATGTGTTGTATATGCAAACTTCCATATATGTGGGCCTTTTCGTATATGCACAACTTGAGATACATAACATCTAGTCATCCAAGATTTCACGTTAATATTTTATCTTCTCAACCATGAAAATTGATGAGCACCAGTATTGCAGCAATAATGTTGCCACTCCTGGGGCTACCAACTCTACTTTATCAACCCAGAGTTCGTACAAACTTGGAGGTGACAGTGTTGTATACACAAGTAAATGTGATGGGTCTTCTTTTTGTCACTACTAAGTTGGAGATAGACCACTAATGTTTTGCAAACCACACATCTATGGATTCAGAAGAAGCATGATTACCAATGAGGAAAAGAGAAATCACCACTAAGGGAAAGCTTGTCTACTGTAGTGAAGAAAAAGACTGAAATCAAATGATAAAACACACCATTTTTCTAACTAACAACTAAGAGGATTTGCTTCAAAAGAATGCTAAGTTAACACGTATGAAATCCTATTTTCCTAAGAATGAAAATTGAAACATCAAACATTCTAGTGTTGTGCATGTAAATGACCAAAATAACTCTGTTTTTCCTTTTGTCTTTTTTAAGTAAAAGTGTGAAAGATGACTTCTTTTGGTGATGTGGGAGGGGGCTTAAGGATGATAGTGAATGGTCAAAAGGCTTGGGATACAAGTAGGGGTCCTCTTGTAGATTCTTAGGGTCTTTTTCCACAATTTGGCCTCAAAACAGGCCACTACAGGTCAACCTACAGGATGTCCTAATGCATTCTACAAGATGTCCTGAATTCCTACAAGATCCCCTCTATTCCTATAGGATACAGCCGAGAGAAAAAGGAGGGATGTTGAAGGTGATGGAAGGATTAGAGAAGGTGGGTGGTGGATGGAATGAGGGCAAGGAGTGCCTAAGACTACTTTAGAACTCAAAACCAAAGTTGGGAGATGACTAGATTTTCTCAACAAGCTTGGAGAAGTACTCTTGTAAAATGATGAAATTGGTGAGGGTTTTGGTGAAAGGAAGGAATGATCATGGATAGATGAAGTTGGGATGAGGTTGTTTATCATGAAATATCTATGTACTATTGAAACTCCTTCACTGCATCAACCATTGACATTTATCCATAAACCATATAAATAAGAAGGATTTCAATTAACTAAGGAAAATGAAATTTCATGAGCTAGCTGCCTACTTCATCCATGAGGGAAAACTTGCACAATAAGATGAAACCTTGATGAGATATGAAGTATAACTAAATATAGAAGAACTAATAACTAAATCCTATTCTTACAAACTAATCAAATTCTAGACTAAGTACAGAAAACCCTAAATTCCATGAGAAACTAAAATTCTGTCTTTTTGGGGTTGCATAGGGGTTCTTTCCTCAAACCATGATCCATGAAGGAAGGAGTGAGGAAAAATCCACATGCTGACAACTTTTTGATGTTTCTTTATCTCTTCTAAGCTACTATTGAAGTAAAGCACAAATGGAAGCAAACTAATCAAATCCACATCTACTTGCAATGGAATAATGCTAAAGACAATTCAACTATGAAATCACCTAAGCATACAAATACAAGAAGAGGAGCCTTTTCCTCTGTGGCAGGGCCCTAACACAAGAAATTCAGTCGTTTGAGTCAAATTAGTTCTGGATCAAGGAAATGCTCATTCTCATTATCAAAATAGAAAATTACATAACAATGTCTTCCACAAGTCTTGAACTCAAAAATCACTAGTGTTTTTATAGCAAAAATTTGAATCATAATGAGGCTCTAGGCCTTCTTATTTATACAACTGAAGTCTCCAATGACTTCCTTAAATATAGGGAGGCTTAGCTTCCAAACTCAAGATAAACTAGCTCTTTAACTGTCACTTGCTCGACTGCCTTTCCATCTCCATGACATGGCTGCTTGTACTCCGAGCTAGTGTCATTGATGGAGGAATATTTGAATTAGTGAGTAGATGAGGAGGATCCACCTCCTACAATCTCTCCTCCTTCTCTCATTCAAGTTTCATCCCTTAATTAGTCAAAATTTCCATGATTTTCTCTCAAAACCATGAAACCAATGCACATTAGTCCACTAGGCATAATATCTCATGTTCACTCATCTCACTAAGAAAAATACAATCAAAATATGTAGTAAATTATGAGAAGAGTTGATTTGACTAAGCTAGGAGGTGGATTAAGGTCCACATAGTTACCCAATGATGAGGCTCATCATCACCCCCTACTGAAAGTGTTTCTAATCCTCTGAGCAACTCAATCAATATCCATGTCCTTCATTTCTCTAGTGGCCTCCCTGACATCCCATGCTTCTGTTGTAGTTTCCTCTTCATGTGCATAGAATCCTGACTTCCTTTCTACCTCCTCCCACTACTTTCTTTCTCCCTTTCCTTCCTTCCTTCCAACATTCCTAAGAGTAGTGTTGGATTGAGTCTCAAGCCAATCCAATTGACTTTGAGTCTCTGGAGAGCTCACTTGTACATGGGTGTCCTGTTTAGTGCTTCTCTCATTCTCTAAGGAGAATGGTACTATATGACTTTCAAGCTACAGGGCAGAGTGTTCCATCCCTTGGCAAGCTTGCATGATTTCATCCCCTAATAGCCCAAACATGTCCTCAAAGTGTGTGATTGCTTGCTCTTGGGAAGCAAGGTACCTAGGTGCAAGTTGAGTCATTTGTAAACAAGTTATGGGTGTTGATGATAGCCATTGGATTTGACTGCTTAGCTATTATCATTAGGGGTTATGTTTCTTCCCTTGCCATTATTTTCTTCATTTCTACAACCCTTGCTTCCTCATGTTTCATCCATGATGGAAAAGCCATCAACTGTAAGTCCCCTAGTTTTGAATTAGGGTCCCACACATTCAAATATGTCAAGGCTATGTTATGTAGGTAGAACACATACATTTTAGCCCTATCCTCCAGTGTGTTTTGACCTCAAATATTAATGAATTGTCTATAATCCTGGAATGGCATAGTGCTCTCTGTGCTAAAGACTTGATTTATAACTACAACTACTATTCCTTAGGATACACCGCATAGGACTTAGCTGGCATCCTGCACTTGATTTCCTTTAAGGATAGACTCGCCATGGATGCCAATTGATTTTCTCTCTCTTGTAGCTGTCCTCTTAAGCATGCATTTTTTGCCTCCAACTGAGCTTTCATCATTGCCTCTCTATCCCTTAGCCTAGTCAGTTCTCTGCCCATCTCCTTTACTTTCTCCTCCATGTGACATATGTCCTCCACTCCTTTGGATTTGTCAATTTGCATCCATCTATGTGTTCTTGCCCTTTCTTTCTCAAGATCAAAGAATAACGGGATGGAAAATTTCTATGGAATGACCCTACCCCCTTCAATGCACCTGTAGTAGGAGTCAAGGTTAGGTTCAGGACTAGGTTCCCTTAGCTATGGATCCTCCTTCTTTGTTTCTTTTTGCATACTACCTTCTTTGTAAAATTTCTGAGTTTCCCGTAGGTTTAGAAAAGTTTCCTGTATGATTGCCTCTACCTCCTGTAGGTCCTTCTGTGTATCTTGTATGATGCCTTTTCCTTTGGATGAGGCAGATCTAGTGACAGAGCTCCTAACATAAGTGATAGCAGACTTGGTAGAGTCTTGTCCTGATGATCCCTCTCCTTGATTTTACATAAGGAGATCTATAGTTTCCTATAGTTTGGGTGAGTATTCAATGACAATAGGAACCTTGGTGGGAATTTGAGGTTTTCCTTGGCTTATTCTTATACATTTTCTTGTCCTAAAGTATAAGGTATTTTGTCTCCGTCTCTTCCCTTTTTGTTTGATATTGGTACAGAGGGAAGTAAGGACAGCTACTACCTCTTTCTCAGTGGGTTCTGGGATACCCTGGGTGATTCTTCCTTGTCTTTTGTCTCCCCTTTCCCATTCCCCTTCTCATGTTTCTCTTTCTCCTCTCCTTCTCCCTCTAGTTCCTCACTATGTTCATCAGTTTCCTCCTTTGCATCTTCTTTTGTCTCTTCAACACTTTCCTTCTCCTTTTCTTCCTTGTCTTCCTCATCTATTTCCTCTTCATCCCCATCTGTTTCTTCTTTCCCTTTTTCAATTTCTTCCTCATTCTTCTCTATTTCTTCTTCATCCCTTTCACTGGAAGTGGGGCTCTTGTTATATTCAAGGGATTTTATATCTTCCTCTGTCTGCATGTCTCTGAAAGTTGCCCATGTGATAGGGAGTCTAAGGTTTTGGACGGCATCTTCTATGGTAAGTTTAATTAACCCATGATGGGCTAATTGTTGATGGTTTCTTTCCTACACCTTAATGCTTATATCTATCATTGATTGAAGAAGGAAGTAGGGTATGCTGAGTCTATTTTGAGGAGGTGCGTCTACTCCAAACCTCAACCCTTGGAGAAGCCTAAAATGGTATCCATATACCACACTATGCCTACCTTCACATGAGATATACTTAATAGGGTGCTAGCTAATTTCATTCAAAGGATATGGGAGACTTGCTCTTCTGACTCCATTTTTGTCTTCCATGGCCTCCTCTCCTTCTAAAAAGAATTTCTTCTTTCCAATTTGGTTACTTCCCTCAACCTCCTTTCTCCAAGGCATCCCTAAAGGAAGGGTGGTGTTTATGCCTATGACTTTAGGGGTGAGTTCTATAAAGAGGCCTTTCACCACAATAGTGGCATGGGTCCTACTTAATGGAATGAGGGAGAGAGAAAAATATTTGGCTACTTCATCATTATATCCCCTCAATTTCTCAAAGAAACCCATTCAATTGTGCCTTGTGAATATCTCTAGTACAAGAAGGTGTTGATGAATCCTCACTGTGTTGATGGGTTCCCTCTTATTAAATTCCCCTCTCATTTTCTCTAATGGATGGAGCGTTGTACATGTCCGATACCAACTTTAATGAATGAGGAATTTTAAATGAAAATTATGTCTATACAATTCCCGTGGACTGTAATCCTTTTCAGCACAATAGACGCCTTTTATATATCCTTTTCACTTGGAAATTATGGGAAAGTATAGAGCCTACCTCTTTATCACTACCTGGTGAAGCCAACCTTTGTTTTTCCCTTGTAGAACTACTCACTGACAATTATATAGGTGTTGTTCTGTATCCTATAGGATCGTGTAGGATTTCCTGTAGGATCGTGTAGGTTCTCCTGCGTAGGGAAAAAATGAATTCTGCCTTTCCTATAGACTTCTTGAGGATCGAAATTTATGCATGGGGATCAGAATTTATTTCCTCATTTGGGTGATTTGAGTGGGGTGGTGTGTTGGAAGTTGAGGTGCGAATATCTATTTTGGATCGTTGGTCCCACTACCACATCATCAGTCTCCATACCTTGTAATCAACTCCCACTTTGGGCATCCGTAGCTTAACTACTTTTGACCTCACATTTCCTTTTCCTTGACTTGACTGCTACCACATGTGTAAGGACTAACTGTCTTCTCCTCGTTGACTAAGCGAAGGTGGCCAAGTTAACTAGCCACCTTTCGCTTATAAATCAACTCTTTCACAACTTTTACATGTTTGATCATATTATCCTAACGAGAGAGTGGAAGCAAGATACCTACCTATGGAAACGATGCCTCGATGCTGTTTGTTGAAGAATTAAGTCCTTGTTGTGTACTAGCTACATGTGTTTTTCTCCTCTCGTTTTTTTATTATTATTTTCCTTTGATGTTCTTATTAGATGTGCATGTATTGGGTATTGATGTTGATGATCCTGATGTCGCTTCTAAGCTCTGAAGGAGCTTCTTTGACCTTTGGATATCCATGCTTGAAGCTGACTACAGCCTGTGATTTTTTGTTTTGTAGGATAGGCTGCTACAGGATGTCCTATAACTGCTTCTCCCTAAAAAGAAATTAGTCATTTTCCACTTATGGAGCATGAGGATGGTTGGAATGGGTAGCGAGGGGGTCTAGGGATTTGTGAATGAGGAAAATAGCCTTCAAGTGTTGTCATCTTGTTCTCTGTCTTCATCCTCTTTTCTCCATTTTTTCTTTGAAAACTATAATTTTTGAAACTGACTTTGTTTATGAATGCAGGGGTGATCATGGTGGAGAGAGGTATGGTAACGAGATGGTGAAGTAGAGATCTATTTTTTTGACATGGGTGGGTCATTCCCTTGCTCTAAGGTTACTTCCTTTAGGATACCCAAGCCATTGTTTTCAGGGAATCTTGTAGAAAACACAGAACCCTTGCAAATTAAGCTAAATGAGTAGAAAAATGGAGGGAATGATGGAATGGTGAAGGATAATGAATGGATAAATAAGAACATGAACTGGATAGGTCCATTTTGATCCTCTCTTGTTGCTCCAATCGTCCTGCTACTGACCTACAAACAATATTTTCACACTTTTTCTTTTCTCTCTTTTATTTATTTATTTTTTTGTTGTTTTTTTTTCTTTTTGAAAGCAACTAGTCTGCCTCCAAGAGGTTTTCATCCTAGCTACTTGCCCTAGGTGCCTAAAAAGAGGTTTTCACCTATATATATATATATATAGTTTACACCATTGGGCCGCCTCAAGAGGTTTTCAACCCAAAAGTGGGACTTAGGCACCTCATGGAGGTTTTCACCTGAGTCTCCTTATTTTTCTCTTTTTTCTTTTTTCCTTTTTAGTGACTTTATGAGGTAGAAGTTGTGACTTGCTCCACCACCATCACTATCTTGTTGATTCCATTAATGAACTCTTGCTTTGATAATGGCTTCTTGTAAACCTTCAATATGTTCCCATTAGCAATTAAAGGAATGGCCTCTGCATCAATGGTTCTAATCTGCATTGAGCCATTATCATGACATTTCTCTATGACATAAGGCCCTAACCACATAGTCCTTAACTTTCCCTTAAAATCTTTATATCTGGAATCATATAACAAAGCCCAATCACCTTCTTGAAATTGTTTGTCCTTGATGTTCTTGTCATGCCAGATCTTCCTTTGAATTTGAGTCACCTATGTGTGTAGGAGGGCCTACATTCTAAACTCATCTAACCCATTCAGCTAAAGCAATCTCTCTTTTTGTGCACTGCTGAGATCTAGATCTAGTTGGGCTTCCATCCTCAATATAATATACTCAAATTCAAAGGAGAACAAGGCCCTTTTCATGTAGACCAACTCATAGGGTGCGAATCCAGTGGTGGTCTTCCAAGTAGTATTCTAGGCCCAATTGGCCCTAACTAATCTATCTGCCCAATCTTTTCTATTGTTGCTGACCACTTTAGTCAAAATGCCCTCCGGCACTCTTTTGGTCACCTCTGCTTACCCATTAGCTTGCGGGTGATAGGGAGTGGAGGTTCTATACTTGATCTTGTGCTGGCTTAACAAGTCTTCGATCATCTGAGATGTAAACTGGATGCCTTGACCAATGACCAGTTCTCTAGGGTACCCAAACTTGTAAAATGCATTTTCCCTTAACAACTCAACCACTTTCTCCTATGTTGTTGACTTTATTGCCTTCACTTCAACCCACTTGTTTATGTAGTCAGTGCACACAATGATGTATTGCTTTTGCTTGGATGGAGGGTCAGTAGGTCCAATGAAATCCATGCCCCACTTGTTAAATAGCTTGAAAGTCACTTGAGGCTGCAGAGGCATTTCATCCCTTGGAGTAGGATTTCCCATCCTTTGGCACCGATCACACTAACTAATTTACCTTCTCACATCCTGATGAAGAGTGGGACAATAATAAACATCTTGTAACACCTTGAATGTTGTCCTCTTGGCTACGAAGTGACCTCCACAAGGCCCATAATGGCAGGTCAGAAGGATGTCAATGACTTCGTCCTCCCTCACACATCTTCTCAGAATTTTATCCAGGCCTAGTTTGAAGAGGTTGCCCCAATCCAAGTGAATGGGGTGCTCTTCCTCACAATCTTGATTTTCTCTTTGGAGGACAAATTCTGTGGGAACTATGCAGACACCAAATAGTTTGCTATGTCAGCAAACCTTGGAGAGAAAACTGAAATGGTGAATAAGTGTTCATCTGGTAACTGATCATCAACCATTCCTTCCTCCCTCGCAGCCAAAGGTAACCTGGATAAAAAATCTACAACAGCATTTTCCGTTTCAGGCTTATCAACAATAGTTAGATCAAATTGCTATAATAAAATCAACCATATAATATTCTAGGCATTCACATCAGGTTTATTAATCAAATATTTAATTGCAGCATGTTCAATATGTAGAAATGTTTTGTAACATATAATGTAATGCCTAATTTTTTTTAATGAATGCACAACAGCTAGGAGCTCCTTTTCAATCACTGTCTAGTTCAGTTAGGCCTTTGAAAAATTCTTATTGATAAAGTAAATGGCATAAGGTAACTTGTCATCTATCTATCCTAGAGCTGCTCCTATGGCTTTGTGTGAGGCATCAAAATCTATATGAAAAGGAATGGCCCAATTTGGGCCTCGAAGAATAGGTGTAGTGATCAACTTGTCCTTCAGGGTGTCCAAGGCCTCTTGACAACTTTTTGACCATACAAATTCAGAATCTTTGGCCAGCAACCCAAATAAAGGATAAGCTATATTTCTGAAGTCTTTTATAAACGTTTGATAGTATCCATCTAAACCTAGAAAACTTTTGACATCTCTCTGTTTTTGTGGAGGTGGGACTCTTTGGATGATGGCTATCTTGTTTTCTTCCACCTGCAGTCCTTGCTGAGATATTGAATGACCTAGAAAAGTCCCTAAAGTCATCAAGAACTCATGTTTTTCAGGACTAAGGGATAGGTTCATTCCAATGCATTTGTTCAGCACCTTACCTAAGTTGGATAGAGCCTCCTATAAATCACACCCGTAGGGTGTAAAATCATCCATATAAATCTCTACTGCATCATGGACTAGCTTGGCAAAGATACTCAGGACTAATTTCTAGAAAATGGTAGGGGCATTGCATAGGCCAAAGGACCATATAGGCAAAAGTACCTCAAGGAAAAGTGAAGGTGGTTTTATCCTAGTCTTTCATGTCGATCTGGATTTGATTTTACCCGTTGAACCCATCTAGGAAAGAGAAAAACTTTTTCCCTGCTAGGCCATATAGCACTTGGTTAATGAAAGGTAGAAAGAAATGGTCCTTCTCCGTTGCTTTGTTTAACTCTCTGTAATAAAAAAAAAATCCTCCACTTCCCATTTTTCTTTGGAACCAACACCAAAGGAGAGACCCACTCACTGTCTGAGATAGGGTAAATGAATCTTGCATCTAGAATCTTTTGCAGTTCTTCTTTGACTATATCCTTGAGAGTTGGATTCATTCTCCTTTGGGGTTGTCAGACTAGTTTGCAACCTTCTTTGATATAAATGTGGTGAGTACACATCGAGGGGTGCACTCCCTTAACTTCCTTGTAACTCCAAGCAAAGGCATCCAAATGCTCCTTAGCATGTTGCACAACCTTTCTTCTTGGTGTACAGAAAGAGATGGGTTCATTTTCAAAGTTCTCTCACAACCGAATTCTGTGGTTTTGACATGGGTAGGGCTTGAATCAACTAAGCATAGGTCAATCTAATGGTTGTTCTGGGTTTCCTTTACTACCTCCTCTAAGGAAAATGTGTTGGGAGTTGGAATTTGGAGTATGTATCCAATCAAATCATCTTCATCTAGTTGTCCTCCTCCCATGGATGTTTCTAAGGTATAGAGCTAGGCTGAATAAAATTCATCTTCTTCTCCTCTTCCAGCTATAAAGGTAATTCATGTTCTAGAGATGGCTAAGCAAGAGGGTACAGGACTAACTGCTTGGACATATTCCCATTTTTTATAGTCATATTTCCAGCCATGCAATTGATGTAGGCATCGGCAGTGGCTAACCAAGGCCTCCCAAGGATGAGAGGGTTACTAGTAAGCTTGGACTTAGGCTAGAGAACTAGGAATTCTATAGGATACTCCTAATATTCAAAGGAGACCATCACATCCTCCACAATCCCCTCAGGGGTCACTGTGGAACGGTCTGCAAGTTGCAAGATTGTTGTGGTCTTTCTCAATGAACCCTAGACATTGATCTTAAGCATGGTGTCCTTAGTCATCACATTAATGGCAGCCCCAAGATCAATCAAAGTGTGTGGGACAATGGTTCCATTGATGTTCACACCTACTGTAGGGCTTCCAGGGTCCAAATACATCAGAAAAATTAGCTGCCCCAGCATTAAGTCAGACAATTGTCCAATGACATTAATGGTAGGGGTGTCTATTTTTCACCTCCCTGGATGTTTGAAGCACTTCTCCTTTATAAAATTGTTGTAAATAGGGACATCCTTTATGGATTAGAGAAGTGGAATTTTGAGACATAGATTTTTCAATTCACCCAGAAGTTCATTCTCTTATGGGGTAGGCTGGACTGGATGAGTTAATATCTCAGGAGAGGGTGGAGGATTTACTCTAGGCATGCTTTCCTCTCTTTCTTCCTCACCCTCCCTAGGTGGAGGTGGAGGTTGGTTGTCTGGGAATACTCTCCCATATCTCAAGTTGATTTCCTAAATCTCCACAACATAAGCAAGATAGGATATATCTCCACTGTATCCTTGTTGTGCCTATCTTTTGTTCAGGTTCAAATTTGGTTGAGCAAGCATCTGGGATAGTTTAGGTGGAGAAGGGTGTAAAAGATGTGGTTGAGTACATGGTGAAGGAAATAAAGCTGGAGCACTCTTTTATGGGGGCCTTCACCCCTAGGGCAATGCATTCCACTAAGGTTGAGGTGGAGCATATGGGTGAAATGTCTGGTTGGCTGGCTGGGAATGGTACTGAGGTGCAAAGGACAAAGGAGGAGGTGTAGAGTAGGAAGGATGAGCAAGGGGGCCCCAAGAGGGAATGGATGTGGTCTAGTTAGGGTTTTAATAGGCATGGGACTTCCCTTGCATTCCCTGCTGGTATAGCTAAAGCCCACGAGGTCTTCTTTGATTTATGAAGCATAGTTGTTCAGTCACCCCTTTAGCCCCCTGATACACAACTTTTAGTGCAGGTAGAGAAGGGCACTTGTCTATCGAGTGGTTTTCTTCATAGACGAAGCAGACTTCAATCACATTCAATGGACATTCATTCCTAGGTTGCCTCCTTGTGCATCTAGGGTAGAAAATTGCTAAGGCTCTCTCTGCCTCCTCTTTGTTTTTCTTGATGTGAATAGTGTCCATCTGTAGGGAAAGGTTTTCAACATCTCACTCTTGAAATGTTCCAGCATATCTCCAATTTCACCTTGGCTGGATGTATTGGAAGAGGATGGACTGACCATAGGTTGACCACCCCTACCCTTTTTCCTAGCTTCTCTAGAATGGTTCCTAAAGACAATCTTGATATATTCATAGGGTGGTTGGTACATGTCCTCTCCTGCTAGCAGGTTTAGGGTATCGAAAAGATCTTCCCTTACCCCTCTAAGCAAAACTAGCTTCAGTGACTCAGGATCAAGTGTGCACCTAGCCCTTTTGTAGCTAAGCTTGAATCTTTCTGCATAATCCTCTAGGAATTCATCATGCCTTAAGGTCATCTTAAAAATTTCTCCTTTATTGTGTTTGGACCTATAATAGTCTCGATACTTGTTGTTGAAGGCTTCCTGCATCTCAGCCCAAGTTGTGATGCTATCCCTAGGTAAACCCATGAACCAACATAAAGTTGCATTCCTGAGAGTGGATGGCAATAGTTTCAAAAATTGCTCATCATTTGTATAATCATAGGTTCTTCATATGATAGCAAACTCAAATAAGAAAGTGTTTGGATCTTCTGAGATCAGGCCATGGAAATGAGGAAGAATAGAGCGGCTTATATTCTTCACCTTGGTATCCACCTTAGTTTCTCTGATGGGAAAGGTAACCTAAACTCTTTCTCTATTTTCTCTGTCATTTCTATTTTCAGCCATTAGGTCAGTTGGAATCAGTTATTCTCCTTCTTCTCCCCCTGTAGGATATTCAAATATCTCTAGTTGTTCACCTAAGAGTTCCACCATTTCATAGCCCCTGAAGAAGAGGGAAGGTTGGTTGTTAGAAGTGATGGGGGTATTTGGAAGAAATTTCCCTAAGTTATCCCTATTCCTACAAGGCATGAAAGAATTATTTTTGGCTTGTTTTGTTTTTTTTCAAGATTTGAAAATTTACAAAATTGAAATTGCAAACTAAATGGAAACTAATTGACTGAATGAAAAATAACTTCTTGAATGAAATCTCACTTGCAGAATGGAAAAGAAGGGAACTAAATTACTTTTGTAGAAATGAAACTAATAGCATAATGTCAAAGATAAGAAATGTAATAAAGAAAGTAGAAATCACATATTACTTGGACACCTCCCTGGTGACAACGCCAAAACGTGATGAGCACCAATATTGAAACAAGAATGTTGCAACTCCTAGGGCTACCAACTTTACTTTATCAACCCGGGGTTTGTACAAACTTGAAGGTGAGAGTGTTGTATACACAAGTAAATGTGATGGGTATGCTCTTTGTCACTGCTAAGATGGTGATAGACCACTAAGGTTTTTCAATCCAAACCTCTATGGATTCATAAGAAGCTTTATTACTAATAAGGAAAAGAGAAATCTACACTAAAGGAAAGTTTGTCTACTGTAGTGAAGAAAAACACTGAAATCAAATGCTAAAACACAACATTTTTCTAACTAAATGCTAAGAGGATTTTCTTCAAAAGAATGCTAAGTTAACATGTATGCAATCCTACTATCCTAAGCATGCAAATTGAAATATCAAACATTCTACTGATGTGCATGTAAATGACAAGAATAACTATGTTTTTCTTTTTGTCTTTTTTGTGTGAAAGTGTGAAAGCTAACTTATTTTGGTGATGCGGCAGGGGGCTTAAGGATGATGGTGAATGGTTGGAAGGCTTGGCAGACAAGTAGGGGTCCTCTTCTAGCTTCTTAGGGGCTTTTTCCACAGTTCGGCCTCAAAAAAGGCCACTACAGGTCAACCTACAGGATGTCCTAAGGCATTCTACAGGATGTCCTGAATTTCTATAGGAGCCCCTGTATTACTATAGGATACAACCGAGAGAAAAAGGAGGAATGTTGAAGGTGATGGAAGGCTTAGGGAAGGTGGTTGGTGGATAGAATGAGGCCAGGGAGTTCCTAGGACTACTTCAGAACACAAAACCAGAGTTGGGAGATGGTTGGATTTGCTCAACAAGCTTGGAGAAGTACTCTTGTGAAATGATGAAATTGGTGAGGGTTTTGTTGAAAGGAAGGAATGATCATGGATGGATGAAGTTGGGATGAGGTTGTTGATCATGAAATCTATATTTAATATTGAAATCCATAAACCATATAAACAAGAAGGATTTCAATTAACTAAGGAAAACAGAAGTTCATGACCTAGCTGCCTACTTCATGCATGAGGGAAAACATGCAAAATAAGATGAAAGATTGATGATATCTGAAGTAAAGCTAAACATAGAAGAACTGATAACTAAATCCTCTTCTTTCAAACTAATCAAATGTTTGCCTAAGTACAAAAACCCTAAATTCCATGAGAAACTAGAATTATGTCTTTCTGGGGCTACATAAGGGTTCTTTCCTCAAACCATGATCCTTAAAGGGAGGAGTGAGGCCAAATACACCTTCTGACATCTTTTTGATGTTCATTTATCTCTTCTAATCTATTATTGAAGTAAAGCAGAAATGGAAGTAAACTAATCAAATCCACAACTACTTGCAATGAAATAATGCTAAAGACAATTCAACTATGAAGTCAACTAAGCATACAAATAGAACAAGAGGAGTCGTTGTTGCTAGGGTTGAGCCCAAACACAAGAGCTTCAGCCTTCTGAGTCAACTCAGTGCTGGATCAAGGAAATGATCATTCTCATTATCAAACAAAAAATTACATAACAATGTCTTCCACAAGTCTTGAACTCAAAAATGATTAGTGTTTTTACAACAAATTTTCAAATCCTAATAAGGCTCTAGGCCTCCTTATTTATACAACTGAAGTCTCCAACGACTTCCTTAAATCTAGGGAGGCTTGGCTCCCAAATTTGAGATAAACTCTCTTTAACTGTCACTTGCTCGGTTGTGTTTTGATCTCCATGACTTGGCTGCTTGTACTCCGAGGTAGTGTGATTGATGGAGGAATATTCAAATGAGTGAGGAGTAAATGAGGAGGATCTACCTCCTACAATCTCTCCTCCTTGTCTCATTCAAGTTTCAACCTTTAATTAGCCAAAATTTCCATGATTTTCTCTTAAAAACCTGCAATCAATGCACATTAGTCCACTAGGAATAATATCTCGCTTTGACTCATCTCATTAAGCAAAATACAATCAAAATATGTGATAAATTATGAGAATAATTCATTTGACTAAGGTAGGAGGTTGATTAAGGTCCATATAGTTACCCAATGATGAGGCTCATCAAAAATATCTACAACAACTTTGCTACCATTCATATAAATTATGAAAATTACAAATACTATTTTAATTTAATTATTCAAGTGGGGTATCGAGTTAATATTTTTTCTTCTTAAACAAGAAGATGGTTACAATAACTTCATTAACACTCATACAAACTATGAAAATTTGGGTTTCCACATAAATTAAATGGTTGGTAAACACCTATAGGTACCAATCAAAGAATTGTTTTCGACATTATTTATATTAAAGTAAATAAACATAATTATTTTAGAAATTATGTACCATTGCACAACGGAAGTTAAGGGCATGGTCATTTGAAGATCCGAATACAATCAGCAACTAAACAAGTAAACAATTTGATGCAATTGATAACTACAACCCATTTATGTCTATTTCTCTCAATTTTTCCAATATCTCATAAACGAATATGTAAACAACAATGATATTAGAATCACTATAAAAACATCTTTAGCCTTGAGGGTTAGCTCAATTGGTCAATATCCCATTGCTAAAGTACTTTTTCCATTGAGAAGTTATTGGTTTTGTTCTCTTTAATAATTAATTATGATATGTTAATTATATGTAAATATATTTTTTAAATGTCTAAGAAATTTTGATAGAAACTAAACAAGGTACCACTCCGATTATGTGTGAAATGCAATGTGTTAAATGGTGAAAAAAAAAATATTGGAAATTTACCACAACAAATTGTACTTATATTGTTAGTATAAATTGAAAGTAAATTTTCCAAAATTATAATTGAGGCAATATCATAAAAAAATAATTCGAAATTAATATTGAAGTACTCTTTAGGACTATTTCTCTTTCTATAAACTTGGTATAAATCTAAAATCAAATATGCGATGAAACCAAACAAGAAAAAACAACCACATATTAAAAAAATCTCATTCCTCCAAATATATATATATATATATTTACCGAAAAGAGAAAAAACCGACCCATTCTAAGCAAATTTCATCCCTCCAAAAATATTGAAATCCCTGCCAAGTTGTAATTCAAACCTTAGCCGGATTTATTAAAAATGTATCATTATTTTCTTTCCCTCATTTCGTTAAGGGTTTCTCATGTCACTTATTGAAATCCCTGCTAAGTTGTAATTCAAACCATAGTCGGATTTATTAAAAATGTATCATTATTTTCTTTCCCTCATTTCCCTAAGGGTTTCTCATGTCACTTACTTTGGGTCGAACATCGCTTCTAAAATAGTTTCAAAGTTTCTGATGCAGAATTGGAATAGCCAGTCCTATATGAAGTTAGAGTTTCCACCTAATTTCGTTAAAACTGGTGAAATTTTAGATCAATTATTTAAAAAAATAAAATGCAACAAAAATTCCAAATACAATTTCAAAAGGATTTAAATTTGTAATTTTAATTTAATTTTTAAAGATTTTAAAATCCTTAAAAATTTAAAATCGAAAACTCAGATAAGATGAATATATCTTTATGTTTATTGTTTAACAGAAATGCTAATTCTCATTAGAATTGCAAGTTAATATTAATATAGTTTTATTTTTATTGTTTAACATAATTTCCCCATGTCTATACGAAAATGAAACAGTTTAAAAACAAATCTAGAAAATTAGATTATCATTTTTCATTATTATCATTTTTGACTCGAAATTTTAAAAAAGAAAGCATACCAATGACTGTATAATAAACAGGAATAAATAGTGAACCACCACATAAATATATCATTTTAGTATGGTTGTTTTCTCATTATTCCTCTCTCCATATGAAGTAATTTGGATTTAGCATAAATGCTTAGAAAGACATGGAAGATTATGTATCTATCCATTTTGGAATTAATATTCAGTTATGGCTTTCATAAGATCTATTGTTACGTGGATTCTCACACACACGTTAAAGGTATGCCAAGTTCACACCTCACTTATATAATGGTTTCAACTATTAAATAAGTGAGCGGAAGGGAACTAGGGAAGAACAAGAAAGATGATGCATATGGACGAGGTGCTTGAAGCCGTGAGAAGGGAAGATTATTTGCGTGTTGGGTCTAGATATCTCATTGCACAAGGTGATGGAGTTGTCAAAACTTAGTTTATTTTGTGAATTCCTGAATTCGTGGATACGAGACTATCTTGGAAAATGTTGGCTCAGTGGATGGAGGTTGTATGGGCTCCATGTATGGGTTATATCCCCATTTTTCACTTTCTAGTTAAAGGATGCATTTTCAACCTTTTGAAATCTTGTTAAGACACAGAAGAAATCATTCCTTCTCTATGGGTGTTTAACTCTTCCAGCTTAGTACTTAAGTTTTGGCACCCAAGATTCGACCCTCAACTCGAAACCCTTGTTCATAAGGAATGTGTTCGTGTTGTTTCTAGGATTTCCATTCCAATTTTGGAACTGGCGCACCCTGAAACTTATCAAATATTTGTTGGTTAATTTTCTCTTCTTTGAAGAGAGTTGAGATCCTCTAATAAGTAGGCGCATGGCTCAGTTTCTAACTAAAATTCGCATTAACAAGGTATTGGTTCCTAAGATTGAACTTCTTTGGGGAGCATTCTCATTCTCTCCACTCTTAGACTTTCGGGGATTATCATTTCATTGATCAAGATGCAAAGAGATAGGTCATGCCCTAAAAGACTATGAGTCTAGGATATTTGTTAATTGTAGACAAAATGTGCGAAAGGGAAACCACCATAAAGAGTGAGGCCTATTTGGGTGTTGCAGAAGTGGTGAAATCCTTAGGATTATCAACAAAGAGGTGGTTGTGGATGTTGGGTCAAGGAACTCCACTAGGAAGAAAGGAATTGGAGGCTAAGGAGAAGGAAGGAGTGGACAAGTTTTTGCGAAAGTGTGTTGACGAGGTTGCTACAAGCACCTTAGAGAGATTAGTGAAGGGTCATGTAGAGGTAACTTGTTAGATTTCAAAAGTTAGAAGTTTGTTCCCTCGTCTTTAATCTCTAAGCAGGGTAAGCAGTGTATCAAGCCTCATGGGTTAAAAAAAATTGGATCTAGGATTTTCCAAATGGTCAACATTTCATATCTTAGAAAATTCAATTCCATGACCCTCAAGGAACTCGGGTTTGTTTGACCTGAGTGCTTCTGCTATAAATGCAACAATATTTGATGGAGAGGCTGCTAAGGCATTGACAAGGTCCCTTCCGTGAAACCTCCTTTGGATTTAAATGAGAAATCTTTTCCATCGACTCCCTTTTCACAAGAACTGTTAATGAAGGAGTTACATTGTTTGAGTGCCTTAGAGAGACAGGTAAAGCATTCTCATGAGGGGGGATTGTCAAAGAATCAAAGGACAAGATATTTTGTCATTTCTCTTACTTTATGCTTAAGGTAAGCATAGTTCTAAACCTTCCAAGGTTAATTGTTTGGACTCAAGTTCGACTGAAGGGTCACCAATCCAGTATCCATAAATGCAAAGTCAAGGGTTCTTAGGAGTGAATGTAGAACCCAATCAGGGATGGTTTCAGCAAAACTCAAATTTTCTTTACCCGAGTGTAGTCGATATAAATGTGGAGGGATTCAATGGAGGGGCCTCCCAACCTTTGACAGATATTGATGACCCATATGTCTGGTCTCCTATGGAGAAAGGGAAAGCTTTCCCCTTGATTCCCATGTTGCAAGTTTGTTGGTCAAAGAGACACCTTTTATGGGCACTAGTAGATCCTTGTAGTAAAAGAAGGAAAATGGGGGTCAGGATACTTTTGTCCCCAGTAAATCCGGAGAAGATCAAGTGTTGAGAGTTACGGAGGTTTTAGCTAACACTTCCATTAGAGGGAAGAACATGGACGCTCCTTATTCGACAACTATGTAGGTCTTGCTAGATGAATGTAATGAGATTGAATTAGGTGCACAAGTGAGCATGATATATGATGCTAAGGGGGAAAATATCTCCCTAGTTTCTCAATCAAATTGCTTGGGGACAAAAGCAGTAGTTAAAGAAATGAAAACTTTCGTTACCATGGACGTTATCTTTGACACCGTAAAAGAAATTTTAATTGGAAGTGATAACAATAGAACTCCTCAAACAAAGCAAGGTGAGTCTCCTTTATCTGACTCCATCCTACCTTTCCTTTCGTTGGTTTAATTAATTTTGTGGAGTTACGGGGAGGAGGTCATCTAAACCTAAATCATCATGTTGAGGGGGTTTCCAATCCTTTTAACAGTGTTGCACACAGAGAAGGACCCTTTGTCATGTCTTCCAATCACTCCCCATTGTATTGCATGGGTAGAGGTCGTTGGAAAAGATAAAATGTTTGTTCTTGGGAAGGTATTGTACCCCCTTTTTTTTTTTTATGGCCATTAGAGTGGAGTGCTGTTACGCAAAAATATCGTCACCATGATTATTTGCAGTCAGTATGGGTCTACCATCACTTGTATTATCCTCCTAAGCAAGTCTTAGACCTCAGCTCTTCAAGTCAAGCTTTGAAAATGAGAGAAAGACATTGAAAATCAACAAAGCTCTGGTTTCACACTTTCTCTCACTGTTGCCTACGGTCCCGCACCTCTTGTTTACAAAAACTGCAGACCTGCCTGCTCTGTCCCTAAAGGAGTGGGTGCAGATCCCTTTGAAAGTAAAAAAGGCACAAGTTTATTATAAAAAACTCACTTTGGGTTAATTCTAGATGATTCTAGAAGGAATTTTGACGTGGATTGGTCGCTCTTAGGTGGTTCATGCATCCCAAAATAGAAGGAGCTAATCCCTTGATGAGAGGAGCTATCCCTTTGAAGGAGGGATTTATCCCTTTGAAGGAGGACCTAGTAACTTCCCTCCATTGCACTATAAATTAAGGCATTGGGCTGGTTGCTAGGGAGGTTAGAAGCTGAACATTTTTTAGGGTAAATGCTGGTGGAATTGAGACTTCCTAGTTAAGCTTGAGAGGAGAGATCACATACCTTTTTGGCTTCATTGGGAAGAGAGTGAAACTTGTCAAAGTAGAGGAGACTTCTTTTTGGACCCTGGGAGGAGCTTGTACAACGTCAAGGCACAGGTTGTAAAGTTATTCTTTGATTTGAATTAATACAATCAGATTCATTTTTCTCAACAAATTGTCTTATGTCATTTGTTTCATGAATTCCTTGATCTTCATGTTAAATATGTTTTATGATATTGGATTTTCACGTGCTATTTAATTTGTTTGCTTGTTTGTGTTTTCAGATTCGCAACAAGGGAGCTCACTTGGATCAAAGGAGCGAGGCTTCCACAAACTTGCATTAGACCCAAGGTAGGCCTAAAACACTTGTTTGCCTTTGTTTATAAATGCATATTTAGAGAAAGATAGTTTTTGATTGGCTTGCTTGTCACTAGGTCTCTTTAGATTCTAGGAAGGTCTATCTTGTCCGCAAGATCGACTCATTCCGTGTGACAAAATGGCGACCATACTGGGGACTTGATTTTTTCCTTGTTTTTACTTTGACTTGAGAAACTGTGTTTTTGTTTCTGTTTTTGGCTTGTTGTGTGTCAAATTGGGTAGAATTAGTAGATCCAGGGTTAGTTTTTGTTTTTCATAACTTTGGGAGAGGACCGCACCTTAATCTTTTGACATAGTACATACCTATCCGCACTTTTTCTTTTAGCACAAGGCGGTACCGCACCTGTGTTAACTGTGGGCCTGCGAACCCTGTCAAAATTTTGGAAAACCTAAGATTTTCTCTGTTAGTCAGCTTAGTTTTTCTTTAGAAGTTATTATCCCCTACCCAGACCGGCATATAACCTGTCAGAAGCTTTCCTTAGGTTGATTTCATTGGTGTTAGGGTTTTAGATGAAATTCCTAGAAGTTTTGCTTGTTAGGCTTGGTTTTCATCTTGGTCTTCTAGTAGCTTTGAGCTTAGAAGCTGTAGGAACCTCAAATTACCTTGGTTTTTACCAGCCTTCTTATGAGTCTGACCATTTGCGAAATCTACCTTTGTTGAGGAATCCACCTTGTGTTTTCTCTTTAAAAAACTTCAAAAAGCTTGTGTTTAAAAGTTTGGACTTCATTTTTAAAAAAAGAAAACAAAATTGGTTGTTTTTTGATTGACTTGTGATTCTGCATAAATTGGTCCTTAGTTTACATCTAGCTAAGTAAAACATCCTTAAAAAAAGACATCTTGTAAGCTTTGACTTCAAATAGGTTTTTATAGTTTATAGATCTCAAAGTTAGTCGTTTCCATAGTTTTGAGTGTTTTATAAAAAATAAAAAAAATCTCTTTTGGAAAAAGTTTGTTTTTGTAGTGGTTGAGTGTTTTGGAAGAAAAGGGAAATTTTTGTGAAAATAACTAGTTGTCTCGTTTTGAGTGCATTGGAAAGGACAAAAAGCTCTTCTTTTAATTTGTTTGCTAAGAAAGATTTGTGTTTACAGGTATTTGCATTCTCAAACTCTTTCCTAGCTAGAATTTCATTGAAGGGAAAGATTGTTTAATCATCTTAAGTGCATTTTTTAGTGATTTTGAGTCGAGTCTTCATTCCACGAGTTTCATCTCCACACCTCTTGACTTAAACAAAAACCAATAAAAATAATGCTTAAAGTAAAATTCATCTAGTAATATTTTTATTTCTAGGGCTCTGATACACCAATATAGCTTAGGCTAGTGTCTTGGAGTAGGAGAGTAATTAACTCTCCAAGACAGTAAAACAAACAAGTAGCTATATCTTGTGGTAGGGAAGAAATCTAATTGTTGCATTTATGCTCTCGATAAGATCCTCTTAAAGGAGAAGCACAACATCGTGTCTGAACGAGTGTGGGAATCAATCCTTCCTCATTGGGAACGACGCCACATATTCACGTATTAAAAATGGTAAACCTTGGATTATGTCAAGGAGCCTTCAAGGGGATTGAGCTTGCTACTCTACCCTTGCATGTGTATCGGATCGTAGACTATTCCCCAAGGTATATTTGTTTCGGTTGGTAACCTTAGTGACCATATTCTTTAGGATTCTTCCTAAGGTGACAGTGGTGGGAAGATCCCACTGTACCTGGAGCAGACGTCGACTAGACTCACTTGGATTTTCTGGGGGGTTTTCTTCACTCGAGACGATTAAGTGGAGGAACTTGTGCCAGTCTATTCATTAAGCAGGTTGCCAGGATAACTGTTCCAACCGCCATTTTTGTAATGAACTCTGCGACATTGGGCTTCATCACCAACTAGTGTTTTTAGTACGGAAAGTTACTGTTTGTGTGTGTTTGATCTCCTCGACTCTTTAGGCATGTGATTCAAATTTGTTTGGTTCTTTAGAGGCTTTAGGTGGTTTTCATTGAGATTTTACTTTGTTTGCATGTGAAGTAGTTAAAATTTTTTAATCGTGGCTGAATTACCGAGGAAGTCTCGTAGACTTCGGGGCCAACCTCCTGAGCTTTCACCGAGCCAGCCTGAAGGGTTAAGAGCCCTCGTAACTCCTAGAGACAGTAGAGTTGGGTCACCTGAAGAAGGAGAGTCTTCTTTGGTGGTACATCCTGATTTTCAAGCTTTAGTAGCAGATTATAATCCACAATCAGTGTTTGTTTCCGAAGTTACTGGTAGCTTTTCTTCCACTAGTGATAAAGGTGAGGAACCTGAAATATCTGAACCTGAAAGTGAATTTGCTGCTACTCCAACATCGGGGTTTGTTTCTCTAGCTTCTAGTGGTCTTGTTTCACCTAGGGTAGAAAGAATAATTACCCAAAATCTTCCTTCTGGACTTATAGCTATCAAAGAACTTGCTACTCCGGAAGAAGAGGTAGGCATCGCTATCCCTGAAAATCAACCTGCTATTGAACTAAGGAAGCGTGAATCAATTTTTTACAGTCCACCTAGGAGCAGTGCTTGGTATCTTTCTTTGACTAATTTCTTAGAAAATCCAGGGTTAAGTTTTTCACCACCTCGTGTTCCTTATCACCCAACACCTAGAGGTTACTATCCTCCCTTAAATATGTCAAGACAATCGTCCATGTTTACTCAGTCGCCAGAATCCTTTTTGTACGGCGTTCCTTCTGTTCCCTCTGGGTATCAGTCACTTTCTGGTACTTTTTCGGGAGCATCTCCTCAACCCATTGAACAAGGGTTATTAACTGGAAGCAATGGTACTGAGCCGTTGAGCATAGAAGATATTCTCATGATGTCAGGTACTATTCCTAATGCTCAACCTCAAGGTGGCCAGTTACCGCCTGGGGGGCAGCCTCCAAATCCTCAATTATCACCTGGGGGTCAACCTCAAGGTACCCAATTTGCGCCTGTGGGGCAACCTCAAGGACAGTACATACCTACGGGATAATACGTTCCTCAAGGTCAACCCTAGACTCAATATGTACCCCAAGGTCAACCCCAGTATCAATATGTACCTCAAAGTCAACCCCAGTATCAGTACGTGCCTCAAGGGTATCAACTCCAAGGTCAGTACTTGAACCAAGGTTTCCAACCACCCTCCAGTCAATCATATGTTCAAGGAACGGGAAATGTGCCTTTGAATTATCAATCTTATCCTCAACCCGGTTATGGTCCTCAATATTCTCAACCTGTTATGGGTCCGTACCCCAGAATGAATTTAGTGTGGGATCCATCGCAAACTCAATAGGTCTTGCAACCGAATGTACGGTTGTCATCTCAAACAGGACAACCCTTAGTTTCTGGTACACCCCAGCAACTTGTCCAGTCTACTATTCAAACTTCTGTACATTCGGTAGTTTCTCAGCCTGCGCCTAGTACACCTCGTACTACGCCTCAAACGACTGCTGCAACTGCCGCAACATCTGTTCAATCTACCCCACCTACTTCTGGAGTATCGACAGCTCTGGCTTCTACTGTTCCTGTATCTACTCCTCAGACATCTTTACCTCCGTCTAGATCCACGATTCAAAATTCAGTTCAAATGCCTGTAGGACAACCTGGTTCAAGTACGGTTGTCACAAGTCAACCAAAATTTACTTATCAACCATACCAGGGACAATACCAATTCGGTCCTGCTGTGCAGCACCCAGTCTATCAGTATCAACCGTACCCTGGGTACACATATCAACAACCTCAACAAACCCAGTACGGTCCGGTTAATCCTGGTTTTCCAGGAGGATATAATATCCCAAATGGAATTCCTATTCCTAGTTATCCTTGATATCCTCCTACTGGGGCTGGTCTCATGACCCAGAGTTTTAGGGACCCTCGTCAGTTATCGTTTATTGCAACTTTGGACTTGCCTAATTTGTCGCGCCTAACAAACGATCCCATTAATTATCTTTCGTTTTGGCCGCCAATGCCGAATAAGTTTCCTAGTGATATTCCTAAGTTTGAAGGCAAATCAGGAGAGGACCCGTCAAACCATGTGATGACTTATCACCTCTGGTGTGCGTCTAACTCCACTTCAGATGATTCAATGCATCTAAGGCTTTTCCAATGCACTCTAATTGGTCTCACGGCCAAGTGGTACATTGAGTTACCCCGAGGCACTTTTTATAATTTTAGTAAGTTAGCTACCTCGTTTTTAACTCATTTTCAGTTTCCAGTCAGATATGACAATGGCACAGAATTAATAACTTCATTAAAGAAATCGATGTCCACTTACATTTTAGATCACATTCATGAATGGAGACGTCGACGGTGTTTAGTGAAGGTTTTTATTCCGGATCAGATCTTGGCTGAATGGTTTGTAAAATCTTTGTTGCCAAGGATCACTGAAGATGTAGCTAAGGTCGGATTCGTTACTGAGGAGCAAGTAATTGATCGCACAGTACCTTGACTTGGTCTATACTCAGTCAGGTACGTTACATGAGAAAATACCCGATCTTCCCAAGCAAAATCAAATCGCTGCAGCTCCTTCAGAGTCTCATGCCGCAGATGGTATGATTGGTACGGTTAACACTAAAAGTAAGAAGAAGTCTTCCAAGAATTCTTCTCCTATCATAACCTTTCCTGATTCCCCGACAAGAGATTCTTCCGCGAAGATTTCTGCCGATATTCACTTTGTAGAGCCATCTACAGCCAAATCAAAATCCGGTGGCAAGAAGAAAGGGAAGAAGAAGAACAAAGCGGACAAAAATTCAAAAGAGAAACCTGAAAAATCAGAATCCAATGATGAAAAATGCAAACCTCGTTACCATTGTCTCATTTGTGATGAAGAACATTTTACAAGATACTGCCCTCATCGTGTAGAGGTTGCGAAGATTGTCAAAGGTTCCCAAATGCCTGCTGTTTTGAAGGATCCTTTTCCAGGTCAAGACAGTAAGATGATAGGTTCTTCCTCGAGTGCCAATGAAGAACCCATACTAATGATGTCCCATGTTAGGATTGCGACTCGATCGCATGATTATTGTAGTAAAAGTCCCGTTGATTGTAAAGAAGCAGAATCTTCTCATTCTA
Source organism: Pinus tabuliformis (assembly GCA_031772625.1). NCBI lineage: Eukaryota > Viridiplantae > Streptophyta > Pinopsida > Pinales > Pinaceae > Pinus > Pinus tabuliformis. Next base: position 817,773,790 of record CM062804.1, on the reverse strand, counting down.
ACCCATCAACCTCAGCTCCCGGTTCTGATCCACTACAGATCGAGAAACCTAATCCAAACTTGGTAATCAAACCACCCGCCAAGGGTATACTTCGAAAGTCAGCTTTCAATCCACATGCGAGAGCGGCTCATAACTATAACATTGTTGAGGATTTAGCTATTTTACCCTCAGCAATGTTGGCTTTGGAAGTGTTGCAATCATGTCCAGCACAACGTAAATTACTTTTGTCGGATATAGGAGCTCTTGACGTTCAGGACTCGAACCTAATAATTTTCGATCTAGAAAATAGTACACTATGCTTACCTCATCAAATGGGTTTCCAGATTCTAGTGATAGTAAAAAACAAGCCTATTCATAGGACTGTGATTGATGAGGGAGCCTCAACGTGTATTATGTCGATACAGTGTTGGAGATCGCTTGGTTCTCCTTCACTAAATCAATCCCTGACGATTCTAAAGGCCTTTGATGGCTGTGGGTTTCATCCTTTTGGCATTCTACAGGATTTACCTATAGGGGTTGAAGGAAAAACCGTTAATCTAGATGTGGAGCTGGTTGATGCCCCTCTAGATTACAACCTTCTCTTGGGTTGTAGTTGTCTTATGCTATGACAGTTGTCGTTTCATCGGTCTTTCGGGTTATAAATTTTCCTCATAATGGAAAGATCGTAACAATAGACCAGCTGGCTTACCTTTCATCTGACCCAGCCTCTTCTGAAAGTATTCAGCATGTCGGTAAAATGACTATCCCGTACAAGGATGTTGGAGTAGGACTATTTAAAGATGTCGGTTTACCGGGATCTTTTCCTTTTCCTCCAATCAACGCATCGTCTTCATTTGCAACCATTCATATGATTTCGTCAGACACCATTGTTTATGATGATCCTTGGATCGTTCCTTCTGAATCTAAGATAGACTCATTGGGTGATATTATGCCTTTGAGTCCATATGAAATTGCGTATGAGGCCGTGCAATTGTTCACCGACCCATCTTCAACCAAAATTGACTTAATGAATGTGGTTCGTGAGGAATCACTTTTCACATCAAGCTCAGATTCAATCACGTTTTCTGAACTTGTTCAATCTGATGAGAAAATTCGTGAAATTCTATGTGTAGATGATTTACCATGGGAAGATCTCCATCACAGATCTTCATTCTTACCTGAGAATGATCATTTTGAAAATGATTTTTCATCAATTTTTACGACTGAATATGTCAAGGAACCTTAGAATCCAATGAAAAATCCTGATCCAGAGTTAAATTTGGGAAACATATCTCGAACTATTCCTATTGACATTTTGGTTAAGCCTGGAATTGTTGAGAACATTCATATAGGTGCCTCGTGTACAGAAGACGAAATTCAAATATATAAGGCCCTATTTCAATAATTTCGCGACGTGTTTGCCTGGTCCTATGAGGAAATGCCAGGAATTGATCCCGCGATTGTTGTTCATGAAATAAAGACTTACCCGGGCGCTAAACCCGTCCAGCAACGTTTGCATCAGATTCACCCAAGAAAAGCTGTTGCTATTAAAGAAGAAGTTGAAAAATTACTCAAAGCAGGTTTCATTTATACAATCCCGTTAACGGATTGGGTATCGAATATTGTCTCGGTTAACAAAAAGCAAGGGACAATAAGAATATGTATCGATTATAGGGACATTAATCGAGCCTGTCCAAAGGACAATTACACAACTCCCTATATTGATCAAATCATTGATGATTGTGCCGGCAGCGAAATATTCTCCTTTATGGATGGTTTTTCCGGATACAATCAAATCAATATTCTACCTGCCGATCAACCAAAAACGGCTTTCATTTGTCCATGGGGGACATTTTCTTATTGCAAATTACCTTTTGGGCTCAAGAATGCCGGAGCAACTTTTCAAAGGGCCATGTCTTATGCGTTTCATGACATCAAGCACATTGTGCAACCCTATCTCGATGATTTGCCTACGCATTCATTACATTGAGCTGATCATCTCATCCATTTACGAGCAATATTTATGAGGTGTAGGCATTATCGGATTCGGTTGAATCCACACAAGTGTGTTTTTTCTATAGAAATAGGTTGATTGCTGGTGTTTGTTGTTTCAAAAGCTAGAATTCACGTCGATCCCTCGAAGGTCGAAGCTATTGTCAAATTGCCTCCTCCTTCGAGTCTTCACCAACTCCAAAGTTTGCAAGGGAAAGAAAACTTTTTATGACGATTCATTCCTAACTACGCCGAGGTTACCAATGGTTTTACCCGGTTGTTCAAACAGAATACTCCTTTCTATTGGGATGAGATAGCTCAGAAATATTTTGATGCACTAAAGCACGCGTTGACCCATGCACCGTTATTGCATCCACCCAACTACAAGCAGGACTACTTCTTGTATCTCGCCGCCTCTCATTCCACCATTGGAATGGTCTTAGTTCAGGAAGATGAATTCGGTACTGAACATGTGATATATTACCTTAGTCGAACTTTAAATACAACTGAGCTAAAATACTCACATGTGGAGAAATTGGCATTGGCGGCTATTCAAGTTGTCCAATGTTTTCGTCACTACATTTTACTACGTAAAACTACAGTGATTTCTAATTGCAACCCTATGATCTACATTTTGAACAAGAAATTGCTAGGGGGCAAGTACTCTAAATGGATTGTTATCCTGCAAGATTTTGACTTGGAGTTTTAAAAATCTAAGTCTAAGAAATCTTTAGTTTTTGCAGAGTTAATGTGTGACTTCCTGCGTGCTGACACGGAAACTCTGGCGGAGGAGCCCATTGCGGATGAATCCTTGTTTCTAATCAACACTTTAGATCCATGGTATGGGTATATCATCGTTTATCTCCAGACCCAATCCTTTCGGCCAAAAATTTCAAGGTCAGAACGTCGAAAAATATGATTCCAGTCCCAACAATTCAGGATTATTGGAGATAATATTTATCGCCGTGGGGCAGACTCTGTTTTTTGACGCTGTTTAACTCACGAGGAAGCTGAAAGGGTTCTAAATGACTGTCACTCTTGAGCGTGTGGTGGTCATATGTCTGGGTATGCCACAGCCCAAAAGATATTGCACGCTGGCTACTTCTGGCCGTCTTTGTTTAAAGATTGTATTAACGTGGTCCAAAAATGCCACAACTGCCAAATTTTTGATCGAAAGATGCGCGCTGCACCTGCTCCTCTCCACCCTATAATTGTCGTTGGTCCTTTTGCCAAATTGGGTATCGATTTTATTACATGTAACCCTCACTCGGGCAGGGGGCATGCGTATATCATCCTTTCGGTAGATTACTTTACCAAGTGGGCCAAGGCGATGCCTACATTTGAGGTAGACAGCAAGACAACTACAATTTTCGTGTTCAATCATATAATTGCTAGGTTTGGTGTCCCATAAACGATTATCACTGATCATGGGCGTTATTTTCGAAACTTTATGATGACTGAACTTACAGGCCAGCTTGGTTTATGTCACGATAGTTCAACTCTTTATTATCCACAAGCTAATGGTCTGGTTGAATCCATCAACAAAGTTTTAGTCATCATGATCTGACAAATCATTAGGATTCATTGGTCGAATTGGCATAACATGCTATTTTCAGCGCTTTGGGCATATCGAACCTCAGTAAAAACATCAAGGGGGTTCACTCCTTTCCAACTAGTTTATGGTCTGGAAGCTGTGTTACCCATTGAATGCGAAATCCCATCATTGCAAATGGCCATCGAGTTATTTCCAGCCACTTCCGAAGAGGAAAAACGTTTGTTATACTTGGCTCAATTAGATGAGAATCGACGTGATGATGTATTGGCGATCGAAACTCATGCAAAATTTATGAAAGCTCAGTATGATCGAAATGTGACCCCTCGAAATTTTTCAGAAGGAGATCTAGTCTTAGTTTACGATCAAGCTAATGATAAATTAGGTGCTGGAAAATTTGTTCCTATGTGGCATGGTCCCTATGTTGTCAAGTGAAAGCTAGCAAAAGGGGCCTATGAATTGGTAGACTTTGATGGGGACTCTTTAGGTAAACCTAGAAATGGTCTTTACCTTAAGAGGTATTATGATTAAAGAATGGGTATGGAGATTTTTAGTTAGGATAGTTTTTCTTTTTAGCTGGTGTGTTTTAGTTTAAAAAGTGTGCTTAGCTTAGAGAGTGTTTTTTGTCAGTATTCCTGCTTATCTTGGTTTTACTCTTGGTATTGCAGATGTCGATGCCTCTCCAAACATACATTGGTTTCGCTGATGGTGCTTGTCGTAATACACGGAACATTTCTTCCGCAGCTTGGGTTATCTATTCGCCCTCCGACGAGTTGGTATCTATGCATGGGGCAAGCCTCGGTCAAACAACAAACAACATTGCCAAGTATAGTGTAGTGATTGAGTTATTATCTGAATCTATTTCATTTGGGATTCGGAGTTTGATAGTGAGGTTAGATTCCGAACTCGTTGCATTATAGCTTAATAGAGTGTATGCCATTAGAAATCCAGTGTTATTGAGATTATTTTTGAGAGTGCGTCTCTTGGAATGTGAATTTGATTATATTGAATATCAGCATGTTCCAAGATCTTTAAATACATTAGCAGATGAAATTGCTTCTCGAATGTTAAGTAGACATTTGCAATAATCATACATGTAAATTTAAAACCATTCCATAACATGATTTACAAGATAAGCCGGTAATAGTGATATATATAGGAGTGTGTCAAAAAATACATCGTCCTCGATCATAGGTTGAAAAACACCTTATGTTTGGCAAAAATGATAAGTAAAAAAAGCAAAAATTTCATATGTGCCTACAATAGGCGATCATCCTATCACTGGTGATGATCTCGATAAGAAACCACCGCACGGGCCACCTTGCAAAGGAACCTCCTAAAAGGTCCTGGGACCCCAATCACATAGCGCTGAAGTCGACAAGGAATGTCATCTATTCTAGTCTCCAGAATATCTCCTGTCAAGCGCTTTAGATGACTCTCAAACTCGGCCAAAGTCTTTGCTGATTCGTCATGTGAGGTTGGTGCAACTGCAACTAGTTGTTTCCTCTCGTAAGGCCGGAGAGCGGCTGGTCGCTATGGACCCACATTTGCATTTGAAACTTTTACTATCAGTTTTGGGACGATACAAAAATTAAAAAATTTAAAATAGGAAAATGTTGAAAATGATTTTACCTAAGTCATCCCATTGCTCTCCTGGTGGAAGAGCCATGTCTGCGTCACCACAAAAATATACCCCAGCGTAAGGGAAGTCCTGAATAGAAAAACCTGGTTTTCCAACCATTGGAAATACTCAGGTTTGAATCGAACAACCTCTGTCCCCTCGTCCGGATGACGGGCCATAACTACAACCCATCGCATCAGTTTGGGCTCTAGAGGAAGCCCAGCTCCAATAGTAAGGTGACGTGGGATCAACATTGGAACCCTCTCCAGACCAAATCTCACAACTAAATCCCCATAACCAAAGGTCTTTAGTTGTCCGTTCTTGGCTCTGGTCAGTTGGCATTTTACATTGTCCAACACAACATCGCACCAATTGAATATGGTGCCTCGAAAGCAGTCAACTGCCATCCGCATCTGGGATCCGGTGGCAATATGTAATGCAGCACTCCTGCAAAGTCTAGTGACAATAAATGCGATCACCATGAGTTCAAGAAGGGATATGGTTTTAATGTCTATCCCTTTCTCTCTAGCCTAGCTGTTGCAGAACTCTAGCCGGAGGCTATCGACAGACTGGCCACCTGGCCTAGTCCCGAATAGAGTCAAGTCTTCGCCTCTCTTAGGCAAACCAGTCAAGAAGTATATGTCTGCCGGCTCGATTTCGAGCTGGTCGCCACCAATGAAGAAGCGCTAGTCCTGTATGCTCCATATATTAACCAGCCACTGTAAGAAATCCACCTGGGCCCTCATGCCAGGTATGGCCCAAAATTTGTACAAGACGCATCCCTTGAATGCATCAAACGAAGGTTGGGGATTCAACGCAGCAAGACCCACGTCCTCATGCCCTCGTTCACGCCAATCTAGCATGATGTACCCTCTACATCCAATAAAAAGACAAATCAGAATGCTAGAAATTAATTTGTTTGGGTCAAATTTGAGAATTTTTAGGTTAAAAACCCTTGGTGCGGGAACCGCACCCTCTGTGTTAGATATAGTGCGTGGGTCCGTACCTTGCCTACATGGAAGGTGTGGATCCTTGACTTTTCCCCATTGAGAAAAAGTCGGGGTCTGCGGGATGCCAGTGTTACGCCTGCGGGCCCCCGCGCGCGGGTTATTAGCCTAAAAGACCTCCAAAAAATGAAATAAAAGCCTAAAACAAAAAATGAAACAGTTAAAAATGAAGAGTAGGATGATGTGGATTACCTGGAGAAGACGGCATTCGATTCCGACAGTTGGATTTTCTGCAATCTTCACGGGAAGTTTCTGAACAAAAGCACTATTTTCTCACCCAAATCTCAAACGGTAAAATGAATTGACGAAATCCCTTTTTATAAGTTTTTTGAGTAAATAAATTGCAAATTTGCTTATGTTTCACTTTGGAAAGGTAATTTTTGTAGCATTTTTATCCATTTCAAACAGGTATGAGTAATGTTTGCATTTTTGTTCAAGATAACGGATTATTCAGGCTAAATCTATCATTTTCGACGAAAAAACATTTAGAGTCACCTTTAAGCTCTTTTCTGACTCCTAAAACATGAAAAGGTCACCGAGTTTTTCTTTTTAAACTCGTTAAAATGGAACTAAAAATACAGTCCACTTACAGCTCTTTTCTGACCGTAAAAACATGAAAAGATTGCCAGATTTTTGTCGTTTCAAATTCGATATTGGTTATAAGACGACGTGTCGTTGATCGCTTTTTTACTTTTTTGGATCAGGGGCAATAATTACGAAAAGTACTCCTTGGTCGTAAAGATCAAGCGGTTCTCTCAAGTATTATCTTATACTTTTTTGGACTTGGGAGACACAAATTTACGAAAAAGGTAAACCCTGGAGTCTTCTTAAGTTTTTTCAGACTCTCTAAAATTTAAAAAAGCAGAGTTTCTTCTATACTGGACTCGTTAAAATTTCACAGTAAACGACCTATTCAATTACAAACAGGAACGAACCACTCCTTCTTAGGGTTAAAATTTAAATTAAGTTGGACTCGTCCGAAGGATGAGCTTATAATCCAGCAAATGTTATCCTCCTCAAGCTTGTAAAAAATAAAGAGGTACTTTCCAGAAATGGTGGGGGAAAAGAGAGAAAAATGAGCCTATTTGTCATACTTTGTAACCACTCTTGAACACGACACTTTTATTGACCTGGGTTGGGAAATCCATTGCCTAACAGTTAATCAAACCACATTGAAATTCTTCAGCCGGTTTTTGGGTATTAACTTTGGGTCAATTGTCACCAAACCATCTGTTGTGTCGTTATGTGTTCAAGAGGTCACTTCCAATAAACCATTCATCTACAAAATGTCTGTCATCCATCTTGACCATCCCTGAGTCAGTCCTTGCAACTAAATTTCTTCAACTTGATCTATGATTTCGTGTTGTAGGCTTGCCTGCGATGGATCGCTTTCTATCGACTTCAGCTCATTATCTAGAAAGATGATCTAGAAATCGTCAATACCTTGGGATCTGCATGCCTCAATGGTAGGTTTCTCGCCTTTGACGACAGGTTGCATCATTGACCTTCAATCAAAGGATTCTGTGACATGTTCAACATCAACACATTTATTCACATTTCATGGATTGTACTGGGTACTTTGAGAGCCATTGACATCAATGGTGGTTTCTCTCACACTTGTTAATAGTTTACATCATTGACTGCTAATCAAGTGGTTTCTACCATGTTCGACATCAACACGTTCATTCGCATGGATAGAATCATAGTGTTTCGAGAAGTAGAAATGAAGACCCTGGATCTAGTTTCTGCAATCCAGGTTGCGAGGAATTTTGTATTCATTATATGATGGACTATTCATAAATAGATGGCTGCATCCATACTATGTCCACATGATTCTATACTTGTGATGTATTACAAGATCATTCCTGTATCAGAGCAGTAGATAGTTTTCTAAGTCAGTTTTGATCTGAGTATGGGAATGCCTACCTCAACGATGATATGATCTCATATATATCTTGCATTGAATGTTTTTACAGGTTCCGACCGGGCTCTCCACAAGATGATCCTCGAAATGATAAATTACTTCACTCTTCCTAAATGATAAATGAAATCCTCATCTACTACAGACTTCGCACTTTAGGGGGCAATATGTTACGCAAAAATATCGTCACCATGATTATTTGCAGTCAGTATGGGTCTATCATCACTTGTACTGTCCTCCTAAGAAAGTCTCAGACCTCAGCTCTTCAAGTCGAGCTTTGAAAAGAGAGAAAGACATTGAAAATCAACAAAGCTCTCGTTCCACACTTTCTCTCACTGTTGCCTGTGGTCCTACACCTCATCTTTACAAAAACTGTGGACCTGCCCGCTCTGTCCCTAAAGGAGTGGGTGCGGACCCTTGTGAAAGACAAAAAGGCGCAAGTTTATTCTAAAAAACTCACTTTGTGTTAATTCTAGATGATTCTAGAAGGAATTTTGACGTGGATTGGTCACTCTTAGGTGGTTCATGCATCCCAAAAGAGAAGGAGCTAATCCCTTGATAAGAGGAGCTATCCCTTTGAAGGAGGGCTTTATCCCTTTGAAGGAGGACCTAGTAACTTCCCTCCATTGCACTATAAATTAAGGCATTGGGCTGGTTGCTAGGGAGGTTAGAAGCTGAACATTTTTGAGGGTAAATGCTGGTGGAATTGAGACTTCCTAGTTAAGCTTCAGAGGAGAGATCATATACCTTTTTGGCTTCATTGGGAAGAGAGTGAAACTTGTCAAAGTAGAGGAGACTTCTTGTTGGACCCTGGGAGGAGTTTATACAGCGTCAAGGCACAGGTTGTAAATTTCTTCTTTGATTTGAATTAATACAATCAGATTCATTTTTCTCAACAAATTGTCTTATGTCATTTGTTTCATGAATTCCTTGATCTTGATGTTAAATATGTTTTATGATATTGGCTTTTGAGGTGCTATTTAATTTGTTTGCTTGTTTGTGTTTGCAGATTCGCAACAAGGGAGCTCACTTGGATCAATGGAGCGAGGCTTCCACAAACTTGCATAGGACCCAAGGTAGGTCTAAAACACTTGTTTGCCTTTGTTTATAAATGCATATTTAGAGAAAGATAGTTTTTGATTGGCTTTCTTGCCACTAGGTCTCTTTAGATTCTAGGAAGGTCTATCTTGTCTACAAGATCGACTCATTCTATGTGACAAGTGCTCTAGGCCAGGAATTACGTAATGAATATTTTTTCCTTAAAAATTAGAGGGCTTATGGAACCATCGAAACAAGAAATTCTTTGTATATGAGACTTTGTTTACTCCCTAGATTTTATTATGTTATAAGAAACCTTGGAGAAAGGTTCTATCTACATAAAAATTCACTCAACCTCTTTTGTAGGTTGACACTTTGTAGTGGTTGATGCTAGGGGTCAATCTAAGGGTTTTCTTCTTCGGTTGTCTTCACTTTCTGGTAGATTTAACTGTGCTATATTGTTATGTATCCATATAAAAATAACACAAATACATAAGAGAGATAGATTGCCAACTAGATAATAAGCCATTTTGAGGGGGAAACCTCCCTTTACTTCACATAAATGAACAATTCTTAGATGATTCAAATGGCAATAACTCCTTTGTATATATAAGAGTTTAAAGGGTCAAAATATAATTAGGTCTTACATAACAATAATAATATAAGGGAACATCAATAAAAATAGTGGGTCTCCATGGGGCACAAGAATAACAATATGAGGATACACTAGTATTATATGGACCTAACATGCCCCTCTCCTTCAAAAAAGTGTTGTCCTCAATACTTGAGTAGTTCTCGATGATTGTTTATAAAATACTCATCCTCCCATGTGGAATCTTCAACACCTAAGTTATTGTAGGTGTTAAATTCTTGAGTTGAGATGCTCGAAATTCCACAATAGTCATCTTTTAATGCCAACATTTCTAGTCTATACCAAGACCCTCGTGAGGACAAAGGTCGAGGAGAAGCAGAAGAGAAACTGAGCAATAAATAGTGAGCAATCAACAGAATGGGTAGAGAGTGAAAAATTGAAATATTAATGAAGGTGAAACTTAATAATATACCCCTAATTAAATAATTTAATTTTCAATATAGTATTATATTATTTATTTTTATTTTTATTTTTATGTTAAAATTGATTATAATGATTTTATAAATATTAATATAAATACTCTAATCAATTAAATATATTAATATCCATTTTTCAACATATTTAATTGGTGATTAAATGTATTTAAATTGATATTTTTTATATTATAGCTTGAAAGTTATCTTGTTTTAGTTTAATAAACTAATGAAATGTTGATTAATATGTTTGATATATCTTTTAAATATATTTAATTAGTTTCACTTTAAATATATTAATATATTTAAACAGAAATTTTAATATATTTAAATATCTAAATATTAATTAAATATATTTAAAAAATTATTGTTTTTACTATTATTTTTATTTTATGATATTCTAAAATTAAAGTTATTAAGGGATGATATGTTGATTAAGGAATATAGGTGTTTAGGTAAGTAGGATTAGTTTGGAGGTTGTAGCTTTGTGTGAGAAGGGGTATCCAACTCATGTTGACTTCAATCTCGTTGTCTCTTTTGAGATTAACGATGTGATTCATGATTTCCAGTGCTTCACACATCTTTCTTTTGTAATAATGGTTCCCCGTTAAGATTATTTCTATTTCTCCCATGCACACATGATGGTTTGTCTTAGATGAATGTTCGGCAAGTGCTGAGGATCTCACTCTCGCTTTCCTAATATCTGCAACATGCTCTTTAAGTCTAATTTTGAAGGATCTTCTGGTCTCATGAATGTAACATTTACCACAAGAGCATTTGAGTTTACAAACACCTTTTTGTTGGAAGTGATCTAGGTTGTCTTTTACAAATTTCATCCTATGCTAGATCATATTCACTAGTTTGAACGAGGTTGTTATTCCTTTCTTTCTCATGACCCTAGCTAACTTATCGGTGACTCTGTGGATGTAAGGGAGATATTCCTTTCCAATTAGGGTTTGTGAGTTAGAAGAGGGGTGTCTAGAAATTTTGGATCTAGATTTTATGATAGCTTTGTTTATATCCTTGTGTCTATAATTGACGTTTAGGAAAACATTTTTTAGGTATTAAATTTCCTCATCTACATGTTCCTTGTCATATATCCTTAAATCTCTGGTGAAGGGTGTGTTGAGGACCCCGATCTTCTAGGATGGATGGTGATGAGAATTGACATGGAGGTAGCTATCTGTGTGAGCCTTTTTCTGTATACTTTGTGACCCAATGATCCATCTATTTTCCTGATAAGAAGAATGCCAAGGAATGGAATGCAGTCATTCTCCTCAGTATCCATTGTGAATTTAATGTCATTGGAAATTTTATTAAGGTGATTCAAGAAGTTTTCTAGCTTTGAATCTCCATGAGGCCAATTCACACTGGTATCATCAACAAACCTAGTCAAAAATTTTGGCTTAAGATGGTAAGTTTCCAAGGAATTATTTTCAAATTCCTCCATGAAAATGTTGGCTACTATGTGGGAAAATGGAAACCCCATATCCACCCCTGTGGTATGTTCGAAGTATTCACCTAAGAAGGTAAAGAATGTGGAACAGAGACAAACCTGAGTAAGATTCACAGTTTCTATGTTTGTAACCTCCTAGACGACCTGGATGGCCTCCTCTAATGGGATTATTTTAAATTATTATTATTATTATTGCTTCAGGATCCAATATTATCTTGCCTCCCTCTTCAATTTCTAACAATATAGTTTGAACTAGGAGATTGTCACATATAACCTTCTTTAAGCATGAAACATGGAAAACTAGGTGCACTCATGAAGGTGGAGGTAGCTCCAATTTGTATGTCATAGTACTAATATTTTACAACCCCTTGTAAGGGCCATATTTGTTGGGTGATAATTTATCATACTTCTTAGCTTTCTTAAGGGAAATTTATTTGTATGGATGTAGCTGTAAAAATACCCAAATGCCCGCATCAAAACTTCTTTCACTGCGATGTCGATATTCCTGTTGTTTCATTTCATTTACGTGAGAGCCAGGTTATCCTTTAAGAGTTGGAGAAATTTTTTTGATTCTCTATATGATCTTCCACTGGTTAAACCTTAGAATTTCTTCTTAAATATGATGTGATGTATGGTGGATGATATCCGTAAAGTGTCATAAATGGAGTCTTTCTTGCTATGGTATGGAAGGAAGTGTTATACCACAATCCTATGAGAGGTAACCACTTGAATCATTGTGTTCGTTTATCAAATACAAAGCAACGAATATATCCTTCCAAATATTTTTTCACTATCTTAGTTTTCTCATCAGGTTGAGGATGATAAGATGAGCTATGAGATAATTGAGCACCAAGACAAGAAAATAATTATTTCGAAACATTTCCATTGAAAATGGGATCTCTGTCACTTACAATAATCTTTTATTTCCATGTATATCTTGAAGTTTTTCCACAAATGTAGTAGGGACTATACTGACTGGCAAAGGATGAGATAGTGCACAAACGTGTGAATAATTGGTAAGTCTGTCAAGTGCCACCATGATGACACTCTTTCCTTCAAACTTGGGTGAACCTGTGATAAAAGCCATTAATACATACTCCAAACACTTAGTTGGAATGGATAATGGTTGTAAAAGACTTCGAGTACTAATTATATCAACTTTATTTTGTTGGAAAACCTAACATTCTACCACAAACCTATTGAATATCATATTTAAAGCCATCCCAAAACAATTCCATCTTTACCGTGGTAATTTTTAAAAAAATATTAAGTGCCTTCTTATAGGAGAGGTGCGAAATTCCAAAAAAACTTTTGTTTTAGTTGGGATTTTATACATGGATATAAACAATATTTTTACCACCATGAATCATTTTTCCCTATAAATGTATTAGATGCATTGGTATCTTGCTGCAACTTTTCAATGTGTGTCCGCACCTCCTCGTCATCCTTCTATTCATCCCTTGCTTCAGTTATCCAATTAGGATGGATAATAGAAATGGCATAGAGGAATTTTTCCACATCTTCATCCCTTCTTGAGAGTGCATCTACAACAACATTTTGCTTCCCTTTTTTTTAAATGATTTCAAAGTCATAACCCAACATCTTTGAGACCCATTTTGTTTCTCTTCTAAATATAATATTTTCTCCACAAAGTATTTAAGACTATCATGATATGTTTTTACATTGAAGTGTCTTCCCATTAGGTAAGGGTGCCATTTGTTTAGGGAATATGGTATTACAACCATTTCCTTATCATACATATGTTTGTGTATTCCTTCTTGCATAAAACAAATTGATGCCCTTTCCTGAGGCATCACATTCAATAAAAAATGTGTTTGTGACGCTTGGTGTAGCTAGCACCATATCTTGACACATTTCCTCTTTAACATGTTCAAAGGCCTTAGTTGTTTATGGAATCCAGAAAAATACATCTTTCTTCAGTAATGTTGTTAGAAGTGCTTCTATTTTCCAATAATGTTTAGCAAACTTGTGATAATACCCTATAAACCTAATAAATCCTTTAATATGACTTAAGGTTGTGGGTATTTTCCATTCCTTGATGGATTTAATTTTGTTATGGTCTACCTCAACACCCTCATGAGATACAATATGACGTAAATATTCCTTTTCCTATACCCCAAGGAAACATTTGGAGGGTTTGGCATATAATTGTTTCTCCTGCAATAGTTTGAGCACCATGTCATCATGTTAAACATTATCTTTCCAACTCTTTCTCTATATTATAATATCATCAAAAAATAATAAAACAGATTTTCTAAAGGTTTGAAAGTGGAATTCATTAAACTTTGAAATGCGGAAGGTGAATTAGTAAGGCCACAAGGCCTAACCAAAATCATAATTACCTTCATAAGTTGTAAATGTTGTGTTTAGAATGTCTTATGTCTTCAATCTAATTTGGTCAAGTAAATTGCTCCATGTAGCTCATAAAACAATTCATCAATGACAACGGTGGGAAATTTATTTTTAATAGTGAGTTTGTTGAGCTCTCTATAATCTAGACACATACACCATCATCCATCTTTCTTGTGCACCAATATTGTTGGAGAAGAGAAAGAACTATTGCTAGGTTGAATTATACTTGCCTCTATCATTTCTGCACCCATTCCTTCAATTTCACTCTTCTAGTCATAGGGGTATCTGTAAGTTTTAATGTTTGGAGGAACACCTCCTAGAATAATGTGAAATGCATCATCATGATTGTGAATATGTGGGAGACCTTGGGGAGTCTAAAATTTTTTGCAATGGTTGTCAAGGACTCTTTGGAGATATGGATAAATGGATGAATTAGATGTATGAACATCTAGTGAGGATAATTGTGCAATTACCCCTCATTGTTCCCTCTTCAAAATATGTATCATGCCATTAGAGTTGATTATCTTCCTAGGTTTCCATGTGATACCCCATAATTCAATTTCCTTTCCTTCCCATAAAAAATTCTTAGGAAAGTTCTTAAAAATTAAAAGATGTCATCCCCAACTATTGTAACCATTGGACTCCTAATACAACATCAACACCACCCATTTGAATAGAAAGAATTGTTGGAAATACTGAGAGGGTGGGTGAATCAATATTTCTTTTTCTGACTATTGTTTTACCAGTTAAAACATATATATTCAGAGCACAATATGAACAACAAGAATAAGAGATTTTATTAATAAATTGAGCAATAAAATAGATACAATATGTAGATGATTGCAATCAATTGCCAAGATCCAACTTAGACTTTGGTGAGGCTCCAACCTCCAGAGCACCAACTCCATTTCACTAAGACACCAATCTTGGACTTAGGAGCACCAACTCCCAAGGACTTCAATCCTACCAATTCTTGAGACACGAGTCCCAAAGACACCTATCCTTCCTACTTATGAGGCATCAACCCCATGGACTCCAATCCTTCTTACTTATGAAGGCACCATCCCGAAGGACTCTTATCCTTCTTGCTTCTAAGGCACCAGCCCCAAGGACTCCAATCCTACTTACTTCTGAGGCACCAACCTCAAGGGTTCTAACCCAATCTTTTTAAGGTTCATTTGATAGTAATGTTATGCTCTTAGAAATCTTCTCTACTAAGTTCTTTCTGATTATAGCTTCACTAATGTCTCCAAGCTACAACATCAACGACAACCAGTCTTCTTATAAAGTAGTCTTTGCAATTCTTCATACTGCCCACACAAAGTGTCTAGTACCCTTCATGACTTCTAATAATGTCTTCACATAGCTTTACTCAGTCTATTATTAGCTGCACTAAGCTCTGCATAAAGAACAATTTTTTGTTCAAGCTTATGTTCTCTGCTAGCTACTTCTCCCCTTCAACTACCCGCTGTCCTGTTGGCCCTTCGACCCTCTTTATGTTCTGCTAAACCCTCTTGCTGCCTCTATCTCCTCCAGCTTATTTCCACAAAAGATGTTCACAAGTGTTCAAAAACCTTCAACAGCATAAGAAAAAAAACGTTCTCTTCTGTTCATGTCTTTTATTCATTTGTCATGCCTCTATCTATCGGTTTCCTCTCTTCGTTGGGCCTTTGACTTGCTCCTCACTCTCTGTGGTTTCCTCTATCTCTTTCTGCTCACCAGCACTCCTGAGACACATTACTTCTTAAGAGAGGTACAAAAATGCACAGATAAATCATGTCTTACGTTAAACTGTAACAATGCTCCTTTTTACAAGAATTACAGGCATACACAGAGACGACATTGTTTAACAGACAAACATGTCCCAATCACAATTGCAATTGGCTTGATTCAACCTATTGAATTATAGTTCAGGCCTCCTGAACTATCAAGAGTGTTATTGTATTGAATTTATGCCTCAAAGGCCCATGCATGAAAAATATCAGATACACACGAAAATTAGAAAAAAACACGAGTGAAACACTAAGGGCAAACCTCAATTTTAATTTACCTGCAACTATTCTTGTATCGAATCCGCAACATATGTCGCAATCAGCGCTCAAGGCTTCTAGGAGTTATTTATATAGCAACCTCATGACATCGCCAATGTCCGATGGGCCGATCCTCCTAAGGACGTGATATAATAATAGGGTGCTATATAATAGGACCATCGGGTCCGCATACATTATTGCAATCGCCACTTTCGGAGGTTCTTCTATAAGTCGAGCCTAAAACATTGCCGATGGCCGATGGCTGATACCAGATGCAATATTATATTAAATTGTTTATAATAGGTCTGTCAGGTCCATAGCTCTATCGCAATTGGTGCTTTCATGTGGCAAGGCTTTACGGCTTGCGATATAGCGACAGACGCGATATAATAAGGCCACAAGTTCGGATGTATATATTTCTCCGTTGTTTATATATATATATCTATATATATATATATATATATATATATATATATATATATATATATATATATATATATATATATATTGCTCCGCTATTTATATGTCTATATATATATAGACATATAAATAGCGGAGCAATATATATATATATATATATATATATTGCTCCGCTATTTATATGTCTATATATATAGACATATAAATAGCGGAGCAATATATATATATATATATATATATATATATATATATATATATATATATATATATATATATATATATATATATATATTGCTTATGCACCTTACTCCTGGCATATGCAATAGCTCTACTCCTTCGATAGAGTATTTGTCGTAGTATATTTGTCGGGATTCTGCACCGACAGTGTATTTGCCTTATAACTCAGTCTTTCTGCCCTGATAGTGTATTTGCAGATATATGTTTGTGCTCTGATGGGTGTTAATGCATATATAGATGGGTTTGGCCTCCGATAGCTCCTGATTGTGTAATCTCCTTCCTTTGATGGCTTTGATTTGGTATATATATATGTTATATATATATATGGCTCCTCTGTTTGCCCTATTTTCTTCCTTTGCTCCTCTTCTTTGGCATATATATGGCATATATATATGCTCTGCTCTATTTGCTCTTGTAGCTCCGCTAACTTTGTTTTGGCATATATATTATATATATATATATATATATATATATATATATGTGTGTGTGTGTGTGTGTGGCTCCTCCTGAAGCTCCTCTTGCTCCAATGTGGCTCCTCTGGCTTGGCAGTGTCTTTCAAAGACCTCCTTGCATATATGAATGCCTCTCTTGCTCTGATATCCTATGATATGCTTTGATCTACCTCCTTTGGTAACTCCTCTTGCTTATGGCTTGGCTATCCTGATTGCCTTGCTCCTATCTCTTCATGGATCTGCTCGGCTTCCCCTTGGCTTCATGTCATTCTCTAGTATCTAGAATATTTCCCTATTGACATCAATGACAATGTAGGTCAACAATCTCCCCCTTTGTTATTGATGGCAATATTCTTCTTCTCCCCCCTTTTGGCATCAATGACAAAGTAGTGATCTGGGACTCCCCCTATCAGCTTGATTCTATTCTTCATGAATGGTAGATCTTCATGGGTCTGTGACTCCCCCTATCATAGCGCTCTTCTTCCCTTTACTCAAGATAGAAGGATCGATGCCTTATCATCAATTTGCACATTATTCCATCTTCATGTCTCAGAACTACTCTATCATGGCTTCAACAGTGCTTAAAGGTGCTCTACTTTAATGCTTTCATTCAGATTGCAAATGGCCATACACCAACTGTCAAAGTCCAAGCTTTTATACTTCAATCCATATTGTTATCTCCATAGGCATAATTGAGAGACGTTCATAGTCCGAATCAAGAGAAACTGCCACTCAGATTGTCTTTCTCATTGTCTTTCTTTAGATCTAAGTTCATTTGTGTCTCTATGTTTCTTCTTAAGTCACTGCCATCCTTTCCTTGTGTTCTTGTACAAGTTACTACATGTTATTTCTACTAGCAAATTTACGTATACAATTTGTGACTATATTTTAAAACATTTTGCTAATATGTATCTTCATGCAATGCTTCATTTTTGATATAGGTTGCCAGCTGCTCTTACCTCAAACTCTATTCCAGATGTATCTGTTTGTTTGAGGATTGCCTCTATTAGTGTCCAAAATTTATCTGTTCTCACATTAAATCCACGAGTCAAGACATAAACTTCTGTGATAACAACACCATAGTTTTTTTCCTTATTTCTTTAGTGTTATATGACTTTCTCTGTTGTTCCAAATATTACTTAGAGATTAAGTGGAAAGCATCTTTAACAACAGTCCAAAGAATGGTTATAGGATCTTCTTCTTCAATGCAGTACTCCTGAGAAATGATCTTCATTAAAGAATGATTGTTAATATAGCTCAACAAGGATTTCATCAGGACCCTTTTCACTAATACCTTGTGCAATAGTAATCATGAATTTCAGGTTCCCCGTAATTGTATGCATCATCTCCTTTTGGCAGATTCTTCCCATCAAATGCTTAGGTTGTCATAATTTAGGCCAATGACATATGTTGTTGGCTGGAGAGCTGAAGGGACTTTTGGATTGTATTTTCTTTCTTCTCCATAATTGTGTAACTTTCTTCTTTTGCATGGTTCTAGCTTGTGTAAGAGCCCATCTTAAGTTACAATCACATGCCATATGACCAATGTTTTGACACTTCAAGCATTCTACATTTTTCATGAATAAGAAGTCATGATTTCTTCCTGCAAAATTGTTTCTTGGAGATTGTTGGGGAATATAATATCTATCTTTATGATATACTTTACAGTATTTTGCCATGTGACCAAAGTTTGTACAATTATAACAATAACCAAAAAATGAACTTTGGTACTGTTGTGGCCAGCAACAACCCCCCCCCCCCTTTTTTCATTTAGTATCAAATCATGATACCGAATGAATGGGGACCCTTAGATAGATTTTTTAAGAAAAGCAAGACTTTCTTTTTGAAGTAACAAATCATAATTTAGAAAAGGCATCTTAGATATTTTTCTATGGAAGACGATAGGTCTTTTAAAGTCGCGCATGCAAAAAGATAGGAAACATCTCCGTTACTCTTCTAAAATCAAAATACGCGCCACCCTCATGATTAATAACGACATCACATCGCACCATACTAATGTCCATAACGAAAAGCCAAGAAATTCGCCGATCTGTGATATTGCGATCGCTAGAACGCATATCGCAGAAAGAAGCTAGACGAGATTTGGCAAGCACTAAGTTTTGCGATCTGCGATATTGCGATCATGCGACATGCGAGGGTACGTCAGCAAATCATAAAATCACCTTAGTACGAATCCTTCGGGCGCACTTTCCAAAGGAAAAGCCACTTACCATTACCTGACCTGAAAACATGCGCTTTTAATGTTAGTAAGTAAATTGGTTGTCAGTCATTAAGAGGATTAAAGACGCGTGACTTGTTGGATATTTGCTTCACGTAAGGTGGCGTAATTGATGTATCTCTTGCATTTAAAACTCTCCCATCACCTTTCTGATCGGACATTCCATTTCACTTGTAATCTGCAGGAACAAAGTGCAAAGACGACTCAGAAAGAAACACAAAGTAAAAATGGGAAAGAAGAACAAAGCTCAGAGCTCCGAAGCAAGAGAGAAGGCCAAGGAAATGGCGCCCCTATACACAGATACAACCTGCAACTGCGATGCAAGAATCTCCACATGGGAAGGTATGTACAGGCTATTAGAAGAGGAGGAGCCGAGAATAATGAAAGTGGCTGTTGTTGCAGGTGCACCACGCTCCTCCGAAGCAACCCTAGAAGACCTAGCATGTTCATTCCTTCACAGAATAGCGGTAAGACCTAAGATTCTACCATACACAGATATGGTCAAGTGGATTCTGGATGATTCAGAATTAAACAACAGACAATTCAAGATTCAGGGACATGGGCTTGTGGGATCTTTCGCCACCCAAGATCTGAAGCTAATGTACCATCTGCCCGAACCGCAAGCAACCTATAACGCATAATTTCTGAGGAATTTCGCAATGGAAAACCCAGATCTATCGGACACCACTAAAGAATGTTCTAGAAGAGATGAGCCGTTAAAGAAGGATAAGAAAGGTATGTACAGCACTGGTTCCCTTACTTCTCCATATTGTTTTGCTGCAGCCATGCTGTGTAGGTTGTTTGGTATGCCGGATATCAACAAGTTTTCATCTGAGTGGCTGCCATTAATTGACGCTGCCACAAATGCCGATTTAGTAGATTGGGCTAAAATTCTTTCCGATACTCTATATACGGCTGTGGTTAGTTATAGTTCCAAAAGATCCTTTTCTCAAAGGGTCTATCCTCCTTTCTATTTAGCTGCCTATGTTATGGATTCTATTTGACTTGTATCTAATTTCCCCATTATCGGATGGAAATGGACTACCCAAGACCCGTTGCCTATTCACGTCTATCACAAAGTCTTGTGGGATTCCCAGTTTGCCCCTCATTTTTACCAAATTTGCCATGGGCTTATATTGCCCATATATAGAATGATATATGGTAAGGACCCCCCAAGGTGCTCTCCCGAAGCCGAGACCGACATCATCTCCATCGCAAGATGGTTTGGGGAAGAATGGTTTACTTACATTCGAGTTTATGGAAGCACTGTACCTCCACATGTCCTACCCTTGTATGTCCCAGATAAGCTTTTGGCTCGAGAAATCGCTTATCAAACCTGCTCCGAAGGCGGCTTAACCAAAGAATTAAAAGATAAGAAAAAGGCCATTTGGCCTCAATTTCCCGTCAATTGTGGGGCCTTCTCTTTATTCGATGCAGGACACGCTTTTGATGAGGTGGAAAACGTGACGTGCCTTCAATTATATAAGTTCCCGATGAGGCCATTCGACCCAAATAAAGTTGCCCAAGAGTTTACTACGAACGTCAAGATAAGAGTGTTCTTCGGACACAAAGATTTGTTTGACGATCTCTTTCAGGGTAAGAGCTCACTCAAAGAGATTTTGGGAGAAGCTCAGTCAAGGTTATCTCGAGGTGAACTCCAGAAATTCACATCATATAGAGATAGAAGGTTGGCCAGCATTCCACTAGAAAGGCTACGAATACCTACTAGAGAGCCAACTCCGAGTATCAGCCTCAGCGAGAACTCCAGCACTTCCAAATCTAAGTCCAACGCCGCGCGAGAAGGTTCCGAGCATCCTGAAGAGTCTGTGCATGACAAAAGAATTAACGAAGAAGCAGTCAAAGATACAGCTCAGTCCAGTGTAATGTTTCAGCAACAAGTTATCACCTCGCCACCAAGAGATGTTCCCCCTCGGTTATCGAAGCTCCTCTTGTCACAGCAGATCTAGATAAAGAGTGTGAGTCCTTCAATGAATTAATCAACCTCGAAGGGCAAGTCCCAAAGATGCCCGTGAATGATACACAGGAGGTGCAAGAAGTTGCTCCAACCATAGTCAACGTTACCACAGAAGCAGAAGATCTCTCCATCATTCCATCCTCGGAACTTCTACTTAACGTAGAAGAAATTCCCCCACTAGATGTGTTCTACAGTCCCCAGCACAAAGTAGTTGTGAGAAGACAAAGAAAGAAAAGAAAGCTCGAAAATGCATTGTTTCAAGATGCTGAACATTTAGACGTCTTGTGGAAAGACCCAAGTAATAATCCTACAGAAAATCTTACGAAGCTGTCTCAAATTGCAGGAGCGTATGCTTCTGCAACTATTGACAAAGCCTCTGAAGTTCAGCAGCTCTTAAAGGAATGCGAAAATCACATACAACTGCTACAACAACAGTTACAGCAAGCCAACGCAAACAATGAAGCTTCCAGACAGCTCGAAAAGCTCCAAGAAGACTTCCAACAGATGCAAATAGGCTACCAAAAGAGTCTTGAAGAAAAAGAAAAACAACTACAGGCGGAGCAAGAAATGCACAGAGATGAACCTAAGCTTGCAGAGTTTGTTTTAGAGTCCATCGGTTTGAACGAGCAACTACTGCAGCAACAAGAAGAATTGGGGCGTAAAATATCACAGTGTAGGCACTTCTGTGAGCTAAGCGACAAAATCGCCAGTCAGGTGGTGGAATTGCGAAGCGAATATGATCAGAACGACAAGAGAGTGACAGAGTATTTGACTTGGCAAGACGATGAGAAGGGAAAAAGAGCAGGAGCACCTAGAATTAATGAAAATCATAAAGAAATGCTCTTTAATAAATGGGACGAGCAGATCACGCAGGCAGAGAAAGCAGCAGAGGCAGCAGCGACATAGGCAAGTATTCTTATCGACTGTGTAAATGAAAATTTACACAGGGCCAATTTGATTTCAGAGACCACCCCGGGATACCTACCAAACAAGTTGCAACTGGAGACAGAATGGAGGCAAAAGGCACAGGCAAAAGGGAAAGCTATCCAAGCACTGGCTAGACTGAATTGGGAAAGTTACTGGATGTACCTGGTTAAACCACATAGCCAATGGATGACGGTAAAGTGTATCATGAACGCAACCGAGAAGGTAGCGCCAGCTCTTATAGATGCCGTTTTCGCAGCCCAGCTCTGAATGGAAATTAGCCAGCCAACTCTTCTCAAGCCTATGTTAGAAACATGCAACTTCAAAGACCAAGTCCACAAGTAGTTTTATTTAGAATGTTGTTTCTTTTTGTTTTAGTTATATTAGAAAAAGGACGGTCGTTTGAAAACCGAATCCTTAATTTTGTAATAATACTATTATTAGGATTAGGACATAGTATTTTAACCCTTCTCATTGCATTGGAGAAGGGTCCAGAAATTTGTCAAAAACTTGTCCTCAGAACATGCACTTCTGCACCTCAGAGGAGGTTTTGATGAATGGAAGGATCGGATTTATTGATATTTGCATCTTAATGTCTGCTACTGATATTGCATTTATGTACTCTTAGTAGGTGTTAGAAGTAAGTAGAAGTAAATGATTATTGCTTGAAGTTTGTGAGTAAAAATCAGTCATAAATGGTACTTTTATCTCTTGATGAATTTCTACTTATTTGCTTAGAGTGATATACAGCTGATGTTATTTATATGTTAATGTATAAATGTGTGGTTACCATTTGGCACTTTTGTACGATGGAGTCATTTGTTCATGCTTGACATATGCATGATTTATCATGCGATATGCAGTCCACAACTTTCTTGTTTAACTTCTTATACAGAATGGTTTATCTTAAATGGTTTATATTCTTATAGTAGCTGAATAATCTTCATTACCAGTTATTATATGAAATATTTTTAGATCGCATGATGGAAAAGATATGCCCTGGGTTAGGGTAGATTGCACATGTTGTTTTCATTAGATTTCAGCAGCTTATAGTCAAATCATGAGTTAGATTTAAATTAGCTCTCAAAAGTTCTCAAAGAAACAACATAATCAAACCCTACACACACACACACCCCTTAGATCGGGAAGCTGGTCTCGTTATCCCCAGTCGGACCCGCTACACCAAACGGGCAAGGAGTCGCCAACTAGGTTCCCAACCGGGTGGGTATCCCCCTTGTTGTTGACCCGATTTCAGGGCCCTCAACATATTTGGCGCTAGAAGGAGGGCCTGAGCATAATACCTGTTGGAATGTTTTTGAATTATAAATCTTGAAACAGGATGACTACTCATGAAGTTCCTATTTGGAGTTGCATCTATGTTCATACCTCTTCCAACATTCCACCGGACGTGGTAAGGCTATTGTCTCAGGTAAAGTTCAATGGTAAGAAAAACTCTTCCACATTCAATCACGCCCTTCAGTTCATACAAAAATTTTCAACTTCTGATACTCAGAAGATTGATGAAGGCATTTTGTGCAGGATTTTTACTCTTACCTTCACAGCAGAAGCTACAAAATGGTGCAGAACCCTCCCAGTTGCATCAATTCATGGCTGGGACCAGTTCGTTAAGATGTTCATCTTGGAATTTGATTGTTATTATTACGACCAGGTATATGATGAAATTGATTATCTTAGAGAACAAGATGAACCTGTAAGGGATTTCAATATGCGATTTCATCTTAAATGCCTACAGTATGATCTCAAAAATGAGCTCACAGACGAAGAATCTTCAGATTACGATGAGTATTTCCTACCTCCTGTGTCTGACCAATCAGAAATTAATTCTACCTTTGTTAGCTTTTCTTCTAATATGAATGATCATTCCAAGTTAAATACACAAAGCATCCATAATGAAGAAAATCTACAAAGCCTGGGAGTCATGCATGCTCTACTACCAGAAAAGAGAGATGAAGATGCTAAGAGCAAAATTACCTCGGAAACAGAAGATGACTCTGACAATATCATTTCAAGTCAACGAATGTAGATGCCAAGGTTAGATCAATCAAATGTTTCTCTTTCAAAAAGTATCAGCGCAAAAAGGTATGATCTAAAGCCCGACATTTGTGATGGATCTGGTGAACAAAGTTTCTTTTATGATGTTTTTAAATGCTTTGTTCCAGATTTACATTTTTCTCTTTATCCTGATGTTTTTAGTGATGACAACCTTTCCCCTCTTAATATTCAAGATATCTCAAAAACAACAGAGGGTTATTTAAATGACTCATCATTAGGTTTTCAAGTTAAAGAGATTGCATTAACACAGCTTTCGATCAAGGATAAAAAGGAATTGCCTGACCTCCCTTGTCAGAAAACATACAATGAAAAAGAGGAACCTATGGAAATCTGTAGAGTCTTTTGTGATAGTTACTTTGACAATGATAATGTTGTCGAGTTTTCTCAGATAACTCAACTAGGGTCAGAGGATAAAGAACATCTTAAATCAGAAATCATGTCAGTCCACCCTCATCTCGAAGTAGAAGATCACTTAAATGATTTTACTATCCCAGGTAATACCCCGATCTATGATTCATATCATGAGGAAAGCTCCATCCCAGTTTGTAATCATGACCTAGTTCCCTATTCACAAAACCTGGCCAGTTTTTGTGAAAAACAAGATGTTACAAGTAAAGCCCAGTCGTGCTGTAACACTATTTGTATAAATTCCCAATCATTCCTTTCTCACTCAAACTCATTATGTACAAAATCGGATTTCTTTTCAAATCTTCAAACTTTGGATAGATTATGTTTTAGCGACTTACATATGAGAATTTTCTTCTCAAACAAAATCACAAAAAATTCGAAATTAACAGATAAAAGGTTACAAGTCATTGAAATCAAAAAATCTTGTCCACAATTTGACTTGCTGTCTTTCCTATTGCGACATCATCAATTCACAACTGAAATTCATTCTGATTTTTATGATCCAATAGGTACCCAGTTGGAAACAACTTTGCATAAGAAAAGAAGATTAGCCAGAATTCCAATTGAGGTTCTGTTTTTTTATTTCTCAGCCAACGATTACGATCCAAGAAAAATTCGTTTCTTTTTGTTAATGCTTGGAAGATTCATTCGGCTAAGAATAAACATGAATAGATGGTTCCATTGGAAATATCATTTGACATAGTTATTTTTTGTATATGGTTAGAATAGGAGTAGGAGTAGTTTAGTTAGGTTTTTTGTTTTTAATAACTGATAGGCAAAGCTATAAATATTCTCTTCATAACCTCAGAAAATATTTGCCTATCATTCCTTTTTAATTTCCTCCATAATAATGTTTGTTCTGGTTCAATGACATTTGACATTTACTAAAGATACCTTGTCTCTATTTAAAAAATGGAACTTCTGCTACTATCAACAGCGAATCTTTTAAAAAATTTGATCTTTATTATCATTAGAACTTCAACCCATATATGATGACAGTTTCAAACTCCAAAATTTTAAAGAAAGCTATCTCAGTATAGGATTTGTTTTAGGTCAGCACAATGAAAGGTATCAATCTTAAGATAAGTATTCTCTGTCAAACATCCTTTATCGCCCTATCATTGTCGTCCAGAGCTTTCTTAAGGAAAAACAATGACTTTTTCCCTGCTAAAAGGAAATTACAGCATTCAGAGAAACAACCCAAGAAAAACACTATATCTCAAAGAATAAGAGGTCTCATCATGAGCCGTCTTATCATGATCACAGATATTATAACTTGCTGACTTTGCCAATACTGTCTATCAAAACAGGGCAACGACTTAAGATTGTTGCAATCAAAAGACAAGAGGTCTCATCACAAGCCGACTTGTTCAGCAAAAGTGTAAATCAAGTGAATGACTGTGTCATAATTTGGCCACCAAACCAAGACATTGTTCTTTAGAGAATTAAAAAAGGAAAAGTGTGTAAAAAGTATTTTTCTCTGGAATGTTGCGAATAACCTCAAGCAGGATAAAGGATCATTGCTGGTTAAAAGGTAACCCTGTCGAGGTTATGGACGCCTGCTGGCAGCAGAGGCTCTACCTGCAACTAAGGAGCATACTAAAGGACTGATAAACAGAGAAGACTTTATTTTATGTTTTACAAAGACCAAGTAACAGCTGATTTAGATGCAAAGACGAACTGGGTGTACAAATAATTGAAACGGAAAGAGTTTGAAACGAAACATCATAGGCAGTTTGAAGTCTCATTTGTCTTATCTTTTTATAATAAAGTTCAAAATTTTTAAATTTTTCAGAAGTTTTTAAAAGCGTCAATAGAAATAACAGAGATAACTGGTTCTCCCAAGTGAATCGCCAATTGTTGTGGCCAGCAACAACCCCCCCCCCTTTTTCATTTGGTATCAAATCATGATACGGAATGAATGGGGACCCTTAGATAGAATTTTTAAGAAAAGCAAGACTTTCTTTTTGAAGTAACAAATCATAATTTAGAAAAGGCATCTTAGATATTTTTCTATGGAAGACGATAGGTCTTTTAAAGTCGCGTATGCAAAAAGATAGGAAACATCTCTGTTACTCTTCTAAAATCAAAATACGCGCCACCCTCATGATTAATAACGACATCGCATTGCACCATACTAATGTCCATAACGAAAAGCCAAGAAATTCGCCGATCTGTGATATTGCGATCGCTAGATCGCATATCGCAGAAACAAGCCAGACGAGATTTGGCAAGCACTAAGTTTTGCGATCTGCGATATTGCGATCATGCGACATGCGAGGGTACGTCAGCAAATCATAAAATCACCTTAGTACGAATCCTTCGAGCGCACTTTCCAAAGGAAAAGCCACTTACCATTACCTGACCTGAAATCATGCGCTTTTAATGTTAGTAAGTAAATTGGTTGTCAGTCATTAAGAGGATCAAAGACACGTGACTTGTTGGATATTTGCTTCACGTAAGGTGGCGTAATTGATTTATCTCTTGCATTTAAAACTCTCCCATCACCTTTCTGATCGGACATTCCATTTCACTTGTAATCTGCAGGAACAAAGTGCAAAGACGACTCAGAAAGAAACACAAAGTAAAAATGGGAAAGAAGAACAAAGCTCAGAGCTCCTAAGCAAGAGAGAAGACCAAGGAAATGGCGCCCCTATACACAGATACAGCCTGCAACCGCGATGCAGGAATCTCCACATGGGAAGGCATGTACAGGCTATTAGAAGAGGAGAAGCCGAGAATAATGAAAGTGACTGCCGTTGCAGGTGCACCACGCTCCTCTGAAGCAACCCTAGAAGACCTAGCATGTTCATTCCTTCACAGAATAGTGGCAAGACCTAAGATTCTACCATACACAGATATGGTCAAGTGGATTCTAGATGATGGAGAATTAAACAACAGACAATTCAAGATTCAGGGACATGGGCTCGTGGGATCTTTCGCCGCCCAAGATCTGAAGCTAATGTACAATCTGCCCGAACCGCAAGCGACCTATAACGCAGAATTTCTGAGGAAGTTCGCAATGGAAAACCCAGATCTATCAGACACCACTAAAGAATGGTCTAGAAGAGATGAGCCGTTAAAGAAGGATAAGAAAGGTATGTACAGCACTGGTTCCCTTACCTCTCCATATTGTTTTGTTGTAGCCATGCTGTGTAGGTTGTTTGGTATGCCCAATATCAACAAGTTTTCATCTGAGTGGCTGCCATTAATCGACGCTGCCACAAATGCCGATTTAGTAGATTGGGCTAAAATTCTTGCCGATACTCTATATACGGCTGTGGTTAGTTACAGGTCCAAAAGATCCTTTTCTCAAAGGATCTATCCTCCTTACTATTTAGCTGCCTATGTTATGGATTATGTTTGCCTTGTATCTAATTTCCCCATTATGGGATGGAAATGGACTACCCAAGACCCGTTGACTATTCACGTCTATCACAAAGTCTTGTGGGATTCCCATTTTGCACCTCATTTTTACCAAATTTGCCATGGGCTTATATTGCCCATATATAGAATGATATATGGTAAGGACCCCCCAAGGTGCTCTCCCGAACCCGAGACCGACATCATCTCCATCGCAAGATGGTTTGGGGAAGAATGGTTTACTTACATTCGAGTTTATGGAAGCACTGTACCTCCACATGTCCTACCCTTGTATGTCCCAGATAAGCTTTTGGCTCGAGAAATTGCTTATCAAACCTGCTCCGAAGGCGGCTTAACCAAAGAATTAAAAGATAAGAAAAAGGCCATTTGGCCTCAATTTCCCGTCAATTGTGGGGCCTTCTCTTTATTCGATGCAGGACACGCTTTTGATGAGGTGGAAAACGTGACGTGCCTTCAATTATATAAGTTCCGATGAGGCCATTCGACCCAAATAAAGTTGCCCAAGAGTTTACTACGAACGTCAAGATAAGAGTGTTCTTCGGACACAAAGATTTGTTTGACGATCTCTTTCAGGGTAAGAGCTCACTCAAAGAGATTTTGGGAGAAGCTCAGTCAAGGTTATCTCGAGGTGAACTCCAGAAATTCACATCATATAGAGATAGAAGGCTGGCCAGCATTCCACTAGAAAGGCTACGAATACCTACTAGAGAGCCAACTCCGAGTATCAGCCTCAGCGAGAACTCCAGCACTTCCAAATCTAAGTCCAACGCCGCGCGAGAAGGTTCCGAGCATCCTGAAGAGTCTGTGCATGACAAAAGAATTAACGAAGAAGCAGTCAAAGATACAGCTCAGTCCAGTGTAATGTTTCAGCAACAAGTTATCACCTCGCCACCAAGAGATGTTCCCCCTCCGGTTATCGAAGCTCCTCTTGTCACAGCAGATCTAGATAAAGAGTGTGAGTCCTTCAATGAATTAATCAACCTCGAAGGGCAAGTCCCAAAGATGCCCGTGAATGATACACAGGAGGTGCAAGAAGTTGCTCCAACCATAGTCAACGTTACCACAGAAGCAGAAGATCTCTCCATCACTCCATCCTCAGAACTTCTACTTAACGTAGAAGAAATTCCCCCACTAGATGTGTTCTACAGTCCCTAGCACAAAGCAGTTGTGAGAAGACAAAGAAAGAAAAGAAAGCTCGAAAATGCACTGTCTGAAGACGCTGAACATTTAGACGTCTTGTGGAAAGACCCAACTAATAATCCTACAGAAAATCTTACGAAGCTGTCTCAAATTGCAGGAGCGTATGCTTCTGCAACTATTGACAAAGCCTCTGAAGTTCAGCAGCTCTTAAAGGAATGAGAAAATCACATACAACTGCTACAACAATAGTTACAGCAAGCCAACGCAAACAATGAAGCTTCCAAACAGCTCGAAAAGCTCCAAGAATACTTCCAACAGATGCAAATAGGCTACCAAAAGAGTCTTGAAGAACAAGAAAAACAACTGCAGGTGGAGCAAGAAATGCACATAGATGAACCTAAGCTTGCGGAGTTTGTTTCAGATTCCATCAGCTTGAATGAGCAACTACTGCAGCAACAAGAAGAATTGGGGCGTAAAATATCACAGTGGAGGCACTTCTGTGAGCTAAGCGACAAAATCACCAGTCAGGTGGTGGAATTGCGAAGCGAATATGATCAGAACGACAAGAGAGTGACAGAGTATCTGACTTGGCAAGACGATGAGAAGGGAAAAAGAGCAGGAGAACCTAGAATTAATGAAAATCATAAAGAAATGCTCTTTAATAAATGGGACGAGCAGATCACGCAGGCAGAGAAAGCAGCAGAGGCAGCAGCGACAGAGGCAAGTATTCTTATCGACTGTGTAAATGAAAATTTACACAGGGCCAATTTGATTTCAGAGACCACCCCGGGATACCTACCAAACAAGTTGCAACTGGAGACATAATGGAGGCAAAAGGCACAGGCAAAAGGGAAAGCTATCCAAGCACTGGCTAGACTGAATTGGGAAAGTTACTGGATGTACCTGGTTAAACCACGTAGCCAATGGATGACGGTAAAGTGTATCATGAATGCAGCCGAGAAGGTAGCGCCAGCTCTTATAGATGCCGTTTTCATAGCCCAGATCACAACGGAAATTAGCCAGCCGACTCTTCTCAAGCCTATGTTAGAAACATGCAACTTCAAAGACCAAGTCCACAAGTAGTTTTATTTAGAATGTTGTTTCTTTTTGTTTTAGTTATATTAGAAAAAGGACGGTCGTTTGAAAACCAAATCTTTAATTTTGTAATAATACTATTATTAGGATTAGGACATAGTATTTTAACCCTTCTCATTGCATTGGAGAAGGGTCCAGAAATTTGTCAAAAACTTGTCCTCAGAACATGCACTTCTGCACCTCAGAGGAGGTTTTGATGAATGGAACGATCGGATTTATTGATATTTGCATCTTAATGTCTGCTACTGATATTACATTTCTGTACTCTTAGCAGGTGTTAGAAGTAAGTAGAAGTAAATCATTATTGCTTGAAGTTTGTGAGTAAAAATCAGTCATAAATGGTACTTTTATCTCTTGATGAATTTCTACTTATTTGCTTAGAGTGATATACAGCTGATGTTATTTATATGTTAATGTATAAATGTGTGGTTACCATTTGGCACTTTTGTACGATGGAGTCATTTGTTCATGCTTGACATATGAATGATTTATCATGCGATATGCAGTCCACAACTGTCGTGTTTAACTTCTTATACAGAATGGTTTATCTTAAATGGTTTATATTCTTATAGTAGCTGAATAATCTTCATTACCAGTTATTATATGAAATCTTTTTAGATTGCATGATGGAAAAGATATACCCCGGGTTAGCGTAGATTGCACATGTTGTTTTCATTAGATTTCAGCAGCTTATAGTCAAATCATGAGTTAGATTTAAATTAGCTCTCAAAAGTTCTCAAAGAAACACCATAATCAAACCCTACACACACACACACCCCTTAGATCGGGAATCTGGTTCCGTTATCCCCAGTTGGACCTGCTACACCAAACGGGCAAGGAGCCGCCAACCAGGTTCCCGACCGGGTGGGTATCCCCCTTGTTGTTGACCCGATTTTAGGGCCCTCAACAGGTACCTAGGAGATGAAGGTTTCCCTGATGTACTTCTGAAGCCTTTCTGCCTTGAGATCCTTTGATGATAACCATTGCCTCTTGCATCTTTTACATCATCTACATTTCTTCTTGGAGCAATATTTCTTCTATTGTAGCTTTGATTTTTCTCCTTGCCTTTGTTGGAATTGGGAGCATCACCATTTATTTCTGGCTTCTTCACATCTCTTTTGTTTGAAGCATTTTCATTCTTGTTTGAGGATCCACCTACATACCCATGACCTAATTTATCAGATGGACATATGTGATAGCTAAGCATGTCATCTAAGGCTTGAGAGCTCTTCAAGATTTTGTTCATCCCTTCAACCTTTGTCCCGAGGAGGACAATATCTTCTTCCAATATTTCAAACTCACTATTCTTCTTAGCAAGTTGTTCCTCAGTTTCTTCCTTGATACAAATAGCTTCATCTACTTCTATTTTAAGGGAGATGATATCTAACTTCATTTTGAAGATTTCTTCATTCTTTGCTTGATTTCTCTCCATTTATTCCTTGATCTTTTCAGCTCCTTGTGCTTGTTTCCTTACTTCTTGTAGTTGAGACTTGAGAGAGGACACCTCTACCTTGTATTGACCAATCTCTTCTTCAAGTTTGTTCAAGCTCTTGTGCGTTTGTTCAAGTTGACTTGACAAGGTATCTTCCTACTTCTTTGCTTTATTCAATTGATTTGTCATGGATATGACTACTTCATGATGCTTTCTTTTGTTTTGATCAAATTCCTTCTTAAGCTTGGTAAGCTCTTCATCCCTTTCTTGTACCTAAAGCTTGATGAGGCCAAATTTCTTCCTTGTTTGATCTTGGTAACCAACTAGTGCTATATTCTCAATTTCCTCATTTTCATTTTTCAAATTGTTAATCTCTTCCATGGCAATCATAAGTTGAACGAGGATTTCTTCTACAAAATCTTTTTCATTCTCTTCATCTTGTATGATGGGTTATAGATTTCCTTCTTGATTTCCATCAT
Organism: Pinus tabuliformis; assembly: GCA_031772625.1. Taxonomy (NCBI): domain Eukaryota; kingdom Viridiplantae; phylum Streptophyta; class Pinopsida; order Pinales; family Pinaceae; genus Pinus; species Pinus tabuliformis. The sequence goes on along the minus strand of CM062804.1, from coordinate 817,741,498 downwards.
CTTCATGACTGATGGTCATGGTCAATGCCCCCTTTGAGTGAAGGTTATGAAGTTTGTCCCATATACCCTTTTCTGATGATCATTTTACTAGATTGTTCTTTACAGAATCAGGTAGCCCATTCAAGGTTTACTTCATTGCTTTTGCATTGTACTCCTTGGATTCTCTATCCATCTTGCTACCAACAATCACTAATTTCAAGATTTCAATGCCTTGAATCTGTAGGAAATTCCTCATTCTTGCTTCCCATATCTTAAAGTTCCCATTGAGCTTTGGAGCCTCCTCAAATTGATTGTCTTCTATTTTCTTAGTAGAGGGAGACACATCCTTAGGAGGATTCGAGACTTTCTTCCTTGACTTTGCCATTTGTGTTCTAAAGATCAACCCTCAAGTTGTTAGGCTTTGAATGAAGGTGTTGGATCTGATACCAATTGTTGGAAATACTGAGAGGGAGGGTGAATCAATATTTCTTTTTCCAACTATTGTTTTACCAGTTAAAACATATATATTCAGAGCACAAGATGAAAAATAAGAATAAGAGATTTTATTAATCTAAATTGTGCAGTAAAATAGATACAATATATAGATGGTTACAATCAGTTGCCAAGCTCCAACTCAGACTTTGGTGAGGCTCCAACCTCCAGAGCACCAACTCTATTTCGCCATGGTGAGGCTCCAACCTCTAGAGCACCAACTCTATTTCGCCAAGACACCAATCTTGGACTTAGGAGCAACAAATCCCAAGGACATCAATCCTACTAGTTCCTGAGACACCAGTCCCAAAGACACCTATCCTTCCTACTTCTAAGGCATCAACCCCAAGGGCTACAATCCTTCTTACTTTTGAGGGCACCAGCCCCAAGTACTCCTATCCTTCGTGCTTCTGAGGCACTAGCCCCAAGGACTCTAATCCTTCTTACTTCTGAGGCACTAACCTCAAGGGTTCTGATCCAATCTTTTCAAGGTTCATTTGATAGTAATGTTTTTCTCTCAGAACTCTTCTTTACTGATTTCTGTCTGATTATAGCTTCATTGCAGTCTCCAAGCTACAACATCAATGACAACTAGTCTTTTTATGAAGTAGTCTTCCCAATTCTTCATACTGCCCACACAGAGTGTCCAGTACCCTTCATGACTTCTGATAATGTCTTCACACAGCTTTATTCAGTCCACTGTTAGCTGCACTAAGCTTTGCATAAAGAACAACTTTTTGTTCAAGTTTATGTTCTCTGCTGGCTACTTCTCCCCTCCGATTGTTTGTTGTCCTATTGGCCCGTCGGCCCTCTTTTTGTTCTATTGGACCCTCTCGCTGCCTCTGTCTCCTCCAGCTTATTTCCACAAAAAATGTTCAACAACGTTCAATAGCCTTCAACAACATAAGAAAAACAACGTTCTCTTCTTTTCCTGTCTTTTATTCATTCCTCATGCCTCTGTCTGTCAGTTTCCTCTCTTCACTAGCCCTTTGGCTTCCTCGGTCTCTGTGGTTTCCTCTATCTCTTCGTGCTCACCAAAACTTCTAAGACACATTACTTCTTAGCAAAGGTCCACAAATGCACAAAGAAATCATGTCTTATGTTAAACTGTAACAACGCTCCTTTTTACAATAATTACAGGCATACACAGAGACGACATTGTTTAATGGACAACCACGTCCCAATCGCAATTGCAATCGGCTTGATTCAGCCTCCTGAACTATCGAGAGCATTATTGTATTGCATTTCTACCTCAAAGGCCCACGCACGGCAAATATTAGATACATAGGAAAATCAGAAAAAAAAAACATGAGCGAAACACTAAGGGCGGACTTCAATTTTAATTCACCCACAACTATTCCTGTATCGGATCCGCAGTGTATGTCACAATCATTTCTCAAGGCTTCTAGGAGTTCTATATATAGCGACCTCATGACATCATCGATGGTCGACGGGCCGATCCTCCTGAGGACGCGATATAATAATAGGGTGCTATATAATAGGACCATAGGGTCCGCATACATTATCGCAATCACCACTTTTGGAGGTTCTTCTATAAGTCGAGCCTAAAACATTACCGATGGCTGATGGCCAATACCAGATGTGATATTATATTAAACTGTTTATAATAGGTCCGTCGGGTCCACAACTCTATCGCAATCGACGCTTTCATGTGGCAAGGCTTTACGGCTTGCGATATAGAGACGGACGTGATATTACAATAGGCGCGATATAATAAGGCCGTGGGTCCGCATGTATTACCACAATCAATATACTCCGCTCCTTTAACTTTATATATTATATATATATATATATATATATTGCTCCACTGTTTATATATATATATATATATATATGTGTGTGTATATATATATATATACATATATATATATATATGTATATATATATATATATACATATATATATATATATATATGTATATATATATATATATATATATATATATATATATACATATTTATATATATACATATATAGATTGCTTATGCACCTTACTCTTGGCATATGCGATAGCTCTACTCCTCCGATAGAGTATTCGCCATAGTATATTTGCTGGGATTTCGTGCCGATAGTGTATTTTCCTTATAACTTAGTCTTTCTACCCCGATAGTGTATTTGCAGATATATTTCTGCGCTTCGATGGCTTTTAATGCATATATAGATGGGTTTTGCCTCTGATAGTTCCTGATTGTGTAATCCGCTTCCTCTGATGGCTCTGTTTTGGCATATATATATGTTATATATATATGGCTCCTTCATTTTCTCTTTTTGCTCCATTTTCTCCTCTTCTTTGGCTCTGTTGTGCTTGCTCTATTTGCTCTTGTAGCTCAGCTAACTCTATTTTGGCATATATATATATATATATATATATATATATATATATATTTTATATATATTTATATATATGTATATATATATATATATATATATATATATATATATATATATATATATATTTATATATATATATATGTATATATATATATATATATATATATGTATATATATTTATATATTTTATATATGTATATATATATATATATATATATATATGTATATATATATATATATGTATATATATATTATGTATATGTATATATATGTATATATATATATATATATATATATATATATATATATATATATATATATATATATATATATATATATATATATATCTATATATGTGGCTCCTCTTGTAGCTCCTCTTGCTCCAATGCGGCTCCTCTGGCTTGGCAGCGTCTTTCAAAGACCTCCTTGCATACATGAATGCCTCTCTTGCTCTGATATCCTATGATATGCTTTGATCTGCCTCCTTTGGTAACTCCTCTTGCTTATGGCTTGGCTATCCTGATGGCCTTGCTCCTATCTCCTCATGGATCTGCTCGGCTTCCCGTTGGCTTCATGTCATTCTCTAGTATCTAGAATATTTCCCTATTAACATCAATGACAACCTAAGTCAACAAGAATTATACTATTCAATATATTATTTCCCCATGGTTAGATTTATATTATAAAAACTACTAGAGAAATTTATAGTTCTTCCAACTACAACCATCACTCGAAACTCTCGTGCTACATATAGAAAACAGTTCAAATCCTTGTCTATCTAATAATGAACAATATTATGGGTACTATGTAAATCAATAAACACCATTACCTTTTTATTCTTGATATATCCTTTTGTCTTGAGAGTTTGAGTAGTGGTAATTCCCACCAATGAATTACAATATATTGTCATATTCATTTCTTCTTTTTCAACCCCTGGGGTTGGTTCCTAGGGTATATCTTCTTTTTTGGATGTTTCTTGTTCCTTTTCTACCTCCTCTTCATAATCTATGTAAAATAATTTCTTCTCGCCACACTTATGACCCTTATGTATTTTCTATCACAACTATAAAAAATCTTGTTTGCTCTTCTTTCCACCAATTTTTGTGGTCCCAACCTTGTAGGTTGTGGGAGGCCTGGAGCATCAACACTTCCAAATTTATAGTTGTGAGTGGTAGACCTCCTTCTTTCCATAATTTTTCTTTTAATTTTTCTTACCACCCTGAATGCATTATCCAATTAGTCAAGTTCCCAAAGGTCACCCTCATGCTGGATGTTATCCTTTAAATTTGTCGATGAACACATAGGTCATATGCTTCTCTGTAATATTAGTTACCTTGATATTCAATATTTGGAAGTCCTCAATGTGCTTCCCAACTGAACCCATTTGTTTGAGATTTATATATAGGCTAAAGAAAGTACTTCTCTTAGTATCATCATAATGTGATATCAATTCATCCATAAAAATTATTCAAGTTACAAGACTTTTATGAGAGAAAATCCATTGATACTGCGGACATTGATTGGGTTGTAAATATAAAGATGTAATGCACACCTTTTTTGTGTGTTTCACATCATGTAGATAAAATAACTACTCCATTCGTAGAATTTTTGTTTCCATATCCTTTCCATAAAACCTCCTCATATCATTCTTTCGAAGGTGGTTGGTCTTAAACCCATGTTAAAATCTCTAAAAGCATGATTCACATTCCTTTTGTTCTCATCATGAGTTTCCTAGAATAAACTATCACCATTAGGAAGCATTTTTTGTAGCAAATTTGTCTAAACTTTCTTCAAACCTTTTGTTTCTACTTTTATGCCATCCTTCATAACTTCCATGTCTCCTTTTAAACCTTCCATATCCCATTTTATGTCTTCTTCCATCTCTTTCAATTCATCTTTTGTTTCTCTTTGTGAGAGAAAAATTCGTTTCATTTGCATTTCCCCCTCTTCTTCATGTGTCATAGTGGATCTTTCTGAGGGCTTAACAGATGTAGGATATTCTTTTTTGGGAGGTATTTTGGAACCATTTAATAATATATATGCTTCACTATTCCTTCTCAATCAATTAAAAATTAATTTTCAAACAAGAATTATGAAAATTTAAATATACACACATTTTAAGAGCTTGATTTTGAGCTTCTGGATATGTTTGACCTTGAAACTATTGTAAATCTGTGAGTTGAGCCTCCCGGGGTATGAAACTTCATCTTGATGTACCTCTCTATTTATTTTTTCCAACACCACAAGTTATACCAAGATTGGATTCTTCAAGATAAAGTTATTCCAAATCTCCCACGATGAGTTAATTATGGATTGGTTCAGTGGAGCAAACTTATACGGGATGCCACGTGTCCATGTTTCTACCTTCAGCCCTAAAAATCATACATGAAAACTGATAATCCATGTTGTTCAATCACTTTTTATGGAATTAAAATCTAATTCTTGAAGAGAAAGGTATGACAATTTTCCTCGAGACACCTCTTTGAGACTGAATTTCGGATCTTACAAAACCCCTAACTTCCTTCAACCATATCTCCAAAAATATAGAGAACCAAGGTTTGAAATTTTACCCACATTTTCACGAAGATCTTAAATCCATGTGGTCAAAATTTTAGCCTTTGGAACCTTACATAAAAAAAATATAGTCAAAATTTCAAGATAACCTATTTGAATAAACAAAACCATAGGATCCAAAGCTCTGATAGCAAATTTTATGTATCTAGATCAAAATTACAAAAACATAAGAAAATATAGATCATTGGCTAGATAATAAGCCACTTCTAGGGGAAACCTCCCTTTACATCATGTAAATAAAAAATTCTTAGATGATTCAAATGAAAATACCTCCTTGGTATATATAGGAGTCTAAAGGGTCAAAATATAATTAGGGCCTACATTACCATAATAATCTAAGGGCACAATAATAATAATAGTGGGATTATATGGGGCACAACAATAACAATATTGGGGCTACACTAGTATTATAGTGACCTAACATGTATGCTTGGTAGGGTTTTATATTGAAGGAACTTTGTCTTTTAACAATATTCATGTCACCATCAATATCTATGGTCCCTATGAAAATCCTAACGTATTATAAAATCTAGGTGTAGATGAGGTGCTTCTCTCCTCCCCAGATAGAATTAATGGAAGGGATTTAAATATAACCTTTTCTAGGAGAGAAGTGTCAGGATCAGAATATATAATGGATCCTTTGGATGACTATTTCTCCTCTCTCTTTTACTTTCTTAACCCCATTGATGTGGAATAGGTCAATATTTCACCTACTTGGAGAAGTAACCAAAAAGGGTATGTCATGGTAGAGAATCAACCTGATCAATTCCTTATTGCTTCTTCTCTCCTTGATCATTTTGGATTTGTTAAGTCCTAGGTCAACAATGAACTTTTGTCATATCATAACCAATCTTACTCTCCCTGGGGCCCCTGAATGGGGGAAGACTTGTCTCTTTTAAATTTAACAAATCTTGGTTAAAGAAAGAATCCTTCCATTATATATTTTAGGAGAATAAGGGTCATACCATAACTTCATCCCAAGTCCTGATGGTCTAACAATCTATCAAAAATATTAAATCCCTAAAGTCTAAAGTTTCCCTTTAGGATTTGGAGAAGAAACTAAACTACTCTCGGGATATTGGGGTGATAGGGAGGAATATTGAATACCTTTCTCTATTAACTCAAGCATCATCAAGTATTTATAAGATCACAAAGTTAAAGTCTCTTGAAGGTAGGAAAGACTTTCTTCTCAAAGAACAAGAGACTACTTGAATATTAAAAAGAGGGTCTATTTGGATAACAAAGGGTCATAAAAAAAAAAAAAAAATTCAACCAATATGAAAAACACTAGAGGGTTATTAATCATATTTAGGATCTCAATTTGGAGCAAAAGAAATATTTTATATCATCCTTTGAATATATTGTGAGGGAAGGAATAAATGTTTTTGAAAGGTTGTATAGTAGTCCTTCATCAAACCTTGAATATCAAATGAATGTTTTAAGGGTGGATATTCATTTCTTCAAGAGAAAACCCTAGTTAGTAGAGAATTCACTTTAGAGGAACTCTATGACACCCTCAATGTTATGCCCAAGGATAAGATTCCATGAACTCTTTCATTCATTACTCTTTTGTTTTAATGAGGTCTGATTTGGTCAAAGTAGTTAAAGATCCTAGGATGAAAGCCTATATTCCAAGGAGTTTAAATGTTACTTTCTTTCCATTAATACCTAATAAGGATGATCCTTCCTCTTCTAATAAATTACATCTTTATAAGTTAATCTCAAAGATAAAATAAATTGATTGAATGTTGTCCTCTCCAACTTAATGTAAGCAAAATACTTTGGGTTTCCTTAAGAATAGGAAGATACATGAGAAATAGGTATAGCTCAAGAAGTCACCCATTATACTAAGAAAAGTAAATCCCACCTATCACTTTCAAACTAGATATTCGAAATTCCCATGAACAGGTTGACTAGGGCTTCCCCAAAATGGTACTTCTACAAATCAACCTTGACTTTTTGTCTATCTCTTGGATATTAGCCTACTAAAGATATGATAATTTTGTAGTTCTTATTAATGGAGCACCCTCAAATATATTCATGTCTTTCCATGTCTTAATGAAGGGATGTCCCCTTTCTCCCCTACACTTTCTATTGGTTATTTAAGGTCTTGGTGAACTCATTATTGAGTTAATACTTCCAGGATATTTCAAAGGCTTTAAGGTTTCTTCAAATTTCTTTTCTACACTTCTCCCTTTTGTGGATGATGTTTTAATTTTTGAGTCAATGGTCTTAGATGAATCAAAGATTTTAAAATAAATTTATGTAGTCTTTTGTAAGGCCTTTGGTATGGAATTAAACCAAGAAAATTCTTTCAATTTTAACCATAATATGGAACAAAACATTATGGACCCTTTTAAGAAGATTTATCCTTTCTAGATAAAAAATTTGGTGCAAGGATTCAAGTACTTAGGTTTCTATATGTTCTCACTACTAAAACACCCTCCAAAGTTTTCCTACATTAAAATTTTAGTGCCTCATATTGATATGGGAACTGTTGTTTTGAGTCAATGAAGTTGTTCTATGCTTGTCCACATGCTCAACTCCCTTTTCGAAAGAATCCTGAAGTGTCATATTTTGTTAGATACATCTTTGTCACACATTTAAGATGCAGCTCTAGTGCACATTTTTGTGTTAATTAACCCTATTTTTTATTAGAACATGTGTTGGACCCATTCTCATGGCATAGCGTGTCATTCTATCACAGTCAACACTTTTGTCGCAAAGGTATATCTTAAGTGTCGCACTTGGATTGAGGTGTCATTTTCCTGTCATTTCACTCTATGCTTGTTGGTTTTGGGTATTGTTAATATTTTTGTTATGCAAATGGGTGTATGTATGTCAATGATCATTTTCAAGACCTGTTATATGATTTTAATCTCTTGTCTCATTGATCTCACACTTAGTCAAATTTGGAGTCTTTGTCTATCCTCACCTCTTGCGCAAGTCATGAGCACATTCAACGTATAGTCAAATGATGAGAACATTGTGCATTCTAAAGCATTTGTGACGAGACCCTTACCTCTTAAAGCTACGTGATACACCCACCTAGAGGACAACCTCCTTCACTATGCATTAAGAAACTTTAGAGCATATTTAGTCAAACTTTTTGCCTACCATGGATTGTGCACTTCACATTCTTAGTTGATAGTTGAACTATTTTAGACCCCTACAGTGATAGAATACATAAATCTTAGAGCCTCCTTATTATCCATTGTGCATTGTGATATTACAACACCCAACCTTGCCTCCCTTATCTCCCAAAGTTTCCCATTGCACAATACCTTGACTATCCTTGAATTTACTTCACATCACACACTTTCAGTGAGAAGTGGGCCCATCCTTCATCCCTTCCAGTGCTCAACTGCATAATCCTAAACCCTTATCCTCATGCACTCCACACTACATGTTCCCAATGAGAAATATTTCCATCTCTACATCTAGGACCTGTATAATACATACTAGATTACCCCCCTTTCGTTTCCACTATGCACTATGAACTCCTACTTCTGAGTCCCTCACTCCTTTCATCTTTTTCCTACAAATTAATCCCATGAATGCCTCTCTCTCAGCCCTTGTGCATTATCCCATCATAGTGAGCATCTTGCATGAGAAAACAAAGTAGAATAGGTGCTTTTGGAACTGATATTTGCTTTTCATTATTGAAATACACTAGCAGGTGCTATCATCCTAACATGACAATATTATTCTTAAGGAGCTCATCAAGGAGAAGATTTGAAAGACACTTGTGGATGTGAGACACAAAGGAACTGTCAAACAAGGAGATAACTAAACTTTGAAATATGATAGATGGGTAAAGACTAATATTACATGGAAGACTCTAATACTATAACTACCCCCCCACCACCCCCATCTTTTGGAGGGTCAAGATGAAGTCAAAGAAAGATATATCATGAAGTACAAGAAGACGTAGTAGAATGGAGATGAAATTGGCACTGATACACTACAATGAAGTCATATTTCACTGTTTCCAAATTATATCCTCTTAAAGTGTCATCACCAAAGCTTTATGTTGTCCTTGTATTCTTCCACAATTTGTGGAATGTACTTTTGTATTTCCAAAAAAATTGAGAAAATGTAAAATGTGTGGAAGCTCAAGGGTGAGACATGGAATGTGGAAAGTCACTAGGAAGTCCTAGATTCATGTAGGATCTCAAAGGTCACATAGAAGCTTAAGAGTCATGAGTGATGTCAAGATTCACAAGGGAGGTGAACAATCACCACATTTGTTATAAATACACCCTCATAGCTCAATCAAGCGACTTTTCACCTTGGATTCTCAAGCTAGGCATAGGAGAGAAGATCATCCTTTTTAGGATCAAGTGGTGGCCTAATGTTCCACTATAGGAGCTAGTGATGTATCATTGTAATTGTGTATCTTGGAAATTTCACTTAATGATTTGAAGCTCTCTAGGCCAATGTGCTTTCATGCATATTTCATGAATATTCTAAGGCTATTCTATCATTGTTTGCAATGCATGTTTGTGTTTTTTTATTCTCAATAAAATGAACTATTGTGTTGGATTTAATATACATCTTTGAATTATGTGTTTCTTGATTTCAATATTTCTTTTCCTTTGTGAAATAATTTGCAAGATAGTTAATGATTATTTTAGATATATGTGTGTGTCTTTATTATGATAGTGCTATTAGTTTTCTCCTAAAGACTCTCTTTCTCTTTTCCATCAATGAAAGAACCACTATACACACTGTAATTGAGTACTTCACAAGGATAACTCACCATCTTATCTCAAAGTTATATCTATACTCTCTTATATTGTTTATTACATCCAAGGAAAATCATTAATATTATGGAATTCGAGCCTATTTCCTAGATGTGACTCCTACTCCAAATGCTGTGCGGTTTATTTGGGACTTCGTATTGGAGAGTCCCCCTTGTATGCTAGGCTTTTCTAGCACCATTGATATTCTGGCACTAGGAGGAAGGAAACCTTTGTATGGATGAAAAATCAATACATCCACATAAAGAACATTCACCTCAAGGTAGCAATTTTCTGATTCGGACTCCAACTCACCTATCTAAGAAACGAGGTCCATCTCATCAAAGTTTGGATCATGCTTACGAAGTTACTTACGAGCGACTATGGAGGATTCCTCATATCACTTTTCAATTTTCTATTGGATTACTCCTTGTTACATTTGTTCTCCCTTATAAACAATCAAGGAAAGAGACAACCTATCACGGTGTTATTGTTTCTTTAGTGGAGGATTCGTTTACTGATACCATTGAGGATTTAGCTATATCACCTAATAATCTCATCATAAAGGGGATATTCCACCATCTATTGGAGGAAATTTTCACGGTGTCAAGGAGGAATTTCATTCTTTAGAAAATGAATAGTCGAGTGATAACAAACAACCCAATGATAACAAAAATGTCAATAGTGAAGGAGAAGAGTATTCAAAATCAGAGAGTGAAGAGGAGGAGGAAAATGAAGCCATGGTTGATGACCAGTTGGAATTGATAGCCCAAGGGCCTATTTTTCTTTGGAGTGTCCTTCATCGCTTACCTAAGAACCCAGAAAAACTTCTTACAAATTATGATCGTATTAAGAAAGAAAAGGCTAAAGATCACATTGATGACTTCTACTTACATATGAGGATGTTAGAGGTACGCTATGATGATGTTTCTTGTACACTATTTCTGTACACTCTTGAGGGTATAACATCAATATGGTACCATAGCCTTCCACCAAATTCAATCCATAATTGGAGGGAGTTTAAGGAGTTCTTAGAAAAGTTTGTTGATGACAAAAGTCCTTCCATGTTACTTAAAGAACTCAGTGATATTAATATGGGGGATAAAGAAAAGGTTAAGGATTTAAATCATAGATTTACTCACATTTTTGAGAAGTCCCGCAATTATGTGCAGCCTCATGATTCCATCACTAAGGATTATTATATTTGTGCGTTCCCCACTAACAATTTTGTTTTTGTGAAAAGAGATGCGAAGAAAACTCTGGCACTTAAATTTACAAAAGAAATTTTTGTGCAAAAGCACTTAAGATCTACTAGAGTCATTGCTAATCATGGAAAAATTGAGGGGCTAATATTCTCACATGGGCTAATTTTCTGTGATTTTTCCAAAAAAAAGATTCACCAACTTCCATTTTTTCAAAAAATGATTCACCCAAATTTTACAATATAAAATTTATTTTACCTTAAAATCACCAAGATTATATAGAGAATATATATAAAAACATTATAAATTTTAATAATTCTACAAATATATCAATAAACATTTTATTGTTTTCATATTAGGGTCTAGTGAGATTATCCAATGTTTTTAAACTTCAAGATAATTTTCCATCCTTTAAAATTTTCCTTGGTTCTAATTAGGAAGATTCAAAGGACTCTAAGGAGTGAGAAAAAGTATCAAGCATCTTCCAATAAAACTAAAGAGAAGTATCCTTTTGACATGGAAATCTTGAGTAACTTCTTGAAATTTTTGACTAAGAAAGTACCTGAGCTCAAAAGGAAGTCAAGTGAGGCATCTACCAGTAATAAGTCCCGTAAGTTGTACTATAAGAACAAAATCAGTCAACTAGCTAAGTTTTCACAAAGTTTTACTTTTGTATATTGTTGAGAACATGGACATGGACAATTATCTTAATTACCATAAAGAAGCATATTCTAAAAAAACATACCCATAATGGATACATAAAATGAATGTTGTGGTTGCCAATTCACAAAAAGCCCGTGAATAGAAGGGCATTCAGAGAAGACTCAAGAGACTACTAAACCAACCTCAATATAGGAACATAAAAGTGTTGGTGATTCAATCTTCACATTTGATCTTATTTTTATTTATAATTGATAAGGTGCTAGTGAACCCCTAGAAGATGAACCTCCTACCACAACAAAACTAAGCCATATAATATGAGGGGAAAAGAAGCATTGCCTGAGAAAGAAACAAGGAAACAATTGCTGAGAAAAATTCTACCACTAAGCAATCTTGATGAGAATTCACAAATGAAATCTGAAGCACTTAGACTTCTAAGAATAATTTCACGAATATTCAAAACAATTTTGTCACTCCTGAGGTGCCAAACAAGGTTTCACCACCTACCACTTCAGCACAACTTGCCAAGGATGAAGACATTGAGTACAAAATCATTGATAATATAGAGAAATATCATGATGATATATCCATCTATGAGCTAGCGAAATTGGAAGGCCAACATGAGTTGATGATCGAGGATTTCACATCTCAACCTATTTCGGGTAAGACAATTTATGCTTCTCAAGCTTCATTCGGTAAATTTACCGCTATACTTGAATTAGTGGTTAATTCTACCAATGTAAATTCTATATCCACTTGCCCCCATTTTCCCTCAACTTTTGAAATTTTCAATTATAATGTCCACAATTGCCTTGTTTATTCTATTGTATTTTTGAATTTTATGAATTTATCTATAACAAAGAAAATTAATGCTAAACAGGAAAATATTAATGCCAGAGTCATACAATTAGATATATAACTAGTGAAGGCAACCGGTGAAATATAAAATGTTATAATTATATTACTTTTTGATCACAAAGTCCACTAGTGTATCAACATAGTTATTGTGGAAATTCTGAAATCCTATGGATTGCTTCTAAGTAGAGATTGTTCTAACAAGTTGCAAATATATTTTCCACATACTCGTTTCATTTGTGGCTTCCTTACATGGGCAAGAATAATCATATTCGAGTTGAAAGTGAAACTTTTATGAAGCATACCATTACGGTGCTTGAAACACACAATGAGATGATTAGCTTTACCCAAGTAAGATTCGTGAATTATTTTTTAGAAGTTGATCATGGATGTTAGCTTGTGTAGCCATCCTTTGTACCACTAGAGACATAGTTGGAACTCCTTCCTTGCAATCCAATAGCTACAAATGATCTTTGTAACATAGATATAAATAGTACTAGTGTAGAAGCTAACCTAGTTCCTACTAATGTTTGAACTTTGTGTTTTAATGGTTCAGAAAGATAATAAATTAACCGAATTTCAAGTGTGCAGCTAAGGAATCTAATTCTAGTCTCAGCCAAGCTTTAAGGTAATCACCGATTGTCGCCATGACATTCACATTAGGCATGAGGATGATTAAATTTTAATGAAGGTTTTTCCGCTAGAAAATCAAGATGGTGTTAATTGTGATTAAGAATGATCTTTGGATATTTGTGCAAGGGACCGTGCCAAATAATTTTTGAGTGATAAGGGCTAGACAAAGTGTTAAATTTCCATGAAACTCTACAAATACTAGATGAATAACTGAAAACTGAAACTAGTTTACTTCCACCAAGATGAAGAATCTCTTAACAATTCATGAGTGGAATAAACACAAACAAATAAGGAACACAGTCACACAAAGTACACATTTTTTCTTGGGAATCACAATCAGGAAAACTCCATCTTTCTTCTTTGTAGTATTTTATTGATAGAGTTTGAACAATTTTTTCTCTTACATGGAAATTTATCACATTGATAACAATTTAGTCCTCATGTTGTACTAAATTGCAAACACACTTGATCTAGCTTCTATTCCTTGCAGCCCGCATGGCCCTATTTCATTGTGTTGATCTCCACAAGCTAGCCCAAATTCTTTACAAATAGGTTTACACTTCCTGACCTTAATTATTTGCGCACAAACCTCCCATTCTCTAGTGCAGAGGGCCTCCTATTCTTTAGGACGCAGCCGCTAACTCCTAGCTAAAGTCTACAGAAGAAATCCTCTTCCTTTTTTACTGAATGTTAGCTTCTTTCAAAGGAGAAAACTAGGGAAGCACAATACTATGATGAACATACCAAGAGAATTGTAGTCATGGGTGCATGTAAAAACTACTATAGAATCCTTTCCTCTACAAGTTTGAACAATTTTGGCAATCCCAAAATTAGCAATCTTTGACTCAAAATTTATCCAGCAAAGTATTAGTAGATTTTACATCCCTGTGAATAATTGCAGGCAAGAAATAATGATGAATATATTCTAGTTCATGAGTTTCTTCCAATGAAATCTTGTACTATGTTGGCCAATCCAAGTCCATGCCACTTCTCTTTAATTTCTTCTCTTTATTTTCATGTAAAGCATTAGATAAGTTTATGTTCGGCATGCATTCATAGATCAATATATTTGAATTACAATTTGAAAAATAAAACTAAATTTTCACTATAATTGTATGCCAAATTGTCCCCAAAATGTCAACTTCTTCCTTTATTGATATGTCTAATCCATATTGCATATTTATGTTGATGTTCATTGTTCATATTCACTTTACTGCTACATTTTCATTGTTTTGCAACGTGACACAATACACCTTGCCTACTCCACCACTTCATATTACATTGTTACATGTCAAGCTCATGTTAACCATTGATACACTTCCACATAATTCTCATATACAGATTTAAAAAGCAATAATTTGTGAACTAAGATTTTTTTTAGACTTTCAAATGCTTTATTATATATATTATATATATATATATATATATATATATATATATATATATATATATACATATATATATATTGAAATATCTTTTTATTATTAAAATATTTTTAAATGTTGTCATTGGGTACAAAAGGAATTATACATCTCTTATAAAAAGTCTCTTTGGCTTAATAAATTTGAATTTCGCCTATTATAAATTTAGTTATGACATGCTTTTGAGAGTCATGGGTGAGATAAGTTATTAAATCAATAAATTCAACTTTCCATTCAGACATTTTATCCAAATTTTAATTGAAACCTTGTTGAAAGTTTCTTCATTTTGTTTTAAAGAGAACATTGATCATAGAAATTATCTACAAAATTTTTCAACCAATGGAATTTGAAAAAAATAACTATAACTCAAGGTAAAACTTTTGGGGATTTTTTTTTAATCAAGATGTTATGTAATCTCGATAATAAAGATTTGAGGTTGTTATGTAATATTATGTTTTAGAGTTTTTTGGGACATAATTTTATGAGAGCCAATGTTATAGTACTGACTAGGTTGAGCAACGTTGAAGGATATCATCTATGAAATTGCTTTCCAAATCAACTAAAATACCTGGCCACAATGGGCAAGCCTCTAAAACATTTTAACTAGGGTTATATGACTCTTTTCTCCTTCTTTATCTTTGTGAATGTTGGTCATAGCCTTACATTTAGAGACATGGTTTTATGTGATAACTTGTCTGTTGGATTCCCCACCAGGATCTCACCTATTCTTGGTAATTTATCACAATTATCAGCTAGACAAGCTTTTAAAATGTCTCCACTAGGTTTGTATGACTCTTTTTGCCTTGTCGGTCTTTTTCAACGCTAGTCATAACTTTACAGTTACAGTTAAGGTTTTTTGGGATAACTCTCCTTCTTGATTCCCCACTAGGATCTCACTTATTACAGGTAATTTATCAAAATTATCACCTATTTTTTTAGTTGTTTTCATATGGATCTCTACAGTTTCTTATTTGAAGTTCTAGAACACTAGATTTGGTACTAAAGAATAGATCCAATATTGATATTCTGTGGAGAATACTCTATTTCTTTGAATAGATTTATTTATTTCTTTGATGCATAGAATTCTGTTTTTTGGTGCACTTACAAGAGATTTAGTTTGGAAACCTTTCATTGGGAAGTCTAGCACAACAATGCACTATAAACCATAAGGGCATAAAGGGATCATAACACAACAATTTGATATTTAATAATTTTATTTAGAACTATAACAAAATTTCCTTTTAGTAGTTAAACTAAACAAACTGCATGTTAGATATTTGTTTCTTCCTAACAATATATAGCATGTACTTTACAAGTGCCATGGTTGTTGTTGAGTACAAGGATCATGATGGGAAAAGCTTATTCTATGATGAAGGACCCACTGACGACAATAATATTTTCAAAAGAATTGTAGAGGTTGAACACAAACGTGAAGGTTGTGAGGCATATAGAATGGTAAGTTCCACATCATGCAACTTTCCATTAGATAACAATCACGATATAATCTCTCTAACCCAAAACACTGGCATTGATTCCAACGAAAGAAAAATTGTGCCTTTTGCCTTAATATCTAGTAAGATTTGTCTTTCTTGTTATGTTGTGATGGTACAATATAATATACAGTGGATATAATATTACATCTTTCTAATCATGTTTAATATTTTAAGTCATTAACTAAGCCGCCAACTGGGAATTGTGATTTTAATAAGAGAAAAATAAGTTACTGGCTATGCTAATAAAATATACGTTACATATTTCTTATACTAATAAATATAATATGAATGTAAACTTATATATTACTTTCTATAATATATATGGGAAACGACATCCAAACCATTTCAGAAGATTTGAATTTGAATTGAACCTAATCATTTCCGAACTTGAATTGTGTGACATAGCCTTTAATTGAAACTCCATGAAGCTGAATTTAGCATCAACTTTTGAAGTTAAGTTAGTGGATATTATCGTATAATACAAAAAAAGTATACTTAGAATGCATATTGAGTCATTCAAGGTTGGAGCTTAACGCCCTTGACAGTTCTCACTCTTATTGGTCAAGGAAGCTATCATGGGTAACACTTAGTCCATTGATACAATATTTTTTGTATGAGTCTTGTGTTTTAATTGTAATATAAGACACATTAATTTTTATTTAAAGGGAAGCAACATTATGTGAGATTGAAGGGGACAATAATTATAAAGGGAAATCTAGATTGAATTCTAGCTTGTGTGGAGAGATATAGAATGAATTACATATCGACGTGAAGAAGTCAGGCTGAAATTTCTATAGTAGTTAGTCCTTTTCAATCTAGTATCTTCAAGTTTGGAATTTCTTCTAGTGATCAAATAAGTTGGACCACCAATTTCTAATCATCTTTAATATTTGAAGTCATTAACTAAGCCACCAACTAGCAATTGTGATTTTAATAGGAGACAAATATGTTGTTGTTTGTGCTAATAAATTATAATTACATCTTTACTATATTATATAAATATAATACAAACATAAAGTTGTATATTTTTCTTTTTTAGTAAAATATTTTCCAAGACTTTACAAAGTTTTATAACTGATTGAAAGTTTTATAAAGTTTAAGGCCTAATCTTTTAATGTCTAAAACTTTAAAGGGTGCTAGCTCAATGGAAGAGGACCCTCTTTACAAGGAGGAGGTTGGTGGATTGATTCCATCATGCCCTGATATCCATATGGAATGTTGATGATTAGATTTTGGTGACGAAGGTTCTTTTTCCATCACTAATGAGCTTATGGTGACGTTTTTCGACCCTAACCAAAATATGAAATGGTGATGGTCAATGAATGCCACCATATATACACATCAATAGTGATGACCATGAAAGGTCTGTAACCATAAATCATTGTTGTCGATATGAAATGGTGTTAGTCAATGTTCACCATTATATTCATTATTCATGAGAAACCTCGAATGTCACCACAACACCTATACTTTTGGCAATGCAGCTTTTGGTGATAGTAAAAAAATGTCACCATATATATGCACCAATAGTGATGACCATGAAAAATCAATCACAATAAATTATTGTAGTTCATATGAAATGGTGACAGTCACTATCCATCATTATAATTAATATTCGTGACTGAGCTTGAATGTCACCATAACACCTATACTTTTGGTGACGCCACCTTTGGTGGCGTTCATTTTTTGGTGACCAAGACTATGGTCCGTCACCATTTTTCATAACAAATGGTGATAGATGCTATCCATCATTATAAATCATTATTGGTGATGGACATTGAATGTCACCAAAACACGTATACTTTTGGGGACGTTCAGTTTTTTGTGACGAAGGCTCTTTTGACCATCACCAATGAGATTATGGTGACATTTTCTGTTGCTCACCATTGTCCTTTTTTCTTGTAGTGATGAATGAAAAGATCATAGATCTGAGAAGTGGGAAGATCATAGTTCACTAAAATTTCATTTGAAGCATGGAAAGTGGCAAAAATGGAACTACAAGGAGAATTCAATAAGATCATATGCCCAAACTATTATGGGGAGTCTTAAGAAGCTGTAGAGGTGTGGTTTGTTAATATCAATAGATACTTTCAAGCCAAATATTATTCTAATGAATTAAAAGATAAATTAACCACATACCAATTTCATGGAAAAGCTTCCTTCTCATGGGAAAAATTCAAGACAATGTATAATTTAAATAATAAGAATGTTAATTAGGAGGAATTTCAAAGACCTTTTAAGAAAAATACTTAAATACACATTATTTTAATTACAAGACCAAGGAATTTCATGATTTGAAGCTTGGCCAAATGTCAATGAATGATTTAGTGCTGAAATTTACTGATTTTTAAGATATTTGTCATATTTACGGAAAGAGAAAGCTAAAGTACAATGCTTTACTAATTTTCTTCCTCTTTCTTTTAAATAGCGGATTAAGTACAATAATCGCAAAAGAATGGATAAGGCCATTAGAAGAGAAAAGGAATGTTATCATCAGGCTAAGAAAAGGAATGAAAATATGAAATCATGACCTAATAAAATGGAGGACATATTTTCCTAAGGTCGAAAATGAAGAAAACCTGGACCTTTTAAGTGATTTTGTAAGGGAATTTGGGTCAAAATTTTAGTTATAATATTGATCTCACCCAAAGGTCTAAGACATAAACTAAGACCTGGTGTAAATAGATAGAACTAAGTAATAAGGTATTTGATGGGAAGGATAAAGAACCGTTAAAAAGTTTGGGTTGTAGAGAACCTGTCTTTTGCGAAACTATCCTTATAATACAATATATGTGAAAAATCAATAGAATATTCGAGAGCCCTCCATCATTAACGATTTCTCCAAGAATATTCCACATATCAACACAACATTGGAAGAGTGCCAGGAAGAGCATCAATCCACAGTGTTGGAGATAGAAAGTAGAATTTTAAACCAAGTTGTTTCTGTTTTGATAGACCATGGTGCCAGTTTGAGTTATATTAGTCCCCGGATTGTAGTAAAATATAAATTAAAGTGGAAAATGCAAAAATATAGCTAGTCTAGTTAGCTACTAGCACAAAAGGGAGTTACTATTTGGGTGAATATTTCCCCTATTGTTCTAAATGGAAACCAACTAGATATAAATCTAAATATGCTACTATTGGGCTCATATGACATTACGGTAAGGATGGGTTGGTTTGAGGGGTGCAAACAAATCATGATTTTTCTTGATAAAATTTTTACCTACACCTTAGACAATGGAGAAACTCAAATTATAAAAGGCATGCTAAGGCCCATTTCAGTGTGACAAAGAAAGAGTGTTCTGTGAATAGGATGCTAGTTGTTTCACATTCAAGTGGAAGACTACTCACAAGATAAACAAGATAAACCCTTTTTCAAGATGTGATTCCTAGTTTTCCTCCTGAGAGAGAGAGAGAGAGATTGTTATGTGGAATTTTGCATCTACGGATAAACACAATTTCCCTAGGTGGGTAGCTACACCTAGAACAACAAAATTAAAGTGTTTCACCTTTTTCTATAGAACATAAATAAGACAAGGGACATACCTGTTATCATTCGATTTCCCTTTGTCTCCTTTGTATGGCTCCCATTGCTCCTTGTCGAACTTAATCCACTCGACAAGTACCTGCAATCATAAATAGAAGAGATAAGCCAATCAAAGAAAGAGATCTATCTACTATAACCAAATGGAATCGAAAGAATTTACACATATAATCATCATACATAAAGACAGGAACATGGGAAAAGGTGTAAATAACCTTACTAAGTAGAAGGAAGAGTTACAACCGTGAAGTTTGATCCAATGTCACTCCTCCAGCTTGAGTTCCATCCAACATCACATCAAAAGCACAACACTCTAGCAGCATAACGATACTTGTTATAATCTCAAACCTCACACCAACAGTATCTCCTTACAAATTCTCAAAGTCCAGCCCTTGATCACTTATATGAGTGCTCAATTTATAGAAAAATAACGATGGTTTGGTCATAAATGAGGGTATTGAATAGCCTTAAAAACTTAGAGTTAGTTTCCATGGAAGAAGGGATGAGAGGATTGGAGGTTACTTAACTCATTCCCTATACAATTTCCAGCTCATAGGAGATGATAAGTGTGGGAATCTTCTAGAATTCTCTGGAAGATAAGAATATTCCCTGAACCCTGTGAAGAATTCACTCAATCTCGCCCAGCATAGTTCAAAGTGGTCCTAAGTGCATTGAAATGCACCCTTACATGAGCCTACCTACACTGAAGCACATTTACCCCTGACCAAGGCTATGCTGGTCCCTCAAGGTGGCATTTGTGGAGAGCATTAGGCTAGGAAACTTTCAGGGAAGGAGGCATTCAAAGTGATGACTTGTCTAGGGCATGTAGCAACTGGATAAGGGTTTGATGAGCCCTAATAGTACTGATCTAAGTTTTTGAGTTGATGTGCCCAAATGGATCTGTAACAGCTTCGCCCTAAAGAATGAAGTCGAAAATGATAATTTATAGTGATGTGCTTTATGATGTGATGAAGAGGTTCTAAAGTGGATGGTGAACTGCATCAATTACAATACATAATATCATGATATTTTTAATTTTTCATGAAATGCTGAGGGAAGGCATACCCATGCTCAGCATATAGAATTTTCATTACATGTACATAAATCAGATAGTCGTCTATAGATATAGACCCAATATAGGATGACCATCTGTGTAAAGCCATCGTACAGATGATTTAATACTCTCTGGAAATCACAACCTAGATGGATGAAACTAGATCTGGGTTCTTCTATCTCATTCAATCATTCACTCAAGTACAGGTGTAACCATGTGAATATGTGATCTAAAGTCGAAAATGGGAAGACACTGTCTGATTACCAACAAATGATGTAAACTGTTAATAGACGCGAGAGAAATCATCGATAATGATAATGATATTCAAGGTAATGTAGTACAATCTACATGGTTTGAATATATGTTTTGATGTCGAACACCATACAAAGTCTTTCAGTTGAAGGCCAGTGATGGCAACCTATCATCAAAAGCAAGAAACGTGCCAGTGATGTATGCAAGCCTCAAGGTAGTAGAAGGGTGTTTCTAAGTCAACTTCTTGGATAATGTCTTGATGTCGACAAGAAGCAACTCATCACAAGAGGGCCTTGATGTATCCCACATCAATGACATGAAACAAGTGTAATGATTTTTCGAGACTGAATGTGACTGACTACATAAGGTTCAGGAATGGTGGTCATGAAAATGAAGGTTTATGATTATTGCAAAGGATGAATTTTAACTGAGTGACTTCTCCTGAACATGTCGGTGAAACTGAATGAATTGGCAGCATTGACCCAAAATCAAAGTAATGGATGGTATGATAGACCATAGGTGTGATAACCGTCAAACAGATAACCCAATCCAAGTAGTCACAGTGATGAAGTGAAAGTGTCATGTTCAAGAGCGACCTGCTGCCATAAAGTGGTTTAGCACTTTTCCCATTTTCCCGAGTCAATACTGACCAGTACCTTTTTATTTTTTATGAAGTATGAGGACGATAACATATTCTTGTTGTATAATTTTACCCTTTGGGTGAATCCATTGCTATCTGATGTTTTAACGAGTCTAGCAATGGTGAAACTTGGTCTTGTCATGATGGAAAAGTTTGTCATTATTTAATGTTTTAATGAATTTAATGACAATGATAACTCGGTCCTTTTCATGTTTAGAGAGTTTGAAAAGGGACAAAAAGAAAACTCCACAAGTTCTTTTTCGTAAGTTTGTCTCTCAAGTCCGAAAAAAAGTAAAACAATACAAGAGAGAACCTATTAACCATGTTCTCTCAATGTATTACTTTTTCGTAAATAATTTATCTCAATCTGGAAAAAGGTTAAACTTATACTGAGTAGATGTCATTTCCAATTTGTTAACAAGCTGAAAAGGACAAGCGCTCGGCAATCTTTTCATATTTTGAGAGTATAAAAAAAGATTAAAGAGGACTCGACTTTGAGGAACGAGTGGTGTCTAGGATAGACACTAGTTTCAGTGATGTTAGAACTTCTCAAAATATGTTCATCTATGTGAAGAGGCTGGGTAATAAGACCACTAATTGCAATTGTTCCTCAAAAATGGTAAAACAACCAAGTGAAGTGTATGATCGGCGAAGCAGATAGTGAGGATGGAAGGAGAATAACCAAGGCTCATCTAATGGAAGAGGCTGATAGAATGGCAATCACGAGGGTTAAAATGGAGATGGGTTCATTTTTACACAAGCTTAAGCCATAGGGAACTATACTTGGATTCAGTTTCATGTTTACTACACAAGCTTGAAACATGGGGAACTATGCTCGAATTCATTTTTATATTTAGAGAAGCTTGAAATGAAAAAATATGCTTGGATTCAGTTTCATGTTTAGATAATCTTGAAATAAAAAACTATTCTTGGATTCAGTTTCATGTTTACATCAGCTTGAAATGAAAAACTATGCTTGGATCCATTAACATGCCCGAGCATGATGACCCAATTCTACGTGCATGCCCCTCAAGCTTCATTGCATTCACTTAAGTAGACTACTCGTGGCTATTAGGTCGATGGAATGAAGGTTCATTTACAAGATCAAGCGAAAGACTCGACTGGGATTTTATGAGATCTAATCAAAGACTCGAATTGGAACTTTTCTCCAAGGTACCTTGTTTCATTTTTTAATGAGCTTGACACAAGACAAGGAACTATGCTCTTGGACCTGTTTCATTTTTTAATGAGGTTGACACAGTAAAATAACTATCCTCATATTCCTTGTTTCATTTTTTAACAAGCTTGACACAAGACAAGGAACTATGCTCATATTTGTTAATCATGACTTCCAAGAGGTTCTCATCAGATGGGAGAACAATGCTTTGGAAGGGATACATGGCAAGGAATCCATTAGAGATCTAGTTCCAATGCCCCCAGTACAAACTACACAACATCACGCAATTGATTGTCACTTGATGTAGGCATGGAATGGATTGCCACATAATTGACCCGTGGCGGGGAAGATACGATTGGTACAAAAGGACCATTTAGGTAACATGGTTGACTAGAAGTTATATTTGGACCTGGAAATGAAAGTTGGCCAATGGTGACAATTCTTCCTTCATGTAGGTAACAAATCACTCGAAAGAGTGTGGAAAAATTAGCTCCCATATCATAAACATAGTCACAACCAAGAAGTAAATTGTAATCTAAATGGCTTGGGACTACCATCACATTGGGATAAACAATTTTTCCTCCCAAAGTAATAGGCAACTAAGGAAGGACTCTAATGGTTGATTGGTTCCTCTGTTAAAAGCCAACAGATTCTGGGTAACAGGCATAAGTGGCGTGAACTAAGCACTTTCCGAGTAATGGAGGAAAGGATACTCACTGATGCACCTTCATCTATACTAGTTCCTGATACAACCATAATACAAACTTGTACTATGATTTGGAAAGGCACATAAGAAGGAAGACGACATCTTGCTAGTCGATTCCAATCAATGGAAGTGACCAGACTACATGGAGGTAGTACCGTAAGAATGAGAGAATTACCCCCCTGAGTTACAAGAATAGGAGAATTTTCCTCCTATCTTGATGGAACATGAGGGTTCCCTCCAAGGTCATTGGAATCTGAAGAAATTAAAAGAACTTGAATGGTATCATACTTACTCTCTATGGGAAAGCTACAATTAATTTAAGGTGAAATCGGGTCAACTATTTGCTCAACCTGTGATTGGTTAGGTATAGACTCATGGGATTCACATTCACAGAGAGTGGGTTTGACCGACGGTTGATTTAGGTCAGTCACTTCATCAACTAGTTAAGGATTAAGGGAGAGTCTCCTGTAACCAGATGGAAGTCGCTGTGGAGAAGAAGGATGGTTATCTAACACTTTTTTTGGCCTCATTTAGATAGGGACAAAGGTAAATCGGGTGATTCCTTTAACATAACCTACAGGGAAACTTAACTTTACCCCCCTTTCCAGGAACTTTGCTACCACTAGTTGATGGTGCGTCACCAACATGATATCCAGAAGTTGATGCCACAGGATGATGTGAACAGGTAGACCATTCTTCTAGGATCTGTGGAATACCATAACAATTTTGAAGAAGATGGTCTCCTGTACAAAGTTTGCAACGATATCGAACTTTGTGAGGCTTATTGGATGGTTTCTCATCAGAAGTTACAATCAATGAAATGGTTGCTTCGTTGCCCCCTCCTGAATTTTATTCTTCTTCTTCTTCTTCCCTTTATTCTTCTTCTTAGCCACCTGGTTACTAGTGTCAATACTTTCACCAGGCGAAGAGGAAGAATGCAAAGGGTCTACTTTAGGATCAATTGGAGGTTGATTTTGTCCAGTTAGAGGAGTACTTGATTGCAGAGAAATAACGACATTTTTAACCAAGGAGGTTGAAAACAACCATACTGGAAAGGCAATGGTAAATCTTAGAAGAGACAATGTAGCCATATAAGGAGGAAAAGGACTAGGATTCCCATCAAATGGAATTCCTTGATAGGTGGACTCTGGATTTTTTGCCATATGTTTCAACCTAAGATAAAATAAGGAGTGACGTGGAGGATGTTATCCACGTCAACTAATTTTATTTAATCAAATTAAAATAAAAAAACAAAAGAGGGATAATCAAGGCAAAGGAATTACCAAGAAACTGTGAACTGCAATGTACTGCCTTAGTAAACTAAGGACTTAAAATACATGCAAGAAATCTCCCCGAATGTTGTGTTCGGTGTATCACAGTCTACAAGGCGGCCGACTTGGTTACCTATGGATGGATAGAAACCTAATGTAGTGCTCCCAAATATACACGAAAATACGTTGAGGCCCAATCCGTGTTAGCACTATCTAATGTGAAACCGCACAGTGAGAGCATTCCTTTATACTTTTCGTATTGTAACACCACCCTGTATACTCGAAGGCACGCGAAAAAGCTACGATATACTCACATACATGGAATGAGGTATCACACTTGGAATGGATCGCAAGCAAATTAGTGACAAGTGCTATGTTTTATGACTTTGGAACATGTCTCTAGCCTAGAACCTCTAAATGTTTTGCGTTAGGTGACAATGCTCCATTAGGTTAATTGAGGTTAACTTTAAGTTGATTTTGATTAATTGTTTTCCTTTTAAGGTTCACCACGTGATGTCTTTGGAATTCCTAGAATGCAACTCATATGATAAGCATTCTTTTCATTCAATTTGAACAATGAAAACCTTAGCTAGTAGGGATAGAGCAATCAAATTCTTTTAATCAAAAAACAAAGAGCATATCTAATGCAATTTCTCTAAACTATTCCTATGAGCACACACAAAATTTTTCAATGCACGATGCAAGTTTTTCTTTTCAATTCCACTAATGTTAAGATGAAAAAAGGGAAACTAATACACATACAATCAATAAATATTTTTGCAAGAACGAAGACTTTGCGATAGTTGCTTTTTGAAAAAAATGCAGAATTTTAAGACACTTTCTTTTGAACAAATATTAATTGACTATAAGCTAACTTTGAAAATGAACTGATAGTGATAAAGAAATCATCTAAGAAACACTAAACAATCATGGTCAAAATAGCATGAGGAAGAGAAATACAAATTGATTTCAGAGACACAACAAGGAATACATTTGCATGCTACCTTGGGAGAAGCATCCCATGCATGCAAATTATTTTTTCTTAGTCTTGGAGGGAACAAGTCAACCCAACTGTACATGCAACAGTCTACTAAGTAGAGGGGAAAAATAACGCATTTTTGGGATGGATCTAGGTTGGCTACCCTAAGGGATTACATAATTTCTAGGCAGAGTAGCTAAATGTTGCATAGAATTGTGCAATTTCTGGGCAGAGCAGTCCTGTTAGAAGGAATTACATAATTTTTCCAGTGAACAGTGACAGGAAGTTTTGCACAATTATTGAGTAGAGCATCCTTCCAGACATGATTGCACAATTTATGGAGGGAAGGTTTGTTACCCTCTAGAATTACGCAATTTCTGGAGAGAAGGCTCGTTACCCTCCAGAATTGTGCAATTCCTTGAGGGGCTTCTTAGCCTGCAGCTGGACCAAGTCCGAAGAAACAACCTATGGGGGAAATGCAACAAGCTCTGATGCACAGATTGGCATTCTACAAGAAAATTACTGAAGCTTGTGTACTTGACGAAGCAAGACATGTTGTTGTAAAAGGTTGGTAGGGAGGCTCAAAAATGAAGCTAAGGAAAACTTTTGAAGGGTGGATGCAATTGCTACAACACTTGGCGACACAGTGGTAGAACTCCAGCTCTCTGAATAGACCTTATTTATGAAAATAAAGTCTAACACCTCGAGAAGTATTGTTCAATTCTAAGTTCGTCTTCATTTCCACACTTTCTTGATTGTAAGATATAGCATTTGCCAAGATCTTGGTCGATTGACACATATTCCAACCCAAGGAAACATACTTGTTTCGATTGGGGTTGAGGGGTACATTGGTGCACAAGTGGTATAGTCATCAGAGTATTAGTTTCATCTCTGGTGTTGCTTTGTTGCTAGCAGGCCTGGACAGTATCCCGACAAAGTCGCCCAGGAACAAAAGCATCACTCCACTACTAGCGAGCCTAGTCAGTACCCTGGAAGAGTTACTTGCATCACCTCTCTACGCAGGAAGCCTTTCTCTTCTTTCACCTTATTAAATTTTTTTATTTTTTCATTTTTCACTTTTCATTTTTTTCATTTTTTGATAACTTTGGATAGCACTTATTCACTTCAGAGTTGGAAGAGGGATCCGAACTTATTGAGAGCAGAAGAGGTTGTCCCTTCAAAGAAGTATTTTATGTATACCTCTAATGTTCTTGTTAAGGTCTTCCGCCTCGTTAGTGTCAGTCTTTGCAACCTTCCTCCAGTGATCAAACATGCTCTTACAAAGTGATTTTAAGGTGTCAAGGTCAAATTTTGTCATTTCAAAGAGTCTTCTAGGGTTTGCTTTCACTCCTTTCAAAGTTTCCCAAATGTCAGTCTATGTCACTATTCATCTGAGTCTATCACCATTCATATGGTCGTTATCATCATATCAGGTTCGATTGGGTCATGTTGCACCTTGTTCATGCTTCAGTTGTGCCTTGATAAGGTCCATTTCCCTCTCCTAGGGTTTTGGAGGTAATTTCTCTTGAATGGTAAAATAATTAGCAAAACTTGTATCCAAATGTTCATACACATTCCCCTATCCTTCATGTACCTTATTAAACACTTCCCATCACTAAGATTCCCCAAATTCCTCATTTTTCCACAAACCCTAGTTTCTTGCTACAACCTGGCAATTTTCTAGGTTGGGCCTGTGTTTTTCCCTTTTGGACCCCTTCCCCTCCCTCGATCTCCAAGATTCCACTTTCCCCTAATTCATAACATCCCTCCCTACTTCCAAAAATTTCCTCAAGAATAGAGAAGCTCCCTATCCCCTTCATTTCGCTTCATTTTGACAAATCTCTTGTTCCACACATCGGGGTAGGTTTTACTCAAATGTTGTTTCTGAGCAATCGAAGATGATTTTGGAAAAACAGAGAGAATTTTTTGTCCAAAACAGGTGATGGAAGAAAAACCTCCTTCACTTTTTACACAGGTATAACGGTTTTGGAAAAATGTCAACAATACAATGGCCACGGGAGAATTGATGCACTTCTGAAGTGACCTTGGGAAAATCATTTTTTTTCCTAGATTGGTTGGCCAAATAAATTTCTTGATAAGTCAAAGGATAACTAGACAAAAATATCTTACCAATGAGCTATCATGAGCTCAATTTGGAATTGAGGAAGGCGTTCAAAAGTTGACTGCAACAGTACTCTGTCTTGAGGCAGCCTCATTTGGCAAATTTTGACCAGTCTTGGGAGATTTGACTTTTGACAAGGCAAATGAACTCCAAATTTAAAGATTCTAGTTGTAGGGGAAAGAAGACTTGGAGACCTTTCCAACAAGCTATCCTGCACCCGATTGCGACACCAAGAAGGCCTCCAAATGCCTACTACAAAATGCACTATGCGTTGGGTCTGTGCGCTATGCACATAGGTGTGCGCTATGCACTGGGCCTCACTGGCCAGTGTAAAAAAGCAAAGGCGCTATGCATAAAGGTGTACGCTACGCATTGGGTTCGGGCACTACCCACTCAGTCATAGCCCCCCAAAAAAAAAATTGTTAATGTGACCAGATCTTGCCAAATCGACTCCAAAGCTTGCAAGTAGGTTTTTCATGGCTGCTCAGTCAATTTTAAAATGTTTGTAGTGTGTTTAAGGTGGGAAATTTGATGTATTGGGTGTAGAAAAGTGAAACCCTATGCACATACCAAAACCATTCCTTAGGGTTTTCAAAGACATGTGGGTGGCTTGGTGAAGATTTTCCCATTCTCCATTGGTGAAATACAGTCCCATACTCATTTGTAAAGTTTTAGCCAACATTGCAAAGGGTGCACATTACACTTTTTGCTCATTTGTCAAATTCCCTTGTGATCAAAGCAGTGACTATTTTATGCCAATCTACTTAAACAGAGCTATTACCACTATGGCTTGTTTCCTATGATGCTTTGGTACACATGTAACATGTTTAGGTTTTGAGCATACATTGAACTTTTGATTTCACTACACCTATATCAACATACATATTGCAGAAATCTTGTTTTCAAAGCCATTTCAGACACAGATTCAGTTTATAAGTAGGAGGTAGAGGCTAACCGAAAGTTTTGGCTTGATAGGGTCAATATCCACTTAGAGAAGTTGTTGGCAAAGGCCAATAGAGACAAAGACATGCTCTGTCACATGAAACATCACTATTGGGTTCGCATGCATGTCAGCAAAGCAAAAATGGAGATTTTGAAAAGGAGGTTGAGCAGAGCATTAAAACGGCGAAAGAGGCTAGATCCAATTCGAATTTTGGCCAAGGCTTCGTTGGCTGGGCATGATACATGATGGAGGGTCTTCGCTCGGAATTTGAGCAAATTCGGAGAAAATTTTGTCATTTTGAAATTTTTGGTCCGAAAAACAGATTTTTCAGCTATACGAGTAGCGCGTCAACGCGCTCGCTTTTGATTGGGACACTTGCTGGAGGGAAACTTTGTATTTTTGGGTTTTTCATGGTAATTTATGCATGCTTAGTTATTGCCGAAGCATTTCATCAAGTTCTGGATGATCAAAAAGCCTAAAAACACCGTGAAAACCACCTTGTTGCCACCTTTTGCAACAACAGGAAGTACTTCTGGGAGAATGCAGTTTTGGAGGGGCAAATGAGCTCCAAATTGAAACATTCCACTTGGGTTGGAAAGTAGACATCCAGGGATTACCAACTGGCTATCATGAGCTCAATTTGGATGTCGGGAAGTGCCCCAAAAACAGGCTTAAAGGTGCGCTACACATAGAGATCACGGCGCTACGCATAGAGGATTTTGGTCAATTTTTCACTTTCCCGCTGAGAATTTCGGCCAGTCATGACCAGTTTGACCTCTTGATGTTATTTTTGAAGCAGATTGATGTAATTTAATGTACATGATGTAAATTTGGTACTTATTTACATATTCTAGATTATTCATCCACAAAATAGCAAAAATTTAATGTAATGAATCAGTTTCCTAGCATATAGGGGTTAGTTGTTTAACTACCTAGATTTCAGTTCCTTGTTTAGAATTGGTTGAAACTGCTCCTAGAAGGAGGAGCTCGACCCCTAGAGGTTAGGGAATGGGTTAGCTTGGTCTATATTATGTAAATTTTCAGTCAGTAGCAAGGGTTGGACTCTTGGGAAGATTTTGGTACACTATTGTACATATTTTTCATATTTTGGCTAAGGAAAGATCAAAGGTTTTGCAGCACCTATTGGGATTCTTGTGGCTTTCAGTTCTTGATGGTGTTATTTCTCAGTTTATTGTAAGTTTATTCATGTTTAATGTATGCCATTCCCTTCTTATGCTTCTGAAACTAAATGAATGAGTAAATGAGGTTGAATCCATTGTTTACAGTGCTCTGCCTTTAAATTTGTTTAGCTTTACATGTTTTCGCCAGTTTGGAGAGGATCGATGTTCTCCCTTTCCCTCTTCAGCTCCTTGTCATTCTGATCCATCCAAAAACCTGCTCAAAGGCATCAAGACTACTGCCTACCTCACCCCAACTCGAATTCTGCAAAGATCCGGCCTTATCCCCGGACCCAAAATTGCTTTTCCCGTTTCTCCAACAAAAAACCCAAAAATCTAAATCAAACTTTCCTATCTCTTTACTAGCCTAAAATCAATATTAATTTTGAGTCATCTCAGCCCTTTTGAAGACCTTTTGCCGAGATAGACCTGGAGAGATCCCTCTCCTGTCCTCGTAGGGCTAGCTACGAGGCTGAGCATGGTTTGATGTGCCCTCGAGTTTTGCCTTCCTCAGCCTGAGGCAAATTTGAGCGCTAACATAGTGGCGACCATATTGGGGAAGAAAATGGTTTGCTTGTTGATGTCATTTGTTTTATAGCTACAGACAGAGCCTGAAGTTATGCCAGGTAGCCTTCGAAATGCTTTTGCTTTGCATTAGCGGAAGTAGATAAATGTTGCTTCAGTCAATCTCTGGTCTAGCTTGTAAACGTGACATTTAACTTGTTAATTACCCCAGTACATGTATCAAGTTCAGATCTGATTATTGATGGTGGAAAATGATCAGACACTGGCAGGGCTAAAATCTTTCACCTGGCGACTCTAAATCAGTTTCGAGATCATATCCAAAGACTCCACTCGAGGATGAATCTGACCAGCAAAAACATGAATGGACAACATGGACAGATCAGGTATTCAAGTTGGAATTTCATCCAAGACATTCTGTTCTTTGTCATAAATTATTTCTTCTCTTTTCCCAAGAATGTAAAGAAGGTTTTTCAAATTGTATTGTATTTGAGAAAAGATCCCAGGCCTGCATTTGACACTTTCCCTTTGAAGATTGTGAATACCAAAGATTTGCATGCCTTTGAGCTTGATCAGGATCCTTTTTTTGAATTTTGTGATGACCATCTTCAAACTGATGAACCCCAAGAGACCAAGACTGATTCTATACCTGCTCTACATACCCCTACACCTTGTAAAATTCCGGATCGCTATAAACCTCTTGTTTTACCTTCTGTTCTCCATGCTTTCCCCAAAAGCTATGATCTATACTTGCCGAGGTTTGTCGATGAATGTAAGAATGTTAGCGCTGAGCAACAAGTGCAAAATTTTGAGTCTTTTCTAGACCTTTTTGAATTTGATAGCGAAGATGTTAGTATAAGGCTTTTTGCTCTTTCTTTGCAAGCTAAAGCGAAGAGTTGGTTCAAAGCCCTGCCTGAGGCGAGCCTCTCAGATTTCCGGCATTTCGTCAAAGTTTTTCTTGACAGGTGGATGATTGGGCAGAACCTTTTCTTGATTGTAAAAGAGTATAACCAGCTGAAAAGACTACCAGGGAAGACAGTACAATTGTTTTCGGCCAAATTTAATCAAGTTTATTATTCAATGCCAGTTGATATAAGGCCTACTCCTAGATCTTCTCTCTTGCACTATACGGGTGCCTTTGATCCGGAGATGGAGTTTCATCTAAGAGAAATGGATATTGCAACGCTTCATGAGATGCAAAAACAATGCAGTAAATGCAGAGGCTCATATGCTCATCTGAAGGGCAAGGTTGAAAGAAGAAGAGATGAAAAACATAGATCCGGAGGAATCAACATCTCTAGAGGTGAAACTTGACATTTTGGTCAGTGCAGTGGAAAAGATGATGGACAAGATCAACGCAATGAATGATTATGATGTTCAAGCTCATGGCTCACTGATTGAAAAAGAACAAGTTGCTGCTCCAAAACATTTTTTTTCTTATCCTAGTTGTTGTAGATCTGATAATGATTATTTTATAGATCACCTTAGCGAAGAAAGAACTGTTGATATGACCTGCATGCTTGATGATATGTTTTATACCGATGATTTTCCTCAGTTTGATCAGTATGATGATGATTATGTTTTCCAAACAGAAGCTAATCTTGCAGTCAAACAAGTAGCTAGTTTGTGGGAGGAAGAAGTTCATTTTCAGCAGCTTGAATACAATGTTCAGACATCCCATATCAGCTATGAGAGTGACGAGGAAAGTGCAGCAAATTTTGAAGTAAGTGAAGGATCTTTGCCTTTTTGTTTTGATCCATGTCAGTTCATTAGAGACAACTTCCATGCAATCAGAAATCAATTGTCAACAAGTTTTTATCTGGACCATCTTGAAGGCAATAAAAACCTTGTTCAAGACTTCTCATATTCAGCTTTGCAGCCCCCGAATGCCATTGATTGTCAAGTTGCAGATGAAGGCATGGAAGCTGACACATCTGATCAAATGATACAAGAAGGTTCTCTTCCTTTTTCTTTTGAATCATTTCAGCTTTTGAAGGGAAATTTGCATAGTACATCTTCAGTGAAGAATGAGCAGCATGTAGGCAATCATGTAATCACATTGGAACCAATAGAAAATGGGTTGGAACAGTCATTTCAAGTTTTTCATGATCCAATAGCTAATGTTTTGGATGAGGTTTGCGGTCAAAGTCTTTCTCCATTGACTATATGTGAGCTTGAAACGTGCATTGATACAAACTTGATCCGGCAGCCGGTTTCTTTGCCATTTTCAGCAGAGGTCTCATCACAAGGCTCAGATCAAAGTTTGCATTCATGGTATGAGGAAAAGAGAAGTAATCCATTGGATGAGCTAAGTTCCAGTGTGCTTGAATTCCAAGATCCTTATGCAGTGTTTTTGGAGGCGGATAGAGAATTCATATCATTCAACGGATCTGTTTCTAAGTTATCATGGGAGTTGCCTTTCAGTAGTTCTCTCTTTTTGTTCATAAGTGAGCACTTGTGGAAAATTCGAACAGCAGATGGAATTCTTACTTGGTTGCACTGGTTGTTTCATTTCACTTGATCAGGTGATGAATGAAACTGTTAGAGTAGGTTGTGATGAATAAGCTCCCCTTTGAGCATCATTTTCAGTTTGTCGGTTGTGTTTAAGTATCGCGTCAGTTTTTAGTCGAGTCATGAGTCATTTGTGAAACAATTTTCAGTCTTGTTGTTAAGTTAGTTTGTCTCGGTTTTCATTCATGCATTTCAGCTTGAGTTTTTGACTCCATTGCCCAATGTATGAAGGCACTGGTCTACTCTCCCAAAGATCTGTCGTTCTTGGCACCTCCAAGGAGCTACCATCCCCATTGGAGCCAATGTTAGTGTCAGTCTTTGCAACCTTCCTCCAGTGATCAAACATGCTCTTACAAAGTGATTTTATGGTGTCAAGGTCAAATTTTGTCATTTCAAAGAGTCTTCAAGCAAAATTTGGTCACTAGGCATTAGGTCTAGGGTTTGCTTTCACTCCTTTCAAAGTTGCCCAAATGTCAGTCTATGTCACTATTCAGTTGAGTATATCATCATTCATATGGTTGTTATCATCATATCAGGTTCCATTGGGTCATGTTACACCTTGCTCATGCTTCAGTTGTGCCTTGGTAAGGTCCATTTCCCTCTCCTAGGGTTTTGGAGGTAATTTCTCTTGAATGGTAAAATCATTAGCAAAACTTGTATCGAGATGTTCATACACCTTCCCCTATCCTTCATGTACCTTATTAAACACTTCCCATCATTGAGATTCCCCAATTTCCTCATTTTTCCACAAACCCTAGTTTCTCGCTACAACCTAGCAATTTTCTAGGTTGGGCCTATGTTTTGCCCTTTTGGACCCCTTCCCCTCACTTGATCTTGAAGATTCCACTTTCCTCTGCTTCCTAACATCCCTCCCTACTTCCAAAAATTTCCTCAAGAATTTAGAAGCTCCCTATCCCCTTCATTTTGCTTCATTTCGACAAATCTCTTGTTCCACACATCGGGGTAGGTTTTACTCAAATGACGTTTCTGAGCAATAAAATATGAATTTGGAAAAACTGAGAGATTTTTTTCTCCACAACAGGCCAAGGAAGAGAAACCTCATTCATGTTTTACACAAGTAGAATGGTTTTGGATAAATGTCAAAAATACAATCGCCTCGGGAGAATTGATGCACCTCTGAAGTGACCTTGGGAAAATCAATTTTTATCCTAGCTTGGTTGGCCAAATAAATTTCTTGATAAGTCAAAGGATAACCAGACAAAAGGATCTTTCCAATGAGCTATCATCAGCTCAATTTTGAATTGAGGAAGGCATTCAAAAGTTGACTGCAACAACACTCTACCTTGAGGCAGCCTCGTTTGGCACATTTTGACCAGCCTTGGGAGATTAGACTTTTGACAAGGAAAATGAACATCAAATTGAAACATTCTAGTTGTAGTGGAAAGTAGACTCAGAGACCTTTCCAAAAAGCTATCTTGCGCCCGATTTTGACACCGGGAAGGCCTCCAAACGCCTCCTACAAAATGTGCTACGCGTTGGGTCTGTGCGCTACGCACACAGGTGTGCGCTACGCACTGGGCCTCACTGGCCAGTGTAAAAAAACAAAGGCGCTACGCATACAGGTGTGCGCTACGCATTGGGTTCGGGCGCTACGCACTCAGTCACAGCCCCAAAAATTATTTTTTTGTTAATGCAACCAGATCTTGCCAAATCGACTCCAAAGCTTGCAAGTAGGTTTTTCATGGCTGCTCAGTCAATTTTAAAATGTTTGTAGTGTGTTTAAGGTGGGAAATTTGATGTGTTGGGTGTAGAAAAGTGAAACCCTATGCACATACCAAAATCATTCCTTAGGGTTTTTAAAGACATGTGGGTGGCTTGGTGAAGATTTTCCCATTCTCCATTGGTGAAATACAGTCCCATACTCATTTGTAAAGTTTTAGCCAACATTGCAAAGGGTGCACATTACACTCTTTGCTCATTTGTCAAATTCCCTTGTGATCAAAGCAGTGACTATTTTATGCCAATCTACTTAAATAGGGCTATTACCACTATGGCTTGTTTCCTATGATGCTTTGGTACACATGTAACATGTTTAGGTTTTGAGCATACATTGAACTTTTTATTTCACTACACCTATATCAACATACAGATTGCAGACATCTTGTTTTCATAGCCATGTCAGACACAAATTCGGTTTATAAGCAGGAGGTAGAGTCTAACCGAGAGTTTTGGCTTGAGAGGGTCAACATCCAATTAGAGAAGTTGCTGGCGAAGGCCAATAGAGACAAAGACATGCTTTGTCACATGAAACATCACTATTGGGCTCGCATTCATGTCGACAAAGCAAAAATGAAGATTTCGAAAAGGAGGTTGAGCAGAGCATTAAAATGGCGAAAGAGGCTAGATCCACTTCGAGTTTTGGCTGAGGCTTCGCTGGCTGGGCATGATACATGATGGAGGGTCTTAGCTCGGAATTTGAGCAAATTCGGAGAAAATTTTGTCATTTTGAAATTTTTGGTCCCAAAAACAGATTTTTCAGCTATACGAGTAGCACGTCAACGCGCTCGCTTTTGATTGGGAGACTTGCTGGAGGGAGGATTTTGTTTTTTTGGTTTAGTCATGGTAAGTTATGCATGCTTAGTTATTGTTGAAGAATTTCATCAAGTTTTGATGATGAAAAGGCCTAAAAACACCATGAAAACCACCTTGTTGCCACCTTTTGCAACAACAGGAAGTACTTCTGGGAGAATGTAGCTTTGGAGGGGTAAATGAGCTCGAAATTGAAACATTCCACTTGGGTTGGAAGGTAGACATCTAGGAAATTCCAACGAGCTATCATGAGCTCAATTTGGATGTCGGGAAGTGCCCCAAAAATAGGCTGAAAGGTGCGCTACGCATAGAGATCAGGGCGCTATGCATAGAGGCTTTTGGTCAATTTTTCACTTTCCAGCTCAGAATTTCGGCCAGTCATGACCAATTTCACCTCTGGATGTGATTTTTGACCCAGAATAATGTAATTTAATGTACATGATGTAAATTTGGTACTTATTTACCTATTCTAGATGATTCGTCCACAAAATAGCAAAAATTTAATGTAATGAATCAGTTTCCTAGCATATAGGGGTTAGTTGTTTGACTACCTAGATTTCAGTTCCTTGTTTAGTATTGGCTGAAACTACTCCTAGAAGGAGGAGCTCGACCCCTAGATGTTAGGGAATGGGTTAGCTTGGTCTATATTATGTAATTTTTCAGTCAATAGCAAGGGTTGGACCCTTGGGAAGATTTTGGCACACTATTGTACATATTCTTCATATTTTGGCTAAGGAAAGATCAAAGGTTTTGCAGCACCTGTTGGGATTCTTGTGGCTTTCAATTCTTGATGGTGTTATCTCTCAGTTTATTGTAAGTTTATTCATGTTTAATGTATGCCATTCCCTTCTTATGCTTCTGAAACTAAATGAATGAGTAAATGAGGTTGAATCCATTGTTTACAGTGCTCTGCCTTTAAATTTGTTTAGCTTTACATGTTTTCGCTAGTTTGGAGAGGATCCATGTTCTCCCTTGCCCTCTTCAGCTCCTTGTCATTCTGATCCATCCAAACACCTGCTCAAAGGCATCGAGACTACTACCTACCTCGCCCCATCTTGAATTCTGCAAAGATCTGGCCTTATTCCCAGACCCAAAATTGTTTTTCCCGTTTCTCCAACAAAAAACCCAAAAATCTAAATCAAAATTTCCTATCTCTTTACTAGCCTAAAATCAGTATTAATTTTGAGTCATCTCAGCCCTTTTGAAGACCTTTTACCAGGATAGACCCGGAGAGAGCCCTCTGCTGTCCTCGTAGGGCTAGCTACGAGGCTGAGCGTGGTTTCATGTGGCCTCGAGTTTTGCCTTCCTCAGCCTGAGGCAGATTTGAGCGCTAACACCCCTCACCTTACTCTACTTGAATGAGCTGCCAAGGGTTAACCCAAAAACAACTGACTAGAGTAGGTGACACTATTTAGCGCACAAGAATTGTGTTTTCACCAATGTTTACTTCAAACAATTTGTATTTTACATCTATGTATCATGGACTAAACATGAAAAGTTATTCATATGGAGCCAAGATGATAGATAACCAATTAGTGATAGCCACACAAGGCCTCTTGTACTTTACCCATATTGTTTCAAGAGTCATGCATGGTTTAATGCAAAACTAACCTATAGAAAATAACAACCAAACAAACCAAAAAGAAAAGAAAGAAGTAGAACCAAATGTGAAAACAAAGTGAGTAAGCAAACAAACAAGAAATAAAACAAACAAACACACAAGGAGGGAAGTAAACATTCATGCAAGAAAACAACTCAAAAGAATACACTATTCCTACTCCTAAGCTAACAGTGCATGGGTCATCTAATGTTAAGTGATACTTCAAATGCAGCCACTCGCGCATTGGTTGACCCCATGTCGGTGAAGGCATGGTTCACGAACAACACAGTTGTGCAAACTAGCAGATGTGAAATATACAAAAATGAAGACAGACACACTCCAAGATTACCAACATCCATAGAACAAAAATGATTGAAAGAGCATGACATGCAGTCCGTGGACATACCATGATGCAGTGTGATGATATGTGCAGATGTGAAGAATACTGATACTCTTGACTGTGACATGGAAGCACCTATGAGGAAGGTAAACTGCTTACATTGTGCAAGTGTGCTTGCTGAGTAAGATTCCTCTAATGGATGATCGATGGGATCATGTAGTTCGAAGTGAGGAAGTGAAATATGAGTGTGAGATTGTTATTCAATACATACAGATGAGTGATGAGGAGCCTTGAATGTTTGAACAATTTCATGATCAGAAGTGAAACCAACCTCAATACAACAAGGGCCTGACATAACCATCAATTCTGGTTGAAGTGCCTCGATAGTCTGCGGGGTTCGACTTCGTTGATAGATGGGTCATCGTAGACCATTGGCTTTGACGGATTAACAATGAGTGAATCAACATCATGATTAGCTAATGAGGTAAAGAGATCACAACAACCAAGATCATAAGACTTAGGATTTTGGTTGTCATCCTCATGATTTGATGAATCGCAGAGAGGGGTAGATGAGAAGAAAGAATGTTCATCCTCTACATTTATGGAAAAGATAGATGAAAAATCACGTGGATGTTCAAAGAATTATTGGTCATGTCTATTTTCAGATGATGGACTGACATCCAGTGTGTCCTGTGAATGATCAACAATGGGTGTGTCCATGGACAAAGATACACATGAAAAATCAAGATGGCAGGATCACCAAGGAGGTTAGGAAAAAATGGAGGAGGTACAGACAGACAGGGATGGTCCTGTGCTGTCAGTGGATGTTTAATCTCCTAGTCATACTCTTCATGAATGACAACGCATGTTGCTTGTGCAACACCAACTCCATTGATAGATCGATCCTCGTTCAAAATAGGTGTAGAGTCCAGAATGGGAGAACAGAAGACAGTGAAATCTTGAGGATGACTAGAATACGAGGACAGAGGTTGAGGTACGAAATACATGTGAAAACCCATGGGATTCCCAACCAAGCTTGATCGAAAATCAGAAGGAGAGATATTGGGAGGGTGTGACAGTTGAACAAATGTGTGTTCATGCTTTCCCACATCACTCCACCATGGTGGAGCTGTTTGATGAGGGGACAAAGGATAGTCACTTGTCACAATGAACGTGTCCATCTATGATTGAACAACTCCATCATCGAAGTATGTTGAGTGGGGTTTGAGATTGAGATTCTTCTAGGGATTGACAGATTGGATAAGTAAATATTCAAATCTATCCATGAGATACTGAAATTTCATTTGACCTTTCAGGGCTTCAAACATGAATAGATTGAAGCACTCCAAAAACACCATAGTTGATTCATGTGGGGCCTTCCGTTGCTTTAACAAATTTTTATCAAGTGTTTCAGGATGAAAACTGTGGAAAACAAATAAAATTAGATTAGTGAACTACTTGAGTGAGTGCACATAGTTATGAGGTAGTGTGCCACACCATTTTGATGGGTGGTCACAAAGTGTGTGTGCGAGCAATGAATAGATCTTTGTTTCATTAAAATCTTCCATGCCCTCCATGAGCACATGGAAGTCATATAAGTGCTCAGGTTAGGCCACTTCGCCTTCAACATCATATGTTATTTCTCACAAGTGATCCCATAACTCCCTCTCAATATGAAAGATATGTCCGTTGGATAGACATTTCAGAGGGAAAAATATAACAAACTCCATGATAGATGTGCAAAGACTCAAAATAGATGATGATGTCTCATCTTGTCATTTGGCCCTCCTTCTAGTGCTAGAAATGTTTATGGTGCTAGACCCACCAACATCTCAATGGATCTCCCTAGTAAGAAGTCCCAATGAGACCTTAGACTGTTTGGTGTAGGAGTCGTAACAGTGGGTCATACGGTAATGCCTTAACCGTGGTTTAGCACAGAGGGAAGTAAGATGTCCCTATTGGTATCAAGGGTGTGACAGTTGCAATAAGTCAAGGAAGGTGCATGAGAGGTTCTAACACACCGAGGGTGAGGTGACAGTGCCCTTTGGAAACCTATAATAGTACACGGCTTAGAAGGGAACACACAAGTGAAGATGCATCATAAATTGGAAAGAAAGTTAGCAAGCAATCCAAAGTGATGGCTGAACCAACAACAATTCCAGAAAGATTCGTACATACTTATACAGAATAGTCCATACATGCATTCATAACCAAACAAATACATATGTCATTTAGAGTAAATAAGATAGCATGAACATTGTATAACATATGCATGAAACATGATGGCTCTGTTATGTTAAGAAGTGCAAGTTCCAGTCATACAATACATTCATGTCCAACCATGAGTTCCGATAGTGGATTATGATAGGCACAACCATATGCTCCTCCACAGGGATATACTAGCTATGCACAGTGGAGAAGCGAAGGAGAATTACAATATTGTCCAAGCTTTATCTAAGATACTCCTATCGAAGCTTAGCTAACCAAAAGCCTCTACAATGAGCTATGAGGGACTATTTATAGAAAAGGGTGGGGTGGCCCTTGATATTCCC
Organism: Pinus tabuliformis; assembly: GCA_031772625.1. NCBI lineage: Eukaryota > Viridiplantae > Streptophyta > Pinopsida > Pinales > Pinaceae > Pinus > Pinus tabuliformis. The sequence goes on along the minus strand of CM062804.1, from coordinate 817,701,154 downwards.
CTTTGTGAGAGTTAATCTACCCTCATGACTCTTAATCTACTCTATGACTGTTAAATCCAACTATTGACACTTGAACTTCCACTTGACAAGACATTACATTACAATGCACATGTACCCATGTGAGACAAAATGGCTTGAGCAAGTAGTGCAAGGCATCACTAACACTTCAACCATTGTGGTGAGACCAACTCTTTGCAATGCTGTGATGGTCGAAGGTGGTGAGTTGATGCCAAGCTTGGTTGTCCGTGATGGTGTCCCTATGCTCAATGGTGATATCTCGATGAAGCGAACTCTTGCCTTCATTACATCTGGGTGCATTGATATGGCTCCTTTGTCCAACTCACCTTATAGCATGCACATGGTCTTCTTAGTGCGAACATATTGAAAAAATGTTAATGTATAGTGTCTACGCTACTCTCCAAGGATATGTTGGTGGTTGTGCGCATCGACTTGTCAAAGTACATGTTCAACTCCATTCAAACTTGCTTCTTGTGTTTGCCTCGGTAGTGTGTCGAATGGGTGGGATCACATGTTTGTGCATAATGACATGCATGCTGGTCCATTCCCTTGCATGCGATTAAAAACACTACTCACCTTGTCTGCTCCATGCAAGCTACTGGGATGGATCTATAACTTCTATGGGTGCAATTTCATCCATGAGTGTATGTTGCACCCCCTTTTGTACATGTTCCTATTACAACATATTCTTTCGTCTATGCAGCTCTTGTTCTTCCTTGAGCTATTTATTCAACATAGGCAGCTCCTTCTCTGTTCCATTCTCTACCTTCGTGTGATCTTCATTTTGTGCCACCACCTCATAGCCCGAGTCTCCAAAGTTGCTTTCATCACAAGTGGATCTGCTTGAGCTTGCAACTTTGTGCTGCCTTTGTGTTCTCAACAACCTTCCTCTTATGTCTGTTCCATTCGGTATGCATCCTTCAGCTATTGTTGATGGTGTTTCTTGTTGTGATGCTACTGCCCTCATATATTGATGTCCTTGTCTATGAACTACTTGATGTCTTTGTGGGTAGGCAGGGTCATAGACACTTGATCGACTGCATCCCTAAGTGTGCTCTAAATGGTGTCTTCAACTCTGCTCTCCTAGAAACCATTATACCTGTGGTACTGAGAGGCAGATGAACACGTGTGATACCTAGAGACATGGAAACACTCATGGAAATCAATATGTCAGTCATAAACCAAAACGAAGTTGAGAACTGACTTGCAACATACCTATGTAACTGATCATGAACATTTCGTAATTTCCACCAAGACGTCAGGAGACTGACTACCAAAACTGCACAATGCACGGTTCGGGCTATCAAGAGGGTGACTGACTGTTGCAATTGTACAATGCACAATCTAGCCTCACATGGTGAGGACTGAAATTTCGCATAGTTGTGGCATGCAACCGAAAAATTTGATTGTGGAGTCACAACACTGCCTCCAAGAATTGCACAATGAAAGCCTAGAGGTCAGTGCTTGGCTAGACTTGCACAATTTCTGGAGGGAAGGCGAAGCCTTTACTTTCAAAAATGTGTAGTGCTAGTCGGGTAAGGCACAGTCCAGGCCAAGGCAGCCCAATCTGGCTGACAAGCGACTGAAACATGAGAAGTGTGAATGCATGATGAGATGAGTCCCAACAAGAGTGAATGATAATTCATGCAAACATCAAGTGCGGGATTCGGAAAATAGGAAGGCATGCATGTGTGTGAAGCAAGTCATTGCAACGATGACCGTTTATGGAAAAAAATGTCATGCAAGTGAAAACAGTGAGATGAAAAAAAAAATGAAATGATGCTTATACAAGCTAGCATACATTCAAATGATACTAAACGCTCACTAAAATCAAGCAAACAACACTCACACGAACCCATACACAAAAAGTGATAGAAACGCAATGGAAGACATGAAAAGCGAGCTTACCCCAAAAAAGTTTAGTTGAATGTGTCGTTGACTCCTAGATGCAATGTGGGATGTTAAATATTCAAGGTCAATGTCAGGAATGAGCTCTGTAGCATCTGGTTTCTGCATTTCAATAAGATCGTGGTTGTGACACGCATGCCACAAATCTAGGAAAAGCGACGCTTGGCAGGAGGTTTCTCAAATGATCCTTGCACGTAACCTCCAACTGCCAAAAATAGATCCCTAAATCAAGGGATGCCTTCGCATTTTTCCTTGGGAGATGCAACCTATGTATGAAAATGAGTTTTTCTCGGTCTTGGAGGGAACCGGTCAACCCAACTGCACATGCAACGGTCTACTGAGTTGAGGGGAAAAAATGCACATTTGTACGAGGGAGATGTGCTGGCTATAGAGAGGGATTGTGCAATTTCTAGGAAAAGCAACTGATTGTGCCCAAAATTGCGTAATTTCCAGGCTGAGAAATCCTCCTAGGAGGAATTGTGCAATTTTTCCAGTGAACAATGATAGGAAATTTTGCACAATTCTAGAGCCTGGTAGGTTGTCAGACAGGATTGTGCAATTTCTGGAGGGATGGTTGGTTACCCTCTAGAATTGTGCAATTTCTTGAGGGATCATCTCATCCTGTAGGTTGATTAATTACAATGAAACAACCTATGAGGGGAATGGAACAAGCTCTGATGCCTAGGTTGGAATTCTGCAAGAAAATCACTGAAGCTTGTTATATCCTGACGTGAATCAACACCCAATTGGTTATATATATACCCTCATTGTATGTGCAAAGGACTTGTCACCTTGTCTCCTACTGCAAGGTATTAGAGAGACAAGTTATTTCTTTTGAGGAGAAAGTGGTGGCTCAAGACCTCCACTATTGGAGCTAATGTTGTTCGATGTATACATGTGTCTTGGAAATTTTACTTAATATATGAACCCCGATGGTTAGCATGTTCTTCATACATGTGGTATGAATATTTGTAATATTTTTCTATGAATGCTTGTGATTCATGTTTCTTTTCACCTGTACTAAAGTATTTGAACTATTTTGGTTATTTTAGTGTTTATCATATTAAGAATGTGTTGTAGTGGTTTCATGGCCATCGCACCCTTGTGGACTAGCTTGCTGGATGTTAGGCGGATATCTCTTGTTTGTGTGTGTTTCTACGATAGTGGTACTATTACCTCTCCCCTAGAGGCTCACATTCTCTTTCCCTCCATAGTATAAGAACCTTGACACACCTACAACCATAGACTCACCGAGCACACTTATTTTCTTTTCGAAGGAACACATGTTTTCATCTCTCTTGCCGACAGTTAGAGCCAAGGGAAAGCTTTAAGAATTGAACAACTAGGCTATATTCTAGATGGGTCTTCTATCCCAAATGGTGCGAGGTCTAACTGGGACCACATATTGGGGAGACCCATCAAATTTTGGCAGGTCCAACACTGTCAACATATTACCAATGTTACTTTTACCTTGTTTCTGAAGAAGTTGTGAATTGTTGCATTCTAGTTTTTTAACAATGTCGCAAATAACACATATGCCTTAGCAAGAAGAAAGCATTCACTTCTTCCAACACATATGAATAAATTTTAGTAAAAAACATTTAGTTCTTTTTGCACTTATGAATTTATTTCTTTTTACATAACAATCATATTATTTTGACCTGGATTGATATGTCTTGTACAATTATATTTATTTCTACAATGAATCAAAGTTCCAAAGACATTTCACAAAAACAAACAAACACATCTAGGTTTGTTTACTACATCTGATTCACTAGTTCTTTCCTACATATGTATACATGTATGTCTATGTTTAGTTGTTTCTTTGTTTCTATGTCTTTGTTGCAAGAAATATATGCATATATGTCTTATGTCTATATGTTTCTTCTATGTATATTTGTGTCTTTTTATCATTTTTAAGGAACTTGGATATTTAAATTATCTATAAAAATACACATGCATATTATTAGTCTCATATATCAAATAAATAAAAAGTAGAGAGACACACACACCCACATACACACACAGATATATATGCTAGTATAAACACATACAAACTTTTTTAACCCACCAATAGGTCCCTAGCCCTCCAATATAGGCCTCTGTAAAATAATATCTAATAAAATATACAAATTGACATGTGGATCTTCACTCAAAACCACAATTTGTATCTACCAACTATAAAATATATTAGTAGTCAAATACCTTCCTTGACCATTTGTTACAGTTAAATAAAACATATAGACACATAAAAGAAGGCACATATCAATGTACCAAAAATGAACTCTCCTCTCCTCTATTCATGGTAATGGTTCATTTGAGTGTTTAACACTCCCAATAGCATTGATTCCCATGCATAACATCCTCCACTCCACTCCCCAACCCCAAATACATCTAGCCACCTAAGATCCAATGGGGTCTATCAGAACCATCCACCCTCACAACCATATGGGCCATATCTTGAAGCCCTAGATCAAATATCCTCACTATGGGGATTACCCCATTAACCTTATCCATCCTCCACTAATGGCTATACTCTATTAGTAACTCTTCATATCTCCATTAAATAATAAGTAGTTATTATTGTAATGATTTAGTATATATATTAACTATATTATTTTTATCTATCTTATATTCATAACACCCCGCTTAGTAAAGGTTAGAGGCCATTCACCTCCTTGAGGATGGGGAACATGGATAGGTAATATATATCTAATACCTAAGCTCTATTCATTACTCCAACATAATGTAACTTCCATCAACATTCCTTATATTGATTATCATCTCCATCAATCCCTTTAAACTTGGAAGTTTGTATAGTTCAGATCATAGAATTAGCTTCATATTTTCCTGTCACCCCTCTAACCTATTTCTCCAAACACTTAAGATGCTTCTATTGTTTTGTCACACTATGTTTCATATCATGTTTTTGACATCTAATTTTGATTCATGCATTTAAGATAATTTTCATTTTAAAACTTCATTCATTATCATGTCAAAGAAACCATCCCTGGTTGCTACATTCCTAGTTACCTCCATTTATTTCCTTCTTTCCCTAGGCATAGTTCAAAATTGCTTGATCATAATAATTTGGGGACCCCTCTCCTTGTCTATAATGTATCCATATTCTTTTATTCTTTTTAAAATATTAAAGTACAATAACATCAATAAAGCATCAAAATCCAGTACAGGGGAAGTTACTATCACTACTTTGGTTTCACATTTTCGGTATTATCTATTTACTATGGCATTAATTATTTGTTCGAATAACAACGCAGATACATAGAGGCTGAACAACTTAAGCCAAATAATCACACACAAAAATATTATATTAATGCACCAATGTCTACATTTTGAATACTCTAAGATAGTAAAACAATCAATGGTTGAAAACATCATGATTGCAATCAACATGGCTACTTCAGGCAATATATCAATCTAAAAGGAAAATAGATTAGATCATCTATCGCAACGAATAAGTGGAAAATTCCCCTCCTTGTTTCTTAAAAGGATATGAAATACCAATCAATTTTTAATCCATGACAAGAAGTCAATACAATCAAGGAGAATATGAACCATCACATCACTCCATATCAATAACATAATTACAAATATCAGATTAGATAGTTACAAAAATAAACTTAAGAAAAACAATTGACTTAAAGACACATTATTTGGACTTAATTAGCTTCTAATTTTGCTAACGTAGTTTGAATCTTTGAAAAATTTCCTTCTATAATGATCTTTGTGAAAATTTCAGCAACTCAGTTATCTTCTTGTTACTAGATTTCAAGGGGTAGATTATAGAGGGTCCACTCAACACATACCTTGTTCAATCCTTCACTTATTTCTTTTTATTTCAACAACTAATGACCATAGGTGACATGCAAAGTCCCATGTGACATCAACTTCCAGAGCATTGCAACTTTATTTCAACAACTAATGACCATAGGTGACATGCAAAGTCCCATGTGACATCAACTTCCAGAGTGTTGCAACCTTGCACTTCTTCTAGACCAGCAATTGTTCCCCTATAGCGGCATCAAGGGAGGCTTTATACACAACAAACTTGGGTTGCTTGTTCATTCACTGCCTCGAAGACTGAGATCTCCATCGTGATTCTACCTTACGTCTTGAATTGCTATGCAAATTATGATTGATGGGATGATTTTTGTCTAAAATTACACATTGGGAGATTCTACTCTTACTCCATTTTTCTCTCTGAGAAAGATTGTCACACAGTGTGTTGTCCCTTAGTTGGTGATTTATGATGTTGTTCGGGTTTCATCTTCTTCTTCTTCCTCTGATTCTACTTTAGCTCTTACGTGTTGTGACGTCTGTATTTTATGGTTGACATGGGTTCTCAAGTCACTTCAATATTCCATAAGGACGTATGAGGACTGCATATATGTTCACCTTCCATATTGAGGTTTTACATGCTAATATATTTTTTCAGCATAAACATTTCTATTAATAAAAATAGAAAATTTACTTCAATAAGATAGAACAATTTTCCTACTATACCAGCATATAACAACATTGAGCGATTTATACCAATAGATCTTAATGGGAAGATCTTCTCCATGCCATCATGGAAAGCTCCCATTGTCAATAACAAAAGCTCTTTAACCAACTATGCTAACCCTAATGCTTACAAGACTAAGACATAATAGAAGGTTACCCATCACAATACTACTATAACACAAACCCACTTAACTACATACAATGCAAGCCCACTTAATACGTAATTTATATTACTAGCACAACCACATAACACAAACCCACTTAACTACATACAATGCAAGCCCACTTAATACGTAATTTATATTACTAGCACAACCACATTTACCAACGTGATTGAAAAATGCCGATAAGCATATATGAAACATATATACAACCACATTTTCCAATGTGGTTGATATACGCCGATAAGCTTATATCAACCACATTAATAAGTATTATGGGTATTTAGCATTATTAATAACTATATAAATAACTATATAGGATTATTAATAACTATATAAATATTAACAACGAGATTATTTATATATATTATTGTATAAATATTATATTAATATTATAATAATTGTATAAACTCCTAATATATATTAATTAATAATAAGAATAGCTCATAATAATATTAGATTATCATTATATTATTTAAATAATCTAATAATATAAAATTATAAAAAAAAAAATAACAATTATATTGTATTATTATTATAATAATAATATAATCAATATTATTATAATAAGAACAATAAAAACCAATTATTTATTATTTATGATAATTAATAACTATACAATAGCAACTATATTCTTATATAATTATATATTTATGATTATTATATTAATATTATTATAATAATATAAACTCATAATAATATTAGTATTATTATTTATTTTTATTTTTATTATTATTAATATTAGGCTTTAGTATTTTTAATATTTATCCTAGGGTTTGTATACGTAGGGTTAATTATTGTGAGTATTTAGAATTATTAATAACTATATAGATATTATCAAACAGATTTAGGATAGTTAAAAACTATACAAATAATAGCAACTATATTCTTATATAATTATATATTTATGATTATTATATTAATATTATTATAATAATATAAAATCATAACAATATTACTATTATTAATTATTATTATTATTATTTGTAGGCTTTAGTAATTTTAATATTTATCTTAGGGTTTGTATATATAGGGTTAATTATTATGAGTATTTAGGGTTACTAATAACTATATAAATATTCATAACCAGATTATTTATATATATTACTTTATAAATATTATATTAATATAATAATAATAATAATAACTCCTAATATATATTAATTAATAATAAGAATAGCTCATAATAATATTAGATTATCATTATATTATTTAAATAATTTAATAATATAAAATTATAAAAAAAAATAATAAAAATTATAATAATAACAATAATAATAATATTTGGGCGAGCGGAGCGGGGATGAAGGAACAGGGGAGTCGGCTGCAGTCGGCGGGCTAGGGTTTGCAGGAGAAATTGCGGGGAGGTCTGGAAGAAGCACACGCAGAGGAAACGAGCAGGAGAAGCCGGGGTTGGAGCGAAGGAGATAGCAAGAAACCTTAGCATAGGAGCGGAAGATTGTAATACAGTCCGTGCTGAGCGCAACAATGGAAAATTGACAAGGGAGGGGAGAGATCCCCTCCTATAAGAATATTGTTGCAGGAGAGGCAAGTGGCAGTGGCAACCAGAGTGATGCCAGGGAGAATAATAAAGAAGCACCAGTGATGGGCAATTTGTGGCAAATGAAGACCGGAGGAAAGTGCTTACCAAGGGCTCAGAAAAAACCTAGGTACGTAATACCCAACAACAAGCTGGAGGAATACAACAGCTACATGAAAGATCATGCATTGATTTGCAAGTTCGTAGGGTATTGGCCTACTGAAAAAGAACTACACAGGTGGATTTACCAAAGATGGAGGCCAAAAGGGCACATTGAGCTGAAACTAGGAGCAAAAGGTTTTTTTACAGCCATATTTGTGAATCTGGGGGATAAAGAAAGGGTTTTTGAGGAAGGGCCATATTTTATGAACAATGCGGAACTGTTCGTGAAGTACTGGGAAGAAAGATATAAACCTGATAATGAAAAGATGTTGGAAGCCCCGATCCGGGTTAGACTGTTTGGATTACCAGTGGAATTTTGGGATCCTGAGATTATGGAGGGGATAGGCAACACGATTGGTGCTTTTGTCAAGGTAGTGGAAGCAACGAAAAAAGGCAAGTATACATCATATGCAAGATTATGTGTATACATGAATATAGCCGAACCCCTGCCGGAATACATAGAACTAGAATACCACGATGAAGTATGGCAACAACCGTTAGATTATCAGCATATCCCTTTCAGATGCAGAAGATGCCATGAGTATGGACACATATACAGACAATTCCCATTAAACAAGGAGGAAGAATACATAAGGAAAAAAGAAGAACAACAAAGGGAAGCAGAGAGAACTGAGGAGACAGACAAGGGTTTCCAACAGGTTACCAGAAAGAAGAAAGTTGGTAAAGAAGTTCAAAAAACACAGACACAAGCGAAACCTCTGAACATCGAAAGTTAGAACAAGTTCAAAATCCTCCAGGAAAATAGTGAAGAATGTGAGGACAAATTGGAAGAGGAAGAAGATCCAGAGAATGAACCCATGGAAATAGTCAAGGAAACCAGAGAGAAAGACATAGGAGCAAGACTAATGAATGAAGAGGAAGCTACTGAAAAGATAGAAATACTGACTAACCAAGCCTAAATGGAGACGGAGAGCCAAAAGGAAAACGAGGTAGAGGAAGAAAGAATTATGAGACAACTAATTCAGGAATGGAAAAACTTGGACAAAAGATTCATACCAGACAGTCAAAAACAATTATATAAGAAGGCATTTCAAAAATACAAAGATAAAAAAGGGGAGAATATGGATAAACAGGATACCACATTAGGAGAACAGGAAAGAGGTCAGATGGGAATTGGCGGTGCTAGCAAAAGCAGCAGGAAAAGAGGGAGGAAAATGATGAATGAAACGATCCAAACAGTCGGAGAAATATTGATAAACTCAGGTAAAGTGATACCTCTGTCAGAGGTATTTTTCCACTCCTCCCAAAGTTTAGAATGATTATTATCAGTTGGAATATTAGCGGTCTGAATAGTAAGGGTAAGCAGAGATATATAAAAGAGAAACTTAAAAATGACAGACCAGGTATTATGATCCTCCAAGAGACAAAGGTCACCATGCAGCAGATGGAAGGAATAATCAAAAACAACAAACTCCAATACGAATTCATGGGACAAGATGCAATCGGATCAGCGGGAGGCATTGCAATCTTGTGATACCCAAACGAGATAATTTTTGAGAGCTGGACTAGCATCACCAGAATTCTTACAGGTACAGGAAGAATAGCGGGGACGAAGGAAAGGGTTATTATCTCAGGGGTTTATGGTCCACATACTCCGGGAGACAGAGAAAATTTCATTAAAAATTTGCAAGCAACTCGAAGATTATATCCGGAGACAGCATGGATTGTAGGAGGAGATTTCAACTTAATCCGGTCTCTAGAAGAGAAAAAGGGAGGTATAAGAAAAACAGACCAGTATATGGAAATGTTCAATGACATGATAGATGGTCTGAGGTTGGTAGATTTACCAACTATCAACGGAGTCCATACATGGAATAATAGGAGAGGGGGAAGTAATCAAATAGCATCCAGATTAGATCGGTTCTTAGTATCAGAAACAATTATGACCAGAGATGTATTCATAGAAGCAAAGATCATGCCATCTCTTGGCTCAGATCATTGGCCAATTAGACTCGAAGTGGATATTAAAAATAACCTTGGCAAGAAGACATTCATATTTGAAGCTTTTTGGCTTAGAGACCCGGAATTCATCAAAAAAATGGAAGAATGGTGGATGCAAAGCACAGTACAGGGAAAAGGAAAAATGCATACCTTCCAACTTAAACTTAAAGAGTTAAAAGGAAGGATAAAGAAATGGAACAAGGAAGAATTCGGAAACATCATGGAGGATAAACAGAAGTTGGAAGAAGAAATGGAAGTTCTGCAACAAAGGATAATAACTGAAGGAAGGACAGAGGAAAGTAGCAGAGAAGAAGGGATAATTCTAGGAAAACTAGAGAGGAGAAAGCAGGAAGAAGTTTTATGGAGACAGAAATCTAGAATAAAGTGGCTAAGAGAGGGGGAAAGGATCACTAGATTTTTTCATCAAGCAATGATACAACACAGGCAAAGAAACAGGATACTATCTATCAAGAACGAGAGTGGAGAGAGGATTGTTGAACAGGAAGGAATTGAAAAAGTGCTGATGGAATACCACAAAGGAATATTGACTGAACCCCAGATGGACAGGTCTGAAGCTATAAAGGAAGTTTGCAAGGCCATTCCCCGGATAGTAACTGAAGACCAGAATAGAGCCCTAATGAGAGCAGCTAGTTTGGAAGAGGTGGAGGAAGTGGTGATGAGCATGAAGAAGGGTACAGCGCCAGGACCGGATGGCTTTACGGTTGATTTCTATCAAGCGGGTTGGCACTTTTTGGGAAGGGAGATTCTGGACCTGATAGAAGAATCCTGTATGAATCAAAAGGTATGGCCAGCCATTAACTCTACTTTTTTCACTTTGATTCCAAAAAATGACAATTCAGAGGATGCTAAGGGATTTAGACCCATTGCCCTATGTAATGTTATCTACAAAATAATTGCATCGCTGATGGCCAAAAGACTGAAACCCCTGTTAGATAGATTAATATCCCCTGAACAAACTGGTTTTGTAGAAGGTAGACAAATTCTAGATGGTTTAGTGGTTACTCAAGAAGTAATTCATACACTGAAGGCGAAGAAGCAGAAAGGAATGATGATTAAACTGGACTTGTCGAAAGCTTATGATAGAATCAACTGGCAATACTTGGAAGAAATCTTGGAAAGTTTCGGTTTTGGTACTAGGTGGATAAAGTGGGTTCACAATCTCATATCAACTCCAAATTTTTCAATATTAGTCAATGGAGACCCCTCGAAAACCTTTAAGGCATCTAGAGGAATAAGACAAGGTGATCCCTTATCCCCTTTCTTATTTATACTAGCAGTAGAGGGCCTGGGCAGATATCTTAAAAAAGAAAGAGCAGCAAATAAAATCAAAGGGCTAAGAGTATGGGGTAATGAATTGCCTATAACCCATCAGCAATTCGTTGATGATATCATGTTATTTGGGGAGCCAACTCTAAAAGAAGTGAGAAATCTGAAGAAGGTTTTGGATTTATTTGCGGAAGCATCTGGGTTGGAGATCAATAAGGAAAAGTCATGCACCTTCATATTCAATACCATGGAGTCAGTCAAAATCCACTTGACCAGGATGCTAGGATTTAAGCAAGGAGAACTCCCAACTAAATACTTGGGAAACTTACTGGATTTCAATTCTAAAAGACAGAAAAATTGGCAAGGAGTCTTAGAGAAATTAAAAAACAGAGTGGCTAACTGGGCCTTCAGAACTTTAAATATTGCTGGAAGGATTATATTAGTGAAATCAGTGTTGCAAGCAATCCCCGTATATCCGCTATCGATTATGGCTATACCACAAGGAGTCTGCACCAAGATCAGAGAAATTCTGAGGAAATTCATTTGGGGAGGATCGACTCAACAGAAGAAGTGGGCCTTAGTATCATGGAAACACCTGACGAAACGAAAGGAGGAAGGAGGCTTCGGTCTGCGCGATCCTGATAAACTCAACAAGGTGCTCGGTGCAAAACTTCGGTGGCGATGGCTAACAGGGGGCAATGACCTGTGGAAAGCACTATGGAGACACAAGTACAATATGCCAGACACTACTGAGGGTATTTACCGGTTGCAGGAAACCCCGAAAGGCTCGGCAATCTGGGATCTAGCTCGACAAAACCGTGATATAGTAGAAAAGAATGCTTTCTGGGAAATTCGAGGAGGAGGAGAAGCCAAATTCTGGGACGAGAAATGGCAACAAAGAGGGAAAATGAGCAGAATTCAAAAAATCCAAAACATACAGGAAAAAATAGGGGATAACCGTAGATATGTCAAAGATTACTGGAAAGAAGATGAATTGGAAGGAATTTGGAGGAAATGGATAAGACCAGAGGAATGGGGAATCGAGATAGATCAAGAACAACAGGAAGCATTCATGGAAGAGGTGGATTCCAGGAAAATAAAAGCTAGAATGGGTAGGGATATCCTCAGATGGGGGAATTCAATGAAAGGATCCTTCACAGTCAAGGAGGCATACTATCTGGCAGACCAACAGGGGACCAACGAAGAAAACCAAGACTGGAAGGTCATCTGGGGCAACAAATGGTGGCCGAAAATTACTTTATTGGCATGGCTAGTAGCTAAGGGCAAGATCCTGATGTGGGACAAACTCCAAAAGAAAGGTTTCAGTGGGCCTTCAAAATGTTACCTGTGCAATAGTGAAGCTGAAACACAAGATCATCTTTTAATCAAGTGTGTATATGCCAGGAAGCTATGGATTGAAACGGGAAAACTATTCCAGAAACTTGAGAGGCCCCCGAGAGACATAAATGAAGTGATTTTTCATTGGCAGAAGGAAAAATTCCAATGTAAAGTAGTCTGAAAGGCCTGGGATCTCATTGCGGGTTTTGTGATTTGGATGTTATGGAAAGAAAGGAACCGCAGAGTATTCCAAGACAAATCTAAAAATTCGGAAACAATATGGAACAGAGTAGTGAACTTAACTAGAGAATCAATTCTGGTGGAAAAATGGGATGCGGATGATTGGAAAGTAGATCAGAGTGAGGAGCAAATTTTAAAGAAACTAAATTTGAAATATGAAATGGTGCATACCAAAAAAATTGGCAGAAATAGTACGAGACCTCAAAGCTCTGACAATTTTGCATATCCCAGAGATAATTTTATGAAGTTAAACTTTGACGGGGCATCGAAGGGGAACCCAGGTAATGCCGGATTCGGAGGTATCTTCCGCGATAGCCAGAGAAACACCAGATGGATCTATGCAGAGTGGGGCGGGGAGATGACAAATAATGAGGCCGAATTATGGGCGATTCACCAAGGCTTGAGAATCGCGATTAGAAATGGCTATAGAAACCTGGAGATAGAAGGAGACTCTCAGATAGCAATTGAAATCCTAAAGAAACTTAACAACGGGAAGAACTCGGAGCAGATCACCAATAGTTGGAGAACGGCAGGGATTGTTCAAGAAATGGCGGACCTACTAAAAGGGATTGATTATAAAATCTTTAACCATGTGAAAAGGAATGGAAACCGTGTAGCAGATTTCCTTGCGAATTGGGGTTGCAAGGGTCGAAAAAGAAAAATAGACAATCAGTGGAGAATGTTGCGACCCAACAGAGAATGGGAGGAACTGGCCAGTATCATTAATTATGACCATGAACAAGCAACAAATGAGAATCATGGGCAAGCAGCAAATGAGAATCATAACATCTGTGCGATGGACAGGTGAGATGGATCAGCAATCCCAGAAATTTAATGAGTGTCAGTCAAGGAGTGGGAATGGTATGATGGGCAGGAAAGCTACAGTACAGCAGAAGTGTGCGACGACAGGTAAGAAACAACCACCCCACAACAAGATAATAAACGCAAGTGATCGGAGAGGAGGAAAAAACGGTATGTCAGAGTCCATAAATGGAAATGAGGGAAGAAAGATAATTGATAGGAAAGGCAGCGGGCAAAGTAACAGGTGGCAGCGGAAGGCCAAGCTGACAGGTAGGCGGATTAGAGCAAGGAAGATTATAAACGGGCGGCAGCGAAAGGATCGACAATGAGGAAACTGTTTAGGAACTCAGAGAGTGAGGAGAGGAAAGGTGGTGGAGAGCTGGCACAGAGAGAAGTTGCGCCGAAACCTCACTGAGGACGCTATGGAAACCAGGAAGAGAGCAAGGGCAGTAGAGGAACTGGAAGCCACGGAGCACAGAGACAGGGACAGAAAGGGCAAGGCGGTAGCGAAGGAAGAGACTGTAGAGGAGATATATGAAATATATGACGACTCTGAGGATGAGGAGGACCTGCAAGATCAAGGCAGGCAAGGTAAGGAACGAGGCGGAAATGTAGGAGGCTGGGATACCCAGCAAACCAGTGACGAGCAGCTAGGACAGCGGGAGGGAAAGGTAAGGCAGCGCGGCAGACAGAGGGGAAGAAGAGGTGTGGGTATCGGGCTGGAACTGGGTAGCAGGAGAGGCAAAGGACCGAGCAGATACAAAGGAGAAAGGGGAGGAAGACAGGGGCAGAGAGGGAGACCTGGTAAAAAGACAAGTCGGTCATTGGATAAGAAAATTCAACAAGCAGAAAAGGCGTACAATCAGAACACGAACCCAAGAATCAGGAGAATTATCCAGAATATGGAAGAAGATGCGCTTCAGGCTCAGTCTGACTCAGAGATGGAAGATTGGGAGTTTTTACTCCACGACCCTGGCAACACTAGAGGTAGAATGTCTCTATTTAAGCAGTCCTTGCATATCTACTGGGTGATGAAGAGATTGTTGGCTAAAGCTTTGGAACAAGTTGCAACAGAGATGGCAGAACCGGCGCAAGGTGTCCCCAACCTAAGGAGGGAGATGAGGATTATTCAGATTACATTGGAGATGCAAGAAAAGAAGCTTGAGGAGATTCAGCAAATGATAAGGGAAGGACAACAGAATGTAAACAAGGAGACAAACCAGCGACCAAAGGCAGAAGCTGATTGAATATAGATATGTATTAATTTTGATGAAGCTGCATAGTATAGATAATTTTAGTTTGCTTCAAGTATTAAAAGAGGAAAATCGATACATGCATATAAGTAGAATTAGAAATCTGCAAGACTGTTTAGTTTATTTAGCATGGATAATCAGACTTTGGAACTTCTATTTTTGGTCGGCTATTAAGAACTTTAGGTGGCTGAAATACTCGGTTTCCCCAAGAGGGCGAGTTGAAGTCTACCATATAAATACTGTTATTTTTTATTTAAATTAATAGAAAAAGAAGAGCAACACCGCAGCTTACAAAAAAAAACAATAATAATAATATTTGATTATAATATTATAATAATATTATATTATTATTATATTATTATAATAATATACAAATATACAAATATATTTATTATAATAATAATAATAATAATATAATCAATATTATTATTGAATGTCGCATCGTAATCATCCAAAGGGATGAATGAAACTTGCCCAAAAGAAAGAGCAATATGCGATTTGGTAGTTGGACCTCAAACATTATCAAATGTAGCCGATAATCTTATCGGGTCCATATGGTAATCAGGGATCAGTGCATTCAAGTGGAAGGGTTCTGGCTGAAGGAAGTGTCGATAGCCGATGACCTGATACTCCGATGGCCGATATGCGATATATCGATACGCCTATAGCGATCGTTGATCGAGGATCAGAGGTTTTGGAGGTCGGAGCACTGCAGAAAAGTAACAAAGGTGTGGGCCCGACGATTCATAGATTCAGGTTCATAATATTTAAGATCTGGCTTTGTGTTTTGACAGAGTTTTCCTTTGAATTTCCCGTATTTCTGTGTATTTTCGATATTTTGTTGTCCTGGAGGGTTTTTAAAGGAAAACCAAAAGATTAATGCTCCCGATAGTGTAAAAGGCTCTGACAGGGTTATATGGGTGCGTTTGTGAAGTCTGACAGTTAATCGCATATCGGGTGTGGAGGAGGTGTGTATTATTGTGAACCACGGAGGAGTCGATACCCGATTGCGATAAAGGTGGAACCTCAAAAGATGTGCAGAGGTCGTATAAAGCAAAAAGGCATGTTTTGTGGCATTTCCTTTGTAAAAGGTTTTATAAGGAAAATAGTGTCGATAGAAGATTTTATGCGATAAATATATATTAACCAAGCCTAAAGAAAGGAAAGGTTATATATATGTGGGTAAAGAGATAATGAAGGTTATGAGGAGGTTTAAAGTCTCGATAGGAGGTTTAATCAAGGTGATTGAGTTCCGATATAAAGAAACTAATGAATAGGGCCTTAACCATTCATGGTTGAAGATTTGACTAATTAGAGAGTTAAATTTCTACAAAAAAAAGGTGTCCATGTATTTTACATGCATACTATAGATATAAGCGGGGGTAACCCTACCATCAAAACCCCAAGGGATTATGAACCAAAGAAAATAATGTTAAACCCAAGGGACTAATATTATAAACCCAACATTAGTAAACCCTAATATAAAGATTAGAAAGACAAAAATAAACATGGTTTATTTTCATGGTGACAGAATCCTTGTCAGAATGTCACATTCAACCATGGTTGGCCATGGTTGCCTATGATTGACAATGGTTGACTATGATTGATATTATAAACCTAAGCGAATAATAAACCCAAGGCATTTTTATTATAAACCCCAAGGAATAATAAAACTAAGGTATTAATATGAAAACCCCAAGGGATTATGACCCCAAGGGAATAATATTAAACCCGTGGGACTAATATTATAAACCCAACAATGTTAAACCCAAATATAAACACTACAAAGACTAAAATAAACATGGTTTATTGTCATGGTGAGTCAATCTTTGTCAAAATAAGACATTCAACCAAGGGACCAATATTATAAAACCAACATTGGTAAACCCAAATATAAATACTACAAATACTAAAATAAACATGGATTATTTTGACGCTGAGACAATTCTTGTCACAATGCGACATTCAACCATGGTTGATGATGTTTGGCTATGATTGACAATGGCTTACCATGATTTATATTATCAACCAAAGGGAATAATAAACCCAAGGGATTGATATTATAAACCAAAATGAATAATAAACCCAAGGGATTATGAAGCTGAGGGAATAATATTAAATCCATGGGACTAATATTATAAACTTCACATTGAGTAAAGGCAAATATCAATACTACAAACACTAATTATAAACCCAAATGAATAATAAACGAAGGGAGTAATACTAAAACCCCAAGGGAATATGAACCCAAGGGAACAATATTAAGCCCAAGGGACTAATATTATAAACCCAATATTCGTAAACCCAAATATAAATATTACAAACACTAAATTAAACATGTTTTGCTTTCATGGTGAGACAATCTTTGTCAAAATGTGACATTCAAGCATGGGACTAATATTATAAACCCAACATTGTTAAACCTAAATATAAATACTACAAACACTAAAATAAATATGGTTTATTTTGATGGTGAGATAGTTCTTGTGACAAAGCGACATTCAACCATGACTGACCATGTTTGGCTATGATTGACAATGGTTTACAATGATTGATATTATAAACCAAAAGGAACAATAAACCCAAGGGATTAATATTATAAACCCAAATGAACAATAAACCCAAGGGATTAATACTAAAACCCAAATGAACAATAAACCCAATGGAATAATATTAAACTGAATGACCTAATACTATTGACCCAACAATCGTAAACCCAAACGTAAATATTACAAAGACCAAAATAAACATGATTTATTTTCATGGTGAGACAATATTTGTCAAAATGGGACATTCAACCACGGGACTAATATGGTAAACCCAAATATAAATATTACAAACACTAAAATAAACATGGTTTATTTTCATGGTCAGACAATCTTTGTCAAAATGCAACATTCAACCATGGGACTAATATTATAAACCCAAATCTGCTAAACCCAAATATAAATACTACAAACATCAAAATAAACACAATTTATTTTCACGATGAGACAATCCTTGTTACAATGTGAGAATCAACCATGGTTGACCATGATTGATATTATAAACCTGAGGGAATAATAAACCCAAGGGATTGGTATTATAAACCCAAAGGAATAATAAAACTAAGGGATTAATACTAAAACCCCAAGAGATTATGAGCTGAAGGGAATAATATTAAACCCATGGCAATAATATTATAAACCCAATATTGATAAACCCATATATAAATACTACGAACACTAAAATAAACATGGTTTATTTTGATGGTGAGATAATCCTTGTCACAATGCAACATTCAAACATGGTTGACCATGGTTGGCTATGATTGAAAACGGTTGACCATGATTGATATTATAATCCTAAGGGAATAGTAAACCCAACTTATTTACATTATAAACCCAAATGAATAGTAAACCCAAGGGATTAATACTAAAACCCTGAGGGATTATGAACCCAAGGGAATAATATTAAGCCCAAGGGATTAATACTAAAAACCCAAGGGATTATGAACCCAAGGGAATAATATTAAGCCGAAGGGACTAATATTATAAACCCAACATTTGTAAACCAAAATATAAATATTAAAAAGACTAAAATAAACATGATTTATTCATGGTGAGACAATCCTTGTGGCTATGTGACATTCAACCATGGTTGACCATGATTGATATTATAAACATGAGGTAATAATAGACCCAAGGGATTAAGATCCCAAGGGAATAATATTAAACCCAAGGGACTAATATTATAAACCCAACATTTGTAAACCCAAATATAAATATTACAAACACTAAAATAAACATCATTTATTTTCATGGTTAGAAAATCCTTGTGACAATGTGACATTCGAGCAAGGTTGACCATGGTTGGCTATGATTAACAATGGTTTAGCATGATCGATATTATAAACCTAAGGGAATAATAAACACTAGGGATTAATATGAGAAACCGAAAGGAATAATAAAATGAAGGGATTAGTACTAAAATCCCAAGGGGTTATGAACCCAAGGAAATAATATTCAACCCAAGGGACCAATATTATAAACCCAACGTTTATAAAACCTAAGACAAATATTATAAACATTGAAATAAACATGATGGACCATCATTGATTTTCATATTGATACAATCCTTATGACAATTCCTTGTTGGACCATGGTTGACATCATAATAAATCACGTTTGACTCAGGAATAATAAACCCAAGCGATTAATATTATAAACCCAAGGGATTAATACTAAAACCCCAAGGGATTATGAACCAAAGGGAATACTATTAAACAAAAGGGACTAATAATATAAACCCAAGGGAATAATAAACCCAAGGGATTGATATAATAAACCCAAAGGAATAATAAACCCAAGGGATTATTATTTATTTTCATGGTGAGACAATCCTTGTCACAATGTGACATTCAAGCATGGTTTGCTATGATTGACAATGGTTTACCATGATCGATATTATAAACCTAAGGGAATAATAAACCCAAGGGATTAATATGGGAAACCCAAAGGAATAATAAAATGAAGGGATTAATACTAAGACCCCAAGCGAATATGAACCCAAGGGAATAATATTAAATCCAAGGAACTAATATTATGAACATTAAAATAAACATGATCGACCATCATTGAATTACGTATTGAGACAATCCCTATCACAATTCCATGTTGGGCCATGGTCGAAATTATAATAAACCATGTTCGACTCAAGAATAATAAACCCAAGCAATCGATATTATAAACCCAAGGGATTAGTACTGAAACCCAAAGGGATTATGAACCTAACGCAATATTATTAAAAAAAAAGGACTAATAATATAAACCCAAGGGAATAATGAACCCAAGGGATTGAGATAATAAACCAAAGGAATAATAAACCTAGGGGATTAACATTAAAACCTCAAGGGATTATGAACCCAAGGAATTATTACTATTAAAAAGTTGAAGAAAGAAGAAAACCAATAATTTGATATTATAAACCATTGGGAATTAATAAACCCAAGGGAAAAATATTAGAAACCAAAGGGATAAAAGATGGCAATGGATTAATAGGAATTAATTTTTTAAACCCAACGGATTGATCAACCCACGTGACTATGAATATTATAAACCTAATGGATCAATAAACCCTAGGGATTGTTAATATTATGAATGTAGCATGTCAATAAATTGAAGGAATAAACATTGTAAATATAAGGGATTAATATTAAACATTAGGACTATTATTTAAACCTTAATATTGGGGGTTAATAAAACAAAGGGAATAAATGATACCGAAGGAATTATTAATATTACAAACATAAAGAACAAATAAACCTAATCATTTAATATTATAAACCCAAAGAAATAGTAAACCGAACCTGTGCCCTAAATCCATGGCATCAATATATAAACAGAAATAATGCTATAACACAAAAAAATAATAAAAACATAAACCAAAACCAATATAAGAACCACATTGCAAACCATAAAGCACTAAAACATGATAAATCATCATTACATTAATAATAACACACTTATATCACCACATTATAAACAATAAATAGAATTTAAGCCATAAATTCATTGATATCAATACATGAATGTGTTAATAGTATAAATCTCAAAAATATTTATATAATCACCTAGAACATGAAATCCCAACAGTAATATTATAAATGTAAACAATATTTTTATTTATGAAAGACGTGAACAAAGTGAAGGGATCTACACAAAAGACCACAACAGTAAAAAATGCAAGAGAAAGATATAAAATAGTAACACCCCCATTGGATCAAAGCAACATAAATGAAAAACACATCTAAATTGCACACATTGGATTTAAAGAAGAACAGCATAATAGGACATTTTAAGACTAGATATATACAATTTTGTACGTAGAAACAACATTAGTGTTTAAAATAATCAATTTAACCAACATTGCAACCACAGAAAGAACATTGAGTCTTAACATATATTTTTTGTTTTCTTTACATCAAATAATTCCACTACAAAATTGAAGTTCAAACAATGTTTCAAAAGTCATCTATGGAGCGGCTTCTTCATTGGAAGACAAATGAAAACATGGGAATTCCTGCTCAACACCCAAAAGGCCTGACTTCAAATCCTTTACACCCGTGATAATAAATATCAGTCAGTCCGCATTCCTAGCCCATCGATGCTCTTCAATCACCGATCTCCGATCAGCCTAATCTTCACCGTCGATTCCAATTTCCGATCCAACGGCTAATGGCGTGTCTCTAAATCGCCCATTGGTGAATGGCAATTCTAGCACCGTTGTCCCTTGACCTCACTCTAATCTCACTTGCGATTAGATCTTGGCTATTGATCCGGTGCTAGATCTGACGGTTGTCACTGGCCAGATCAACCAACTTTCACAACAAACCACAACCGTTGATCTGCACACGCTAGATCCAACGATTGTAAGGGATTTCAGGTGAACCAGTAGCCAGAGGATTAACCGCCCAAAAAGTGGTTTCCTCTCTCCTCCTCGTTGCTACATGTTGCTCGATGAGCGGCATCCTGTGCTCACCCTTCAATACCACTCAAGGGTTTGAGGGAACTTGAAATGCCACTTTTACTGTTGCAAGACCATTCCCCGTGAATTAACTCCGAGCTCTTTCACCATTACTATCTGTCGATCTGAAAGATCTGACGGTTTCGGGTTCTTTCTGTCTACGTCGTTGATCTTCTACATATCGAAGGAAATATGCTTAAATCCCAGTTTCTCTGCCATACTCTGTCTTTACATAGAAACTCATGTATCGACTTATTAAAATAGGCCATATTTCTATATTTTTCGGGTCCGTCTGTAGAATTAACCTGCATGCAGTAACCAGCCTAAAATCCATAGGATGATGGAGTTCAGGGAAAACTTTATTCAGGTGCCTATCTTCCCACCCGCTAAGCAAAACTTAACCAGAGGTGGTTCCCACTGTCGTTATACAAAGATCTTGAAACGCTTCTCCAGTTCCCTGTAAATCCTCATGACCAAAGCACAGAAAAATTCAAATCAAATAAGCTCTACTAACAGTAACTGAAATCCCCGTATTTAAGATATAATGAACCAGCGTGTGTATATATATTTTTGAAATAAATTTTTACTGTTGAAAGGCACGAGCATTTCGGTAGATGTCACCGGTTGGAACAGAAATCCCCTGGCTCCGGTTTCTATTCCCTTTCTAAAATTTCTTTCCTTATGGCTGCCCGAGCGTGTCTCAGGTCGATTTCCACCTTCGGAACATTACACCTCCCCTTCTGCATTGCTTACCATGCATCCATCCACAAAACAAAATTCAATTCAATTCTGTTCCCATTTCTTAAAACCCATTAAATTAACTAAAAATTATTATAAAAGTATCATAAAATATTATTAAAATTGGCTGACCCATCTAAAATATTTCTCAGAATACTATTGACTATTATCAATGAGAAAATAGAAAAAGATTCACCGATATTAGGTTCAATCACCTTATGGACAGAGCTTCTGTTATAAGGAATTCCACCAATTGATTCGATCGAGGGTGAGGGTGTTAGGGACTAGGATTCATGTTTTGATACAGATGGACCAGGGGAAGGCAATCCATGACTCTGCGAAATAAAGGATAGCACCAGATTGACACGATAGGAATCGAGGAGCAAAAAACCAGCGACGATTAATATAAGAGTGAGCACTAGACTCCGCTTCAGGTTACACAGTTCATCCATAACGGCTAGCCTTCATGGCATATCCCCGTAACAAGAGTTCTTCCCATGTCTTTGATGGGATCATGCATTCATTCGTCAAATCTCTACAACTGTATCAATTTGCATTAGACGCATAGTTCCCAACATACACTATCTTACATTTGCAGGACATACACTATGCTACATCCGCCGAGCCAAGTTTCATCTAATGTGTCGCTCCATCTAATGTGTGGTTATCTACATGGAGGAGGCCAATTGAAACGGTAAGTGATCGCTATATGAAATTGAAACTGTTAGTGATTACCACACTAAATCAATGTCTTACATCCCTTTGGCCATGTTTCGTATAGGAGAATTGAAACGGTGAGTGATGTCTAGGCGGAATTGAAACTGTTGGTGTTCCTAAGGTAATTGAAATGGATGGTGATGGGGATTCGTACGTTTCACAACCATTTTTAATCTTTCCACTTAGTCTTTATCATAACATGTGGCAATTAACAAATGATATGGTAAATTTTTAATCATTCTTTGTAAAAAATTAATTAAAGTATGCTTTAAACATGTGGTTTAGACATGCAAGTAAGTTAGTGGTGTGAATTCTATCCATTGATATAGTGGCAAGTACAAGACTATATTGGCATCTTTCAATTAAGGCCATCCGGTCAAAAAGATTAATTAAGAAAATGATTAAAGTGCCCAACTTCAATAGGAGGGACACCTATAGGCATAATTATTATTATTAATTAGATCTATTTTATTTTTGTTACTTCTTATATATTTTTAATTTTTAAGTTAATGCTTCATTAGTAACATATTTTCCACACTGAATTACCTCTTCAGCAAAACACAAAGGAAAAACATAAAATGAAATCGTGAATTACTCTGTGCCACAAATTTATCGATCAACTTAAGAGACTGCAATAATTTTGAGGTCGGTTATCTTCGCCAAGCAGGGCCACCACCTTACGTGGTCACTCTGTTTTTCCATGGTTGGTGTCGGATTTGTCTCTGGATTTTCCTTCCTCGATATGATTCTCTCTAACACGACAAGTAATCGTTCGAGAAGCATTGTGCGTTCTAGAAACCAGATTCATATTTTTACCAGAAGCCACCCAAAACAAAATTGCTTTTTTTATTTCTTACCTACCTCTGACTGAGAACCATATCCAGATTATTGCCTCGCTCTATTATGTCTAATCACATCACTTAGCATCCTTATTCACATTACATTAAATTTCCCCAAACATTCATCATCTTTGTGTGATCCATTTGTTAAATTTAGGAAGATCCGATCAAGGACAACATTGTGAGATTCACTTCAAATATTTATTGAATGGTTTTGGTTTTTGCAAAAATTCAGTTGATACGAGTGCTCGAGAATCGCTTGCATTGTGTGGAGGAATTAGAATAACTAGGCTATATTACACATATGGTGTTGGTTGATCCTGCGTTCTCAGTGCGAAAGGCAGAGGCCATCTTCCAGTTTTGGGATTCTGCGAAAAGAAAATTCCAGCATTTAAGACGGCATATGTTGAATGGCATCCGTTTGTTTTCCAAATTAAACCTCCTTGGCGTCAATTTTAATCTACGCACTTTGCATAAGTGCAGCATTTATCATGTTCATTTCCATGATTTTCTTGGATTTCGCAGCAGGGGCTCATGTTTTGGATGCTTTTCTAATTGTGATGGAGAGATTGAATGAGCATGTGCTCCCTACCTGGGAACTTCTCAACGGAGTGGTGGCCATGTTTGTGGGATTTCCCATACTACTGGATGCGATTGATATTAGTATCGTTGTTAATAGCAGTCGGTCAAGAATCAATCCATGCACCATGACTATTACTCTATCTCGTCGATCCAGGATGACCAGAGCGCTTCCCAAAGGCAAGTATGGGTGTTTAAGAAGATCAGAGGATGTATATAGGAATGATTCATCTTCATCCTCATGTGCAATCTGCTTGGGATGTATTAGGGAGGAGGATGGAGATTGTATTCTTCCCAAATGCAAACACTATTCTGATATTTCCTCCATTGATCGGTGGCTTCTTCCATGTATTGTAAATAAATCTTCATGCCCCTTGTGCAAACTTGGTTTTCTTACCTGGCAATCACAATAAACGAAATAGTAATTAAAGAGTTGGCTAGATTGGTTGTTTCTATTGAGGTGATTTGAGTATATGATTGGTTTTGTGTGGAAAAGTTTTCAGTTTAAATCGTCATTCCACAATTACAATGGAAAATTCATATGGACTACTAGAATTTCGCAAATTTTTTTGAAGAAAAATTGACTATGGGACTATTTGAATTGTCTTTTCTATGATGGAAATGGATTTGACCAAATTTTTTCAAAATAATGTCGAATTTCATTTTTTTTTTAAGATAAAAACACCGCCACTACACTTACCATTAACAAGAAGTATTCCACATAATTACTAAGATGACACCATCAAAATAAGAAATCATCTCTTAAATGTCCTTACAATTTTGTTCTATAAAAAATAACTACTCAACCATGCCATCATTGAAAAATGATAGTATTTCTTCCCTTATTGTTAGTTCCCCATTCACCTTATGATGACCACTTTTACTTCACCTTTCCTCGAGGTAAATTTTCAGGTCGAAGTGATTAGACAATTGTTTATGTTTTATTCTCACTATAAATACACATAATTACTAAGATGACACCATCAAAATAAGAAATCATCTCTTAAATGTCCTTACAATTTTGTTCTATAAAAAATAACTACTCAACCATGCCATCATTGAAAATGGATAGTATTTCTTCCCTTATTGTTAGTGCCCCATTCACCTTATGATGACCACTTTTACTTCACCTTTCCTCGAGGTAAATTTTCAGGTCGAAGTGATTAGACAATTGTTTATGTTTTATTCTCACTATGCTCATTTCTTGAATGTTTATTTTTCAAACATGATTAGTATTGGACACTTTGCCAATTTGACATAGTTCTATTACTTTTTTGGTTAGCATCACCAACCCAATAGAAATTAGAGAAATAAACCAATAAATGAGTCCTTTACCAAATTGTTACTATACCTAAGTAGTTACTCATAAAGTTCATTAATTATGTTTCTATACTTAATCCTAGTACTTATTGTGCGTCTAGCTCATCTTGCAGCTCTAAAGAACAAGAAAACGTATACAAACAACAAGAAACATAACTTGCAACAAAATCAAAGAAGTAAGTACATTTGAAACAAACTGTTATAGAATTTATTGTAACATGTAATTTATATTCAACATTGTCTCTTGGTTTAGACTTTGTCTTTTGTCACATCAACATCATCCATACACTCATTCAAAGCATCATATTTACTTCTAGTTACAATTGAAGAACTAAACATTCTCAAAACTGGAAAGTTGTTCAATGGAGATGTCATAGTCATTTATAGTAAGTACCTTGGTAAAGTATACAAAGCACCACAAACGTGCAGATTTGATAAATGTGGAAAGAATTATCATGCCAATCACATTGTGCATACCAATTGAGCTCATTGAAGAGCATCAAGAAAAACTATCACTAGGAAAAGGAATATCAATTACAAATTTTAAAATTATACCTAAAACAAATTATGACCATGGTGATTGTGACTAGATTTTGCTACTAACTTAATCAAGTATTGTAGAGAACATACCACCAATTTCCAACTATTAAAAATATATTCCAGATACAATGAAACAACTTGAAACAAATATAGAAACATATCTAATTGGAACAATTGTTGTAGTTGTCATAACCACACAGAAAATTGGTTAAAAATATACACTACACATTAAAGATTTAAATTTTGGTGGCAATAGAGCAATGGTAAAATAAATTTATTTGCATTAGTTTTATATTACTATTCTCATCATGAATTTCATTGTTGTTTCAAATAACAAAAAACAACATTTATGTCTTGTATTACAGTTGTAGAAATTCAAAACATTTGCCCCACTCTAAAATTAAATCAAACAAGATTTGAAAAAAAAAAACATTTTCTAATCAGGTTATTCAAAAACATAACAAATGGGAAAGATGTGAAAGAAATAACTCTTCGAACAAGGCAATCAACATTCATCAAAAAGTTGAATAAAAAGTTGAATATAGAAGTAGCAAAGAACTGTGAAAATTGAGCCCTCCAACCATCTCTATAAGTACACATCAAACAATACTTCTACTTCTCCATGCGTAATTATTTTTTCATTTTTGTGCATTTTCACGTATACTAATTATCCCCCTTTATGAATAGATAGAAGGAACATTGACATGTGCAAGCATTTACTATGCCATTTGAACCTCTTTGTGTTGAATGCATTTTTCCAATACCACCCTCTACAATGATCCTCTACAATGATAGAAGAAAAAATAGTTAAATGGCTTAAATGCAAACAAAAATCCTTGGTTTTCTATTCACATTGTCTTAATTGCATAATTAGGTCTAACAACAACACTATTTTACAATGTTTCATTAGAAACAAATTGATTTTGAAACATTTAGTTTCCAACCTAGAAGAAATGTCTATTGAAGATTATGTTAAAAAAAAAACAAGAATCCATGTATATGATAATAGATTTGAAAATACACGGTAGATTTACAATCAATTAAGACAATGAAATAAAACATGTTCACAAAAACTGAAACACAACCAAAGTCATGTATTTTCCTAATTAATCTTCATGTTTCAGCTACAAAGCACATGTAAATTGAGCCCTCCAACAATCTCTATAAGCACACATCAAACAATACTTCTACTTCTCGATACGTAATTATTTTTTCATTTTCGCATATACTAACTACCCCCTTTATGAACAGATAGAAGGAACATTGACACTTGCAAGCATTTACTCTACCCCACTGAACCTCTTTGTGTTGAATGTATTTTTCCAATACCACCCTTTACAATGATAGAGGAAAAAATGGCTAACTGTCTGAAATGTAAACAAAAATCCTTGTTTTATTATTCACGTTGTCGTAATTGCATAATTAGGTCTCACAACAACACTATTTTACAGTGTTTCATTAGAAACAAATTTAGTTTGAAGCAATTAGTTCCCAACCTAACAGAAATATTTTTTTGAAGATTATGTTAAAAAAAAAAAGAATCCATGTATATGATACGAGATTTGAAAATACATGATAGATTTACAATCAATCAAGAAAATGAAATAAAACATGTTCACAACAATGGCAACACAACCAAAGTCATATATTCTTCTAATTAATCTTCATGTTTAAGTTACAAAGCACATGCATACGATTTAAATTATGTTATTCTTTTTTTGCTAAAGCAAGAGTCGGACCTTATATTTCATTAAACAAAAATTAAAATACATAGAATACAACAATCCTCGGTGAGTTGTAGACCAAGGATAAAAACCTACAAAAACTAATCACGGGCGAGAGGTACAAACCCCGAACCCTACAACCAAACCTCAAAACACTCAAAAGAAATACATTGCGGAAACCGGCAGACCAAAGAATTAGACTCGGACATGGAGCAGAACAAAAGTGCCATTCAAAAAGAAGTCAAATCCACTTAACACACCACCCGTGTAACTATGGAAGGTAAAGGAAAGGTGCTTTCCACAAAAGACCATTTGCTGCCTGCCAATATTACTAAACACTGACTCCGCCGCGAGAAAATCACACCCCATACACATCCAATGAACCCAAAAAATAGGCGTGACGACGCGCCAAAAAGGTATGACTAGTCGCATCCATCAGACCCACACAACTACATCCGCATTCTCAACCGTTGATCCTGGTGTTGGATCCAACGACTAGGGATCATATCACACTCACCAACCTGTCTAAAGAATAGTGTGTGATCGACATCGGTATTTGAAGCCATCCCTTGCCCACGTGTCACCCATTCTATGCGATCGCTGCCACAACACGAAAACCACATATCGCTTATGGGACATGCGATCACCGAACATCCGGCCCAAGCGTGGTTTTCAGAAATGAAGGTGGGAAGAGGGAAACTAACTGTAGCTAGCAAACTGTTTCCCATTTTTCGTCTATTCTGGACATTGTACCTGTCCTCAAAACTGAGCTTCTTTGAGAAGCGACCCCCTAAAATTTCCTCCGAGACCCTGAGAATTCCTTTCCTCTTATTCTGGTAGAGTATGAGATAAATCCCTAATTGTATTTCTATCAATTACATTTCAAAAGGATGATAAAAAGCTTGCCAAAAAAATTGATTTATGCCTGTTATCTGGGATCGATAACCAAATATTTCCTTGTCTTTTGTAGCTTACTCCTCGCAGAGAACCTTTAAGCGGTTTTGAGGAATTTCCCACCAATTGTATGCTATCCCACTTTCAGCATTGTTCACCCCTTGGTTGGCAAGAAGGTCTGCTAGTTTATTGGCCGACCATCGAACATGGCTCAAACTCACCGTTCGCAGCTTTTGGAGGTGAACCTGGATTCTTTGGTAAACTAGGAGTAGTTTCCAGTGATTAGAAACTTTCTCCGGCCGAGTACCACAATTAATTCTTTTCACAAAATTAATGCTAATCTTTGAGTCCGCTTCAACAATGAGATTAGAGCAACGGTGATGGATCAGAAACTCCAGGCATTATTCCATGGCCATTAATTCTGCCATATTACTAGTGACTCTGCCAAGATGATAATGGAAGATAAATATGATTTTGCCCTCTTCATCTCTTAAAACTCCTCCAAAACTAGTTATTTCCGGGTTGTGTTAGGGTCCCACCCTAACCCCCTTATTTATGTAATGGGATCACGTCATAGTCAAGAGTCAATAAAGCCCATATTAATAATTGTAAGTGGTTAATCCGCAATTAATGACGGAACTACAGTTAGTTGCAAATGGGTCGTAGTATTAGATAGATGGTATTAATAAAACCCACGGTATTGGCCCGTGGTATTTCATGTATCAGTCATATATAAAGGATAGATACTCCCTGCGAGGAGCATTGTGTCTTATTTTGTAATCGAGCTCTGCTCTATTGGAGGTTGCCCCCTCGAAGAGGCAAGTGAACATTACTCTCTGAATAATAAAATCATTGCTATTCTGTGTTCTGGGTATCTTTTCTTCACATATTCTGTATTTGGTTATCATTTTGCAGGTTAAGAGCATAACAAGTGATATCAGATCACTTTCCAGGGCCGGTGGGATCCCTATTTCTTAGCAAATTTTTTTTTTGGCTAGAGACGTGTTCTGGCGTCTTTAAACCATGGGATCTGTCATTGAGCGCATAAACCTGTGGATTTGGGGAGGCATGCACACAGGAAATACAAGAGGTGGTCACGTCTGTTGGACTCCCTTGTAACCCCTGTGGGTACCCCTTCGAGTAGTAGCGCATTACACAGAACCGCACACAGACTGTCTTCCACGTACCCTCTGGGTATATCGGAAGCCACGTAGGCTCCCTCGAAACCTCGGCATAGATAAACCGTTGGCCGTCTTGCGGCTACAGTACACTGAGAACAACACTCAGAGAGATTACTCGCCCGTATGATAGGGTAGTTGGGTTGTACAGCTAAGGGTGCGGTCGATCCTCCTTAGTTAGAGCCCTGAAACATTGGGCCGAGTACTACTGCCAGACCCTTATGTATATTGTGATTTGTAGCACCTAACACTCCTCAAGACCATAGTTCCCTTTTCTATCGGGGGATCACACATCATCTCTTCCAGATCCGCTTGTGCAAAGGGGTGCAGCAGCAGCAGACATCAGTCCCACAGTCTCGAGTTCGCAGATCAGCCATTCCAATCTATTAGATCCATCAGATCTGCAGAAGCAGTCTGTTTCGCCACCCAGAGCTATCAGATCCGCCATTCAGATCTCTTAGATCCACCAGATCGGAGTCGTTGTGAAGGGTTCCTATACCGGGGTATAATTTTCGCAGGACGTTTGGCTGCATTGACATTTTGAGGACTTGGCCACTGCAGTATTGATAAGGAAGGAGTAAAACTTCGTTAGGAGTTTTCAAAAAAAAAAAAGCCTGAGATCTTTCGGGGCGCTAATTGGTGATTTAGCCCATCAGAATCAGGACGACAAGCTGAGCATGATGGTACCATTCACTTCTTAGTGAAAAAAAATTTCGGCGGTCAAAATTTTCAAAAAAATCAGGTTGGTGTATGGTAGAAACTAGAGCTCAAGCGATGGCCGATGAAAGGATGGACAAACTTGAAGAATCAGTGCAAACCCTCCACATTCAGCTTAGCGGACTATGTAGCATGGTCGAGAAAATAATCCCAAAGGGCAAGAAGCAAGCCCACGAGGAGGCATATAATGGCAATGGACACAATGAGGGTGAGTCTAGACACTCTCCTCACATCTGGCACACCCACCAACAACCCAGTCAGTGACCTCCCAAGTTGGATATGCATAAATTTGACGGTTCTCACCCATCGGCATGGATAGCACAAATGGAGCAGTATTTCAAACTGAATCTCATCTTAGATGATGAGACTCAGCTTATGTTGGGGAGCATGTACTTGGACAATGAAAGGTGGCAATCGTGGGAATGGCATCAACGTTGCATTGGACCTTTTAGGACTTGGACCAAATTCACCAAAGCTCTTCAAGACCGCTTTGACCATGAATCATCTTTTTTGGGTCGTCTTACTAAGCTCCGACAGACGGGTACAGTGGATGAATATATTACAGCTCTTGAAGCCTTAGCCTTCCGCACTTGGGGTCTCTTAGATGTGTTCTACATGGAATGTTTTATCAGCAGTCTTAAAGAAGCTATC
Source organism: Pinus tabuliformis (assembly GCA_031772625.1). Lineage (NCBI taxonomy): Eukaryota > Viridiplantae > Streptophyta > Pinopsida > Pinales > Pinaceae > Pinus > Pinus tabuliformis. Next base: position 817,669,559 of record CM062804.1, on the reverse strand, counting down.
AAAGCCCAAGTCCTACTGCACCACCCTCCCACATGGACGGAGGCTTGCAAGGTAGCTCATAACGTGGAACATGCATTAGCAGCCCAATACAATTGCCCAAATTTCTCCGCTAAAGGTCGCCCCCCACAGGCTCACAACACGACTCAAACACTTAAGATCCAAAAGCTGTCACCTGCGGAAATGGCCGAAAGAAGAAAGAAAGGCCTATGTTACTACTATGATGAAAAATACTCCCCAGATCATAAATGCAAGCAGCCCAAATTTTTTCAAATTGATGCCACTGACTACAACTCAACAGAGGAAGATCCACCACTGGAGGAACATGAGCCCCTAGAAGAAGACAACCAAAAGGACAATGTCTCTGACGAACCAGTTATTCCGTTGCATGCTTTGGCAGGAATTTCTTCCCCTCAAACTCTCAAATCAGAGGTTTTATTAAACATCGCCCAGTAGTAGTCTTGATTGATAGTGGAAGTACACATAATTTCATCCATCAAAAAGTCGCAGAAGCAGTGCATTGTTTTGTACAAGCAGTTTCTAACTTCCAAGTTCAAATTGCGGATGGAGGCACAATGAAATCTGAAGGCCGCTGTGAAAATGTCAAACTTCAAATGGGGGATTATCAGTTGAAAACCCACATGTTTGCCATACACATGGGGGTTGCGACATTGTCCTCGGCGCTGAATGGCTCCGCACTCTTGGGCCAATCACAATGGATTTCCAGGAGTTATATATGAGTTTTAAGCAGAACAACTACACATATACCCTCCATGGACTCCAGGCGGGAGCCCCCTCTATGATCAACTCGCATAGGATGGAAAAATTGTTAAAAAAGGGAAATCATGGAGTTGTAGCTCAATTTAATGCCATCTAGGCAGTCGAAACCAAGCCTCTGCAAATTCATCCTGAGATGCAATAGATTTTAAATAACCATCTACTGGTCTTTGACGAGCCTCATCAGCTTCCACCCTCGCGAGGGGAACATGATCATAGCATCACCTTGGTTCCAGGGGCCCAACCCCCAAATGTGCGCCCATACAGATATCCGTTCACCCAAAAGAATGAAATAGAAAAAATCATCAAGGAACTTTTGGAAGCAGTTGTCATTCGTCCCAGCATTAGTCCTTATTCATCCCCAGTGGTAATGGTTCTCAAGAAAGATGGGGAGTGGCGGATGTGTCCCGACTTCAGGGCCCTCAATAAGTTGACAGTCAAAGATAAATTTCCCATCCCAGTGGTTGATAATTTGCTGGATGAACTCGGGCTACCACCAAATTCGCATGAAGGAAGTCTCCATTCCCAAGACTGCTTTCAGAACTCATGAAGGCCATTATGAATTCCTGGCCATGCCATTTGGTCTTTGTAATGCCCCCTCTACTTTTCAGAGCCTTATGAACCACATTCTCAAACCATATCTCAGGAAATTTGTCCTTGTCTTCTTCGATGACATCCTCATCTATAGTTGCACTTGGGCCACACATCTTCAGCATGTAAATCTACTCTTGCAACTGCTCTGCAAGCATAAATTATTTGTCAAGATGTCCAAGTGTTCATTTGGCATGGCAGAAGTAGAGTATTTGGGCCACATTGTGGGGTGTGAAGGTGTCAAGGTGGACCCCAAAAAGATCCAGGCAATGCAGGAATGGCCACAACCTAAGAACTTGAAGAGCATGAGAGGATTTTTGGGTCTCACAGGCTATTATCATAAATTTGTCCGCAAATATGGTCGCATAGCGAAGCCCCTCACTCAACTCCTAAAGAAAAATTCATTCTTCTGGAATGAGGAAGCACAACAGGCCTTTATAGCTCTAAAAAATGCCATGTGTTCCACTCCAGTCTTAGCACTACCTGACTTCACCAAATCTTTTGTCATTGAATGTGATTCTTTGGGTACAAGTATTGGGGTGGTCTTAATGCAGGAAAGGCGACCGTTGGCCTTCACAAGCCAACAACTAAGTGGGAGGAATCTGGGCCAATCTACCTACGAGAAGGAAATGATGGCCATCTTACATGCAGTCGAGACCTGGCGACCTTACTTATTGGGGTGACGTTTCCAAATCCGCACAGATCATCACAGTCTTAAATATTTTTTCGAGCAACGCCTATCCTCCCCACAACAAAATAAATGGCTCGCCAAAATGCTGGGATATGGTTATGATATCATTTACAAGAAAGGGAAAGACAATAGTGTAGCAGATGCATTATCTCGCCAATTTGAGGAGGAAAGTACTCTGCTAGCAATTTCCCTCCCCATTCCAGAATGGATTGAAGAGGCTCGCAGGGAATGGTTTTCACACCCCGAGCTCTCCCAACTCATTTCTCAATTGCAGGTAGATCCAAATTCCACCAAGGGCTACTCGTGGCAGGATGATATTCTTCGCTACAAGGACAGAGTCGTAATATCACCAACATCCACCCTCAAAAGTCGCATTTTGGCAGAATTGCACTCATCTCCCATTGCAGGACATTCGGGCTTTCAGAAGACGTATGCTCGCACCAGAAGATCATTTTTTTGGACAGGCATGAAAAAGGACATCCTTACTTTCGTAGCAGAATGCGATGTCTGTCAACGCCACAAAGGGGAAACCATCAACACACCAGGCACATTACAACCATTGCCCATTCCGGCATCAATTTGGATGGAGGTTTCTATGGATTTCATTACAGGTCTTCCAAAGTCAGGGAACAAGTCAGTCATCATGGTGTTTGTGGACCGACTGTCGAAGTATGCTCATTTCTGCGCCCTACCCCACCTGTTTACACCAACTTTGGTCGCTCAATCTTTCATGGATCAGGTCTTCAAATTTCATGGCATGCCCACTTCTATTGTGTCCGACCGTGACCCGATCTTCACCAGTAATTTTTGGCAAGAACTCTTCAGAATACAAGGCACTCAACTAAAACTCAGTACTTCCTATCATCCAGAAACAGATGGTCAAACCGAAGCCGTCAACAAATGTCTAGAAACCTACCTTAGGTGTTTCACTTCAGAAAAGCAACACCTTTGGGTACAGTGGTTACCTCTGGCTGAATGTGGTATAACACCAACTATCATGCCACCACCAAAATGACTCCCTATGAAGCAGTATATGGTCAACTCCCGCCTTCACCTACTTTGTATCTCAAGGGGTGCTAAAAAGTACAAGCAGTGGATCAACTCCTACAACACCGCGCAACCATGCTCGCCCATCTTCGAGAGAATATTCATCAAGCTCAGAACCGCATGAAGCAACAGGTAGACCAGCATCACTTAGAGTGCCAATTTCAAGAAGGGGATCAGGTCTTTTTACGACTACAACCATATAAGCAAACATCACTCAAAGACAAGGGGTGTCAGAAACTATCTCCCAAATTCTATGGACCATATCAAGTACTTCAGCGCATCAGAGAAGTGGCTTACAAGTTGGCCTTGCCACCTACTGCAAAAATCCATCCAGTTTTCCATGTCTCATGCCTCAAGAAAGTGATTGGGAACAATTGCAGAATTCAGACCAGTCTACCTGAATTGGACGAAGAAGGGTCCATCTGGCTTCAACCCGAACAGTTCCTAGACACACAAGACAAGCAATTGCGCAGCTGCATGATTCAGGAAGTCCTCGTCAAATGGAAAGACACCTCTCTGGAAGATGCAACTTGGTAACCAGCCACTATTCTTCAGCAGTTTCGGCAGCTTCAGCCTTGAGGACAAGGCTAAGTTTAAGGGGGAGGGCATGTTAGGGTCCCACCCTAACCCCCTTATTTATGTAATGGGATCACATCATAGTCAAGAGTCAATAAATCCCATATTAATAATTGTAAGTGGTTAATCCGCAATTAATGACGGAACTACAGTTAGTTGCAAATGGGCCGTAGTATTAGATAGATGGTATTAATAAAACCCACGGTATTGGCCCGTGGTATTGCATGTATGAGTCATATATAAAGGATAGAGACTCCCCGCGAGGAGCATCGTGTCTTATTTTGTAATCGAGCTCTGCTTTATTGGAGGTTTCCCCCTCGAAGAGGCAAGTGAACATTACTCTTTGAATAATAAAATCATTGCTATTCTATGTTCTGAGTATCTTTTCTTCGCATATTCTGTATTTGGTTATCATTTTGCAGGTTAAGAGCATAACAGGTTGCCTTTTGAAGCCCCATCAATGTTGTATTTCAGATAACCTTTCGGCGGAGGTTGTCAGAACTCCATCACTATATCTGTTGTCGTGTCCTTTCTGCTTAGACCTTGAGGAATAATACATTTCATTCCCAATTGTCTGAGAATTTTTATCTCAGACACCGACAGAGACTTTTTGGGGCTATTTTGAACCGTGGTACTAACATTCTCCCGAAGCTATTTCAGGATAAGATTAAAAAGACCTTGTGGAGTGGAATTTTCACTTTTGAAAATCCTTTTATTCCTTTCCTTCCAAATATTCCAAATTATGAAGCTTGGTGTAAAAGTCGAGGCCAGACTAATGAACTCATTCTCTGAAAAATTAACTCTCCAATTGTTCAAGGTATTAGTGATACTACTACTCTCCCTGTCTGACAGCTGGAAAATGGAAGAGAAGGAATCCCATAACTAGGTAGTATAAGAGTAACTGTTGAGAATGTGATCCATATTTTCCTCCTCCTCTTCACAAAACTGACATCTGGAGGGCCCCATGATTCCCCTTTTCCATATGTTGCCCCAAGTTAAAAAAAAAAAAATTATGATGAACTAACCACATAAAAATCTTGATTTTCATCCAGCCTTGGTGCTTCCAGAGGCACTGTCAAGTCTTGTTTGGAGCCCTGTAGTCTATCCCAAGAAGAATGCTTTTGGCTTCCTGAAGATCAAAGTTACCTTTATTGTTATTATCCCATCTCAATTGATCTTGCCCCTCTGTAGCTAAAATCATTCTTTGTTTAAATAAGCTTCCAAGAGCTCCTACCTTAATTTTCATGGGGCTATCATCTCCTTAGTCAAGCTTACTCCAGCTTCTCCATTTTCCTCAAGTCTGAACCTGATCCCAGAAATCATTGAATTTATTTAACCCTTGATTGTCTGTTTCCTGCTTGAGACTTACAAAATCCACTGTTAACAGTATTGGTTCTTGCTGGCACTTATCTTCCAAAAAAACTGCAAGATCTCCAGCCCTAATTTCCCAGAATCTGTTATTTTGAACAAGGCTTCTGTTGTCCCAGGCTCTATTCTAGATGTAAGACCCTTTCACATTGCCAAACATTCTTATTAGATGCTTAGTGTGCCAAGAGTTGGCATATTTTTCTTTCCAGATTCTTGCCCACTGAGCTTGTGGCTCTTGAACCCAGCGCCACCAAAGCTTGGCTCCTAGAGTTTTATTGAGAATCTCCTAATCATCCAAGCCTAGCCCTCCTTGTCCCTTGGGTTTACAGATTTTGTCCCAAGAGACCAGGGCCCATTTTTCCTTAGTTTCTTCTTTACCACAGAGGAAATCTCTTTGAATGTTTTTGAATTTCTCTAAAATGAATTTAGGAGCTGGGAGGGCCGATAACATGAAAAAATGGATTGATTGAAGAACCGCCTTTGTTAAAACCAACCTGCTCGCCAGATTTAAGACCCAAAAAGTCCAATTTTTGACTTTGTCTTGCAATTTATTAATCGTCTATTCCCAGATACTTTTGTGCATTGGTCTTTCTATGAGAGGAATTCCCAGATACTTTGTGGCGAGGGAATCCCTTTGGAAGCCCAAAATTCTCGAAATGTTTTTCTGAATAGCAATATTAATATTTAAGAAAAAGATTTGACCTGGAAAGATTGACTTCCATACATGTGGCCAAAGTAAATTCCTTCAGGATTAGATTATAGGTTGAAGCTTCTTTGACTGTGGGGAGCCCTTGCAACATGGTGTCATCAACAAATTGTTGGTGAGTCAGAGCTTGACCATTTTTCGATAATTGTAGTGTTTTGATTTTGCCCGTTTCTATGGCATGCTTAATAGATCTGCCCAGCCCCTCCATCATGAGAATGAAAAGAAAGGGAGAGAGCGGGTCTCCCTGCTTGAGGCCTCTAGAAGGAATGAAAATCTCTAAGGGGGAGCCATTCACCAAAATAGAAAAACTAGAAGAGGTCACCAGAGCCATGACCCAACGGATCTAGTTGTGGTCGAACCTAAAAGCCATTAGAACCTTTCTGATGTAGCTCCAATTGACCTTGTCATAGGCTTTTGTTATATTTAATTGCATTATCATCCCCGCCTGTTTTTTGCTGTTAAGCGTATGGACCACCTCATGGGCTTGAATGATATTATTTAAGATTTGTCTACCCTCCACCTACCCCGATTGTTCCTCTAAAACTAAAGAAGGAAGGAGAGGTTTGAGTCTGTTTGCCACTACCTTAGAGATAATCTTGTAAACCACATTGCATAAAGCAATGGGTCTATATTTGTCTGCAGTTTGAGCCGATTCCTGTTTCGAGATCGGGGAGATGAAGGAAGTATTGAGGGCTTTCAGGATCGTTTTAGTGGATCTAGAATCCTCCACCATATCCAGAATGTCTTGTTTAACAATGTGCCAACAAGATTTAAATAAATCCACATTGAAACCGTTCGGACCTGGTGCTTTGCAATTCTTCACATCTTTAAGAACCTCACTAACTTCTTCACTGGTAACAGGCCTATTGATATTAAAATTATCCTCTCTAGAAACTAACTTAGGAATATGCCTTGTGATTTCTTTGATGGAATGTTCTCTATATGGATTGTTTTTTTGGGTGATATCTCAGAAATACTGGACAGACACAGTTTCAATACTCTTATGGGTATTCTATAGCTATCCGTTCTCATCCTTTATCGTTGAGATTCTATTGTGTGCTATGTTGGCCATCGTGGATCTGTGAAAGAATCTTGTATTCCGCTCTCCTTCCTTGAGCCATAGCACTCTAGACTTCTGCCTCCAGAATGTTTCCTCTTGTTTGCATAAATTATCCCATTCTTGGTGATGTTTATCAACCTCATCACTTTTGATTTTGTCAAAGCCATATTTGATTAGGGCCTAGTTGAGTTCTTGTAATTTGATTTCCAATGATCTTTCATTCTCAAAAATATTTCCAAAATCCTTTTTGTTCCACTCTTTTAGTCTTGACTTGAAATGTTTAAGTCTTTTATGAAGGAGGTACATTTTTTAGCCCTAGAATTACAAATCCTCTGACCACCACTTTTCAATATTGCTGATGAAATCCGGGTGAGAGAGACAAATGTTCTCGAATCTGAAGGGCCTGTTCCTGGGAGAGATTAAACACTTGATTTCCATTTGAATCAGCCAGTGGTCGAAACCATCGAAGGGAAGGACCGTTGCTGTCATTTCTTTGTCTATAAGCAATAGCTCCTCTGAAATCATGAACCTGTCCAACTTAGAGACTACCTGTGCCTTACCTCCTCTTTTGTCGTTCCGAGTAAAAAATCCATTATTTAGGGCTACATCCATTAGTTTCATCTCCTCTGTGAAAGTCTGAAATGTTAAGGAGTCTTTGTTGAGTGCTCTGATACCTCCCTTTTTTTCCGAGAGCGATTTTATCATATTAAAGTCCCCTCCCATGATCCAAGGAATCCTGGCCTGTCTATGCCTAAGATCAATAAGGGAGTCTAATAATTTAAGTTTATCATCTATTCTTTGAGGACCATACACATTTGTGACCAGGAAGGTTTTTAGCTCCCCCACTGGTTGAAGGACCACTGATAAATAGTTTCTAGATGCTTTTGCATCTGTTATATTGATTTTCTTTGGATTCCACAGAGTTAGAATGCCCCTAGCTGTGTTTTCAGCTTTAACCTCTAGGAAATCAAATCTATTAAGCCATTTGTTGTGGATTTGTTTTATTTTCTAGATGGAAAATTTAGTTTCTTGGATGAAGATAACATCTGGAATTTCTAGTTTCATTCTATGACTGAGCATTCTTTGTTTTCTTTTACTACCTAGACCTCTAATATTCCATGATGTAAGCTTCATATTTAAATATTGCTAAATGAATAACTAGTTAGATCTTTCATCTTACCTGAGTCTATCATTAATTTTCCACAGTCCATCAAGAGGTCCTTCTTCTTTTTCCTACCTCTCTTTCTTTCTGCACTTCTTGTTGCTAACCCTGGAGTAGTTTTCATTACCTTAACTCCTTTGTGTTCCTACTTTTCAATGGTTTTTTCATTCACTAAATCTTTATCCTGAGTTTTCCATAAGAATAGCTGCTGAATTTTGTTGCAGTCTTCTTGGGGTAGTGAAACTATCCCTCCCATGGACCCCTGCCTCAAGAACCCTTCCAGATCTAGATGCTCCTTATCTAGAATTTCCTGAAGCTCATGATCTTCCAGATCTGTTTCATTTTGGGTCGTTTCCTTATCCATCTCTGGTTCCGTTTCACTCAGTATGTTTTCTTTCTTATTATCCATCTCTTGTGATGGGTTGCAGTCTTCTTTCATTTCCGTTCCCATTCTCTTAGGGCCACCCTCCATAAATTGATCTTCATTTTCCATTTTTGCATTTTCCTCCAGTACATGATACCTATTTTCGCTAACCATTTTCCCCTCATTAAGTGGTTGCCTTGATCCTTTTTTGCCACCTTTTTCTCTGCTTATAACTTTTTGGAAGCTGTCTAGATCCTTCATTTCCTTAGTTTTGCCTTTGTTTTCTGCTTGACTAAGAGGGCACTCTCTGAACAAGTGTCCATATTCATGGCATTTACGACATCTGAAAGGAATGTGCTCTTAGTCTACTGTTTGAACCCATTCCTCATCAAAAACTTCCAGGATGACTTCATCCAAAAGAGCTCCTGATAGATCCATTTCCACACAGATCCTTGCATAGGAAGTGTATTTACCTCTTCTTGTATGTGGCTTCCGAAGCTTTGACAAAATGTCCTAGTTTGTTACCCATGGTAGCAAGTGATTCAGTTTGCCAATAATCAAGAGGAAGAGAATAAAGTCTTACCCAGATCGGCACTGAAGTGAAAGTCTCCTACTCTGGCACAAAGTTCATCTTCCAAGGCTACATATAGAGGCCAACTACTACATAAAAGTAGGGTCCTCCTTCAAATATTCTCTCTTTTTCTTCGACGTTTGTGAACACCACCATGAAAAATCCCTTGGACCCTAGATGCAGATCTCTACTGCCTTTGGGTTTCCAATGATACTTGATCCACAACTTTAAAGCCTTTTCTATGGGCCATAATCCCATAAACTTGTAGATTATAGCATAGGTCCCCATATGTTCTCTGTGTGCCTGAAGAGCAGGATCGTTTAACACCACTCTTGGAGTGACCTCCATTTTGGGTTTGCACGGTCCCTTTTGTTTATTGTTCTTAGTGCCTTGACTTTTGACTTCTTCTTCTTTGCCTTTAGTGCTGACATTTTCCTTGGTTCTGCCCCCCTCTGTTTCCTTTTCATTATTACTTTGTTCCTCTTCCTCCAAATCTCTGAATTTGCCCAGAGAGGACTTACCTTTATTAGCGACAACAGTTTTGTAGGAGGGAGGGGAGCTCCCTCCCCTGCATTTCTCCATTAGTAGCAGGCCCTAAATCTCTTCAAACTCTGGCGGTGCATTTTTCCCTGCCTGCAACTCCCATTTTCGAAACCAATCTATTCTCCAAAGATGCGATCAATCCATGCATTTCAAATAGAAGAGGTTGAATGATCGATTTAAATTATGTTATTCAAAATAGAGAATTTGTACTAATTCTTTCTCTCTTTCCAACTGCAGCATTTTTGCATATATTCGAAGAAGACATTGTGATGAATAGATCAATCCAATGCTCTTCTGAATTTTTGTATTAATTTGTACTGATTTTCATCTCCTTTTTCATCTCCTCTTTTGACCTCCAGCACATCTGCACAATTTTCCTATAAAAAAAATCACACAAATAAATTTTCCTACAAGAAAAAATCATACAATTAATTTATACTAATTTTCATCTCCTCTTTCAACATTTTCCTAAAAAAGAAATCACACCAATGAATTTTCCTACAGGGAAAAATCATACAATTGATTTATACTAAATTTCATCTCCTCTTTCAACCTCCAATATAAACGAATTTTCCTATAAGAAAGAAATGATATAAATGCGCATACGAAAGCAATTTTTTTTTGAAATTTTATATAAAAACACTAACACTCAACTGAAATGAAATCAAATATACTCTCATACATTACCATAACATTATGGAAGCAAAATTTTTTCTTGCCCACTTTGAAGGAAATATATGTGCTCTTTTACTTATGATATTTACACTTATCACATGTGCATGACTTGAAAAAGCTTTTGTCCTGTATTTTTTTACTCAAATAAAAACATCCTGAATTTTGTAATAACATTTCACATATGCTTTTAATCTCCTTTGATATAAAATTATCTATTTATTTAGCTATTTTGATTTTCATTATGCATTTGAAAAATATTTTAAAAATTAATTGGTATAAGACAATTTTCAACAATAAAATACAATTCAATATTTGTGTTCACCAATTCATGATGAAATTTTCCACTCAATTTTTTTATACAATCAATCATGGCAAACTCCAGCTGTTGTTTTTCATTGATCCAGCCCACATATATGTGGGCCCATGCATATTGCTTTCTTGTGCAAGTTTATGTTGTTTCTAGTATCCATGATAACTACCATGATAGCTTTGATCTATCTTTTAATTGAATTTTTTACAGATTTGATCTATCTTTTCATGGCATTTTTTATAGCTTTGATATATCTTTTAATGGAATTTTTTACATTGATATTTGAGAATGGTTTTCAAGAACAAACCGTGAAGATGAGTATAATATGAGACAAGTTTTCAAAAAAAAACAAGGGGGGTTGTGTGGCAGCTAGTCCCTGCCCTAAGTTGTTGTTGGTTCAAGCTGCAGGTGTTGAACTGTAGCATATACTAGATGCTGATACTATCCAACTGCAAGAAAACAAATCTAGACTCAAAAAGTTTATCTCAGAAGAAAGTAGTTGACAAAGGAAACCTTAAATCTGAAACTGAAAAAGGGTTGAAATCAATGGGAGTGTACAACATCTAGAGGAAAAGTTGTTTGAGTTGGAGGTTGAAATTGAACAACTTCAAAACCAAGTCTCGATCAAGCTTGAACAATCCAAAAGCTCAAAAAACTAGTGTTTTCTTTAGAATAGGATTCAAAATCTGGTGTTACTGGTAAATGCACTTAAGGAAGAGGTGAAGGATGGAAACTTCTCATTTCTCGGTAATCACTTCTATTAAGAAAGCTAGTTTTTTCCTTTATAACAATTCTCATGCTTGATAAAAGGATGCCCACACCGTGCAGGAACTTGAACAACTTAGAGACTATCGGCATAAGCTGAAGCCACAAAAACAAAACTCTTAAGTGGCAGCATCAGAGAAACAAACTTGTTTCAGTTGCAAGTAAAGGAGCATGTATCTCTAATCTTGAAGAGGAACTTTTACACTTAAAACAAGAAAATTCAGTCAAAGATTGGTGAGTTTGACGATCTCAGGAAGCTGCAAGAAGCACTTAGTAACTTGAAAGCAGATAACAAAATCTTGAAGGCAGAATCTAAAAATGTGGTCAAATTTGTAAAAAACGTTCTTTGTTCTGACTAGGAGATGCTGTAAATAAAGAATCCAACCCTTTCTTTTCGAGGTTGTACAAGCTACAGCAGACATATTATTACAGCTATTATGTTGCTTTGTATTATCTTAAATTACAGAAGATATGCCCTGCAACATAAAAAATATTGTCATGAGTCATAATCACTCTGCATTTGTATATATAACATAATTCTCTGATATAAGTCCTTCCTTCTATCTATAGAAATAGTATTTCTCTTTGAATAATAGAGAAGAAGTCACCTCTAATATGACTATCAAGATCGGTAATAAGAGAGGATGGTTACACATTACCAAAGTAACTCATCCAAAGACTAGCACACTTGATTTGCAAAGATATTACTCAACAACAGGCTGGAACAACAATGGCTTGAAAGCCACAAAGTGATGGAACATGTGAATCATTGCCCTGTGTCAGTGAGGACTTGTTCCTTAAATCGATGGCATGTCAAACATCTTTTGATATTGCATCATGAGAACTTCTAAATTGTTGTCCTTTCAGAAATCCATGCATAGAGGTTTCAGAGTTTCCATTACCCCCAATATTAGGAGCAAGTGTCCCCACTTGAACCTTTTTAGTAAAATTTACCCTAGAAAGAGGATATCCATTAGAGATGAGACCTATACAAGACAACTTCTAGTTAGACGAAAATTATGTTGCATTCCTTGCAGTGAAATTTGATCCATTGGAGAATGGTTCTCATGCATACATTGTTCCAATGTGGCACCTGGTCGAGTGGCCAGATCTAATGAATCTGATCCTAGAGCCCTTGAGCTCAATGACTATGTTGACAGAAGAGAGAGAGTACAACCAGAGTGAGGGACTCCTAAAATATCCTGTGTAGTCGTTGCTACTTCTAAACTAGTATTCATTCCTGCTCCTGGTGGAAATGAAAAAGTTAAGGTCTCAGTAAGACGGTTTGCTGGGTTCTGTGTATAATGTTGAATACCTTGACTGAGAACGTTGGCAAGGGAAGCCTTAGAGCTCTGCAAGAGCTGGAGTTCCCTGACAACACTTTGATGGGATAGAGCATTTGCAAAAGATGGGTGATTAACACCTGGTGTTTGTGGATGGCCATCAAACATCAATGGAACCTCTGGTTTAACAGTCTTCGGCAAAGTCCCTTTCCCCTCGCTGTGATCATCCAAAACTGAACTTGAAAGAATCCTTGGGTGCATAAAGGATGATGCATCTAGAGAAAGGCCAATATGCCTGCTATCTATTCATAAAAGTGAATATGAGCCTCTATAACTCAAAACAAATCGCACTACACTACTTCGATACTTTCATGATTCATCGCTCTTTTTATGCTTAAAGCAATAGTGTTATTGTGTTGATAATTAAACAGGCAACTGATATTCAAGCTTTCTGCATTATAAGAATTCCCAGAATTGATAATGGATGTTCTTTCTAAATAGTGATTAATTTAATTTCTTGGGTCCCATTGATATCAATGGAAACACAAGGTTCCTGGTTTAAAATTCCTGGTTTAAAGAAGGTTGTTAAGATCTCAAATCCACTGAGCTCATTACTGCACGTGAGCCCATAATCAAATGGAAATGATCTATGTATTTGTATGTGGTGTATGTGGTGTAAGCAACTCATTTTGACACTCGAGGATCATTAACCTCACTCTAAATTTCTCAAATCAATTTCATATCTCATTCCTCGGAAATTATCAAAATAGTAATGTCAAAATCACAGAGAAGCTGAACAACTTGTTTAACAAACTGTATTTTAAAAGAGGATGCCCCAATCTAACACAACCCTGTAGATTATTTAATGCTATAAGTATGGTTTATGTGTGTTAATAAATTAAGATGTGGAAACAAAAAGGGCATCAACAAAAAGAGAAGTTATAGAAGCTGTGAAAAATATTTCAAGAACAAGGAAACAGAAAATTGCAAAGAATGTTCCTAAACTGCGTCAAATGCTTCATTCTTGATAGCTCAATGTTAGAAATTAGGATGAAGCTATGATGATGTACAGGAAATGATGAAACAAGCAGCATGCCATACAAGATGTATTCGATGCTACCTGAATTAGATGTATGAGTTCAACGTAAGCTAATTTGGAAATGAGAGTGGGAGATTGCCCTGCTGCCTTCCGAGACTGACATATATCAGAACAGTGGCTTTAGGTCATTTTAGTAAGAGAGCGCACTAAATGGACCATTGTAACAAATTAAGGTACAAAACAAGTCAAACCTCAACCTTTTATCCTAGCTGAGCTATATCATATGAAAGGCATCTAAGTTCTAACCTTCATTCTTCAACTGCCTTTTAGGTAAGAGCAACCCATTTGTAGATAGTTTAAGTTACTTCGGAAATTTTACTTCAAGGAACCCATCTTAAACATGGAACAATTAATTAACCCCTTGTAACATACAGTAGCAAACCATGACTGCTATAAACAAGTCACTTTCAGATATGCACCATTTAAAAAAAACACAATTTTTTTGGAGAAGTAATTTACCTACCGCACAAATAAGACAATCTTATATTCTGGTGTACAAAATACGCGGCAACTACCACGGGAAAATGTACTGTGATAAATTAGTACTAGACATTTAGCGTGGAGATCCCTGAAAAGGTAAATCGTGAAAACTAGGCCAGCCACAGTAAAGAGACCCATAGGGAACGTGGCAAATGAGAATTTTATTTCTATAATCTAGAATAGGATCAGGCAACCAAAGACATGGCGGAAGGAATAGACTCCAATCATATGCCCTTCTTTAACATAAAAAGTAGTAATAGTTTACCTATTTTGCCCGAGACAAGAAAAGCACTCATATCAAAGAACGACGCAGTCAAAACCCTGTGCCTCACTAACCTTGAGAAGCTGAAGCCTACCAAGGCTTCCATAGTTTGCAAACAAACAGAAACATGCAAATCCCTTTTAATTTACTAAACATAACGTCCTGCCGAAGCTATGTATTCACAATATGAAAAACCTAATGGATGATCGCAAGGCATATAAAACGCTAGATTAAACGATGAAACTTAGGGATATTGCGTTTAAACTAGTAAATTTTATACGAAATTGTATCTTAAGGAAAAGCACAGTAATATGTCCGTTTGCACGCTTCTGCCGAAAGCAAAATTAAAGAAAACAGAGGTCCAGATTCCCCTGCGGCATCGACATGCACAGCTACAAAATTTCTTCAGCGTCAAATTTCCATTATATTCATTCGCAAGGCCTTATTTTTGCTCGATTTGCAATCTTCTCAATTGAATATTATAAAGAATATTATCCGGAAGACACTCTGCGTTAATTTATCCAATAAACAACTTTAAATAAAGAATGAATGCATCGAAACTTACAATTTTCCCGCCATGGACTTGCTGAGAAAGAACCTCAAGAATCTGAAATCCGAAAGCAACAAGCCTTCAAATTAAATGGCGAGAATGAGCCAAACCGAGTCCGCTAAATTCTGGAAGAGGCTTCTGACAGTTCCTTCTATACTCAATCCTCGAAGATGATGCCAATTTAGAGGCAACGAAGGGTATAGAACATTGGAAATACAAAAACGTGGCCTTTATAGTATAACAAGCATCGATAAATCATGGCATAAAACTCTTCCAATGTCTGGCGAAAAGAGCTAGAAGGTCAGGAAGGAGTTGAAGGTCGGGAAGAATTTGAAGGTTGTTTCGTGCCTTCCTTGTTATTAGATCGGTAAGGAAAGATCTATCTCTCCTGCCTTTGATGGAAGGGGTGAAGTTCTCCTCGCCTTAATTGATATAATTCCATGGTTGGTTTCTTGCTATGTTGCTTCCCCTACCAGTGCTGTGCCCCCTCTCCTGCTACTGATTCGGATGCAGCTATTTCGACAAACAAATAAAGACCCCTTCTGCTTCACCGGGCACGCATAAGCAGAATCATGGTATTTCCTGTAATTGAAAAAAAGAATCATTATTTTAAAGATCTTGGCTAAACCAATTAGACCGTCAGAAAATAAAGGAAGCAAATAAATAATAGCAAGATTTTCTTGAAGGAACATGCCTAGTTTGGACCACGGGCATATCATAAGGAAAAGCTAATTCTAGTTTTCAAATCGAAATGACTCCCCAAAAAAAGAGATTATAAAGTCACTTCAAAATTTAAAAATATTAATTTCAGAAACTCTAAAAAACATTTATTGTTGCCAAGAATCGAATCCAGCTAATCGTCTGACTGAAAGGAATACTTACCACGATATCAGGAGAATGGGATATATAGATGTTTTCACACCTTGAGATTTGAGTACCTAGCATGCCTTGGTTTGGCAATGGCTGTTGGGGATTTTTCTATCAAAATCCCAAAAACACAATATAAAATCACAGAACAGAGAACAATGCTCTGTTTTTCACACACAGGATCTTTAACACAGCGGAAGTTTAAAAGATTGTTTCTGAGAACAGAGTATAACATGCATAAGCAATGATCTGTATATTCATTTAAAATAAAATAAACCTGATACAAAATTCATCCTCTTTCTCTCAGAGGGATAATCCACAAGAAAACACACACACCCTACATTACGGTCTACGCTGCTGCGTAAAACATTCACTTGTGCTGCTGGACTACACATGTGTCACACACTATCACGACAAACTACTACAATGCACACACCTAACTTACATACACAATCTGAATAGTTTTAATGAACAAAAATGGAGTCCCATACTGGGAACTGCTCGAGGCTGTCCTTCTCGTCCTCGGTTGAATTTGAGCATTAACTGTGGTCGCTGGAAATTCAATTTGCAGGAGCTTGAACGCAACCTGCTTCCTTCTCAGCCATGCTGTAAATTGAAAGCTTCTGCCTGCTATGCTGTACTGTTCCATGCTCACTTTAAGTGCCTCCGCGCCAATTTGAAAACATACATAAACGCCATGGTTTCCCCGATTGCGATATGCCGCTCGCACTATGGGCCGATCCTTTGCTTTTCCCTATATTTTGAAAATACATAAAATACATTGAAAATGCCCTGAGCGCGGACTTGTAAGTTTATCAAAAACTATTTATAATGTTGTCGGGTCCGCTCCATCGCATCGCAACATTACTTCATGTTAAAAGCCCCGACCCTATGACATTGCCGATAGCGATGTGCCGATGCGATATCGGCGATCGCTCATCGCACAATAACAAAACCACTTTGTAAGTCCTCCGCTGCGACTTCGCCGATGCGATATCGGCGATCGCTCATCGGCGATATTTCATATCGCTGCCGCTGCCTGCCTCCGATGCTCCAACCCGCCGATATGCCGACTTGCCGATACGCCGATACGATCTAGACCGTTGATCAGTTAGATCTGACGGCTGAGGTTAAAGCGGATCTTTAAGCCTGCAAATTTATTTTTGAAGCGATTTTTCTCCCGATCCTTGGTGATACGCACGGTTTATTGTCCTCATGCTGCCGCATGGCTCAACTATATCGCAGTTGAAATTATATCTTCAACACTCCCCTTTAATTTCAACTGTTGGGCATTCAATCATACTCAAACACTTCCTCAAAAATTCGAAGCTTTTCTGATCCAAAGGTTTTGTTAAAATATCTGCTACCTGTTCCTGAGTCCTGCAATGTTGCAAATTAATTTCTCCATTGCTTACCAATTCTCTGATATAATGAAACCTTGTATCAATGTGTTTCGTTCGTTTGTGAAACACAGAATTCTTGGACAATGCAATAGCTGAGCTATTGTCACAGAAAATCAATGTTGTTGTTGCCTGCTCTTGGCATAAGCTCCTTAACATTCTCCTCATCCACACTGCTTGACATGCTGCTGCTGTAGCTGCCACGTATTCTGCTTCTGCTGTAGACAACGCCACAATTGGTTGTTTCTTGGAAGCCCATGAAATGGCTCCTGAACCCATGTGAAAAAGATAACCGGATGTGCTTTTCCGATCATCCACACTTCCAGCCCAATCGCTATCAGTGTACCCAACCAAATCTGAACTTTCTAAAAAAGTATACAAAATGCCAATTCATTTCGTACCCTTGACATACCTCAGAATTCTTTTTGTTGCCTGCCAATGTGCCTCTTTTGGCCTCTCCATGAATCTGGAAATTAAACTAACAGCATACATAATGTCAGGCCTAGTAGCTGTTAAATACATAAGGCTGCCAACAATACTCTTGTACAAACTAGGATCAAAATCCTTGCTGCTGTCCTCTTTGCTGAGTTTTAATCCCATTACCGTGGGAGTGATCGCTGCCTTGCATCCTTGCATGTTAAATCTGTTCAATACTTGATTTACATATATTTCTTGTGAGATAAAAATTCCTTTTTAATTTTGATCTACTTCTATGCCTAAGAAGTATCTCAAGAAACCCATGTCAGTCATTTCAAATTCCTCTTTCATGATTGATTTAAAATTCTTAATGAGTTGATCATCATTACCTGTGAAAATGACATCATCAACATATAAGACAACAATCAAAATTTTACAATCCTTTTCTTTGATGTAGACGGTGGGTTCTCCTTCACATTTGTCGAATTCATTATCCAATAGATAAGAATCTATCCTGCTGTACCATGCTCTTGGTGCTTGCTTCAGCCCATAAAGAGCCTTCTTCAATTTGCACACTTTGTGCTCTTCACCTTTCTTCTCATAGCCTAGAGGCTGTTCAATGTAAACATCTTCCTTTAATACTCCATTTAGGAATGCCGACTTCACGTCCATTTGGTAGACTTTCCATTTGTTTTGTGCTGCTATGGACAGCACTGCTCTCACGGTTTCCATTCTTGCAACCGGTGCGAAAGTCTCCTCATAATCTCTCCCATACTGCTGCTTGTATCCCTTGACAACAAGCCTTGCCTTGTGTCTTTCTATCTTGCCTTCAGCATTGCATTTGGTCTTATAGACCCATTTGACTCCAATAACTTCTTTACCTTTTGGTAGCTCAACCAAATCCCATGTTTTGTTTCTTTCTATGGCATTCATCTCCTCATCCATAGCTTCTATCCATTTCTTATCTTTAATAGCATCTTCGAAATGAATAGGATCATCAACATGACAATACAAGGCAAATAAGGAATTCATTCCTTCATTATAAATGTCACTTAAGTTCCTAAACTTCTTACCTCTCTCACTTGGTGTGCAAGTGCTTGAAGATGCACTTGAATTTCTTCCTTGTGGTGTGCTTGGAGAAGCACTCTCATTGATCCTCAAGGGTGTTCCTTGCTGTTCTTGTGTTGGCGCTGCTGTTTGGGGATGTATTTCAGCCACCTCCTCATCATCTTCATCATGAGACAAACAATTTTTAACATTCACTGTTTTCTCTATGCTTCCATCCCAAGCTTCCTCCTCAATAAATTGAACATCTCTGCTCACAAAGAATTTCTTGGTGGATGGGATATACAACCTATAAGCCTTGGATTCCTCACTGTATCCAATGAAGATACATTTCTCCCCTTTGCTGTCCAACTTCCTCCTTAGCTGATCCGGAATGTGTCCATAGGCCACACATCCAAAAACTCTCATGTGGGTGACTCCTTGCTTTCTCCCACTCCATGCTTCTTCAGGCACTTTGTTTATCACAGCCTTTGTAGGACACCTATTCAAGATATATACAACACAATTTACAGCTTCAGCCCAATAATCATTTGGCAAATGCTTTGCCTTCAACATGCTCCTCGCCATATTCATAATGGTCCTATTCTTCCTTTCAGCTACTCCATTTTGCTGCGGGGTATACCTTGTTGTAAACTGCTTGTGAATTCCACTTTCTCTACAAAACCGTAGGAATTCCTTGGAGATATACTCACCTCCTCTGTCTGTTCTCAAAACTTTAATGCGCAACCCACTTTGATTTTCCACGAGTGCTTTGAAATTTCGGAATTTTTCAAACACTTCACTTTTATTCTTCAAGAAATAAACCCAAGTTTTCCTTGTAAAGTCATCAATAAATGTTAGGAAATATTGGCTGCCTGGTAAAGATGAACTTTGCATCGGTCCACATAAGTCTGAGTGGACAATCTCTAAGGGTGTCTTTGCCCTTATGCTTTTACCTGATGGAAAACTTTCTCTATGTTGTTTTCCCAATATACAGCCTTCACAAAGGCTGTCCGATTTCTCTATCAACGTTATCCTCTTACCATTCCTTTTCTGCTCAATAGGTTAAGACCTCCAAATTTGAGATGTCCAAATCTCAAATGCCACAACCAGTTTTCATCCTTTGGCACACTTTGGAATGCCTCTTGGGTAACTGCTGCAATTTCTTCTTTATTTTTCAGATCTACTCTTAGTCTAAGAGGGAACATCATGTTCCTTGTCATCTTCACTTCAGCAATATATCTTTTGTTGGGTGCTATATCCATGATGGTGCATACATCATTCTCAAAGAAAACATTGTAACCCTTTTGAACAAGCTGTCCAATACTCAAGAGGTTACATCTCATTCCAGGGACATAGTAGACATCTGCTATGGTTTTCTTCTCACCTTGTTTTGTAAATATTTTAACTTCACCTTTACCCATAACAGAAATTTTTCTATCAGTCCCAAGTGTGACTTGTGACTTCACACTTTGATCTAAAGCAGAAAACAAAGCTATGTTTCCTGTCATATGGTTGCTGCAACCGGAGTCTAGAAACCATATATCTTCACTATTTGTTTCAGCCATATTACACGCTAACAGCACATTATCTTGGCTGACATTTTCTCTAGTAATATTTGCATTAGATCTATTATTCACATCATGCTGCTTCTTCCTACATTCACTGGCATAATGCCCATATTTTTTACAGTAATAACATTGGACATTGGATTTTTCATACCTTTGTCCTTGAGCATGATGTTGTCCTCCTTGTTGGCTGCTGCCTTGGCCTTGGTTCTGATTTGGATTGTTGCCTCTTCCTTGAGTATTCGTTGGACTGTTCCTTCCTCCTCTGTTTTGGCTTCTGCCTCTTCCTCTCTTGTTTCCTCTGCCTTGACCTCTTCCTCTTCCAAAGGACATCTGGGTCTTGAAGGCTTGCTCTAGAGATGAGTTTTCATTTCTACTCAACCTCTGCTCATGTGTGATCAGTGATGCATGAAGCTCATCAACTGAAAAGTTTGAGAGATCCTTTGTCTCTTCTATGGTGGTGACAATCACATGGAACCTTGAGGGTATGCACCTCAATAGTTTCTCCACAATCCTCCTTTCTTCAAGTATCTCACCATGAGATCTTATTTGTGTGACCAGGCCAATTACTTGAGTGAAGAATGAGTCAATATTCTCTGACTCCTTCATGCACAGGTTCTCAAAATCTTTCCTCAGCAACTGTAGTTTTGCTGTCTTCACTCTCTCCATGCCTTGATAGGTTGTCTTGAGAGTTTTCCATGCTTCTTTGGATGTCTTAGCTGCTGCTAACCTTGGAAACACGCTTCCATGCACTGCTTGATACAAGAAGAAGAGGGCTTTTGAGTCCTTCTTCTTGTGGCTCTTTAACAGATCCTTCTCTCCCTGAGTTAATGCATTAAACTCATTTTCATCTGTTGGTTGTTCAAAACCGTCTTCAACTATTTCCCATAAGTCTTGGGAAGCAAACAAGGCTTTCATTGTAATTGCCCAATAGTCATAATTTTTGCCATCAAATAGTGGGAGTTGCATACCCATGTTATTGCTGGTGCTAGTGCCAGTCATTCTTACACTTTCAACTTGGATTCTTTTGCTGAGTCTTCATGCTGCTGGAGAAGCTGCTACAGCAAAAGTCTTTTCTTCAGCTTCTTTGACACCTTCAAAGAGCCTGAACTAGCTCTGATACCACTGTTGGGGATTTTTCTATCAAAATCCCAAAAACACAATATAAAATCACAGAACAGAGAACAATGCTCTGTTTTTCACACACAGGATCTTTAACACAGCGGAAGTTTAAAAGATTGTTTCTGAGAATAGAGTATAAAATGCATAAGCAATGATTTGTATATTCATTTAAAATAAAATAAACCTGATAGAAAATTCATCCTCTTTCTCTCAGAGGGATTCTCCACAAGAAAACACACACACCCTACATTACGGTCTACGCTGCTGCGTAAAACATTCACTTGTGCTGCTGGACTACACCTGTGTCACACACTATCACGACAAACTACTACAATGCACACACCTAACTTACATACAAAATCTAAATAGTTTTAATGAACAAAAATGGAGTCCCATACTGGGAACTGCTCGAGGCTGTCCTTCTCGTCCTCGGCTGAATTTGAGCATTAACTATGGTCGCTGGAAATTCAATGTGCAGGAGCTTGAACGCAACCTGCTTCCTTCTCAGCCATGCTGTAAATTGAAAGCTTCTGCCTGCTATGCTGTACTGTTCCATGCTCACTTTAAGTGCCTCCGCGCCAATTTGAAAACGTACATAAATTCCATGGTTTCCCCGATTGCGATATGCCGTTCGCACTATGGGCCGATCCTTTGCTTTTCCCTATATTTCGAGAATACATAAAATACATTGAAAATGCCCTGAGCGCGGACTTGTAAGTTCATCAAAAACTATTTATAATGTTGTCGGGTCTACTCCATCGCATCGCAACATTACTTCATGTTAAAAGCCCCGACCCTATGACATTGCCGATAGCGATGTGCCGATGCGATATCGGCGATCGCTCATCGCACAATAACAAAACCACTTTGTAAGTCCTCCGCTGCAACCTCGCCGATGCGATATCGGCGATCGCTCATCGGCGATATTTCATATCGCTGCCACTGTCTGCCTCCGATGCTCCAACCCGCCGATATGCCGACTTGCCGATACGCCGATATGATCTAGACCGTTGATCAGTTAGATCTGACGGCTGAGGTTAAAGAAAATCTTTAAGCCTGCTAATTTATTTTTGAAGCGATTTTTCTCCCGATCCTTGGTGATACGCACGGTTTATTGTCCTCATGCTACCGCATGGCTCAACTGTATCGCAGTTGAAATTATATCTTCAACAATGGCTACTCTTAGCATCTTGCATCTTGTCGGTATCAGACCCAAACCTACAATTGACTTCAATTTGCCATAAGTTACTAGGTCCTTAGTGCCTCCAAATGTAATTGAAGTTACTGGATGCTTAATGCCTCCAAATGTAATTGCCACAGACTGCACCATCACACACTACCATACTGTGCATTACCATGAACTGACCTTAGTTCAACTTTGAAAGATTTTCATGTAGACAAGTGCCATGCATGCAAGACTATTATGCTAAATTTATAAAATGATAATAATAAAAATAAATAAATGAATGTTTCGGTGGATACGTTGTCGTGAATGCAATCCATGTGCCCACCTCAACCTGCCCCGGACGTCAGACAATTGTTTTACTTCTTTTTCTATAAACCAAGTGCCTCCAGATTGAGACGATGGCTATACAATTTATAAACATTGTAAATGCTCTAGATTGAGACGATGGATATACAATTTATAAGCACTGTAAATGGTCTTGTTTGCCATAATTCTATTAAAAATTGTCAAATTTGTTATGGATTGCATAGACCAACGTTTTTGAACAGAGAGCTAGGGGCGTTGGTACTCACCGCACTAGAGGCCTTATGTTGAAGCCTGTTCGTGAACCCGTGCTTGCTCTCATTTGAAGCGTAATCCTAGATTTTTCAATTGAAGTGCTAAAACGTCTACTAGGAGTGGGAAATTTCTCCTACGAACAATCAATTCTAGAGTGGCCGGTCCACGAGTCTTATCTATTCGAGCTTCTCGCTCACGCGGTTCACCGTACAATCCACCTAGTTTAGACAACCCGATTGCTTGGGTTCGTTCAGTGGAATTAGTCTATATAGGTAGGTAAGTAGGGTAAGGTTTCTTGCCCTTGACCTATTGTTTGTTCTCAGAGCTATTGGTGTACGAGAGAAGCTGTAGACGATGAGATAGCTTCGTTGAAGGCTATAATGTTGAGATAGCAAGCGCTATAAGTAGTTGAGGGTCAGGCGTTTGGGAAGGAGGCTTGCGGATAAGACCATGCCTCAAAGTCAACTGTTATAATCAAATCAAAAGCTTAGGCAATTTTCATTACAGGTAAGGCGTCTGGGTAGGTCTCTATTCATTAGTATTTAGCACCTAATCTTAATACATGATTTGCTAAATAGCATACTACAAAAGCTAGCTATACAGGTGAGGCTAAAATGAAATAAATTTTTTAAGGAGCCAATATGAATTATGTGATGCTAAAGGCTAACAAATGGTTTTGGTAAAAGGGAGTACTTGCAACCCTAATTTCTGCCTTTGCTACTACTGCTATAGGTTCACTTCTTTATGTCTATACCTCCACTATTGCACCTGATTTGGTACTGGTTCTGTTAGCTTTTGTCCTTGCTCTAGCGGCTAGTTGATATGCGCACCCTTATCCCTTCCATCCACTTGAGGTAATAACATTGATCAATATTCTGTAACGATAGAGGTGTCGAAGAATAGGTAGAGGGGGCTGCTCTAAGGCAATGACAACTGGAGTATTGGTGTCAATGACCTTTTGGCGTTCCATCGCCTTATTCTTCCTTCTTGGTAGTTCCAGTTAGACGAGCCAGGACCAAGCCCGTTCCACACCTTCCTAACTTCCTATACAGGTTCACCTTCAGGCATGATGCAGGACATGTCCGTGTCTTACCTACGTAAATTCCACACTAGGGGCATTGAGGAATTCAACTGCACCTTCGTAACATCTTATACAAGTTCACGTTCAAGCATGACGTAGGACAGGTCCATGTTTTACCCACGCAGATTCCATACGATGGGGAGTTGAGGAATTACACTGTAGCTCACTTCCGGGCAAGAGGAAATCCCACAAATTCCTCTTAGCAAAGTTGTCCCAAGAATGGCAATGTTCAATAAGATCAAATCCATTTCCTTGCCCAGATGGGGTGAGCTTAATCGAACCCTGAAACAGAGCCCTTTACATTTTCATACCTTTCAAGGGCTCAGCACAAGGAAGAATCATTTATAGGCATAGGCTTGGATCCTTCAGATGAAGTAAAGCCAGACCTAACAACAATGACGAGATCCTAGGGCATGTGGAACTTCTAACCTTGTTGGCCTATAGGTGCGTCTCTCTGACTTTGCTCCCCTTTGGTTTCGGTCCTAAACTGCTTTCTGGAATCAGAATGCTCCTTCTCAGAATATTGTATTCCGAGAGAAATCAATTCGTTATTGGGCCAATCCAATATAGATAGTGGTTCTCTCCCCAGACCAGAACAGACATGGCTTGCCTGCAAGGAAGCCTTAAAACATGCATTAAGCAGAGCCACTTTAGAAGCTAAACATTGCACATGTATGTAGAGTCCCCTTCGACCTATTGGTCAGCCACTCTTCCATGCATGGAAAATGGAGTCCTTTGAAGTCGGATTTGGTTTTGGCTACATCTTTATTTATGAAATATGGCTATGATGAATATCCAAAACCTTGTGACTATCAAACTCGATGACACCCATTTCATTATCAGGGAGCTCCAGCTTCCTCTAGTTCACGGTTAGCAAATTGGAATTGGACCTTAGTCTTCCATACCACCCTAGCTAGGACTTGTGCTTAGTAATTCTCTTTACAAGTAGTTTGTACATGCAGATGGCTTGTATTTCTGGTTAACAAGTAGTACATGCAGATCACGGATGGCTTGATAGGTAGAGTGGCTCGTGCTGTGCAACCGCCATGTGGTGTAGCCAGCGACCTACTATATGATGTTGCCTTATATGCTTGGTATATACAAGCATGTTCCTGAGCTCACTTGAGCTAACATTTAATGTCATCGACTAATGCCAACATTAGATTAGGTAGTATTTTTATGAGTTTCAAAATATCAAGCAAACAAAAATTTATAACTTATTCTTTTAGCTTCAGATTAGCTTCGGTCCTCAGGAAGAGGCCAAATAACATCATAAATACATATGTATTTGCAAACTTTGTTTATAATTGATAAGGGATTAATAAAACATCTCATATAATACTAAAGTACTCATTTCTGAATACTATAGTCCCATGCTGGGATGGTAAGGACTAATAATGAGTATGAATAAAACTGATTTGTGTTGGAATTGAGAGCCATGCATTTTATGTTTGTACAACTATACTTTCATGGGTTGCAAAGTCTTTGTTCATACTTGTTAATCTTTGTTCCAGATTCTACAATATTATATTAAAAAAATACTTGTTTCATTTTTAGAATTTGTACTTCTTTTAAATCACAATCACAATTACTTGTTCCAATTTTAGAATGTGAATTCTTTTTAAATCACTTCATTATTTATTATTAGATGGGTTGGCACAAATTAAATGTTTCTATTTATACATTTAATTTATTGAAAGGTGTTATAAACATATTTGGGCACTTCAACCCCAATCTTATATGTCAATAAACTAGGGTTCTTCAACCCCTAAAAGTGTTGTTTCATACCCTAAAAGATCATGGTCAACTGATTACATCATTCCCCAAAAGTTCCACCTAAAAAACCAGCTAGAATTGGCCTAAAGTGGACCATACTGACTGCTCCATTGTCAGGGTGTGATGCATACTAACTTCTAAACTACCTAGGTGTGATGCATACTGATGAGGCCTTCTGTAGGGTGCGATGAGCGAGGATGGATGTCTGTGACAATTTTCTAAGTGTATGCTCATGGAATCTTCTAGAAGCTTCTACTATGACACTCGCCTCTCTGACCTTGCCCAGGGATGAGTAAGAGATCCAAGAAATCTCCAAGTGTAACCAAATGCAACAAGTGGAATGACACTAATCAAAAACCCAGAGATGACTCACACCCTTCCACACATCTATAAATGGATCCCTCATCTGAGAGATCTAAAGGCTGGAATTTTGTGAATTGTAAGGAAGTGTTGATAGTTTGTATTTGAGAAAGAGCATTGTATTGTTGGGTGATTTTTCTATTTCATGAGGTGAAGAGGGCTTCATGCTAGGAGGATGATGCTGGATCAGACAACTGGGTTGTAATTATCCCTTCTATTTAATAAAGTTATTCGAGTTTTCATCCATATAAGTGTGCAATTGTGAATGTTATTATTTGTGAATGCCATTGTATGTTCATTATATTTCTGATTCCATAATGATTATGATATAATAGATCAAGATGCTTTCATGATTCTTTGTTACTGTGTTTCTACATGTACTCTCCAAGCGGGATAAGTACGGAGAGGAGTTGCAAGCTCTGTCAAGGGGGGGAGGGATCAAACAAGGAGTCAAGCGGAAGATCAAGGTTGGTTCCTTTCTCTTTCTCTTATCTATTATACATAAAAGAAATCACAAATTGCTTTAAACTGTTGTTTCTAGGGTAGCTCCCAAACCTAGAGGGCAAGTCGATCGAAAAGACACTAGTTTTCCCAGAAAAAAATGGTGACTCCACTGGGGAGTGAATAGATGTTTGTTTGTTGTTATTGTTTGTTTTATAAACTATAGATGAAGCCTGAAATCAACCAGGTAGCCTTCGAACTGCTCTTGCTTTGAAATTGCATAGTGGATGAATGTTGCTTCAGTCAATCTCCAGTTTAGTTTATGAAGTAAACATTTAACTTACAAGTATTCTAGATGCCCTTTTGGTAGCCTAGTAACCTCTCAAAATCATTCTTCTGTACTTTTCTCTTTACTGTCCATCATAGCTCAGCTTAACTCACTGAAAACAGCTACAAATTTGAGCCAAAACCCTCATCAGTTGCACTCCCTGGCCCATCGCATTGTCTGTCACTATCAACCAGTATGCATTGCACCTCACGAGTCTGTAAAGTGCAATGCATCTCTATTTCTGTGAAGCCCAGGTGCGATGACTGACTGAACCTATTTCCATTCTTGAAATTTGGGGATTTTGTCCTTGTTTTCAGTTCTGTTTAGTTGTTTTTGATACTTATGAACAGTGCCTCATTACTGAAACTTCCTTGCATCACATAGATCAGCCTTCGTTGATTAGGATTAGTAAATGTTTGTATGTATTTGTCCATCATTTACAATCCTATGTCAAAAAGTTGCTTAAATCGATCTGTCGCTTTGGTACAAAAACTGTCGTAACTATCATTTTGTGTCAAGAAGAGAAGTGTCGTTGATTCTTCCTTCCGTGAATAGTCGATTGAACTTTTGTTCTAGTATTTGATTTGACTTGTTGATATTTGAAGTGTCGAAAGCATTTTCTATTCGAAATTGAAAAGTGTTGTTTAGTCTTCCTTTCTATTTTGAAAAATAAATTGTTGAAAATGTTGCTTTGAGTGAAACATTTCAGATCATTGATATACATAGTTTTCCTTTTTGGCATTTTTCACATTAAGTGGGACGAAAAAAAATACATGAATTTGCAT
Organism: Pinus tabuliformis; assembly: GCA_031772625.1. Taxonomy (NCBI): domain Eukaryota; kingdom Viridiplantae; phylum Streptophyta; class Pinopsida; order Pinales; family Pinaceae; genus Pinus; species Pinus tabuliformis. Next base: position 817,641,749 of record CM062804.1, on the reverse strand, counting down.
TTGCATTTAGTTTGTGTGCGAAAATTGATATAAGAAAATGCACTAGTGTGTGCTCTTTGCTCTTTGATTGAAAGAATTGTAATCTTCTTTCCCTAGTAGCTAGGATTTTCATTGCTCAAAATAAACAATGATTGTTTATCATCGCAGATTGCATTTTAGGAATTTCAAATCAACATCACATGGTGAACCATTAAAAGGCAAAATTCTAAACAAGATCAACTCTAAAATAAATTTCAATGAACCTAACAATGCTTTGGAACTTAACGCAACACATCCAGAGGTCTAGGCTAGAGACGTGTTCCGGCGTCGTAAAATCTAGTAACTATCGTTTTCATCGAAAGTTGGGTGATTCCTCCTCTTTCATACGACAAGTGCTAGCACAGACTTGTGCTCCCCATACCGTCGCGTATATATTGGGAGACTACAATAAGCTTATATCCTTTATCCATAGAAAGCCATGTCTGCCGCCCTATCGATCACAATGCACTGAACACAGCATTCGGGAAGATGAACTGTCGTACATATATCCTTGGTAATTTCTGTTTAATTTATCACCAAGGTGTATATTGCAGTTTTGCGATTGGTTTGGTAATCCCTCTATCTAGATTTTCCAGAGTAGTCATTTTCATTCCTTTTCGACTCTTTAAAAGAAAAGGTCCATCTAAGAACTTGTCACTTCAGGCTCATTAAAAATCGAAAGGGGACTAGTGTCATCTTTAGCTTTTTCTCAACTCTTAAAAATTGAAAAAGCAAAGTTGTGTCAAAGCATCATTAAAATTTATTAAATTCGGAATAACATCCCTGTTCCTTAGTTGATCTTAGGTTGAGATATATGAAGACAAAGCCGGGATCCACCAATCAAGGAATCCCTTTTGAGGGGAATCCTAGTCCTTTTTCCTCTCAGGGAAATATTGGTGCTCCGTATATGGCCACATTGTCCCTTCTGGAAATTACAATTGGTTTACCAGTATGGCTTTTCTCAACCTCTGTGGTTCAAAAGATTCCCCGCAATCGAATCAGCATCCAGTTGATACTGAAATTGAAACTTCACCTTCTTCTTCATTTATTTCTCCCTTCCCTTCTTCCTCTTCGCTTGGTGAAAATAGTGATGCTAGTAACTAAGTGACTGAGAAGAAGAAGAAAGGGAAGGAGAAGAATAAGAAGAAGCTGATTCAGCAAGGGGGAAACCATGGATCGTGTGGGGAAAATATTTTCCTTGCATAATTTGTACAGGAGACCATTTTCATCGACATTGTCCCTACCTTCCTCGGTTATTGAGAGAATGGTCTCCCCGTTCTCACCGATAGGTGTCATCAACCTCTCGTGATCATGTTGACAACACACCATCAACCAGTAATAGTGAAGTTCATGGACAAAAGGGAAAGGTCAAAGTTCCATGTAGATTATGTGAAGGGAACCATACCCTTCACCATTGTCCTTTTTGAATGAAGCCAAAAGAGTCTTGGATAATCGTCCTACTTCACTGCAGTAACTTCCATCTGGATATAGGAAACTCTCCCCATGTCCTGTACTAGTTGAAAAACTAACTGACTTAACTCAACCGTCGATCAAAACACCTATCATTGAAAGTGAATCTTCTGAGTCTATACCCAACGAAAGTCAACAAGTCGAGGTGACAGCTGGCCCTGTCTTACCTTTAGAAGATCGTACACTTCCCAAAGAGAGTGAGAATGATACTGCTCAAATTCTTTTTTTTACTTCAAATTCTGATGAACTTGGGGGCAATCCACTCGTTCCTTCACAACAAGAAGAGAATCCCCTAATTCCCGCTACTCAAGGGGTTATTTCTCCCATTTATTCGGTACCCCCTCCAAGTAGTATAGTCACTTCCTTTGATTGGAATCGACTAGCAAGATCTCACCTTCCTTCTTATGTACCATTCCAGATCATAGTACAAGTATACAAAATGATCATGTCTGGCACTATCATAGATGAAGGGGCATCAGTGAGTATCCTTTCCTCAACTGCTTGGAAAGCGCTTCGTTCACCATCACTTATAATTGTTACATAGAATCTATTAGGCTTTAAGAAAGGAATCAGTTGACCATTAGGGATCCTTCCTAAGTTACCGATAACTTTGGGATGGAAAACTATTCACCTGAATGTGATGGTAGTCCCAGGACCATTAGATTACAATCTACTCCTTGGACGTGACTATGTTTACAACATGGAGGCTATGGTCTCAACACTCTTTCGAGTGATGTGTTTCCCGCATGAAGGAAAAATTGGCACTGTTGACCAGCTTCCATTTTTCGTTTCAAGCATAGCTCCAAGTCAATCATAATCCCATAATGGTACTTGTACATCAGCGGTATATCTTCAACCTTCATTCCATCCACCTAATTGCCATGAGTAGTCCGATGAATGTAACGAAGATTAGGGGGCATGCACCCTTGTTTACTTGGTGAACGAACCCAGCTGAAAAGATAAGTTTCCCTGTAGGTTATGTGATTGCCCTGAGACACCATTCACCTTTGTCTATTCTGCGAACGAAGCCAAGGACGTGTTTTGTTTTTTCTGCGGACGAAACCATCCTACCTAACCACAGTGATTTCCATATGGTTGTTGAAGACTCTCCTTTTCATCATGTTGGGGGCATGCAACCCTTTTTTTCAATTTCATTTCTTAGTTTTTTTAGCTTTTTAGCTGTTTTGTTTTGTTTTTATAGCTTTTTAGTTTTTTCATTTAGAGCTTGCATAAAAATAAAAAGCTAAAACTGAGCATAGTTCCCCCATGGTTTAAGCTCGTTAAAAAATAAACCCACCAGCAAGCATATGTTTGTTCGTTTCAAGCTTGTAAAAACAATGAAATCCACACCAAGCATAGTTCCCCACGGTTCAAGCTCGTTAAAAAATGAACCCACCTTCGGTAAATAACCTTTGTGATTACCATGCTATCAACCTTTCGAGCCTTGGTTGTGTTCCTACCATCACCTCCATTCTTTTGGCCGATTATATGCTTCCACTTGATTGTTTACCCTTTTTGAGGAACAGCTGCGATGAGTGGTCTTGTTAGCCAACCTCTTCACATCACCATGTATTGAGAAGTTCCAAGCTTACCCAGAACCAGTTGCTACCCTAGACACCACTCGTTCCTAAAAAACGAGTCTCCTTTAAACCCTTTTCATACTCGTTAAATATGAAAATATTGTCGAGCAATTGTCCTCTCCAGCTCGTTAAAGTGATTGGAAGTGCCACCCCTCCTGGACATTTTAATCTTTTTTGGACCAGAGGGATTATCTCATGAAAATTTCAAGTGCTTGTCTTTTTCGGCTCGTTAAAGTGATTGGAAAAGTCATCCCTTTTGTATTATTTGGACTTAAGGGATTATGCTACAAAAAATAAGTTCTAGAGTTTCATTTTCGTCCCTTTTCAAACTCTCTAACATGAAAAGGGCCGAGTTATCCTTGTCATTAAACTCATTAAAACAATAACGATAAAATCATCCTAGACGAGACAGAGTTTCCTTTGTGTTGTTTTACAAACTCTCTAAACATGAAAAAGACTAAGTTATCTTTGTCGTTAAACTCATTAAAACAATAGTGACAAGCTTGTCCACCTAGACAAGAATGAGTTTCACTGTCGCTAGACTCATTAAAACATAGCGACAGGTTTGCCCAAGGGGAAAATTATAGAACAAGCATATGTTATCCTCCTCAAGCTTGACAAAAATAAAGAGGTACTAGTCAACAATGACTGGGGAAAAAGGGAAGAAAACTTGAAGAATTTTATCGTAGCAGGTCGCTCTTGAACATGACACTTTCACTCCATCACCATGATTGAGTCGGGTTGGGTTATTCTATTCACTGGTCATTTCACCATTGGTCTTCCACACTATCCATCTGTTGGGGTTAATGCTACCAATCCATCTCAGTGTCGCCGATATGTTAAAGAGAAGTCATTCAGTTGAGAAACCACAATCCACTTAATGCCTAATCCACTGCAATACCTTCAACCTTCATTTTTCATGACTGCCATTCCTGAACCTTGAGTCGTTAGATCACTTTCACCTCCAGAAAATCATTTGCTTCATTTCATGTCATAGATGTGAGATACATTAAGGCCCTCCTACAACGTGTCACTTCCTGTCGACATAGCTCATTATCCAAGAAATTGACTTAGAAACAACCCTTATAGTACTTTGAAGCTTGCATGCCTCAATGGAAAGTTTCTCACTTCCAACAATAGGTTGACATCAATGACCTTCAACCGAAAGATTTTGTGTGTTGTTCGACATCAGATCATATATTCACACCATGTGAATTGTACTGTAGTACCTTGAGGGCCATTATCATTATCGGTGATTCCTCTCATGTTTGTTAATAGCTCACATTATTGGTTGTTAATCGGGTGATGTCTTTCTATGTTCGACTTTAGAACATCTCTTCAAATGGATTGACTTGTACATTGGGCAAAGATTGAACGAGTTTGAAGACTCCAGATCTAGTTTCATCCATTTGGGTTGTGATATATTCAAGGATATAAAGACATCAAATGTACACAGAAGCTGCACAGATGGTCATCTGAACCAAGGATGATGACTCTACATCTAAAGAATCACTAGTCTGCATATGCAGACGACTATCTGATCTATGTACATGAAATGAATTTATAAAGCTGAGCATGGGAATGCCCACCTCAGCTAGGTCATGAAAATTATATTATGATGATGTATCGTATTGTATCTTATACAGGTCACCTTCCAGTTGGAAACCTCAAATCTTCATGATAAAGCATTTCACCCAACATCAAAGATTGACGACTTCATGCTTTAGGGGGCCACTATTATAGACATATTTGGGCACTTCAACCCTAATCTTATATGTCGATAAAATAGGGCTCTTCAACCCCTAAAAGTGTTGTTTCATACCCTAAAATATCATGGTCAACTGATTACATCATTTCCCAAAAGTTCCACCTAAAAACCATCCAGAATTGGCCTAAACTGGACCATACTGATTGCTCCACTGTCAGGGTATGATGCATATTGACTTCTACACTAGCCAGGTGTGATGCATATTGATGAGGCCTTCTGTAGGGTGTAATGAGTGAGGATGGACAAATGTCCGAGACAATTTACTAAGTGGATGCTCATAGAGTCTTCTAGAAACTTCTCGTGACACTTGCCTCTCTAAATTCGCCCAGGGATGAGTAAGAGATTCAAGATATCTCCAAGTGAAACTAAGTGCAACAAGTGGAATGACACTAATCAAAAACCCAGAGATGACTCACACACTTGCACACATCTATAAATGGATCCCTCATCCGAGAGATCTAAAGGCTGGAATTTTGTGAATTGTAAGGAAGTGTTGATAGTTTGTATTTGAGAAAGAGCATTGTACCGTTGGGTGATTTTGCTATTTCATGAGGTGAAGAGGGCTTCATGCTAGGAGGATGATGCTGGATCAGACAACTCGGTTGTAATTCTCCCTTCTATTTAATAAAGTTCTTTGAGTTTTCTTCCATATAACTATGCAATTGTGAATGTTATTATTTGTGAATGCCATTGTATGTTCATTATATTTCTGATTCCGTAATAATTATGATATAATAGATCAAAATTCTTTGACGATTCCTTGTTACTGTGTTTCTACAGGTACTCCCCAAGCGGGATAAGTACGAAGAGGAGTTGCAAACTCTGTCAAGGGGGAGAGAGATCAAACAAGGAGTTAAGAGAATGATCCAAGTTGGTTCCTTTGTCTTTCTCTTATCTATTATATATAAACGAAATCACGAATTGCTCTAAACTGTTGTTTCTAATATAGTTGCCAAACCTAGAAGGCTAGTCAATCGAAAAGACACTAGTTTTCCCAAAAACAAAATATTAATCCTCTTAAAAGATTATTTAGTTTTTACATACTTAAAACATCATGTTTTAAGTATTTAATTAATTCCATTACCACCCACACACATAATATTTTCTTTAGTAATCAAAAATATGAAATTAGAACATTCCTACCCTCCACTTCTTTTTATATTTCAATATATTTTTAGGAAGCGTAAAATAAATATAATTTTGGTAAGCCATCGTAAACTTTGTCATCTTTAATATGATTAGTATATTGGCACTTTTAATGAAAAGTATGTAAATAATTATATGATTTTATATAAAAATTTAAAAATTAAAATCAATATAATTATTGGAATTCATATTTTAAGTTTTATGATTCTTGTAAAAAAATCTAAATAAAATGAAAAATTTTTAATTGTCAAATTATAAAGTTACATAACCCTTTTAAACTTTATCATCTTCAACCTGATCAATATATATGGTATTTTTAATGGAAAATAGGTAAACAATTATAAGGTTTTATATAAAAATTAATATAATTATTTTAAGGAATTAAAATTTATATTTTAAGTTTTATGATTCTTGTAAAAAAAATCTAAATAAAGTAAAAAAATAATTATAAAAATATAATTGTCAAATTACATTGACAAAGTAAAATGTATAAAAAATTATGGTTGGAATTCTAAAGATTTAAAGAACTAAATTGTATTTTTTTATTCAATTGAATCAACAGTGAAATACCCAAAATAGTCTTATATGAAACCATCATTGGAATCTTATTTGTGCCAAAAAGATATTCACAGATTCAAAAATCAAACCTGGTACATGAGCAAGAATCCTTCTTCTCTCCCAAAACTAAATAAGCATACGTAAGATTGCTTCATCGAATTTTGCTACATACAAACAATTGAATTTTTATTATTTTTCACTTTAATTTACTTATATTTAAACCAAATAGAATAGAATAAATATTATATATATTATATAACATTGATTTAAATTAATTTTTTATTAGTTTAAAAAAAAGATTTATTAGTTTAAAAAAATATTTTATTTTTTATAAAAACAATTTATATATTAATTTTATAATTAATTATAATTAGATATTTAATATTTTATAAAAAATAATATTATTTTTAAATAAATATATTATATTATTTTTAAATTTACAATAGATTTACATTTATTAACTTTTCTAATTTGTAAATTCTCAATTTAAAGAGATATTTCTTCACCCCTCCAACACACTATGTAATAATTCAAGTGGTGGCCAAACAATACAATGCCATACAAATAAAATAGAGTGGTTAATTATAACTTACATAAGTTATATTTTTGTAAATAAATATTTTAATTAAATAAATATTTGAAAATTAATATATTTATTATTATGTAATTGTTCGATATATAGTATTGTTGTCTTTAATTTGTATCCTACAACCAGTTTTACAAAAAAATTCAGAATGCACTATTCCAGGTTGAAATATTAATTTCAATTTGTCATGCTGTATTTAATATACAAAACCACCAGACCTTATCGAACCGCCTTTCACCAAAAGTGGTTTCCAAACGCACTCGATGCAATCATTTTTCTACGCATGTCCTCTGTACGTTTTCAAAACAGCTTTTTCATCGGGACATAATGTTCAGCAAATAAGGGGCGTCCGATATTGTTCCGAACCGTTCGATTGAAAGGACGGTGGATGTCCGTCCGATTAACCTAAAGTTGCATACAGGCCTGAACATGGAGTTTGCGTGAAATTTTTTTGTTTAACCCTCATTTACTACAGTAGAGTAATTAATAGTATTTACATTGGTTTGTAAATTGTTGGTAGAACTTTAAATTTTAACGTTTTTTTTTACACGGAAGTATGGGCGTGTAAAAACGTATTGTTATTTTATTTATGTTCTTTTGTTTTGAGTTGACTTTGTATTGTAATGAGAAACACACAGCAGTGCAAGAACAGGGGTAGTGTGGAAAGCAATGAAATGTATTGATGCAGCAGCGCGAATGTGAGAAATGTAAAAAAGAATTACACAGCAGTGTGAATATGAAAAATTGATGCAGCAGCGCGAATGTGAGAAATGTAAAAAAGAATTACACAGCAGTGTGAATATGAAAAATGCAGTAGCATAAATATTTTTTTTTGCTGAAGAAACGAAATTTAATGGGTAGCGGCACATATAAAAGAAATTTTTCTTTACAGCAGTAAATGTTAGAGTTTTGTTTTTACATTAGGAGATTTTTACACACAGCAGTGTAAAATCTCAGGAGGAGATAGAGTAATTTTCTTTGTTGAAATGTTCTTGGTGAATCATTCTGTGAGAGAGGAAGAAATATGTAACAGGCAGTTTATTAACGAATAGAATGTTTTATGTGTGTTGTTGAAACTATGTTCTCTGGAGAAATTTTTTTTGCTTCCCTGTGTTAAAGATCTTGGAGAAAAATAGAGCATGGTCTCTGTGTTTAGTTAATTTGTTTTTGGAATTTTACCAGAAAAATTCTCAACAATGGTATCGGAGCTTGTCCAGGCTCTTTGAAGGTGTCAAAGAAGCTGAAGGAAGGAGTTTTTTGCTGCAACAACTTCTCCAGCAGAGTGAAGTCTCAGGCAAAAGAATCCAGGTATTTCTCAAAGTTTTTTTTGTGTTGTTGTTGAAGACAATCAGTGATTTTTAAATACACAGTCCAATATTTGAAGCATAGCTAAGAGTGCAAGGAATGGCCAGCCCCAACACTAACATAGGTGTTTTAAATACCCAGCTCCCACAGTTTAATGGGAAAAATTATGACTACTGGGCAATAACCATGAGAGCCCTGTTTGCTTCTCAAGATTTATGGGAATTAGTTGAAGATGGTTTTGAAGAACCAGCAGATGAAAATGAGTTTAATAGATTAACTCAGGAAGAGAAGGATCTGTTGAAGAGCAATAGGAAGAAGGATTCAAAATCCCTTGTATTTTTGTATCAAGCATTGGACCAGAGTGTGTTTCCAAGGATAGCAGCAGCTAAGAAATCCAAAGAAGCATGGAAAACTCTCAAGACAGCCTATCATGGCATGGAGAAAGTGAAGACAGCAAAACTACAGTTGCTGAGGACAGATTTTAATAATCTGAGCATGAAGGATTCAGATAATATTGCCTCATTCTTCACACATGTGATTGGTCTAGTCACACAGATAAGGTCTCATGGAGAAACTCTTGAAGAAAGGAGGATTGTGGAGAAACTGTTGAGAGTCCTACCCTCAAAGTTTGATGTGATTGTCACCACCATAGAAGAGACAAAGGATCTCTCAAATTCTTCAGTTGATGAACTTCATGCATTACCGATAACACATGCGCAGAGGTTGAGTAGAAATGTAAACTCATCTCTAGAGCAAGCCTTCAAGACCCAAATGTCCTTTGGAAGAGGAATAGGTCAAGGTGGAGGAAACAAGAGAGGAAGAGCCAGAAGCCAAAACAGAGGTGGAAGAAACATTCCAGCAAATACTCAAGGAAGAGGCAGCAATCCAAATCAGAACCAAGGCCAAGGCAGCACCCAACAAAGTGGACAACATCATGCTCAAGGACAAAGGTATGAAAAATCCAATGTCCAATGTTATTATTGTAAAAAATATGGGCATTATGCAACTGAATGTAGAAGAAGCAGCATGATATGAGCAATAGATCTAGTGCAAATATCACTAGAGAAAGTATCAGCCAAGATAATGTGCTTTTAGCTTGTAATATGGCTGAAACAAACAGTGAAGATATATGGTTTCTAGATTCCAGTTGTAGCAACCATATGACAGGAAACATAGCCCTGTTTTCTGCTTTAGATCAAAATGTGAAATCACAAGTCACACTTGGAACTGATAGTAAAATTTCTGTTATGGGAAAAGGAGAAGTTAAAATATTTACAAAGAAAGGTGAAAAGAAAACCATAGCAGATGTCTATTATGTTCCTAGAATGAAGTGTAACCTCTTGAGTATTGGACAGCTTGTTCAAAAGGGGTACAATGTTTTCTTTGTGAATGATGTATGCACCATCATGGATAGAGCACCCAGCAAAAGATGTATTGCTGAAGTGAAGATGACGAGGAACAGGATGTTCCCTCTCAGAATAAGGGCAGATTTGAAAAACAAAGAAGTAATTGCAGCAGTTACCCAAGAGACTTTCCAAAGCGTACCAAAGGATGAAAATTGGTTGTGGCATTTGAGATTTGGACATCTCAACTTTGGAGGTCTTAATTTGTTGAGTAGAAAAGGAATGGTAAGAGGATTACCATTCAGAGAGAAACCGGACAACCTTTGTGAAGGTTGTATCTTGGGAAAACAACACAGAGAAAGTTTTCCATCAGGGAAAAGCATAAGGGCGAAGGCACCCTTAGAGATTGTCCACTCAGACTTATGTGGACCGATGCAAACTCCATCATTAGCAGGCAACCCATATTTTCTAACATTCATTGATGATTTTACTAGAAAAACTTGGGTTTATTTCCTGAAGAACAAAAGTGAAGTGTTTGAAAAATTTCGAAATTTCAAAGCACTTGTGGAAAACCAAAGTGGGTTTCATAACAAAGTCCTAAGAACTAATAGACGAGGTGAGTATATCTCCAAGGAATTCCTACGGTTTTGTAGAGAAAATGGAATACGCAAGCAATTTACAGCAAGGTACACTCCGCAACAAAATGGAGTTGTTGAACGGAAGAACAGGACAATCATGGATATGGCAAGGAGCATGTTGAAGGCAAAGCATTTGCCAAATGATTATTGGACTGAAGTTGTACACTATGTAGTATATATTTTGAAAATATGCCCTACAAAAGCAGTGACGAACAAAGTGTTGGAAGAAGCATGGAGTTGGAGAAAGCAAGGAGTCACCCACATGAAAATTTTTGGTTGTGTGGCTTATGCACACATTCCAGATCAGCTAAGGAGGAAGTTGGACAGCAAAGGGGAGAAATGTATTTTTATTGGATACAGTGACGAATCCAAGGCTTACACGTTGTATATCCCATCCACCAAGAAGTTTTTTGTGAGCAGAGATGTTCAGTTCATTGAGGAGGAAGCTTGGGATGGAAGCATAGAGAAAACAGTGAATGTTAAAAACTGTTTGTCTCATGATAAAGATGATGAAGAGATGGCTGAAATACATCCCCAAACAGCAGCGCCAACACAATGACAGCAAGAGACACCCTTGAGGAGAAATGAAAGTGCTTCTCCAAGCACACCACAAGGAGGAAATTCAAGTGCATCTTCAAGCACTTGCACACCAAATGAAAGAGGTAAGAAATTCAGAAACTTAAGTGACATTTATGATGAAGGTATGAGTTCTTTGTTTGCTTTATATTGTCATGTTGATGGCCCTATTCATTTCGAAGATGCAATTAAGGATAAGAAATGGATAGAAGCTATGGATGAGGAGATCAATGCCATAGAAAGAAACAAGACATGGGATTTAGTTGAACTACCAAAAGGAAAGGAATTCATTGGAGTTAAATGGGTCTACAAGACCAAGAGCAATGTTGAAGGCAAAATAGAAAGACACAAGGCAAGGTTGGTTGTCAAAGGATACAAGCAGCAGTATGGGAGAGACTATGAGGAAACTTTCGCACCGGTTGCAAGAATGGAAACAGTGAGAGCAGTGTTGTCCATAGCAGCACAAAACAAGTGGAAAGTTTACCAAATGGACGTGAAGTTGGCATTCCTAAATGGAGTGTTAAAGGAAGAGGTTTACATTGAACAACCTCTAGGCTATGAAAAGAAAGGCCAAGAACACAAAGTGTGCAGATTGAAGAAAGCTCTTTATGGGCTGAAGCAAGCGCTAAGAGCGTGGTACAGTAGAATAGATTCCTATCTACTGGAAAATGAATTTGCGAAGTGTGAGGGAGAACCCACCCTATACATCAAAGAGAAGGACAGTAAATTACTAATTTTTGTGTTGTATGTTGATGATGTTATTTTCATAGGGAATGATGTTTATCTTATTGAAAATTTCAAAACAGTCATGAAGGAAGAATTTGAAATGACTGACATGGGTTTGCTGAGATACTTCTTAGGAATAGAAGTAGATCAAAATGAAAATGGGATTTTTATTTCACAAGCAAAATATGTTATGAAGTATTGGAGAGATTCAACATGTAGGACAGCAAGGCAGCAATCACTCCCACAGTAATGGGATTAAAACTCAGCAAAGAGGACAGCAGCAAGGATTTTGATCCTAGTTTGTACAAGAGCATAGTTGGCAGCCACATGTATTTAACTGCAACTAGGTCGGATATAATGTTTGTTGTTAGTTTAATTTCTAGATTTATGGAGAGGCTAAAAGAAACAGATTGGCAGGCAACAAAAGAATTCTGAGGTATGTAAAAGGTACTAAAAGGTTTGGCATTTTATATACTGTCTTACAATGTTCAGATTTAGATGGATACACTGATAGTTATTGGGCTGGAAGTGTAGATTATCGGAAAAGCACATCCGGTTATGTCTTTCATATGGGTTCAGGAGCCATTTCATGGGCTTCTAAGAAACAACCTATCATAGCATTGTCTACACCAGAGGCTGAATATGTGGCAGCTACAGCAGTAGCATGTCAAGCAGTTTGGATAAGAAGAATGTTAAGGAGCTTAGGCCAAGAAAAGGAGAAAGGAACAGTGATTTTTTACGACAATAGCTCAGTTATTGCATTATCCAAGAATTATGTGTTTCATAAGAGAACGAAACACATTGACACAAGGTTTCATTACATCAGGAAATTGGTAAGCAATGGAGAAATTATTTTACAACATTGCAGGACTCAGGAACAAGTTGCAAACATTTTGACAAAGCCATTGGACCAGAAAAGCTTTGAATTTTTGAGGAAGTGTTTGGGTATGACTGATAACCCAGCAGTTGAAATTAAAGGGGAGTGTTGAAATATTAATTTCAACTTGCCATGCTGCATTTAATGCACAAAACCACCAGACCTTATCGTACTGCCTTTCACGAAAAGTGGTTTTCCTCCAAATGCACCCGATGCAATCATTTTTCTATGCGTGTCCTCTGTACGTTTTCAAAATAGCTTTTTCATCGAGACATAATGTTCAGCAAATAAGGGTCATTCGATATTGTTTCGAATCGTTCGATTGAAAGGATGGTGGATGTCCGTCCGATTAACCTAAAGTTGCATACAAGCCTGAACATGGAGTTTCTGTGAACATTTTTTTGTTTGACCGTCGTTTATTGCAGTAGAGTAATTAATAGTATTTACGTTGGTTCGTAAATTGTTGGTAGAACTTTAAATTTTAATGTTTTTTTTATACAGAAGTATGGGCACGTAAAAACGTATTGTTATTTTATTAATGTGCTTTTGTTTTGAGTTGACTTTGTATTGTAATGAGAAACGCACAACAGTGCGAAACATAGAAGAACAGGGGCAGTGTGGAAAGCAATGAAATGTATTGATGCAGCAGCACGAATGTGAGGAATGTAAAAAAAATTTACACAACAGTGTGAATATGAAAAATGCAGTAGCATAAATATTTTTTTTGTTGAAGAAATGAAATGTAATGGGCAGCAGCACATATAAAAGAAATTTTTCTTTACAACAGTAAATGTTAGAGTTTTGTTTTTACAGCAGTGAATATAAAAGAGATTTTTACACACAGCAGTGTAAAATCTCAGGAGGAGACAGAGTAATTTTCTTTGTTGAAATGTTCTTGGTGAATCCCTCTGTGAGAGAGGAAGAAATATGTAACAGACAGTTTATTAATGAATAGAAAGTTTTATGTGTGTTGTTGAAACTCTGTTCTCTGGAGAAATTTTTTTTGCTTCCCTATGTTAAGATCCTGGAGAAAAACAGAGCATTGTCTCTGTGTTTAGTTAATTTGTTTTTGGAATTTTACCAGAAAAATTCCCAACATTCCGTGGCTTGTGGCCTTATGTTTGTGTTCATTCTAACTGGGTTTGTGCATCACTTTCTACCTTCCTGGTTGTTAGTCTCATTGAAACATAGCTCCTACGAAGCAGATAGTTCAAAATTCAATTGGAGGAAAGGCTCCAAATAAACAGATCGCAACAAAGGAAATGCTTTTCTTATATGACTTTTGTTACCTTTTTGTTCAAGTTAATTGAGGAGTGTGATTTCTTTTGTGGTATTGTAAATGTATTAACTATATTCTAAATCGTGTTCTATGGCAGGTTGGGTTAAACATGACGTTGAACCTATTGCCACAGATAGTCATTTGACTTTAAACATTATTGTGTTTATGAATTTCACAACAGAATTCTAGATTTTTTTCTTTATCTATAAATTTGTATTTCTCTAAGCCTTAGAATTCAAGCCCAGAGCCCAAAACAAGGCCAGTGTCTAATAGAAATGTGTGATTTGAATTCTACCTATTCCTATTATCTCCCGGTCTATGTCTAATTATTTTATTCTCTTGTGATCTCAACAACTGGTATGAGAGCCTGGTTTGTGAGGTATGCGTTGGATTATTATTTTGGTGAGAATTTTTGGAGCTTGTTGTATGGAACTGCTGGAAGAATTGAGTACCCAGCAAGCATTGAAGGAGCCTGTAGCATGTGCATTGTAAAGTTTGTAGAGGAACGCTGATTAGCAAAGCGTGTACCAGAGTCGAGTCGTGGTGACCAGCGTTGAGCCGAGGGAGAGCTGCTCGATGATGTTCTTGCAGTGTTGAGTCTTGGCTCAGGGCCTGCAACATACGAGCGTCGTGGGAAGTGTTTGTGAGTTGCTGCACACACGTTGAATCGTGTTAAGCGGACGTTGTGGTCAAATAAAAGGTGTTGTTGATATATGATATATGTCATGAAAAATTCGCAGGACAGCTTAGTGGTTTTCACAAGTATAGTTGCAAAATAATTGACCAGACAATGGTTTCCAATTCAAACTTTATGACTTTCATCCCTTTGTTTTAGAATTTGTGATCATCTCTCTTTAACGTTTTGTATAAGGAAGTGAAAAGTGGTATATTTTTTATTAAGTGAATGTTTTATAATTATCTTGAAAAATAATAAACTTTCAAAAGAGTTTGGACTTTGAAAGGGGAAAGAAAGTAAGAAGTCAAAATATAAATTATTTCTAAAACGAGATGAATTTTGGTTTTCCATTTTAATGAGTAATAATTAAAGTTTTAAAATAATGTTTAGATTAGTGTGGGTGTGAATTTTATTGAGAATGGATAGTGTTTGCCGATTGAGGACACAACAAAGAAACCTTTGTTAATGAGAGATGAGGAATGGAATAAGCTAGATAGAAAGGTGATTGCAACAATTCGTCAATAGCTAGCAAAGAATGTGCATTTTAATGTGTCTGGAGAAAAGACGGTACAAGGATTATGGAAGAAGCTCCATGATCTATATGAGAATAACACAACATCAAACAAAGTGTTCTTAGCTAAGAAGCTTTATAATCTTAAGATAAAGGAGGATGCTTGAATTGTTGAGTGCTTGAATGAATTGCATATTATTATCAATTAACTTGCCTCTATTAAAATCATACTAGATGATGAAATTATAGCTATTTGTTGATGTAGCTAGGCATATTTATTTGTACCTATGAGCGCTTTAGCACCTGCAAGGACTGTGAAGTTTGATCACGTGAGCAACAATTTAATGAATGAGGAGTTGCAATGCAGGTCAATTGCGGAAAACTAGGGAGGATAAGCTCTAGTTGTAGTTGATCATGGTAGGGGAATTGATTGAGGCCAACAAGGGCGATCAAGATTGAGAAGCCAATCAAAATCAAGGAGGGGTGGGATCATCTTCTTTCATTGTGGAAAACCTTGGCACATGAAGAAAAAATATTGAGTATGGAAGAAACGAGAAAAGGATCAGAGACCAGCCAATACAAATCACAAGTCATCCAGCACAAATGAAGGTGAGACTACTATTGTAATCACAGATGGTGATGTGTTTTTTATTGTTTCAGTAGAGGATTCATGTTTCAATGCTAATAGCAGTGGATTTTATTGGATCTTTGACTCTTGTGCATGTCACGATGTAACCCCATGCAAAGATAATTTTGTTACATATAATCCTGGTGATTATGGTAGAGTGCATTTGGGGAATAATCATTTTTGCAGTATTGTCAGAGTGGGAGATGACCAGGTCAAGATGAAGGATGGAAAAGATATATTGTTGAAACAAGTGAGACATGTACCTGAAATGTGCATGAGTTTGATCACTATGGGACAACTTGATGATGAAGGTTATTCAACAAGATTTGGAAAAGGAGGCTAGAAAATTAGCAGAGAATTGGTTGTGGCCAAGGGACCCAAAACAAGAAAATTATATACAATGAAAGAAATGATAGGAAAATCATATTTGGTTTTTGTCACAAAAGAAAGAAATTTAGCAGATTTGTGGCATAAGCACTCTAGTCACATGAGTGAAAAGGGCTTAAAAACCCTTGTTGGTAAAAGTTTACTACCATGTTTGAAATTATATAATATTGATATTTGTTAGAATTGTATATATGGTAGACAAACAAGGGTTTCATTCCTTAAAGGTGGCCATGGTAGAAAGAAAAATTTGTTAGAATTGATACACTCAGATGTGTTTGGGCCTGTTAACACTAATTCATTAGGAGGAGAACCATATTTTGTAAAATTTATAGATGATACATAAATTTATGGGCCTACCCTATGAAAGTAAAAGTGAAGTGTTTGAAATATTTCACAAATTCCATGTTGTTATTGAATGAGAGACCAACAAATTTCTCAAGTTCCTAAGAACAGTTAATGTTGGTGAATATTGCTAAAATGCATTTCAGGAATATTGTAACAGGTTTGGCATAAAGCATGAGAACACTGTGTATGGTACTCCTCAATGGAATGGTGTTGAAGAAAATATGAATCACACCATTATGGAGAAAGTGAAGAGTATGTTGTCCAATTCTAGTTTGGAGAAAAAATGTTGGGCAAAGCTAGTGAGGACAACTTGCTACCTGATAAATAGATCTCCAACTACAACCTTCGATGAAGGCATTCCTGAAGAAGTTTGGATTGGTAAGAAGTTGAATTATTCTTATTTTAAAATATTTGGATATGAAACATTTGTACATATTACCAATGCATTTTTCTGGAATATGCGGATGAAGAATTTGGTTATCGTCTATGGGATCTAGTCAAACATAAAATTATTAGAAGAAGTGATGTTATATTTAATGAGTAAAAAATGTTTAAGAGGATTGTAGGTGAGCTGGAGGTCAAGAAAGTTATTGAAAGGTTTGAAGAGAAACATGAAGACATCCCACAAATGCAAGAAAATGGACAAAAATTAAGGACCAGGAAGGACAACAGGTCGAAAGTGATGAACACCAAAAAGAAGGAATCTTATAGGAACCTTTACAAGAGATTCAACCCAATAATGCACCACTAAAGCTGGAACGCAGATCTTCTAGGCCTCATAAGCCTTCAAAAAGGTATCCTTCCTCAAACTATATTCTATTGACTCCTGAACGTAAGCCTAATTGTTTTCAAGATACTTGTAAAGTTGAGCACAATAAATAATGGAAGAAATCAATGGAGGAACAAATGAACTCTATGCTGGAAAATAAAGCTTAGGAATTGGTAAAGCTCTGTAAAGGTAAAAATTATGTATAAAACAAATGGGTATATAGTATTAATCATAAAATTGACGAAAAGAATGAGAGGTATAAAGAAAGGCTGGTGGTTAAAGGATTTTCCCAAAAATAAGGTATTGACTTCATTGATATTTTCTCACCTTTTGTCAAAATGTCATCCATGAGAGTCATTCTTGGTCTTGTTGTTGCTTTATACTCAGAATGTGAACAGTTAGATGTAAAAACTGCTTTCCTTCATGGGGAATTAGAAGAAGAAATTTATATGAAGCAGCCATAAGGCTTCATAGAAAAAGACAAAGAAGGCCTAGTTTGCAGGTTGAAGAAGAACCTCTATGGTTTCAAACATGCACCTCAACAATGGTACAAGAAATTTGATTCATTCATGTTGGAACATGGTTTTCATAGGTTGGAAGTTGACCGTTGTGTCTATATCAAGAAGTATGATCAAGGAAAGTAAATAATATTATTTTTATATGTGGATGACATGTTGATTGTTGGGCATGATAAGAATATGATTAATAGGTTGAAAAAGGATTTGCATAGCAAATTTGCAATGAAGGATTTGGGTCCAACACAAGAGATATTGGGCATGATGATCATGCGTGACAAGAAAAACAAAATATTGTGGTTGTCACAAGAAAAATATATCAAGCATTTTGACAGTTTTGATATGAAGGATGCCAAGCCAGTCAATACGCCCCTTACAGTGCACTTCATGTTGACTACTCAGTTATGTCCTAGTGATGACAGGGAGAAGGAAGATATGAGCAGGATTCCTTATGCTTTAGTAGTTGGTAGCTTGATGTATGTCATGGTATGTACATGACCAGACATTACATATTTAGTGGGAGTAGTGAGTAGATTCCTTGCCAATCCTTGAAAAGAACATTGGGAAGCAGTAAAATGGATTTTGAGGTATATCAAGGTTACTAATCATTATTTTTTATGTTTTTGTCATAATGAGGTTGTGCTTGAAGGATTTACAGATGCAAATATGGTTAGATATATGGACACTAGAAATTCCACTATAGGGTATTTGTATACATTTGTAGGTGTAGTAGTATATTAGGCGTCAAGGCTACAAAGAATAATAGCTCTCTCTAGAAAAGAGGCAGAGTACATAACTGCAACAAAGGCTTCTAAATAGATGTTATGGATGTAATGATTCATATGAGAGATAGGAATAAAGAAGAACAACTATGTGTTATATTGTGATAATCAGAGTGCCATTCACTTCGCAAAAAACACAGCATTTCACTCAAAAACCAAGCACATTGAATTAATCTTACAAAAGATCCATAAAGATAAGAACCCCACTAATATGCTCACTAAGATTCTACCAAGAAATAAATGAGAGTCATATAGAGGAATGGTAGGACTCTGATCTAGGTGGATATTGGTGGCCACCTGCCTATTCCACGTGGACCCCCACCATTGTTTCTTTTATTTTTTTAAGTTTCCTTAATTGTAGCATAGTTTACTATTTTTGGGAGTTTTACGGGTCCTGAACTTCCGGAGCCATTTTGAGGCCCTAAACGATGTTTTTTGGAAATATTCCTCAAAGAGATTTTAATGATATTACATTTTTAGTTGTAGTCCTCAGAGAGATATTTCCAACGAGGTATCATGCATGTCAAACAAAGATAATATGACCAAGTTACGACAATTGAAAGTTGGCTGCCCAACTAACCCCAACGGGGCCCATAAACTCTTGGTGTTATGTCTCCTCGGGTTAGGGCTTTGGTTGTTTAGGGCTTTCTCTTATTTTTCAATAATAAAAAGGCCCTTGAGCCTCATTGTAACTCAATTTAGATGCATGTAGCCACCACATCTCTTCTCAGAGATAAGCTACCATCACCCGAGCTAGTCTCATTTCCATTCTATTTGTAAGCATATCTCATTATTTGATATTATTGAAAGATAGTGTTATTTTTGTAACATCTCTATATTTATATTTATCTCTGTAATTTGTTGTGCTATTTTTAAAATTAATATGAGTGGTATCAGAGCGGTCTTCTCCTCCTCCGTTTTTCTTTGCATATCATCAACAAGGTCGAGATATAAGGAGTTAGCGCTCGAACTAGTCGAACCTTCGCAAGACCAAACTCAGAAATTCCGAAGAAAACAAAGATGAGGGAGCAGGAGATCCTATCAAAATATTTCTCGAGGACACCGTCGAGAAAATAAAGGAACATGATCATGGATAACTTTTTCCCATCGACAACGCATCCACATCTAGCAACCACTCTCGAGGCTCCACACCTTTTAAGGTACTAGTAAACTTTGACATTCCCATCTTTGAGGGCCAAATAGATGCAAACACAATAGATAAATTGTTGATTCTACTAGAAGGATACTTTTATGTTCATGATTTTTTTGGCCGCGAAAATATTACTTTTTCTCTTCTCAAAGATGCCCACCATGTCAAGGAATGTTGAGAAACACATTGTGAGAAGAAGGATGAAATTACGACCTCACTATTTTCATCCGCTCCCACTTGGAATTCATTCCCAAATGCCATCACGGAACAATACTACCCTATCAGGAGCTATGAGGACAAATAAATAAAGTGGACCACGCTGCAGTAGGGAAGGGACCAAGATGTCTGGAGTTTACCAATGTTTTTCATACCCTTCACATGAATTTGGGTATCAAGGATTCTGAGAAATATTTGGTACTCAAGTACGCAACTGCCTACATATATCTATCCAAAACAAGATGGAGTTCCAGGAAATATCCTTGCTCGACACGATGTACTGATACGCTGCCAAGATTGAGCAGAAGTTAAATAGAAGAAGCAATACTTTGTATCTGTGAATCCGAGGAAAGGGAAAGGTTCCCCCAAACCACAGAACGAAGGAAAAAGTGAAGGCAAGACAACCCAGGACAACCCGCCAAGGCCAAAAGCAAAGGAAAACAATGCAAAGCCAAAAAAGGACACAAGAAACTGGTGTCATTTCCATAAGAGCTCCACCCACAACACAACTAAGTTTTAGGCAGAGCAGTGACTGGTGGCTGAACTGAAGGCTTCAGAATCAAATGCATTTTCTAACTCTGAGTAATAACCTAACAAGTGGAATGACAAAGGGAAGTTGATTATTGATGCACAGCCCAACACCACTATCTCTACCACAAAGATCTAGAAGGAGGAACTCAAAGATCCAGAGGAGGAGGAGTGTCTCTTCAACTCCCAAATGTGGGTAAAAGGTTTCTCGCTATAGTTCATTGTCGACAGTGGGAGCCAAAAGAACGTCATTGCACCAGAGGTCATGAAGCGACTAGGCTTACCAAGCACAAAACATCCACATCCATACACCATCAAGTGGCTTCACCAAGGACGGGATCTCCATGTGAGCCAACAATGTCGCCTTCCATACAACATCAAGCCCTTCACGAATGAGGTGTTAGGTGATGCTACTCCCTTTGATGTTTGTGATGTATTATTAGGCCAACCATACTTGTCAAAGTGACATGTTATGTATGACTGAAGGCCTCGTGCTGTTATTGTTACATTAGGAAATACGTTGTATAGGATACCGAAGGTAACACTACCTATCACCATCTCTTTGGTTACTATAAAACAATGTAGTAAGCTCATTTAAAAAACTGAGAAGTTTGTTTTCCTAATGAAAGGCCCTCAAGGAAAGAAGAATACGGTGGTCACAGCCTCCATACAGGGCCCCTCTGCTCAACAACAATAAATGGACAAGGTCGTGGAGGAGTACGAGGATATCTTCACCTCCACCGCATGGGTGTCTCTGCACTGTCAGATCAAGCACTCCATAGATCTGACCACAGGTGTGCCATTACCAAATGGACCAATCTATCGGTGTTCTATTGTGGAGAAAGATGAAATCAAGAGGAAAATTCAGGAGCTCCTTCAGAAAGTTCACATTCGGCCAAGTTCATCACCCTGTGGGAGCCTGATCACGTTGGTATAGAAGAAGGATGGGACTTGGAGACTCTGTATTGACTATTAAGTGTTGAACAAGATCACTGTCCAAGATAGGTATTCGATCCCATGGATTGATGAACTTCTGAAACAACTGAAGGAGGAAAAATATTTCAGCAAGATTAACTTGAAGTCCGGATATCACCAAGTAGCAATTGAACCCTCTAATGTGTGGAAAATTGCTTTGAAAGCCAAGGAGGGCCTTTTCGAATGGTTGGTTACGCCATTCAGGTTGACGAATGTCCTTGCAACCTTCATGACGCTTATGGATGACATCTTGCAGCCATTCACAACTCATTTTTAGTGGTATACTTTGATGACATCCAAATCTTCAACCAGAGTTTGGAAGAGCACCTCCACCACATCCAACAGGTTCTCCAAACACTGCGACAACACAATATGTGTGCCAATTTGGAGAAATTCACTTGTGGCATCACCCAGGTTCAGTATCTAGGATATATTATTGATGAACAGGGGGTGCATGTGGATCAAGCCAAGATCTAAGTCATTCGGGATTGGCAAGCCCCATCCACTCTTAAGGAGCTTCACAGCTTTCTCGGTCTTGCCAATTTCTAACGTAGGTTCATGGTGGGGTTCTCTCATATCATTTATCCCTTAAGTCAAGTCGCCAAAGGAGGAGCCAAAGAAAAATTCTTTTTGTATGAATCTCAACAGAAGGCATTCGGAGAGTCGAAACATCTCCTTTGCTCTGCAATAGTTCTCACATTAACAGACTTGCAACAACCATTTGAGATCAACATAGATGCCTCTGACTATGCTATTGGGGTAGTCCTTACTCAACACGGGCATCCAGTGGCATATCACATTGAGACACTTTCAAACACAGTGCAAAAGTATCCCACTTATGACAAAAATATGTATTCCATTGTGTAGGCTTGCTGACAATGGAAGCATTACATTTTGGGGAAGGAAACGGCCATCCACAGAGACCACTAACCCCTGCAGTTCATACAAATGCAAGGGAAGTTGCAGAATGATCATCATCAGGAGTGGTCCACATACCTACAAAAGTTCCATTTGAATATCAAGTACAAGAAGGGAAACACAAATATTGTTGCAAAGTGCCTCAACCAACCACCAATCATGGCATTAACCATCGTGCTCGACTCATTTGGGAACGAGACTTTTATTGGCCACTACTCTACAAAAGCAACCTTAAATTCAGCCACACATACTATACGGTCTTGGAGGGTCAGCAAGTTCCAGATTTTCACCTCTAGGATGATCTGTTATGCCACCTGGGACGCCTTCTTGTTCCTTCAATTGAGCGTGTGAAGATGATTTTGGAAGCACACTACAGTCAGGCTACTAGCGATTTTGGGGTTGAGAAAATGGTGGCAATACTGCAGAAGTATTTCTATTGGCCAAATCTTCGACAAGATGTCGGGAAGTACATCAGATCTTACACTAGCTGTGCCATTGCCAAACCGACCATCGAGAAGCAAGGTCTCTATGCTCCGCTGCCTACTCCTAGTCAAGCTTGGGAATCCATATCCATGGATTACATGTTAGGCCTTCCTTCTACTAAGCATAGCAATGACTGTGTCTTTTTCGTTGTCGACAGATTCTCGAAGGTGGCAATTATGGCGACCTGCAAGAAGAGTATCATAGTAGAGGCCACTGCGAAACTCTTATTTGAATGAGTGTGGGTACGCTTTGGTATCCCACTATCTATCATCTCAAATCGGCACAACAGGTTCCTCCGTACATTTTAGTATAGTCTCTGGTCGATGCTAGACACCAATCTCACTAACTCCATATCTCTTCATCCCCAAACTGATGGCGAGACAGAGGTCGTCAACAAGATGATCATACACATTCTGCGCATGTACAACTCAAAGCATCCACACACATGGGATGAGATCCTCCCCTATGTCCATCATAGCTACAACTGGACTCTCCAAAGCACGAATGGTCACAACCCCTTTCAGGTGGGCTTGTGATTCTAGCCACTATGTCCCATTGATGTGGCCATACCATTTGCAGCGACTCAGGTAGATTTGGCTCATGTCTAGTCCGAAGCCGATAAGGCAAATAGCTTCATTGATCATATTCAAAACATCCGCCAATAGGTCCACAACATATTGGACAAGTCCAGTGCAAAGTATGAGCAGTGGCATGATCAGCATCGGGTGCCACACAAGTTCTAGGTGGGCGACAAAGTCTGCCTATATTTGCAGAAGGAGTGCCTCACTGGGTCCCACCACAAGATTCACCTTCTTTAATATGGGCCATACACCATCACCAAGGCTACGAGAGATAATTCTTTTGAGCTCATCATTGCACCATTACTTGGCCTACACCCAGTGTTCAATGTGGGTCTCCTTGAGCCATACTTTCCACCATTACTGGACACATCCGTCATTGCAAAACAACTCACAACAACACAGTTAAATCCAGACTACATGGAACAAGCTGCAACTGATCAAATCATGGACACGCAGATCAAGAACACTCTCCAGCAGAAGATCCAACTCTATCGAGTTGTCAAAGCTGGCCAACTCCTGCACCAAGGAAAATGGCTCACTAGGGACCAAGTTTAGCAGAAGTTTTCTCATCTCATGGAGGAACTCAATGCAATGGAGACCATTTCTTCGTAAGGGGGGCTGAATGACCCAATTGGATATTGTGGCCACCCGCCTATTTCACATGGAACCCCACCATTGCTTCTTTCAATTTTTTCAGTTTCTTTAATTGTAGCACAATTTACTATTTTGGCAGTTTTTCGAGTGCTAAACTTTCAATGTCATTTTGGGCCTTAAACGACATTTTTTTGGAAATATTCCTGCAAGATTTCACAATGAAATCATTTTTACAGTTTTATTCCTTGGGGATATCTTTCCAATGAGGTATCATGTGCATCAAACAAAGATAATATGACCAAGTTACAATCCTGGGAAGCTGGTTTCATAACTAACCTGAATGGGGCCAATAAACTCTTCGTGTTACATCTCCTAGGGTTAGGGTTTGGGTTGTTTAGGGTTTTCTCTTGTTGTTCAATAATAAGAAGGCCCTTGAGCCTCATTTTAACTCAATTCAGAGGCATGTAGATGCCACATGTCTTCTCAGAGATAACCAACCATCGCCCGAGCTAGTCTCATTTACATTCTATTTGTAAGCATGTTTCATTATTCGATATTAATGAAAGATAATGTTGTTTCTACTGCATCTCTATATTTATGGTAATATCTCTTTCTCTTTTTTTCCCTCCATGTCCCCAACAAGGTCCGGAAATAAGGAGTTAGGGCTCGAACTTGTTGAAACTTTGCAAGCCCAACCTCAGAAATCCCGATAGCCTCCCATGGGAAAAGACAAGGGAGAAGGATATCCTATCAAAATATTGCTCGAAGAGGCCCTCGAGAAATAAAGGAATGCGATGATTGATAACTTTGCCTAGATCCTTCAACAGTTACCCATTGGTGACGCATCCACATCCAATAACCACTTAGGAGGCTCCACACCTTTTAAGGTACAAGTAAACTTTGAAATTCCCATATTTGAGCTCCAAATAGATACAGACGCAGTTGATAAATGGTTGAATCTACTAGAAGGATATTTTTCTATTCATGATTTTTCCAACCAGGAAAATATTACCTTTTCTCTTCTCAAAGTTGCCCCCCATGTCAAGGACTGGTGGGAAACATATTGTGAGAAAAAGGATAAAAGTACGACCTCATTGTTTTCAGTCGCTCCCACTTGGAATCTATTCTGGGATGCCATCAAGGAACAATACTACCCTTTCCGGAGATACGAGGACAAATACATAAAGTGGACCATGCTACAGAATGGAAGGGATGGAGATGTGTCAGAGTTTACAAATGTTTTCATACCCTTCGCACAAAGTTAGGTATCAAGGATTCTGAGAAACATTTTGTACTCAAGTGCCATGACTGAATACTTAGATAAATCCAAGACGAGAAGGAGTTATTGGACATCTCCTCGCTCGGAATGGCGTACCGATATGCCATCAGGATCGAGAATAATTTTAAATAGAAGAAGCAAGACTTTAGATTTGTGAATCTGACACAAGAGAAATATGCCCCGAAACTACAGAACAAAGGAAAAATACAAGGCGGGACAGCCCAGGAAAACCTGCCAAGGCCACAAGCAAAAAAAAAACATTGTGAAGCCAAAGAAGGACATGGGAAAGTGGTGTGATTTCCATAAGAGCTCCACCCACAACACAAGTGAGTATCGGGCCAGGTAGTCACTGGTGGCTAAACGGAAGGCTTCAAAATCAAATGCATGTTCCGACTTTGAGTCAGAACCCGAAAAGGAGAATGACAAAGGGAAGCAGATTATTGATACGGAGCCCAACACCACCCTTTCCACCATAAAGATTGAGAAGGAGGAACCTGAAGAACCAAAGGAGGAGGAGCATCTCTTCCACTCCTAGATGTGGGTAAAAGATTCCCCACTACAATTCATTCTCGACAGCGAGAGCCAAAAGAACCTCATTGTAGCAGAGGCCATGAAGCGGCTAGGCTTACCGACCACAACACACCACAACCATACACCATCGGGTGGCTTCACTGAGGACGAGATCTGCGCGTGAGCCAACAATGTCACCTTCCATACAACATCAAGCCCTTCACGGATGACGTATTATGTGATGTTTCTCCCCTTGATGTTTGTGATGTATTATTAGGCCAACCATACTTATGGAATCGACATGATGTGTATGAGTCAAGGCCTCATGTTCTTACTATTACATTCGAAAATAAGTTATGCAGGATACCGGAGGTAGCACCGCTTACCAGTATCTCTCGCGTTACTACAAAACAATGCAGTAAGCTCATCTCAAAAACTGGGAAATTTTTTTTCCTGATGAAACACCCTCAAGGAAAGAGGAATATAGTGCCCATGTCCACAAGATGAGTAAGAGGACATATTCACCTCCCTCATAGGGGTGCGTCTGCACTGTCAAGTCAAGCACTCCATCGATTTGACCCCAGGTGTGCCATTACCGAATGGACCAATCTATCGGCACTCCATTCTGGAAAACGATGAAATCAAGAGGAAAATCCAATAGCTACTACAGAAAGGTCACACTTTTCTGAGTTCATCTCCCTGTCGGAGCCCGATCGTGTTGGTACATAAGAAGGATGGGACTTGGAGACTCTGTATTAACTATCGGGTGTTGAACAAGATCGCTGTCCAGAACAGGTACCCAGTCCCATAGATTAATGACCTTCTGGACCAACTCAAGGGGGGAATATTTCATCAAGATAGACTTGAAGTCCGGATATCACCAGGTATGAATCGAACCCTCTAATGTGTGGAAGACTGCCTTCAAAGCCAAGGAGCACCTTTTCGAATGGTTAGTTATGCCTTTCAGGTTGATGAATGCTCCTGCAACCTTCATGAGGCTTATGTATGACATCTTGTAGCCATTCACCAACTCATATGTAGTGGTATATCTGGATGATATCCTGATCTTCAGTGAGAGCTTGGAAGAGAACCCCCACCACATCCGACAGATTCTCTAAACATTGTGGCAACACAAGTTGTGTGCCAATTTGGAGAAATCCACATTTTTCATGACCTAGGTTCAGTTTCTGGGATATATTATTGATGAACGGGGGGTGCATGTGGATCTAGCCAAGATCTAAGTCATTTGGGATTGGCTAGTCCCGACCACTTTGACGAAGTTCCGTAGCTTTATACGTCTTGCCAATTTCTACTACAGGTTTGTGTTGGGGTTCTCTCATATCATTTCAGCCTTCAGTCAAGTCACAAAATGAGGAGCGAAAGAAACATTATTTTGGTCTGAATCTCAACAGAAATCATTCATAGAGTTGAAACATCACTTCTGCTCTGCACCAATGCTCACATTACCAGACTTGCAAAAACCATTTAAGATCAAGACAGATGCCTCTGACTATGATATTGGGGAAGTCTTTACTCAACAGGGGCATCCAGTGGCATATCATAGTGAGACACTTCCAGACACAGTTCAGAAGTATCCCACTTATGACAAAGATATGTATTCCATTGTGCAGGCTTGGCGAAAATGGAAGCATTCCATTTTGGGGAAGAAAATGGTCATCCACACAGACCACTGACCCCAGCAGTCCATATAGACACAAGGGAAGTTGCAGAATGATCACCATCAGAAGTGGTCCCCATAGATGTAATAGTTCCATTTGAATATCAGGTACAAGAAGGGAAACACAAATAATGTTGCAGACTACCTCAACTGACCACAGATCATGGTGTTAACCACCATGCTCAACTCTTGTGGGCATGAGACTTTTGATTGGCCACTCCTCTACAAAAGCAACCCAAAATTCTACCACACATACTATATGCTCTTGGAGGGTAAAAAAATTCCATATTTTCACCTCCAGGATGCACTGTTATGCCACCCGGGACACCTTTGTGTTCCTTCAAGTGAGCGTGGGGAGATCATTTTGGAAGCGCACTACAGTCAGGCCGTAAGACATTTCGGGGTCAACAAAACGGTGGCAGTACTGTATAACTATTTCTATTGGTCGAATCTTCGACAAGATGTCAGGAAGTACATCATATCTTGCCCTACCTACACCATTTCCAAACCAACCATCAAGAAGAAAAGTCTCTATACTCTGCTTCGTACCCCTAGTCGACCTTGCGAATCCATCTCCATGTATTACATGTCAAGCCTTTCTTCTACTAAGCATGGCAATTATGGTGTTTTTTTGTCTTCGACAGATTCTCGAGGATCGCCATTATGGCGGTCTGCAAGAAGAGTATCACAACAAAAGCCACTGCTAAACTCTTCTTTGAATGAGTGTGGGTACACTTTGGAATCCCACTGTCTATCATCTCATATTGGGATAACAAGTTCCTCAGTACATTTGGGTCTAGTATTTGGATGATGTTGGACACCAAGATCACTAAGGCCATAGCTTTCCATCCCCAAACTGATGGCCAGACAGAGGTCGTCGACAAGATGATCGTACACATTCTATGCATGTAAAACTCAAAGCATCCACGCACATGGGATGAGAGCCTCCCCTATGTCTAGAATAGCTACAAATGGGCTCTCCACAGATCCACTAGCCACAACACTTTTTAGGTGGCTTGGGATTCCAGCCACTATGTTCCATTGATGTGGCCATACCATTTGCAGCAACTCAGGAATATTCGGCTCATGTCTCGTTTGAAGCCAACAAGAAAAATAGCTTCATTGAGCACATTCAACAGATCTGCCAATAGGTCCATAACATATTGGACAAAGGCAATGATAAGTACAAACAGTGGCATGATCATCATCGGGTGTCACACAAGTTCCATGTGGGAAACAAACACTCGCTACATTTTCAGAATGAGTGCCTCGCTGAGCCCCACTACAAGATTCACCCAGTTTGATATGGGCCATACACCATCACCCATGTTGTGGGAGATAATTCTTTTTAGCTCAGAATTCCCCCATTCCTTTCCCTACACCCAGTGTTCACTGTAGATCACCTTCGGCCATATTTTCCACCATCACTGCACACATCCGTCATTGTGGAAAAGCTCACACTAACAGAGTTATATCCAGACCGCATGGAACAGGATGAAACTGATCGGATCATGGACACGGAGATCAAGGACAATCACCAACAGAAGATCCAACTGTATCAATTTGTCACAGCCGGCCAACTGTTGCATGAAGGAAAATGGCTCACTAGCAACCAAGTTCAGCAGAAGTTTTTTCATCTCATGCAGGAACTCAACGTAATGGAGACCATTACTTCCTAAGGGAAGAGGAATGATCCAAGTGGATATTGGTGGCCACCCACATATTCCACATGGACACCCACCATCATTTCTTTCATATTTTTTCAGTTTCCTTAATAGTAGCACAATTTACTATTTTTGGCAGTTTTTCGAGTCTTGAACTCCCGGAGCCATTTTGAGGCCCTAAACGAATTCTTTCTGGCAATATTCCTATAAAGAAAATCTATGAGATCACATTTTCAGTTTTAGTCCTCAAATATATCTTTCTAAAAAGGTATCATGTGTGTCAAACAGAGATAATATGACCAAGTTACGACCCTAGGAAGTTGGCTACCGAATTAACCCCAACGAGGCCCATAAACTCTTGGTGTTACATCTCCTTGGGTTAGAGTTTTAGTTGTCTAGGGTTTTGTCTTATTGTTAAATAATAAAAAGGCCCTTGAGCCTCATTGTAACTCAGTTCAGAGGCATGTAGCTACCACATCTCTTCTCAGAGATAAGCTACCATCACCCAAGCTAGTCTCATTTCCATTCTATTTGTAAGCATATTTCATTATTTGATATTAATGAAAAGATTGTATTATTTCTAATGCATCTCTATATTTATGGTTATATCTATAATTTGTTGTCTTCCTATTTAAATTTGGATTAGTGGTATCATAGCGATCTGCTCTTTCTCTGTTTTTCTTTGCATGTCCCCAACGAGGTCAAGATATAAGGAGTTAGTTCTCGAACTAATTGAACCTTTACAAGACCAGCCTCGAAAATCCCGATGGCCTCCCATGGGGAAGAAAAGAAAGACGAGCGAGCAAGAGATCCTATCAAAATATTTCTCGAGGAGGCCCTTGAGAAACAAAGGAACCGGATGATGGATAACTTTGCCCAGATCCTTCAATGGTTGCCCACCGGTGGCGCATCCACATCCAACAGCTACTCTGGAGGCTCCACACTTTTTAAGGTACAAGTATACTTTGGCATTCCCATATTTGAGGGCCAAATAGATATAGACACAGTATATAAATGGTTGAATCTATTATAAGGATATTTTTCTGTTCATGATTTTTCCAGTTGAGAAAAGATTACTTTTACTCTTCTCAAAGTTGCCCCCCACGTCAAGGTCTGGTGGGAAACATATTGTGAGTAGAAGGATGAAAGTACGACCTCACTGTTTTCAGTTGCTCCCATTTGGGATTCATTCAGGGATGCCATCAAGGAACAATACTACCTTGTTAGGAGCTAAGAGGACAAATACATAAAGTGGACCATGCTGCAGTAGGGAAGGGACCAAGATGTGTTAGAGTTTACCAATTTTTTTCTTACCCTTCGCACGAAGTTGGGTATGAAGGATTCTAAGAAACATTTGGTACTCAAGTGCCACGGCTGCCTACATAGATACATCCAATACAAGATGGAGTTCCTCAACATCTCCTCGCTCGGCACGACGTACCGATACATCATCAAGATCGAGAAGAAGTTTAAACAGAAGAAGGGAGACTTTGGATCTGCAAATCCAAAGCAAGGGAAAGGTGCCCCCAAACCCCATAACAAAGGACAAAGCCAAGGCAGGATGGCCTATGACAACTTGCCAAGGACACAAGCAAAGGATAACACTACAAAGCTGAAGAAGGACATAGAAAAGTGGTGTGATTTCCATAAGTGCTCGACCCACAACACAAGTGAGTGTTGGGGCAAGCAATCACTAGTGGCCGAAGTGAAGGCTTACGAATCAAATCCATGTTCTGACTCTGAATCAAAACCCAACAAGGGGAATGAAAAAGGGAAGTAGATTATTGATGCAGAGCCTAACACCATCATCACTGGTGAGCACCAGTATTGCAGCAAGAATGTTACAACTCTTGGGGCTTCCTAATTTACTTTTATCAACCTAGTAGTTTGTAACAAACTTGGAAGCGATGGTGCTGTATGCACAAGTACTAGCTCTTACTGTAGGTTTTCACTTTCTCAGCTGGCTCAAGATCACTAGGAGTTTAAGACAACTTCTATGAATTCTTAGATGAAGCTTTTAGCTGTGATGAAAGAAAGCTAACTCTAAAGAGGCTATTCTACTTTTAGAAAGAGAAAGGAGACTGGAGTGTAAAGAAAACCATAGAAAACCCTAATTCTTCCAACTAACCCTAATTTTGCAGAAAGAGAGATGAAAAATGACGAAATGAGTGCCATTGACTACTGAGAGGGTAAATTACATCTATTCCAGCTACTTCTGAAAGGAAATGAGAAAAAACATGTTTTTTGGATTTTTGTGTATTTTATGTGGAATTGTTATGCTTGCAATTTATCTGTTTGTGGTTGTGGCAGAGATTTAGTGGTGATGGAAGGAGACCTTGGGGTTTGCAAAGGTGTAGGAATGTGTGGGGGAGTTCCAAGAAGCCTCTGGTAACCTTCTGGAGACTTTCTCTACAATCGGACTTCAAAAAGTCACTTTCAGGAAATTCTACAGGAGGCTGCAGGGGATATACAGGAGGATGCCGAGAGTTGTTTTTAGAGGTTTTGAAGGTGGAAAATGGTGGGAAAGGGTAGCTGAGAAATAGAGGGAGGCTTCAAGGTGTCTGAATCTCAGCAAGGATGATTAGGAAAGAAAATGATGGTTGGATTTGTTCAAGGGACAAGAGGGAAGCTTCTGAGAATGATGCAGAATTAGGGCAGATTCATGAAGGGCTATGAATGACTTGTGAACATGCAGCAGAGGAGATGGTTATGGCTGATTCATTGATTTATTATGAGCAAAGATGTACTGTAAGATAGCTGCAAGTCAAAACATTGAAACCAAGCAAGAAAAGAGCTAGTTGTACCGAAAGACAGAATTAACTCATGTTAACCTAAATTCTGACCTAGAAACATAAAATGTTGAACAATGCTATATGAACAGGAAATCATGTAAAGAGACCTATTTCAGAAACATAAATGATCATGGAAAACTATATTTCAAGCAAAACATTAACCTCTGAATCAAACTATAACACTAGAAATTGCATGGGGAAAGCAAAACTGTGTTTTTATGGCAGCAAACAAATCTTAACCTCAATTCATGGTCCCCAAAGGAGGAAAGGAGATCAAGCTCTATTGATGGCCTTTTTGTATCTTTCTCTTACCACCATTTAACCTACTTTAGCAACGGAAATGGAAATAGCTATGTAAACCACAAAAAGTAACCTATTCTACTAAGGAAAAATGAATCTATTTAACAAAAATTAATTCATGAACTAAAAAAAAAAAACATATAAGTACAAAGCAAGAGGTTTTGGGCAGCTTGGGTTGGGCCCTAACCTAAGAGCTTCAGCCCTTTGAAAGAAATCAGTGTTGGCTTAAAAAATATTTCATCTCCATTATCAAAAATAGTAGTCACATTACATAAACTGTCACAAGAGTAAGCTCGAAAATGAGCTGAGCAAGAACTGCAACAAAATTGCGAAAATTTGACTAATGACCAACTAAAATAGATAGCACCTAAGCCCTCCTATTTATAGAACTGGAGCCTCCAAAAGCTCTCCTAAAATCAAGGAGGCTCAGCTCCTAAGACTAGAGATAGATAGTAGTTCTTCTTCACTTGCTCGACTGTCCCTTTGATGCATCAATGTGGCTGCTTGTGCTCTGAGTTTCCTGAAGGAGCATTCGAGGTAGGGATTCATAAATGAGGGGGACACCCTCCCACAAATCCTCTCCCTTGTTTTCCTTGAATATTGGCTGCCAAATGCTTATTAATCCTTTGACTTTGTCCGAAAATTGACCAAAAATCTGCATAAAGAACACGTTAGACTTCATGGCATAATGACTAACCCAATTCACTCTATTAGCATAAATATAATAAAAAACATGCAATAAACTAATGAGAATGGTATATTAAGCTGAGTTAGGAGTCCAAATGAGCCCATATATACCCATTTCTGGGGCTCATCATCACCCCCCTACTGAATGGGTTGCTCGTCCTCTGGGCAACTAGTCTATCTCGTCATCCTTGATGGCCCTGGTGGATTCCCTAACATCCCATGCTTATGATGTGATATCCTCCTCCTTATCATGGAATCATGCCTTTCTATCCACCTCTTCCCACTATTTTTTTCTTATTCATCTTTTACACCTTCAAGTAGTCCTAGGAGCAATGGAGCACTGAATTTGAGGCCAATCCAATTGGCCTTCAAACTTTTCTTAGAGTGCTTATACAGTTGCACTCTCCTCAAGGCTTCTCTCATCCTAGTTGGGGAATGATACTCCCTAATCTGTAGGCTGTGTGGAAATGTGTTCCACCTTCTCATGCAAGCATGAATGCAGTCATCTCCAAACAATCTATTCATGTCCTCAAAATGTGCAATAGCCTAGGCTTGCTCATTGATATACTTAGGGACACTTTGAAGATTATCTGCAAGGTGTTGGTGGGCATTCATGAGAGCCATGGGGTCTGTCGGTTCAGCTCGGACCATTAAGGGTTCATTTTTCTCTTTTTCCATCAGCTTCATGATTTCTGTTGCCATTTTCTCCTCATGACTCATCCAAGATGCCATGGCCATCAGCTGCAAGTCTCCTAACCCGACATTGGGATCCCATAGGTTCATATCAGTAAGATCCATATTATGTAAATAAAACTCTACCAACTTCACCTTGTCCTCTTCTAAACTATGGTCACATAGATCCATGAATTTTCCATAATCCTGAAAAGGTATGGTGCCTCTCTGGGCCAGAGTCTTGATCTGGAACTGTAGCCACTGATCTTTGAGGTATACTCCATATGATTTGGCTAGCTGCCTACACTGAAGTGCCTCCATAGCCTAGATGGCCATGCATGCTAACTGGGTTTCCCTTTCTTGTAGTTTTTTTCTCAACATTTCAGTCTCTACCTGGGTGTCCCTTTCTTGTAGCTATTTTCTTAACATTTCAGTTTCTACTGGGGTTCCCCTTTCTTGCAGTTGTTTTCTTAACATTTCATTCTCTGCTTCTAAGTGAGATATTTTGATTACTTTTGCATGTTTTACAGTGTCTAGCTCTTTGCCCATCTCTCTAAGCTTGCTCTCCATGTCGCTAATGTATTCCACCCCTTTGGACTTTGGAATTTGCATCCATCTGTGGCTCCTTAGTCTTTCTTTTTCCAGCTCAAAGAAAAGAGGGACTGCAAAATTTTGTGGGATTATCTTCCTTCCTTCCAGAAGGTTGTAATAAGAGCCTAAACTAGGTTGAGGGTCAGGTTCTTGTATCTATGCTATTTCATCCTTCCCCTTGGTCCGCTCTTCTGCCCTTTTCTCAAGTTTCTCAATCTCTTGTAGCTTTGTCAAGGTCTCTTGTAGAGCAGTTTGCACCTCCTATACGACAGCTTTAGAGTCTTATAGTTTTATCCTTTCCTTCCAAGTGGAGGATCTAGGGTTTCCTATTTCATAGGTTGTGGGGTTCTGGATGGAGATTCCTCCTTTTTGGCAGTAGGAGAATCTTCAATGGTGATAGGCTCTTTTGAGGGTGCCTATGGCTTCCCTATTTTTATCCTAGTGCTCTTTCGAGCCTTGAAATACATGGATGGTTGCCTTTTCCTCTTTGGTTTGGGCTTAACTGGGGTCCTAAGTGTAGCAAGAACAGCTGCTGCCTCCCTTTCCAGTGTTTCAGGAGACAACTCTGCCTTCTTTGCTTCTGTTTCTTCTTCTTTTTTCTTTACTTCCTCTGCTAGTTTTGTTTCTTCTATCTTTGTTTTAATTTCCTCCTCTTCCTGTTTAGTTTCTACCCTCTATGCTATAGTCTTTGTCTTCACTGATTTAGTCTTTTTCCTTTCTGTTTTAGTCCTTTTTCCTTTTGTCCTAGGTTCCTTCTTCTTCTCTACTTTGGTCTTATCCTTCTCTGTTTCATGTTTTTCTTTCTCTGTTTGGGTTCCTTCCTCCCCTATTTCTGGTTCCTCTTTCTCTGTTTGTGTTTTCTCTTCCTCTTCTATGGTTTCCTCCTCATCTTCCCCTTTTTGTTCTTCTCCCTCACTTTCAGATGGACTGAGGTCATATGTGACGGATTTTACATCATCTTTCCTTATCATATTTCTAAAAATCTCCCAGGCTATGGGAATTGTGAAGGTGTGGGGGGCCTCTTCCACCAATAGTTTAATTAGCCCATGGTGATTCAATTGATTTGGAACTCCTACCTTCAATTTGATGCTGGAATCTATTAGGGACTGGCGGAGAAAATAGGGAATACTGATATTTTTGGGTGCAGGAAAATCCATGCCATATCTTAACTCATGCAAAAGTCTGAAATGGTACCCATAAACTATGTTGTACCTTCCTTCACAGGAGATGTATTTGATAATTTGATAACTGACATCATCCCAGGGGTAAGGTATGCTTGTTCTCCTGATGCCATTTTTGTCCTCTACAGGATGCTCATCTGGCTAGAAGAAGATTTTCTTGGCAACATGACCCAATGGTTTTTCCTCCTTGCTCCAGGGTAGTCCAAGTGGGAGACTGGTAACCCTACTAATGAACTCTGGCATCATTTCCATGGTCATACCCTTGAAACTAACAGTGGCATGGGTTTTTGAGTGAGGTATCAAAGATAGGGCAAACCCCTACATTACTTCTTCATCATACCCTCGAAGTTTTTCAAAGAATGTCCTCCAATTGGCTCTGGTAAAAAGGGCTACTACCTCGTGGTGTTCATGTAGCCTGGTTGAGTTTAGAGGTTCCTTCCACATAAATCCTCCTGTCATTATGTTTAGACTCTTTGGAATGCCTTAGGTGGAGAAGGAGACAAAAATTTTCAAAAACCAGGAAATAGAGGAAAAAACTGTGTTTTTCTTTAAGAAATAGGCAGACTTTTTAATGCAATTTCTCTTTATTTTAGGCTTAATGCTCCCTAAAATTGCATCACTCCTCGTATGTGTGAGTACCAAGGTGGAGAAGGAGACAATACTTCAGAAACAGAGAATAGACAAAAAAACTGTGTTTTTTCTTAAGAAGCAGGCAGACTTTTGAATACAATTCCTCTTCCTTTTCAGGCTCAATTCCTTCTTAAAATCACATCACCCCTCATATATATGAAAATGCAGAGTGGGTTTGCACCGAGCCTACCTCTTCGAGCCTGAATTTGAATGAAAATCCTGTTTTTTTCTTCTACGAGACTGCTCACTGGTCCTCTTGTAGAAAGGGCTCCTGTAGGACCTGTTACTCCTCTTGTAGAACCCGATAATATTCCTCTGGAGCCCGATAAGTGGAGGAGTTATGAAAATGACAGAGAGCGATGGTTTCAAGGCTATGGAGGTGGTAGGGAGCTCACTGTAGTCAAGGACACGATGATAAAAATGGAAAAAAAGGTGGTGAATAAGCTTGAGAGAGAATACTTATGCTTACGGGAGAGGTTTCCGGTGGCAAGGTGAGGTGGCAAAAAGGGTACGTTGCCATTATTCAGACTGTTGGTCCCCACTACAATGTCATCATGAGACTTTATTCTTTCTGCTCGGAATCACTTCTGATCATTGGCACTGGAGTTCAAAACATCCGCCACTACCTCTCTTTTTAGATTTTTTCGTGAGTTGACTAGACACACGTGCAGTGTGATCTCCGGATGAGCATGATCGAACTGGACGAGGGTGGAAAGTTAATTGGCCACCTTTCTAGTTTAATCCCAACCATTCCATTCGTTTATGCAGTTTCAAATCATACAGATGCAATAGAGGAACAGGTTTAGACACTTACCTGCAAGTCGAAATGTTCATGCTACAGTGTTGCGAGGCTTTGTTGCTATTGCATGCTCAGACTCTAGTGCTGCATATCTATACTCCTACTGCCATATGCTTGTGGCTTCTTGATATGTGGCTCAGTTGCTTTGTACAGGTGCTCCTTTACTGGATCTTGCTTCGGACATCTTCTACATACCTGTGGCTGCACCTATTCTGCTGTTGGAGCTTGATTTTTAAGGGGATCAGCTACTACAAGAGTCCTACAGGAGCTCCTGTAGCTGCTTCTCCCTCTAAAATTTTTATCTAAGGCTTATGCAGGGGCTGTGAGGAGGCTTCTTGAAGAATCTGATGGTAATGGAGAAGCATCTAGTAGGTTGTAGGTGAGTTGTAAGGGTTCTATTTTTTCTCGATTTTTTTTTTTGGAAAACAGGTTTCTGTGTTTTATTTGCAGGAAGGAAAGAAATAATTGGAAATGAGGTGGTGCAGGTGTGGGATGGAGGTTTAGGATGGTGGATGGTTGTAGGATGGTCTACAGGATTTCTGTGAAAATTCCCAGCTCTTCAATCCTTTTTTTAGCTTCATTTTGAGCTCTCTGTTATTTCTACAGGAGCCTCTTGTAGAACATACAGGGATTCCTTTAGGAAGCACAGTCTTTAGAAAAAACACTGAGAGATGGAAAAAAAGAATCATAGATGATGGAGAAGACTCTAGAGGATATGTAATAGGCTTGGTGGCATGTCGCCTTGCTTCTTGGAGTCCACCTATGACCTGCAATGCACTCAAAAGGTTAATTTTTTCTGTTTTTTTTTTTTTTTTTGAAAAGACAACTAAGGGGCCTCCAGGAGGTTTTCACCCTACCTGCCTACCCTAGGCACCTCCAAGGGAGGTTTTAACCCAGGGATATTTATTCTCTTTGTTTTTTCTTTTTTCAATCACTGGGCCGCCTCAAAAAAGGTTTTCAGCTTAATGATGGGACTCAAGCACCTTATATAGGTTTTCACCAAAGTCCTTATTATATTATTTTTTTTATTATTGAGTGGGTTGAGTGGAGGCAGAGACTTGCTCCACTACCAACATTGTTTTACCGAGATCTTCAATAAATTCTTTCTTGGAGAGGGGCTTTTTGTAGATTTTCAACTTATGCCCATTGACATGCATGGGGATAGCTTCCTCATCAATGGCCCTGATCAGAACTAAACCATTGTCATTGCACTTTTCTACTGTGTAGGTTTCCAGCCATTTTGTCCTCGGTTTTCCCTTGAAATATTTATACCTTGAGTCATATAGCAGCACCCAATCTCCTTCTTGGAATTGCTTCTCCTTGATGTTTTTGTCATGACATATCTTCCTCTGAAGCTGGATTACTTCTATGTGGAGAAGGGCCTGCAATCCTTGTTCATCCAATCCATTTAGCTGGAGTAACCTTTCCCTTTGTGCATCGCTGAGATCTAAGTCCAACTGAGCTGCCATCATTAGTGTATTGTATTCAAATTCTATTGACAATAAAGCCTTCTTCCCATAGACTAGCTTATAGGGTGTAAACCCTGTGGTGGTCTTCCATGTGGTGTTGTAGGCCTAGGTGGCCTCAACCAATCGATCTGCCCAATCTTTCCTACTGCTACTCACTACCTTAGTCAAAATTCCCTCTAAAGCTCTGTTGGTGACTTCCACCTGTCCATTGGCTTGTGGATGGTAGGGGGTTGAGGTCCTGTGATTGATTTTATGATGTGTGAGTAGGTCTTCAATCAGATTGGAGGTGAACTGACTGCCTTGATCTGTAACCAGTTCTCGTGGATACCTGACCTTATAGAATATGTTCTCTCTTAAAAACTCAACTACTTTTTCTTTCGTTGCTCCCTTGATTGCCTTTATCTCTTCCCATTTGGTCAGATAATCAGTGCACATAATGATGTACTGTTTTCGGTTTGAAGGAGGGTTGACAGGACCCACAAAATCCATGCCCGACTTCTCAAATGGCTCAAAAGTCACTTGAGGTTGCAGGGGCATCTCATCCTTTGGATTAGGTTTCCCCATCCTCTAGCACCGATCACATTGACTAATATATCTCCTCACATCTTGATGAAGAGTGGGCCAATAGTATCCTGCTTGCAGAATTTTGAAGGAAGTCCTCTTTGCTGCAAAATGGCCTCCACAAGGCCCATCATGACATGTCAGGAGAATGTCAAAAACTTCTTCCTCCCTGACACATCATCTCAAAATCTGATCTAGGCCAAGTTTGAATAGATTTCGCCCAACCCAAGTGAAAGGGGCACTTTTCCTCACGACCTTGCTCTTCTCCTTTGGGGAAAGGTGTGGTCGAAACTGTGCTGAAACTAAGTAATTTGCTATATCAACAAACCATGGAGAGGGTACTGAGATAGAAAATAGGTGTTCATCTAGCATTTGATCATCCACCATTCCTTCCTCATCTACAGGCAGATTTACTCTAGAAAAAAAGTCAGCAGCAACATTTTCCTTACCAAGCTTATCAAAAATGGTTAAATCAAATTGCTGCAATCAAAGCAACCACCTAATGATGCGAGCATTTACATCTGGATTGTTCATTAAATACCTAATTGTAGCATGATCAGTGTGTACGAAGGTCTGATAGCTTGTGATCTAATGTCTGAATTTATTTAAGGAATGGACTATAGCTAGGAGTTCCTTCTCGGTTACATTGTAGTTTAACTCTTCCTTTGACAAGTTTTTACTTATAAAGTATATGGCATAAGGTATCTTCTCATCAACTTGCCCTAAGGCTTCTCCTATCACTTTGTTCAAGGCATCTATGTGAATGTGGAAAGGTAGGGCCTAGTTTGGACCTCTCAAAATTGGGGCAGTCACAAGTTTACTTTTCAAGGTATCTAGGGCTTCTTGACAGTTGTCAGTCCATATGAACTCGACATCTTTCCCCAAAATACCAAACAATGGAGAGGCTAGCTTACTGCAATCTTTAATAAATGTTCTATAATATCCGGCTAAGCCCAAGAAACTTCATACATCTCTCACCTTTTGCAGAGGTGGTACCCTTTAGATGATGGCAATTTTGTTGGGGTCCACCTATAATCCTTGCTGAGAGATTGCATGACCTAGCACGATCCCTTCAGTCATCAAGAATTCACATTTTCTGGAGTGAGGGACAGGTTCATTCCAATACGCTTGTCCAAAGCTTTTCCTAGGTTAGATAAGGCTTCCTGAAAGTTAGAACCATAAGGAGTAAAATCATCCATATATATTTCCACTGCATCATAAACTAGTTCAGAAAATATACTCAATACTACCCTCTAGAAAGTGGCAGGAGTATTGCACAAACCAAAAGGAAGGACCCGATATGCAAAGGTACCCCAAGGACAAGTGAAGGTGGTCCTATATTGGTCTTCCGAGCTGATTTGGATCTGATTGTACCCGCTAAACCCATCTAACACCTGATCTATGAACGCCAAAGGAAAATGGTCCTTCTTGGTGGCCTTGTTTACTTCCCGATAATCGACACAGATTCTCCACTTACCATTTTTCTTTGGCACTAGCACCAAAGGAGAGACCCATTCACTGTGAGAGATGGGGTAGATGAATCCTGCATCCAGTAACTTTTGCAATTCTTCCTTGACAATGTCTTTAAGGGTTGGATTCATCCTCCTTTGAGGCTACCTGACTAGTTTGCAATCTTCCTTAATGTAAGTTTGATGAGTATAGACTAAAGGGTGCACTCCCTTCATCTCCTTATAGCTCCAAGCGGAGGCATCCAAATGGTTTCTCAATAAGCTACACAGTTCGTTCTCTTGAGAGGTGGATAGGGATGAGTTGATTTTCAAGGTTCTTTCTGAGCCAAACTCTATATTATTAACTCAGAGATAGGTCAGGTCGGCCACACACAAATCACCAAAAGGATTGTCTTGGGCTTCTTTCACTAGCTCTTCTAATGGCAACATACTAGGGGGTGGATTCTGAATTAAGTTTTCAATGATATCATTGTCAGTTTGTGGTTCCCCTCCCATGGCAGCTTCTACTACACACAATGGTGCAGAATAGATTTCATCCTCATCTTCCTCCTCCAACCAAAGAGGTAGATCATGTTCTAACAAAGGTTGGGCAGGAGGGTATAGGACTAGCTGCTTGGACATATGCCCATTCTTGATTTTCATGTTCCGAGCTCGACAACTGATGTAGGTATCTGCAGTAGCCAACCAGGGTCTTCCTAGGATGAGAGGATACCCAATGAGATTTTCCCTCGGCTGGAGAGCTAGGAAATCAGCAGGGTGCTTGCAAGAATCGATGGAGACCATTACATCTTCCACAATCCCTTCAGGGGTCATGGTGGAGCATTCTGCTAACTGCAGTACTGTTGTGGTCTTTCTCAAGGAGCCCTGGAGGTTGAGATTGAGCATAGTGTCCTTGGTCATCATATTAATGGCAACCCCCAGATCAATCAAGGTATGGGGAATCATGATGCCATTGATGTGGACATCGACTACTGGGCTTCCAGGGTCTAGATACTTCAGACAGATTACCTGCCCCAAAATCAGGTCGGACAGTTTTCGTATGACATTGATGGTTGGGGCATCTCCCTTGCACCTACTTGGATGCCTGAAGCACTTCTCTTTGATCATCCTGTTGTATATAGGCACATCCTTTTTGGCTTGGAGAAGTGGTATCTTTACACATAATTGTTTGAATTCTCCCAGAAGTTCAGTTTCTTCTGGGGTAGGCTATGTTGTTCCAGATAACCTCTCAGGAAAGGGTGGAATTGTTTTTTAATTCACTTTCCTCTTTATCTTCCTCATCCTCCTTAGGGGGAGGCTGGCTATCTGGGAGAACCTTCCCAGATCGTAGGTTAATCTCTTGAATCTCCTTAGCATAGGTTGGGCATGATGGTTCTCCACTATGTACTTGCTGAGCCTGTTTGTTATTCGGGTTCGAGTTTGGTTGAGCAGGCATTTGGGTTTGCCTTGGTGGAGCAGGATGCAATGGTTGCGGTTGAGCAGGTGGTGGAGGAAAAAGAGTGGGAGGGGAGTTGTACTAGGGCCTCCACCCCTAATGAGGTGCATTCCACTGAGGCTGTGGCTGAGCATAGGAGTGAAATGAATGAGCAGCTGGTTGAGCGTGATATTGAGATGGATATGACCAAGGAGGAGGTGTGGACTAGGGAGGATGAGTAGGGGGGGCCCAAGAAGGCATGGAAGTGGCTTGATTGGGTTTGTAGCATGACCAAGATGTCTCTTGCATTCCCTGCTGGTAAGGTATAGGTCCATGCGGCCTCCTTTGGTTTATGAAATAGAGTGGTTCAGTGGCTCCTTCGGCCCCTTGGTATACAGATTTAAGTCCAGGCAAGGAAGGGCACTTATCTGTAGCATGATCTTCTTCACAGACTGAACACACCTCTATATAGTTCAATGGACATTCATTCCTAGGATGCCTTCTGGTGGATCTAGGACAAAAAATGGCAAAAGCCCTCTCTGCTTCCTCTTGTTTCCTTTTGATATGAAAGGTATCTATTTGCATGGCAAGAGTCTGCAGCATCTCACTCTTGAAATCTTCCAGCATGTTTCCAAATTCACTTTTTAGGGATGAACTGGATGAGGAGGTACTGGCCATGGGTTGACTCCGCCTACCTCTCTTTCTGGCTGCCATAGAATGGTTTCTAAAGACAGTCTTTATGTCTTCATAAGGTAGTTGGTAGATGTCTCCCCCAGCCAGTAAATGGGGGGTGTCTAGAAGGTCTTCCGGAATTCCCCTGAGCAGGACCAACTTTAGAGATTTGGGGTCAAGTGTGCACCTGGCCCTTTTATAACTGAGCTAGAATCTCTCTTCATAATCCTCCAAGGATTCATCACTTCCCATGGTCATTCGGAATATTTCTTCCTTGGTGTCTTTTGACCTAAAGTAGTCCCAATATTTGTTATTAAAAGCTTGCTAAATCTAAGCCCAAGTTGTGATGCTATTGCCAGGTAACCCCATGAATCAGCACAATGCTGCATCCTTGAGGGTAGAAGGAAACAGTTTCAACTTCTGCTCATCTTCTGCATAGTCATAGGTTCTTCACATAACAACAAACTCAAATAGGAAGGTGTCAGGATCTTTTGTAGTTAATCCATGGAAGTGAGGTAGGGATGAAGGGCTTATGTTCTTCATTTTAGTGTCCCCATTGGTCTCTCGGATGGGAAAGGTACCCTCTTCTATTTCTCCATTCCCCCTAGCATTTCTGTTTTCAGCCATTGTCTTAGGAGGGATGGTTTCTTCCTCTTCTTCTCCTATAGTTTCTTCAAATATTTCAGGTTGTTCTCCTAAAGGATCTTCTGGATCACTGCCACCAAAGAAGAGAGAGGCATGGCTTTGTGATGTGGTGGGGGTGTTGGGTAGGAATTTCCCTGAATTATCTCTGTTCCTACGAGGCATGAAATGGAATCTCTTTTTTGGGTGATTTTTTTTTTTTCACTGCTTGCACCTGCAAAATTGAAATTGATTGAACAAACAAATTGCAACTAGCTGAAATGAACTTGCTGAAAGGAAATTGCAGAATTGAAATGAAAGCAAGGAAATGACTAATCTGGAATGAAAATTGTAGAATTGAAAGAACTAATCTACTTTTGCTGAAATGGAAATTGCATAATTGAAAGGACTAATCTACTTTTTCTTAAATGCAAATTGCAGAATTGAAATGAAAGCAAGGAAATGTAGAATTTGAAAGAAACAACTACTCTACTTTTGCTGAAATGAACTACTTGGCAGAATGTTGTAGTAGAGAATAGAAGAAAAGAAGTAATCACAAAATACTCTGACGTTTCCTCGCCAATGACACCAAAAAGTGGTGAGCAACAGTATTGCAGCAAGAATGTTGCAACTCCTGGGGCTTCCTACTTCACTTTTATGAACCAAGTAGTTCGTAAAAAACTTGGAAGCGACGGCGTTGTATGCACAAGTACTAGCTCCTACTGCACGTTGTCACTTGGTCAGCTGGTGTAAGATCACTAGGAGCTTAAGCCAACTTCTATGAATTCTCAGAAGAATATTTTAGCTATGACGAAAGA
Source organism: Pinus tabuliformis (assembly GCA_031772625.1). Lineage (NCBI taxonomy): Eukaryota > Viridiplantae > Streptophyta > Pinopsida > Pinales > Pinaceae > Pinus > Pinus tabuliformis. The sequence goes on along the minus strand of CM062804.1, from coordinate 817,598,014 downwards.
AATCTAACTCTAAAGAGGCTATTCCACTTGCAGAAAGAGAAAGGAGACTGGAGTGTAAAGCAAACCCTAATTCTTCCAACTAACCATACTTTTGCAGAAAGAGAGATGAAAACTGATGAAATGAGTGCCATTGACTACTAAGAAGGTAAATTACATTTATTCCAACTACTTCTGAAAGGAAATGAGAAAAAAACATCTCTTTTGGATTTTTGTGTATTTTATGTGGAATTGTTATGCTTGCAATTTATCTTTTTGTGGTTGTGGTAGAGATTTGGTGGCGATGGAAGGCGACCTTGGGCTTTGAATATGTGTACGAAGGTGTGGGGAAGTCCCAAGAAGCCTCTAGTAACCTTCTGGAGACTTTCTCTATAATCAGACTTCAAAAAGTCACTTTCAGGAAATTCTATAGGAGGCTACAGGGGATCTATAGGAGGATGTTGAGCGTTGTTTTTAGAGGTTTTGAAGGTGGAAAAATGGTGGGAAAGGGTAGCTGAAGATTAGAGGGAGGTGTCAAGGTGTCTGAATCTCATCAAGGATGATTAGGAAAGAAAATGATGGTTGGACTCATTCAAGATACAAGAGGGAAGCTTATGAGAATGATGCAGAAATTAGGGCAGATTCATGAAGGGTTGTGAATTACCTATGAACATGTAGCAGAGGAGATGGTTATGGCTAATTCATTGATTTATTATGAGCAAAGATGTACTGTAAGAGAGCTGCAAGTCAAAACACTGAAACTAAGCAAGAAAAGAGCTAGTTGTACAAAAGGACAGAATTATGTCATGTTAACCTAAATTCTGACCTAGAAACATAAAATGTTGAACAATGCTATATGAACAGGAAAGCATGTAAAGAGACCTATTGCAAAAACATAAATGAGCATGGAAAACTAGATCTGAAGCAAAACATTAACCTCTGAATCAAACTATAACACTAGAAATTGCATGGGGAAAGCAAAACTGTGTTTTTATGGCAGCAAACAGATCTTGACCTCAATTCATGGTCGCCAAAGGAAGAGAGGAGGTCAGGCTCTATTGATGGCCTTTTTGTATCTTTCTCTTACCACTATTTAACCTAGTTCAGCAACTAAAATGGAAACAACTATGTAAACCACCAAAAGCAACCTATTCTACTAAGCAAAAATGAATCTATCTAACAAAAATTAATTCATGAATTGAAGCAAAAAAACATATAAGTACAAAGAAAGAGGTGTTGGGAAGATTGGGTTGGGCCCTAACCTAAGAGCTTCAGCCCTTTGAAAGACATCAGTGTTGGCTCAAAAAATATTTCATCTCCATTATAAAAAATAGTAGTCACATTACATAAAGTGTCACAAGAGTAAGCTCGAAAATGAGTTGAGTAAGAACTGCAACAAAAGTGTGAAAATTTGACTAACAACCAACTAAACTACTGAGCAACTAAGCCCTCCTATTTATACAGCAGGAGTCTCCAATAGCTCTCCTAAAATCAAGGAGGCTTGGCTCCCAAGACTAGAGATAGACAAGAGTTCGTCTTCACTTTCTCGGATGCCCCTTTGATGCATCAATGTGGCTACTTGTGCTTCAAGTTTACTGAAGGAGGATTCAAGGTTGGGAGTCATAAATGAGGGGGACACCCTCCTATATATCCTTTCTTTGTTTCTCCTCAAATATTGGCTGCCAAATGCTCATTAATCCTTTGACTTTGTCCCAAAATTGACCAAAAATCTGCATAAAGCACACATTAGACCTTATGGCATAATGACTAACCCAATTCACTCTATTAGCATAAATATAATAAAAAAATGCAATAAACTAATGAGAATGGTTGATTAAGCTAGGTTAGGAGGCCAAATGAGCCCATATAATTACCCATTTATGGGGCTCATCAATCACCACCACAAATATCCAAGAGGAGGAACCCAAAGATCCAGACGAGTAGGAGCATCCCATCCACTCCCAGATGTGGGTAAAATGTTCCCCGCTATAATTCGTTGTCGACAGTGGGAGGCAAAATAACCTCACTACAGGAAAGGTCGTGAAGCAGTTGGCTTACCGACTATAGCACACCCACAAACGCACACCATCAAGTGGCTTTGCCAAGGACGAGATCTGCGCGTGAGCCAACAATGTCGCCTTCCATATAGCATCAGGCCCTTCACGGATGAGGTATTCTGTGACGTTGCTCCCCTTGATGTTTGTGATGTATTATTAAGCCAAACATACTTGTAGAAGCGACATGTTGTGTATGAGTCAAGGCCTCATGCTGTTATTGTTACATTCAGAAATAAGTTGTACAGGGTACCACACGTAGCATTGCCTACCGCCATCTCTTTGGTTACAGCAAAACAATGCAGTAAGCTCATTTCAAAAACTGGGAAATTTGTTTTCCTAATGATATTCCCTCAAGGAAATAAGAAGACGGTCGCCACAACCTCTAGATAGGGCCCTTCCACACGACAACAGCAAATGGACAAGGTCGTGGAGGAGTACGAGGACGTCTTCACCTCCCCCGCAGGGGTGCCTTTGCACTGTGAGGCCACACACTTCATCGACCTCACCTCATGTGCGCCGTTACCCAATGGACCAATCTATCGATGCTCCATTCTAGAGAATGATGAAATCAATAGGAAAATTCAGGAGCTACTGCAGAAAGGACACATTCGGCCGAGTTCATCACCCTGTGGGAGCCTGAATGTGTTGGTACAGAAGAATGATTCGACTTGGAGACTTTGCATTGACTATCGGGCGCTGAACAAGATCACTGCCCAGAATAGGTACCTAATCCTGTGGATTGATGAACTTCTAGACCAACTGAAGGGGGAAAAATATTGTAGCACAATCGACTTGAAGTCCGGATATCACCAGGGACCAATCGAACAGTACGATGTGTGGAAGACTACCTTCAAAGCCAAGGAGGCCTTTTTGAATAGTTGGTTATGCCTTTCAGGTTGACGAATCCTCCTGCAACCTTCATGAGGCTTATGGATGACATCATGCGGCCATTCAACAACTCATTTGTAGTGGTATACTTGGATGACATCCTAATCTTCAGCCAGAGTTGGGAATAGAACCTCCACCACATCCGACAAGTTCTCCAAACATTGCAGCAACACAAGCTGTGTGCCAATTTAGAGAAATACAATTTTAGTATGACCCAGATTCAATATATGGGATATATTATTGATGAATGGGGGATGCATGTGGATCCAACCAATATCCAAGTCATTCAGGATTGGCCAGACTCAACCACTCTGACGGAGCTCCACACCTTTCTCTGTCTTGCCAATTTCTACCCCAGGTTCATGTTGGGGTTCTCTCATATTATTTTTCCATTCAGTCAAGTCACCAAAGGAGGAGTGAAAGAAAAATTATTTTGGTTTGAATCTCAATAGAAGGCGTTCGCATTGTTGAAACATCCCCTCTCCTTTGCACCAGTGCTCACAGTACTAGACTTGCAAAAACCATTTGAGATTGAGGCAGATTCCTCTGACTATGTTATTGGGGTATTCCTTACTCAACAGGGGCATCCAGTGGCATATCACAGTGAGACACTTCCAAAAACAATTCGGAAGTATTCTTCTCATTAGAAATATATCTATTGCATTGTACAGGCTTGTCGACAATGGAAGCATTACATTTTCAGGAAATAAATGATCGTCCACACCACCGACCCCTGTAGTTCATAGAGATGCAAAGGAAGTTGCAAAATGATCGCCATCATAAGTGTTCCACATACCTGCTGTTAGAGCCTAGATTTGTCTCTGGCTGAAGAAAGAAGGTTCTAGGTCCACATCAAACCACGCTCAGCCTCGTAGCTAGCCCTACGAGGACAGGAGAGGGCTCTCTCCAGGACAATCTCAGTGAAAGATAATCAATGGGGCTGGAGATGACTGATTTAGCAACTGATTTTAGCCTAGGTATTAACTGCGAAGGATTTGATTTGAGTTTTTTGGGGGTTTTGTGTTGGAAACAGGGAAAGGCAAATTGGGCTCGGGGATGAGGCACAGTTTCTGCAGAGTTCTGATTGGGGCAAGGAAGGCAATCGTTTTGATGCTTTAATTTGAGTCAATGGATAGATCAGAATAGTGAGGAGCTAAGGAGAGAAAGAGAGTCTCAAGAATTCTCCTTAAACTAGTGAAAACATGAAAATTTAATCAAATTCAAAGGCGGAGCATAATAGTTAATGGATTCCACCTTAATCACTCATTTGTTCAAATTCAGAAGAAGAGACTGGAAAATGATACACATAATACTAATGAACTTACAATTTACTTAGAGAAGCACACTATCAAAAAATAAATCCACATGGATCCCAAACAGTGCTGCAAAACCCTGGTCTTTCCTTAGCCAAAAATGCAGAAATGAATGTACAATAGAGTGCCCAACTTTTCCCAAGAGTCCAACCCTGAAAATGACTTAGAAAATACATAATATAGGCAAGCCAAACCTATTTCCTTGCCTCTAGGGGTCTAGCTCATTATTCTAGGAGCTGTTTCAACCAATTCTAAACAAAGCACTAAAATCTAGGCAGTCAAAACAAGTTGCCTCTATAAGGTAGGAAACTGATTCATTCATTAAATGTTCACTTTTTGGTGAATGAATCCTTTAGAACAAGTAAATAAGTGCCAAAATTACATCACGTTTAACAATTACATCAATATAGATCAAAAATTACATCATAAAGCAAAACTAGTCAAACTAGTCGAATTTCTGAGCTGGAAGGTGAAAAATTGGGCAAAAAACCTCTATGCACTCCGCCAATTTCTGTATGCGTCGTGCCACTTTGATGCTAATTTTGAGGCACTTTCTGAAGTCCAAATTGAGCCCAAGTGTGCTTTTTGGAAGCCCTGCCTGTCTACTTTCCAACCCAAGTGGAATTTCCGAATTTGGTCCCCTTTTTCCCCTCCAAAATCTCAATCTCCCAAGACTGCTTCCTGTGTGTGAAATTAGGGGCAGAGAGGTCATTTTTAGGGTGTTTTTGACCTCCTGAGGACTCAAAACTTGCCCAAACTTATTTTCCATGCACCAAAAGTCATGATTTTTCATCAAAAATCCCAAAATATAAAGTTTTTTCAATTTGGAACTTCCTATCATAAGCGCGTGCCACGTGGCGCGGCGCACAGGGAGAAAAACCCTGTTTTTTGTACAAAAATTTGCCAAAATGTCAAAAATGCCCCAAATTTCTTGAAATTTGGGCTGGAGCTTCTTCATTAAGTGTTATTTTGAGCTAAAGAGGCTTCGTCCAGTATCCAGAGTCGATCATGCTCTTCTTTCCTCTTTTTCCTTTTTGATGCCTTCCTTAGGTTTGTCATCATTTCGTGCCCAATAATGGTTTTTCATGTGCCTGAGCATGTACTTGTCCTTGTTTGCTTTCACCAACAACTTCTCTAAGTGGATGTTGATCCTCTCGATCCAAATCTCTCGATCAACCTCTATCTCCTACTGAATGGATATCCTCTCATTTAGGCTTCGTTGGGCAGCCTTCTGGTCTTCACAGATGTTTTGCCACCTCTATGAGGACTCCTGGGTGCATGTTCTTCCAAGGGTGAGTCACTTTGGGTTTCCACTTCAAAGTCTGATGAGCGGTCAGATTCCATGACTCCTGTACAAAATACCTTGAAGAAAAGATGTTGTTGTATATGAACTATGCTTGGATTGCTCTTTAATAATGTATGAAACTGTTGTGTTGTAATGCAATATTGTTGGATTCTACCACCAAGGGGGAAAAATGCAACAAGGGAATGTTAGGAAGGGGAAAATAGTAAGGGATTAGGGAATATTAGAATAAATTTTATTAGGGAAAGGAGGGGGTTTGAGGGGTTTTTATGTATAGGGTTAGGAGATTTTTATAAGGGCTAGGGTTTTGGGGTTTTTGGATTTGAATATAGGAAAGAAAATGTAGAATTGATGAGCTTAGTCGGGGGGCGTAGGCAATGATGAAACAAGGGAGAAATGGGGAAGGAGGAGAATCCTTGGTGACAAATCAAAGATTTAATAACCCACAACAATTTTCCTTTGAAGGCACTTTAGATGTAGGGTTTGGATTTTTGTTTCAACCGTTATTACCCATAAACCACTAACACTTATCACAAAATTTGATACAACATCAAGAAGAAGGCTCTACCTGGAAAATCCATGCAAGGAATGAGCAACTTGGAGAAATTTCAAGCAAATTTGGGTTGTGGACTATATGCGCCACGCCAAGAACCCAATGTGCCACGCCCGTTCAGAATAACACTGGACAGTTTCTCTCAGTGCGTCGCGCCACTTGTTCTGTGTGCCACGCCAACTAGTTGCAAGAAATTTCACCCTAAACACGCACTTGCTCACCCAATTCAGAATAACACTGGACAGTTTCTCTCAGTGCGTCGCGCCACTTGTTCTGTGTGCCACGCCAACTAGTTGCAAGAAATTTCACCCTAAACACGCACTTGCTCACCCAATTCACTTTGAAATGCTTCTCGTTGACCTTGTCATGCAGAATGACATTGATATTCATGGAAAAACCTTTATAAAGACATTGATTTGATTTTTGGTTCTTCAAAACCCATTTTTGTAATGTTTTGAAATTGGCACTTTTTCACAATTAACACAAGTCTGTCTTTTTGTTTCCTCCTTGATTTTTTGGTTGAAATGATGAAATTCTTGGTAGTTTTTTGTAGGAATAGCTAACATGGGATTTGACAAAGGAGACCAGGGTCGCGCCTGAAGAATCGATAGCTGAAGAACATTTGAAAATATTACAAAAACGAAATATCGACTTTTCTTCAAAACATAGTTTTGAAGAAGAGTCCTAATCCATCCATATGATGATAAAAATCTTTGAAGTAACAACTTATTAAGAACCTCCCTCAGGCCTACTGGTTTTATTGGACCTTGTTGAAGACCAAATTGACTAACCCTAGACCTAATGACTAAAATGATTGTTATGACCTAGAAACTGAAACATGAGTGAAAATGACTTTTAAGACTTGATTTTGATGAACAGACCTGAGCCAGCAGTGCAAAGCATGAGGGGGATGAATGACAGAAGCCCTTCCGACAGATTTATGGCATGCTCCTAACAGAATGCAACTGATCGATCGAGATGGGACACCTAAAAATGAAATGCAAAAAGAGTTTTGATCTCTAACGGAGGGATGACCAGACTAACTCTAACATTGGCTCCAATGGGGTTGGTAGCTCCTTGGAGGTGCCAAGAGCGGTAGATCTCTAGGAGAGAAAACAAGTGCCTTCATCCATTGGGAAATGGAGTCAAAACTCAAGCTAAAATGGATGACTAAAAACCGACACAAACTAACTTAACAACAAGACTGAAAACTGACTCACAAATGACTCATGACTCAACTAGAAACTAAATCAATACTTAAGCAGAACCGACAAACTGGAAATGATGTTGAAAGTGGAGCTTATTCATCAAAACCTACTCTAACAGTTTCATTCATCACCTGATCAAGTGAAATGAAACAACCAATGCAACCAAGTAAGTATTCCATCTGCTGTTTGAATTCTCCGCAAGTGCTCACTTATGAACAACAAGAGAGAACTACTAAAAGGCAACTCCCATGACAACTTGGAAACAGATCCGTTGAATGCTATGGATTCTCTATCCGCCTCCAAAAACACTGCATAAGGATCTTGAAATTCATGCACGCTGGGACTTAGCTCATCCAATGGATTACTTCTCTTCTCTTCATACCATGAATGAAAACTTTTATCTGAGCTTTGTAACGAGACTCCTGCTGAAAATGACAAAGAAACAAGCTGATGGATCAAGTTTATATCAGTACATGTTTCAGGCTCACATGTAGTCAATGGATAAGGAATTTGACTGCAAACCTCATCCAAAACATCAGCTATTGGATCATGAAAAACTTGAAAAGACTACTGCAACCCATTTTCTATTGGTTCCAATGTGATTACATGATTGCCTACATGCTGCTCATTCTTCACTAAAGATGTACTATGCAATTTTCCCTTCAAAAATTGAAATGATTCGAAACAAAATGGTATGGAATCATCTTGCATCATCTGAGCATATTTTCCAGCTTCCAAGTCTTTATTTGCAACTTGACAATCAAGGACATTCAGGGGCTGCAAATCTGGATATGAAAAGTCTTGAACAAGGTTTTCATTGCCCTCAAGATGGTCCAAATCAAGACTTGTTGACAGTTGATTTCTAATTGAATGGAAGTTGTCTCTGATGAACTGACATGAATCAAAACAAAAAGGCAAAGATCCTTCACTTAATTCAAAATTTGCTACACTTTCCGCGTCATTGCCATAGCTAATATGCATCGGTTGATCACTGTATTCGAACTTCCTCCCACAAACTAGCTGTTGATTTGTCTGCAAGATTAGCTTCTCTTTGGAGAACATAATCATCATCATATTGATCAAACTGAGGCAAATCATCAGTATAAAAAACATCATCAAGCATACATGTCATATCAACAGTTATCTCTTCTCCAAGATGATCTACAAAACAATCATTATCAGATCTATGACAACTAGGAAAAGAAACAGAATGTTTTGGAGTAGCCATTTGTTCTTCTTCAATCAACGAGCGATGGACTTGAACACTATTCTCATTCCTTGCGTTGATATTGTCCGTGATCTTTTCCACTTCACTTACCAAAATGTCAAGCTTCACCTCTAGAGATGTTGATTCCTCCGGATCTATGTTTTTCATCTCTTCTTCCTTCAACCTTTCCCTTCGGATCAGCAAGTGAGCCTCTACATTTACTGCACTATTCTGCATCGTTTCAAGTGTTGCAGGGTTCCTTTCTCTCAGTTGAAACTCCATTTCCGGATCAAAGGCACCAGAATAGTGCAAGAGAGTAGACCTAGGAGGAGGCCTTATATCAACTGGCATCGAATAATAAACTTGATTAAATCTGGCAGAAAACTGTTGTACTATCTCCCCTGGCAGTCTTTTCAGCTGGTTATACTCTTCTATAATCAAGAAAAGGTTCTATCTGATCACCCACCTATCGAGGAAAACTTTGACGAACTACTCGAAATCTGAGATGCTTGCATCAGGCAGGGTTTTGAACCAACTCTTGACTTTGCCTTGAAAAGAAAGAGCAAAAAACCTTATACTGACATCTTCTTCATCAACTTCAAAAAGGTCTAGAAAATTCTCAACATTCTACACATGTTGCTCAGCGTTGACATTCTTACATTCACCGTCAAACCTCGGCAAGTATAGATCATAGTTTTTGGGGAAAGCATGGAGAATAGAAGGTAAAACAAGAGGTTTATACCTATCCGGGACTATAAAAGGTGGGGTATATACAAGAGCTACGGGGTCAGTTTTGGTCTCTTGAGGGTCATCAGTTTTAAGATGGTCATCACAAGATTCAGAAGAAAGGTCTTGATCAAGCTCAAAGGTATGCAAATCTTTGGTATACACCATCTTCAAAGGGAAGGGATCAAATGCAAGCCTGGGATCTTTTCTCAAGCATAGTATACTTTCAAAAGCCTTGCTAACATTCTCGAGAAAAGAGAAGAAATAATTTAGAACAAAGAATAAAATGCCTTGGATGAAACTCCAACTTGTCTTTTCATGTTTCTGCTCGCCAGGTTCATCATCCAGTGGAGTCTTTGGATCTGATCTCGAAAATGATTTGGAATTGCCAGGTGAATGATTTTAGCCTTTCCAGTGTCTAATCGTTGTGCACCATCAACAATCAGATTTGAACTTGATACATGTATTGGGGCAATTAACAAGTTAGATGACATGTTTACAAGCTAGACCAGAGATTGACTGAAGCACCGTTTATCTACTTCTGCTAATGCAAAGTGAAAGCGTTTCGAAGGCTACTTGGCATAACTTCAGGCTCCGTCTGTAGCTATAAAATAGATGACATCAACAATCAAACCATTTTCTTCCCCAGTATGGTCGCCACTATGTTAGAGCCTAGATTTGTCTCAGGCTGAAAAGACAAGGTTCTAGGTCCATATCAAACCACGCTCAGCCTCGTAGCTAGCCCTACGAGGAGAGGAGAGGGCTCTCTCCGGGTCAATCTCAGCGAAAGATAATCAATGGGGCTGGAGATGATTGATTTAGCAACTGATTTTAGCCTAGTTATTAACTGCAAAGGATTTGATTTGAGTTTTTTGGGGGTTTTGTGTTGGAAACAGGGAAAGGAAAATTGGGCTCAGGGATGAGGCACAGTTTCTGCAGAGTTCTGATTGTGGCAAGGAAGGCAATCATTTTTATGCTTTAAATTGAGTGAATGGATAGATCAAACTAGTGAGGAGCTAAGGAGAGCAAGAGACTCTCAAGAATTCTCCTTAAACTGGTGAAAACATGAAAATTTAAATAAATTCAAAGGTGGAGCATAACAGTTAATGGATTCCACCTTAATCACTCATTTGTTCAAATTCAGAAGAAGAGATAGGAAAATGATACACATAACAATAATGAACTTACAATTTAATTAGAGGAGCACACCATCAAAACATAAAGCCACATGGATCCCAAACAGTGCTGCAAAACCTTGGTCATTCCTTAGCCAAAAATGCAGAAATGAATGTACAATAGAGTGCCCAACTTTTCCCAAGAGTCCAACCCTGAAAATGACTTAGAAAATACATAATATAGGCAAGCCAAACCTATTTCCTTGCCTCTAGGGGTCGAGCTCATCATTCTAGGAGCTGTTTCAACCAATTCTAAACAATGCACTAAAATCTAGGTAGTCAAAACAACTTGCCTCTATAAGGTAAGAAACTGATTCATTCATTAAATGTTCACTTTTTGGTGAATGAATCCTCTAGAACAAGTAAATAAGTGCCAAAATTACATCATTTTTATCCAATTATATCAAGATAGATCAAAAATTACATCACAAAGCAAAACTAGTCAAACTGGCTGTATTTCTGCGCTAGAAGGTGAAAAATTGGGCAAAAAACCTCTGTGCGTCGCGCCAATTTCTATATTCATTGCACCACTTTGATGCTGATTTTGAGGCACTTTCTGAAGTCCAAATTGAGCCCAAGTGTGCTTGTTGGAAGTTCCTGCCTGTCTACTTTCCAACCCAAGTGGAATTTCTGAATTTGGTGCCCATTTTCCCCTCCAAGACCTCAATATCACAAGACTGCTTCCTATGTGTGAAATTAGGGGCAGAAAGGTCATTTTTAGGGTGTTTTTGACCTCCTGAGGACTCAAAACTTGCCCAAACTTCTTGGCCATGCACCAGCAGTCATGATTTTTCATGACAAATCCAAAAATATAATTTTTTTTTTCATTTGGAGCTTCCTATCATAAGCACGCGCCACGTGGCGTGGCGCATAGGGAGAAAAACCCTGTTTTTTTGTACAAAAATTTGCCAAAATGTCAAAAATGCCCCAAATTTCTTGAAATTTGGGCTGGAGCTTCTTCATTAAGTGTTATGCTGGGCTAAAGAGGCTACCGCTAGTATCCGGAGTCGATCATGCTCTTTTTGCCTATTTTTCCTTTTTGATGCCTTCCTTAGGTTTATCTTTAAATTCCTTATTCGTGCCTTGCAAACATGATTTCGTGCCCAATAATGGTTTTTCATGTGCCTGAGCATGTACTTGTCCATGTTTGATTTTGCCAATAGCTTCTCTAAGTGGATGTTGATCCTCTCGAGCCAAATCTCTTGATCGACCTCTATCTTCTACTGAATGGATGTCCTCTCATTTAGGCTTCGTTGGACAGCCTGCTGGTCTTCATGGATGTTTTGCCACCTCTATCAGGCCTCCTAGGTGCATGTTCTTCCAAGGGTGAGTCACTTTGGGTTTCCACTTCATAGTCCGATGAATGCTCAAATGCCATGACTGTTGTAGAAAATACCTTGAAGAAAAGATGCTGTTGTATATGAATTGTGCTTGGACTTCTCTTTAATAATGTATGAAACTGCTGTGTTGTAATGCAATATTGTTGGTTTCTGCCACCAAGGGGAAAAAAATGCAACAGAGGAATGTTAGGAAGGGGAAAACAGTAAGGGATTAGGGAATATTAGAATAAATTTTATTAGGGAAAGGAGGGGGTTTGAGGGGTTTTTATGTATAGGGTTAGGAGATTTTTATAAGGGCTAGGGTTTTAGGGTTTTGGGATTTGAATGTAGGAAAGAAAATGTAGGATTGATGAGCTTAGTTGGGGGGGTAGGAAATGATGAAACAAGGGAGAAATGGGGACAAATCAAAGATTTAAGAACCCAAAACAATTTTCCTTTGAAGGCACTTTAGATGTAGGGTTTGGATTTTTGTTTCAACCATTATTACCCATAAGCCACCAACACTTATCACAAATCCACACAAGGAATGAGCAACTTGGATAAATTTCAAGTAAATTCAGGCTGTGGACTATATGTGCCACGCGAAGAACCCAGTGTGCCATACCCGTTCAGAATAACACTGGGAAGTTTCTCCCAATGTGCCACGCGCTTCCAGTGTGCCGCGCCACTTGTTCTATGCGCCACACCGGCTAGTTGCAAGCAATTTCACCCCAAACATGCACTTTCTCACCCAATTCACTGCGAAATGCTTCTCTTTGAGCTTGGCATGCAGAATGACATTGATCTTCATGGTAAAACCTTTATAAAGACATTGATTTGATTTTTGGTTCTTCAAAACCCATTTTTGTGATGTTTTGAAATTGGCACTTTTTCACAATTAACACAAGTCTGTCTTTTTGTTTCCTCCTTGATTTTTTGGTTGAAATGATGAAATTCTTGGCAATTTTTTGTAGGAATAGCTGACATGGGATTTGACAAAGGAGACCAGGGCTGCACCTGAAGAATTAATCGCTGAAGAACATTTGAAAATATTACAAAAACAAAATGTCGACTTTTCTTCAAAACAGAGTTTTGAAGAAGAGTCGTAATCCATCCATATGATGATAAAAATATTTGAAATAACAACTTATTAAGAACCTCCCTTAGGCATGCTGGCTTTGTTAGACCTTTCTGAAGACCAAATTGACTAACCCTAGACCTAATGACTAAAATGACTTTTATGACCTAGAAACTGAAACAAGACTGCAAATGACTTTTAAGACTTGATTTTGATGAATAGACCTGAGCTAGCAATGCAAAGCATCAGGGGGAAGAATGACAGAAGCCCTTATGACAGATTTATGGCATGCTCCTAACGAAATGCAACTGATCGAGCGAGATGGGACACCTAAAAATGAAATGCAAAAGGAGTTTTTATCTCTGACGAAGGGATGACCAGACCAACTCTAACACCTGCAACAGTTCCATTTGAATATCAAGTATAAGAAGGGAAACACAAATAATGTTGCAGATTGCCTTAGCCAACACCCGATCATGGCATTAAGCATAGTGGTCAACTCTTGTGGGCATGAAACTTATAATTGGCCACTCCTCTATAAAAATGACCCAGAATTCTGCCACACATACTATATGCTCTTGGAGAGTCAGCAAGTCCAAGATTTTCACCTCCACAATGCCCTGTTATGCCACTTGGGACACCTTTGTGTTCCTTCAGGCGTGCGTGCGAAGATGATTTGGGAAGCGCACTATAGTTGGGTCGCTGGGCATTTTAGGGTCGAGAAAATGGTGGTAGTACTGCAGAAGTATTTCATTGGTTGAATCTTTGACAAGATGTGGGGAAGTACATTAGATCTTGCACTGCGTGCGCCATTGCCAAACCGACCATCAAGAAGTAAGGTCTCTATACTTTGCTTCCTACCCCTAGTCGACCTTGGGAATCCATCTCCATGTATTACATGTCAAGCCTTTCTTCTACTAAGCATGGCAACGACAGTGTTTTTGTGGTCGTCGACAAATTCTCGAAGATGGCCATTATGGCGGCCTGCAAGAAGAGTATCATAGTAGAAGCCACTGCTAAAATCTTCTTTGAAAGAGTGTGGGTACACTTTGGGATCCCACAGTATATCAATTCAGATAAGGAAAGTAGGTTCCTTAGTACATTTTAGTCTGGTCTCTGGTTGATGCTAGACACCAAGCTCACTAAGTCCACAGCTTTCCATCCCCAAACTCATGGGTAGAGAGAGGTCGTCAACATGATGATCATACACATTCTATGCATGTACAACTCAAATCATCCACGCAAATGGGATGAGAACCTCCCCTATGTCCAGCACAGCTACAACCGGTCTCTCCACAACTCGACTGGCCACAACACTTTTCAGGTGGGCTTGGGATTCTAGCCACTATGTCCCATTGATGTGGCCATACCATTTGTAGCGACTCAGGTAAATTTGGCTCATGTTCAGTCCGAAGCCGACAAGGCAAATAACTTCAGTGAGCACATTCAACACATCCGCCAATAGGTCCATGAAATATTGGACAAAGCCAATGCTAAGTACAAGTAGCGGCATGATCAAAATTGGGTGCCACACAAGTTCCAGGTGGGCGACAAGGTCTAGCTACATTGTAGAAGGAGTGCCTCGCTGGGTCCCACCGCAAGATTCACTCGCTTTGATATGGGACACACACCGTCACCAAGGCTGTGGGAGATAATGCTTTTGAGCTCAACATTCCCCCATAACTTGGCCTGCACCCAATGTTCAATGTGGATCGCCTTCAATCATACTTTCAACCATTACTTGAGACATCTGACATTGCAGAACAACTCACACCAACAAAGTTAAATCCAAACTACATGGAACAAGATGAAAATGATCAGATCATGGACACCCAGATCAAGAACACTCAATACCAGAAGATCCAACTTTATTGAGTTGTTAAAGCCAGACAACTCCTGCACCAAGGAAAATGGCTTACTAGGGACCAAGTTTAGTAGAAGTTTGATCATCTCATGCAGGAACTCAATGCAATTGAGACCATTGCTTCCTAATAGGGGAGGAATGATCTAGGTGGATATTTCTGGCCACTCGCCTATTCCACATAGACCCCCACCATTGCTTCTTTCAATTTTTTTAGTTTCTTTAGTTGTAGCACAATTTACTATTTTTGGCAGTTTTTTCGGTCGTGAACTTCCGGAGCCATTTTGAGGCCCTAAATGTTGTTTTTTGCAATATTCCTCTAAATGATTTTACTGAAATCGCATTTTTAGTTGTATTCCTCAGAGATATATTTCCAACGAGGTATCATGCATGTCAAATAGAGATAATATGACCATGTTATGACCCCGGGAAGTTGGCTGCCCAACTAACCCCAATGAGGCCCATAAAGTCTTGGTGTTACATCTCCTCTGGTTAGGGTTTGGGTTGTTTAGGGTTTTCTCTTATTGTTCAATAATAAAAATTCCCTTGAGCCTTATTGTAACTTAGTTCAGAGGCATGTAGCCGCCACATCTCTTCTCAGAGATAAGCTACCATCGCCCGAGCTAGTCTCATTTCCATTTTGTTTGTAAGCATATTTCATTATTTGATATTAATGAAACATAATGTTATTTTTTATGCATCTGTATATTTATGGTTATATCTGTAATTTGTTGTATTTCTGTTTAAATTCAAATCAAACTCAGTATGACTTGATTCAAGATTCTTCATTCGACTTCAAGTGGGAGAATATTAAACGTGAAACCGAATTGAAAGACTTCAACACCAACCTCATTGTCCATAGCTGACTCTCTAACAATCATGCTGACACTGAACCGACTACCATTGACTGACCCCCACCGTCATTTGAGTTTTAGTCTCACTGTGTCCATGAATTTCACATGCAAAATTCTAGATATTCTTTATTCATGTATAAATTCGTATTTGTCTTAGCCTTAGAATCCAAGCCAAGGTCAAGACATGTGTGTAATAGAAATCTGTGATTTTGTTCTTCATTGTAATTTTTTCTCTCTTTAATGAATTCTGCCTATTCCTATTATCTATTATCTCGTGTTGAGTTTGTGATTATTTTATTTTTTGTCATGCTTCTATCTCAATAGGTTGGTTGTAAGTTAGCTCCTGCCAAATGAAGTGTCAAAAAACCTCATAGATATTGTGTATCAAGATTGATGTGACTTTTAGTTACATCGTTTAAGCGATAGGTATTTCATACCTCATCTATGTGATTTCCAGTGGCTTCTATTTGAGTCGAGTTAAGATGCTAATGTTGTAACCTTGGAAGTTGGCGTCTTATGGGTTAGGATGCGTGTGTGGCCATGTTGCTCCTAGCTATATTTTTTTTGGGAATCGATCTACTGACTAGTCAGTGAGTTTTTCCCGTATACTAAATAAGTTGGATTATAATCCTTTTCTTTGTGATTCATTTCCTTAATTATAAGTTTGAAAAACTAAAGTCTCTGTTAATTGGAAGTTCTCATTTATTTTGAAACATAACCCATCTTTTAATTTCTGACATTATGTGATTACCCTTTCAATTGTAACACATTTTGTGTAGGTTTTTGACTACGATATTTCATACAATATCCTTTGATTTGTTTGTATTTTCTGATATTTTCTTTAGAGGGCACCTCATTATAATATCATTTCAATTTTAATTATAGATTGTGAATTTTAACCCACTTGAGTGCCATTTTCATTCAACCCAGTATTCTTGACGAATTATTATTTTTTGTATTTCATGGTGTGCTATTTGAACATGCAAGTTCTAGCATGGGAATTTTTAAACTAAATGTTTTTGGTAGTTGTTTCCATATAAAACTTGTTTAATTTTCCAGAGTCTATTCTCTCTGTTTTGGGAGTAACTTACACATGTACTTATGCTTGATTTCCCAGCAAGGAGTGAGGTCAATTATTAAATTGTAGGCGGTTTTTATATGTAACCTGCCCAGCTTCATCAAGTCCTATAATCTTTCTGCGGTTTGTGAGGAATTTTATATTGTGAAGGTGGATTGTGAATTATTAGATTGTAGCTGGTTTTTATAGGTAACTCGTCAAAAATCTTTAATTTTCTATAATCTTTCTGTAGTTTAGGAGGAATTTTATATATTGAAGGGGAACTTCACTTTTTGTCTAGCAATAGTACGAATTATTAGCTTTATTAGTTCCTCGAAGGTTTTAAAATTTAACCTGACACAATTTGTTTAACTCTTCTAACTTTCAAACTTCTTGGTTTTAGAATATTTTGTATCGTTTTATACACAATATTATATGAAAAAAATTCACTTATAAGAAAAAATGATATAAGAAAAAGCTACACGTTACCATGTGGCTTTTTGTTTAAAAAAATTATAATGTGTAAAATAATTAAAAAATAAAAAGGTATATATTTCATTATTAAAGATAATTAAAATTAAAAACACCGTTTAATATAAAGTTATAAACGCGATATATGTAGTGAAATTAATTAATATCTTAAAATTATTATTTTAAGAAAATAAAATATAATATTAAACAAATACTTAAAAATACATTTTATTATTAATTTTATGTGAACATAATTCCTAATGGACACGTACATTTCATTACTAATTTTATGTGGAAAAAGTAAACGAACGCATGCATTTCGTTATTAATATTGGGTGAATTATTATTATTTTTTAAATGTGACACAAGTATCAATAATAACTTTTTTTAATAAATATTTTTATTTTAAAAAAAACGGACGGGCTGGCTACGCCTTATTTCCGTCCGTACACCCCTGCCAGCGGGACCTACGCAGGTATCACTTGAACAGCTTGATATGGCTCTTACCGATTTATAGAAGAAAGGAGTGGAGAGGGGACCTGTTGCGCATTCTTTATGGAAGGAAGCTGGATAGGTAGGCTCTCATTGTTGAGAGGCCGACCCATAGATGAGTTGTTCTGGGTCGATTGTATTGCAATGCAATCCAGGTACGCTGACTCAACTCGAAAGGGGTCAGAATGTAAACAGTTTCTCCAAATGCTTGAGACAGCACAATCAGAGGAAGATTAGTACTCTCTTATTTCAAACGGGAGTATTCTCCCTTTATAGACAAGAATCGAGCAGCATAGAGTCCAGATATGAGTGCTGGTCCTAACTAGAAGCTGATGTTAGAAATCTGCTATTGGAAACAGCAAATGCTTTTAACGTTAAAGCAGTTTCTAATCTTAATGTGACCCGATCTAATCTTAAAGCATTTAGATCTTATCTTAAAGCAGTTTCTAATCTAAAGCATTAGATCTTAAGCGTTGAATTGGTATATGATGGACGTACCAGATTAGAGTTAAATAATATATAAAGGATTGGGTCTTCTCTCTCCCACACAAGAGTTGTATTCTTCTCCATCAAGAAACACATAAAGGAAGTGAGGGCAAGAGGAGAGAAACCGAATTCTGAGAAGAAGACAGAAGACAGAAGACAGAAGATGGCAGCCATTACATCTTCCGCTGTTAGTCAAGGTATGTCATCTTAAACAACATATTAAGTTCTGAATGTGAAATATTTGGTATTGATGATCTTTGGGCTGTTAGTAGGTATATTTTACATTTGGTATCAGAGCCACAATCAATAACTGAATATTTCCTATGATTGCAATTGATCTGTTCTGTGCTTTACTCATGTGATTGAGCCTTCGGGAAACTGTGGGGTTTCATAAAATGATCACGCATTCATGAGTCCTTTGACTATGCGCCTATTGACCCCTGTTTGCATCCTTTCGTTGTTAACCAAGTCCTGTGCATGCTTCACAAAAGGGGTTAAGAGCTTACCTCTAGGTTTTCGAATGAACCCATTTCACTTCTCGAAGATATTAGGCCGCTATTTAGTGGCTGTAACGTGTTGAATTTTTCTTTTGACCAAGAGACTTACGACTGGCACTTATACAAATCAAGGTCATCGCTATAATTATTATAAGAACAATAGGGGCGCGTATTAAAATACAACTCCAAATCCCACAAAATTATGAATCCCGATGGCTAGCCGTTTCTGTGGTTCACTTCGCTGTATAGCCTGTCCGGTTCCATTAAAGCTGCATGCACATAAAACCCCATACTCCATTTCCTTCATTATTGTTTGGTGAATGCTCGAAAGCCACAATGACTGATCAGTATATGCTTGTTTCGAAAGTTATGTCATAAGCTTCTAGGATCTTCCCTCCTAAATAAAATAATTTTGGGTTTCTTTACATGTTACTCTTCACGCATGTCATGGATGCTATTCTTGGTTTATGATTAATATTATTGTGATGGCTTTGAAACAAACCGTGTCGATTCCAATTTTAAAATGTAACGCCCAATTGAAATTGAATCACTGAATCTTTGCATGGACAAAGGGTGAAAATCCCAAATACGAAACGTCCGAATCGTATACGATGCCTATACGGTAAAGCTTCAAAATTAACACTCGCTTGCACGCTTTTTAGAAGCTTTCCAATATGGGATTAGACCTGAGATATGGGATTGGTCAGAAACATTTTGATAAAGGGGATCACAGGGCAACTGTGTACGTCGTATGACTGGGAGGCGTGGCCTGTTCATTACTAAAATTTTCTCGCTTGCAAAAGTTGAGTAGAACTCCTGTAGGAAAGTTACTGTTTCGATTGACGTTTGAAATTTGGGCATAAAAATAATTGCTCTATGACTGATTGTTTTGCATAAGGTATGTGTTATAAATTATTTATGCACATGAGATTTATGATTTTGTTAATCACCAAAGTGGTCAAAATCAGAATGTTGTTTTGCATAAGGTATGTGTTATAAATTATTTATGCACATGAGATTTATGATTTTGTTAATCACCAAAGTGGTCAAAATCAGAATAATCATTTAGTGCATAAGTGACATAATGATTATTGATAGAAATTGCCAGTTATAATAATACCAATTAAAAACTGGCGTCACTAATGATAGAACCTGAGAACTTACCCAAAGGAAAGTCTTGTTCTATACCTAGTTGACATGATGAGGTTTGATAGATATTTTGATTAAATAAATATTGATCATCCAAAGATGTCAGTTCTATTTAATTGAATATATTTATTACCTACTTATGTTTTGGTATTTAATTATGTTAAGTATAAGATAGTATCTACCCAAAGGAGTGCTATATTATACTATTATGTCTACATCTGAATCGCGTTAGTTATGAGCTTATAGTTATTTCATTTTTGATTTGCAGGTTATCTATCTTTCGTATGTTTTGAATCAAATTTAGTTGAAGTTCCTATTAATACATGGTGGCTTGATACTGGTGCTACAACTCATGTTTCCAACAATATGCAGGGATTTCTTACGATCCGAACCATAAATCCAAATGAAGATCGTTTTCTCTTTATGGGAAACGGAATGAAATCTTCAATTGAAGGCATTGGGACTTATCGTCTAATTCTAGAAAGTGGATATGTATTAGACTTATACAGTACCCTTTATGTACCTTCATTATCTAGAAACCTTATTTCCGCAAGTAAATTGGATATTTCTGGTTTTAGATGTATGATTGGATCTGGTTGTTTTGATTTATATAAGAATACTGATAATGTTGGTTCTGGTATTCTAATTGATGGTTTATATAAATTGAAACTGAATGACACTTATGCGAATTCCTTGTTGAATGTAGTAAATAATGTTGGATGTAAACGTAGCAGGTTGAATGACAATTCTGCTTTCTTGTGGCATAAACGACTAGGTCATATATCCAAAGAAAGAATGATGAGATTAGTAAGTAATGAAATTTTGTCAGATTTGGACTTTAGTGATCTAGAATTATGTGTGGTTTGTATTAAAGGTAAACAAACCAAACATAATAAGAAAGGAGCCACTAGAAGCAGCCAGCTTCTTGAAATAATACACACTGATATTTGCGGACCTATGGACACTCCAGCCTTTAATGGAGAAAAGCATTTCATCACTTTTATTGACGATTTTTCCCGTTATGGTTATGTCTATTTGCTTCATGAAAAATCTCAATCTGTGAATGTCCTTGAGACGTTTGTAAAGGAAGTTGAGAGGCAATTAGATAAAAATGTGAAAATCATAAGGTCTGATAGAGGTGGTGAATATTATGGTAAATATAATGAGTCAGGCCAGTGTCCAGGTCCATTTGCAAAATTCCTCGAAAGTCATGGCATATGTGCGCAATACACAATGCCAGGTACACCACAGCAAAATGGTGTAGCAGAAAGGCGCAATAGGACGTTAATGGATATGATTAGGAGTATGATGTCAGATTCTACACTACCTAAGAATTTGTGGTCGTATGCTCTCAAAACCGCTAATTATTTGTTGAATAGGGTTCCTAGTAAAGCTGTTCAAAAGACTCCTTTTGAGATATGGACTAACAGGAAACCTAGCTTAAGACACCTGCATGTTTGGGGTTGTCCAGCAAAAGCGAGAATTTATAATCCACATGAAAAGAAATTAGATTCTCGAACGATCAGTGGGTATTTTTTAGGTTACCCTGAGAAATCTAAAGGGTATGTGTTTTACTGTCCTAATCATAGTCCAAGAATTGTAGAAACTGGTAATGCAAGATTCATTGAGAATGGTGAAGTCAGTGGGAGTACTAGAAGAGAAATAGTAGAAATAAAGGAAACAAGGGTAAATGTTACATTGCCTAGAATAGTTCCTCCATCTACTATTACTCCAAATGTTGTTCCAGCTGTTGTAGAACAACATGATGATAATGAACAACATATAAATGAAGAAGTACTTCCTGAAGGAAATGACTTACATAATACTAATATGCATGAACCACAACAAGTAGCATTAAGAAGACCTCAAAGAAATCGTAGGTCAGCTATTTCTGATGATTATGTGGTTTATATGCAAGAATCAGATTATGATATTGGAATCAATAAGGATCCAGTTTCGTTTTCACATGCTGTAGAAAGTAAAGAGTCAAAGGAATGGATTAATGCCATGAAAGAAGAAATGAAATCCATGCAACATAATGAAGTTTGGGATCTCGTTGAGTTACCACATGGCTGTAAAAAAGTCGGATGCAAATGGGTTTTTAAAACCAAACACGACTCTAGTGGTAATATCGAACGGTATAAAGCTAGACTTGTTGCTAAGGGTTACACTCAGAAAGATGGTGTTGATTACAAGGAGACATTTTCTCCTGTTTCGAAAAAGGACTCACTAAGAATAATAATGGCATTAGTAGCTCATTATGATTTGGAGTTGCATCAAATGGATGTGAAAACAACCTTTCTGAATGGAGATCTTGATGAGGATGTTTATATGGATCAACCTGAGGGTTTTTCTGTAGAAGGTAAAGAACAATTGGTGTGTAAACTTAAGAAGTCAATATATGGGCTTAAACAAGCATCCCGACAATGGTATATTAAGTTCAATACCATTATTACATCTTTTGGTTTTAAGGAAAATACGGTTGATCACTGTATATACCAAAAGATCAGTGGGAGCAAGTTTATTTATCTGGTCCTTTATGTTGATGACATCTTGCTTGCTGCAAATAATTTAAGTATATTGCATGAGACTAAGGAATTTCTCTCAACGAACTTTGAAATGAAAGATATGGGAGAGGCATCCTATGTGATTGGAATAGAAATATTCCGTGATCGATCACAAGGAATATTGGGATTGTCTCAGAAAGGATATGTCGAAAGGATTCTAGAGAGATTTGGAATGAGTAAGTGTTCACCTGGAACAGTTCCTGTACAGAAAGGTGATAAATTCAATCTCATGCAATGTCCTAAGAATGATGTTGAACGAAAGGAAATGGAATCAATTCCATATGCATCTATTATTGGTAGCCTAATGTATGCTCAAACCTGTACTAGACCGGATATCAGCTTTGCGGTCAGTATGTTAGGGAGGTATCAAAGTAATCGAGGAAGGGAACATTGGCAAGCTGCAAAGAAAGTTTTGAGGTACTTACAAGGCACGAAATATTACATGCTCATGTATAGAATATCCAATGAATCAGAGGTGATTGGATATAGCGATTCAGATTTTGCTGGATGCATCGATACTAGAAAATCGACTTTTGATTACCTGTTTATGTTTGCTCAAGGCGCCATATCATGGAAAAGTGCGAAATAGACTATCGTTGCTTCATCCACTATGGAGGCAGAATTTGTGGCATGTTTTGAAGCCACAATTCATGCATTATGGTTGCGGAACTTTATTTCAGGACTTGCGGTTGTCGACACCATTAGCAAGCCGCTGAAAATTTATTGTGATAACTCTGCAACAGTATTTTTCTCAAAGAACGACAAGTACTCTAAAGGTGCCAAACATATAGAACTGAAGTATCTTGTTGTGAAAGATGAGGTTCAGAAACAAAGAGTGTCAATCATGCACATCAGGACAGAACTTATGATTGCAGACCCTTTGACGAAAGGGTTACAACCAAAACAATTTAAGGAACATGTTCAAAGAATGGGTCTTGGTTGTATTAATAATAATTGATGTGTGACATTCTGAGCTCTTTTATGTGTTTCTGATATACAATTATGTGTCTCTTGTTTTAATGTAGTAGTACGTATTTTATGTAATTTTAAACAAGAAAGAGTCTTATAAAGATATTATGTTTAATCATTATGATATAAGACATTATGTGGACCATTATGTTGTTTTATATAAATTATGAGTATGAATTGATGGATTGCTGGTATTGTAGTATATGGAAGGGAATGCATTGAATTAACAGTGCACAACCGCCATAACTCTCAGCAATTTATCATAGTATGATGTTCAACACTTAATATTATGAATAGTCGGGTCAAGTGGGAGAATGTTAGAAATCTGCTATTGGAAATAGCAAATGCTTTTAACGTTAAAGCAGTTTCTAATCTTAATGTGACCCGATCTAATCTTAAAGCATTTAGATCTTATCTTAAAGCAGTTTCTAATCTAAAGCATTAGATCTTAAGCGTTGAATTGGTATATGATGGACGTACCAGATTAGAGTTAAATAATATATAAAGGATTGGGTCCTCTCTCTCCCACACAAGAGTTGTATTCTTCTCCATCAAGAAACACATAAAGGAAGTGAGGGCAAGAGGAAAGAAACCGAATTCTGAGAAGAAGACAGAAGACAGAAGACAAAAGATGGCAGCCATTACATCTTTCGCTGTTAGTCAAGGTATGTCATCTTAAACAACATATTAAGTTCTGAATGTGAAATATTTGGTATTGATGATCTTTGGGCTGTTAGTAGGTATATTTTACAGCTGATACCAAGTAGCATGAAATATAGAATGATCAGCTGCTTGTCAAAGGTATAAGGGCTTATTTCCCTAAAAGGTATAAGCAGCCATCTATCTAGTGTAACTGTCTATCAAGTCTCATTTGAAATTCCGTTCTAAAATATAAATCTTTTATTTTCTTAAATCAGAGTTTTAAAATAATGTAAATTCACTATAATCATCTAAATATTATAATATAAAAAATGTATAATTTCATTTAATTAAAATATTAAATGATACAAAATTTATTTAAGTGATTTTCTTAAAATAATGGTAAATTGGAAGTTAATTTAAATAGTTAATTTTTTAGTATTAAATAGAGTGTATTTTATCATTATAATATGATTATATGGTTTAATCATGTAACATTTGTAGATGATCGTGTAATATAGTAGACGATGGTCAAGCATGATCAATATGGTTATACATGGTAAATATGGTAAACCATACTCATCTACACTTAAACATTCACAACCATGCCCAACCATGTTTACCATAGTCAACCATAGTTGTCTATAGTTAATCTTGATGAAACATGATCCACCATGAAGAATGATGGTAGAGCATGGTCAGCAAGTTAAACCATATAAAACCATGGTTAAGCCAAATCAACAATGGTTGAACAAGGTCATTCATAGAATAATTGTTATCCATGGTCGAGAAATGTCAATATCATAAACCATATTCATCTATATTTAAACATTGCCAAATATGGTCAATAATGTTCACCCATAGCCACTCATTATCAACCATTTTTACCCATAGTTACTCATGGTTGACCATAGTTAACTATGGTCAATCAACTTTAGCAATAGTCAAACATGGTTGAAATTGCAACCATTTTCAATCATGGTAAATTTATCTCAAGAATGATCGACCATGGTCACCATGGTCATCCATGATTAATTTGGTCAACCACAGTCAACATGGTTAACCATATTCATCTATCATCAAATTTTGACAACTATGGTTAACCTTGGTCACCGAAAGTTTACCATATTTAAGCAAGATCAACCATGGTCAAGGTAAACAATATTTAGAAAAAATCAACATTGCAATGTGATGAACAAAACTCAAGGTTGCAATGCAACACACAAAAAGCAATGTCACAGTGTGATGAACAAACATCAACATTGCAATGGGATGAACAAAAGTTTATTTCATAATGTTATGAACAATAATCAATGTTGCAATGTGAATAAAAAATTTCAATTGTAATGTGATAAACTAATAGTGATGATCTAGTGTGATTAAAAAAACTCAACATTACAATGTGATAAAAAAATATCAATGTTGTAGTGTAGTGAACAAAAATTAACATTGCAACATGAAAAAAAAAATTTGATTGACATGTGATGAACTAAAATCAATATGGGAATGTGACGAAAAATACATAGGATTACAATGTGACAAACAAAAATCAACGTCACCATTTGATGAACAAAAATTGATGTCGCAATATGATGAACAAAATTTGACATCACATGTGACAAAACAAAATCATGTCACGATGTGATGAATGACAGTTATTGTTGTAATCTGAGAAAGAAATATCAACGTTGCAATGTAATCAACAAAATTCATTTCATAATGTGACAAACAAAAATCGATGTTGCAATATCTCAAACAAAAATATATGTTACATTTGATGAACAAATATCAAAATTGCAATGTCACAAACCAAAACCAATGTTGTAGTGTAATGAATAAAAATTGACGTCACATTGTGATAAACAAAACTTGGTGTTTCATGTGATGGCCTAGAATCCCTGATATAATGTGATGAGCAAAAAGTGATGTTGCAATGTGATGAACTAAAATCCTTGATGAAATGTTATGAATAAAAATTAACATCACAATGTGGTGAATAGGTAAACAATGCCCCAATGCAATGAACATAAACCAATGTCATGATATGATGAATATATAACAATTCCATAACACAACGGACACAATTAAACATCACAATACTATCAACAAAACCCCATGGCATAATGTGATTAATAAAAATAACATCATAATTTTATGAATCAAAAATTTATCACACAACATGACCACCATATCTTATTGCTAAAATGTCATGATGTCATAATGGTCACCCATAGTTAACCATGGCCAAACCTGGCCAAACATAGTCTTCATTGCTAAACATGGTCATCCATAGTCAACATGGTTAATCATAGTCATGATATCCCAATATTCTGATCCTCAATCATAGCCACATTGTCCACCATAGTCAACATCATCACATAGTCAAGCATAGGAAACATATCCAACATAGACAACATTGTTAACCATAATCAACCATAGTAAACCTAGTAAAAAATGGTCACAATGTTGCAATGTCACAATGGTCAAATATGGTCACAATGTCAGAATGGTAAGCGATCACCAAACATGGTCATATATAGTCTTCATGGTTTAAACATGGTCAAATATTGTTAGGGTCTGACCATAGCCCCTTTATTAATGTAATAGGCCGAAGGGGACCTATAAGAATAATTATTAGGTAGTTTAATAAATAAATAATGCAAGTTGTTAATCGCAATAATGATTATTGTAAGTGGCAGAATGATATTATAAAAAAGAGACCACAATTAGTTATAAAAGGCCATATATAATAAATAAAGCTGTTAACCTGCATTATGCAATGGACCATGAGTAGTTAGGGTTTGGATCTCATGAAACTACATATAGTCAAAGTGTCGCATACTCCTTGACCCAATATTAACTATCACCTACTATGCTCCCATCACACCATTTAACTTCAAATAAACTTAGATTCAATAGTTTTCACATGCATAATTATTCAACCATCTCATAAGAAAATATAACACATGAAATTCAATCATCTGCTATGCTTAAGATTCAATAACAAAAAGAGTAATGAGTGAACATATAGAACATCCCATGCCATTGAATATAACCAGAGTAGATGAAATAATACCTAACCAAGAACTAAATTCCTTCAGTTCACCCTCGAGCCGAGACTTCTTTCCATGGATCAACTTCTCTTATTGATCTCTTCAATAGGTATTTAATACCCTCTTTGATATGGTTTCATTTGCTGGTGTCCCTCTTTTAGGTGGATATTTTATCCATTTGCCTAGGATTTTCTCAAAAAATTTCACCTTTCTCTCTCGCGGGGCTTTTCCTCATAAAATCTTGTGCTTCTCTCCCACAAGGCTTTTATGTTTTTTTTTAACATAGAAACTTTCTCGAGCTAAGTAACTTAATGGATATTTATCTCCAAATCCATTAAGCTTATCTAGAATTGGATCTACAAGTCTTGTCATGAAAGAATTATCCATTCCCATTCACCAATGGGATTTTATTTGGCAAGAACCTCATTTGTTGGTGTCTTATTTTCCAAGCGTTTAACATTATCTTTATTGATTTTACAATAAAGTATTTACTTTCATTGTTACACCTTGGACCTGGATTTTCTTAGCTTAGGTTAGCAGAGTGTTACATACAATGGAGGTGTGTTACATACTCCTTCCTTTAAATTTACACCATCCTCAGTGTATTACTGCATCTTACAATATTATTTCCTCATTCATAGGTAGTTGTTTATGAATTTATAGGCTCCCATGGCCCTGCCATCTGAATCATATCTCCGATATATATCGGTTACAAAGGAGTTCTACCATCAAATCTCCTTCCATTTCTACTTGTAACATTTTTTTCAGTCAGTTTTGTGAGAGATTTCAGATGCAGAAACTCAACTTTTTTTACCACAGTTAATATCATAACTTTATATATAGTACTATTATTTGAGTAACTACGGGCTATGTTGCACGCTATTTAAATATGATTCCTCATGTTCATTGTATTTAAAGAAATGCATGTTCTTCTAGTGCCTTAGTGTTCTTGCCGAACAATTGTTTCCTGCAGTTTCCCTGAGTTAGTCATAAGAAGTCAAACTAGAAAATTTCACTAATCAGCACGTATAAAATATCATATCAAGTTAGCTCAGACATAACCATCAAAATCATACCCCATATGTAACCATCATAAAGCATAATCATATGTCATATGTATACTAATACTGAAACAAAATACAGATACTTATCCTTAGTTTCCAATACCAGTTCTTAGTTTCCACCTTTGTCCTACCTCTGTACGTACTCTACGTCGGTTGCCTCACTAGGCAATCACCCAATTCCTTCTCTTCTATGATGTGCACCTACACTTAGTGTGAATTACACACACACAACTATACATGTCATATATCATCACGCAATACATGCATCCATACTAGTACCATATGTACTGTTTGTACACAGTACAACCTGTACACATGTACCCAATACCAAATGTCCACAGCATCACATGCATGACATATACTTCATCCACATGTTTTCAACCATGTTAGTATTATGCAAAAAATTCCTTTATTTATTACTTTTAGGCAAGTTTGATCAAATTGTGCTTAATTTATCGATTGTAGAATAAGGAATTTTGTGGACCTCTTCAAATTCCACAACGAGTGAATAATTTTATGTCAACATATTCAAGTGCTTTTATTTAGCCAATTCTTTTCATGTGTCTTGTGGTTGTAGTACAATGTCAGCAAAATAATACCATAGAAGTAATCATGCATACTGCAACTTTATCATACCCATAAATTTGAGTTTTGAGATTTAATATGTCACTATATAAGGTTTTAATAACAATGGAATATGACCTCCGCTTAATCATAAAGCATACTATTAACTATGATAGTTAGTCTAGTATGGACTTCGATGTTATATTTGAAGTGTAATAACAATCTTAACTTGTCTTTCATGAAGAACATAATTGTTTGGTACTCAAAAGTACTCCACACATAAACTGGTTATGTCATATGATTCTTGTTTGCTCTTCTTAACCCTACTTCTAGCACTTTGTTGGCCATGAATAATTCAGTGTATATCTAAAACCAATTGAATAATCAGTATGCAAGTGCATACACTTCCCACACATGAGTCATAAATGAAAGTTACGATGCTCTCAATTCCACACCCACTAAGATTTAGGCACTATGCACACTACGGTGTGAACCTAGGTCATTAACATGGTGATACCCCACTTAACACTAGACCATGACCTCGTAGTCTACATTTCATAAATTGTTTATGAAATAATTGTTATGTTATTATATTCAAAACCCAACAACACTATCAATGCAATTTGACATGTATACTTCTCCCATATTGCTTGATAGGAAGTAGTGGTACAAAATATGCATTTCAGATTGTACGATTGTCCATTTATTGGAAAAGGTTGCTAGATACCCAATATATTTGTGCACAACAATCCTAATTACTAGTGCCACTTAGCCATCACCTTCTTAATTTAGCAACAAATTGTTGCATGATTATTATCCTCTTTCTTCCTCATCTAGAACATTTTATATGTTCCATTTCACTTGATGCTTGCATTATTTTACTACCAGCCTAAGATCCTTTGATCACCACAAGCTGTATTAATACGAAATTTTTTTGGTTTACCAAAGATTTGTTTATTAATTTGGACCAATCATGTTCTGAATCTATTGTGTAATCAAGCTTCTCTGGATTGCTCTATTTTTTTTCAAATGCATCAAGCTTCACCGTATCTAATTTGTTTTTTCATTTCATAAAGCAGGTATCCTTTGTTTATATGTGGTAGAAGCACACAGACCATTTTTATCTTATCACTTCCCACAAGAAGTACATTTGTAAGATCTACCTTTATTCTACTAGAAGCATACTCTTCTTGCTACAAATTTGAAAGGTTCATATTTGTGAGATATTAACAAAACCCCATCTATATATTGATGGATATGCACATCAATGTTGTGAAGGTTGAGGTTGCATACTTTGAGTTGCAATAACTTACACATTGGAATTTGAGTTTGTATTTGAGATTGTCCTACTGCTATTAATCGAGAAGCACCAGGAGTTGCTTTTACACTCCCATTATGTATTTACACTAGATGTACTTTGGTGTCAGTCCCATTGACCTTCTTATTAGAGTCATAATTTATTAATGTATGATGTCTTCTCCAACATGCATACAGTGAGTTATATTTCATTTGTACATTTACTTCTCAACTTTGACCCTAGTTTCATCTAGATTGGAATATAATGTGTTCCTCTTATCTACTTTAGTTACAATTATTTTTAGATTGCTTTACTCAAAAGAAACTTGTAGGTTCTAAACTATGCATGTCTAATTAATTATGCATATTGAATAATAACCCGGTAAGGTTTAGTTCCCTTAAATATTGTATACTTGAAGTATTTTCCCAATAAGGTGAATTAATGGTTCAACCAACAGCAAAGCCACATTCCAAAATGGATTGCATCATTACTTGTAGGTGCACTAATCAACACAACCATAATAAATCGAAAGACAATTTTAAAAATACATAGTCTCATGTGCTTAACGATATTTCATGGGAACCTTCATGAATAGATATCATTAAATAAAACCTTCAGAATTTGTTCTAGGATGAAAATTCTGTTAATGTTGATAGTATGTCATGAACTTCTTTCCTGATGATTTATATAGTTTCCATTTATATACTTTTATTTTTTATTTTTCCTCATGTTGGCCATGATCTATGGAAGGAAAAACACTTGAAATTTTATCTATTTTTGTTTTTGAGTTACCTTATATGAGTTCAATATTTCCTCTTTCATATACCATCCTTTCTTAGGATCTCTATAATCGTAAAGTTTATTCCATTAAGTTATGTCCTTCACTGGACTATCCTTACCGACATTAGTTGGAATTTTCTTCAACTATGTTCTTGCATTGCAATCATACAGATCATATTTTAATTTTAATATGAGTAAAATAATATGGTTACCATGTCACTAAAATCCCTAATATATACAATAACCATACTTTAAAAATCACTTATTCACAACCATTATTTATTCTTATAGATGTACTACATGTTATCTAATTGAATTTATCATTAACACTATGGTATAACATCCATACTTTATAATTATTAAAAAAAAAATTATTCCTCCTGCTCTGTTATGAAAATCTAAAACTATGTCAATATCTTAAACTAATTTTAACTCATGGTATAGAGTAGTTGTGCCCTAAAAATTTAAGTTTTTGGGAGGCTTTCGCTCATATAATGAAAAAAAAAAAAAAAAACTTCACATAGTTCCTAACATTCAATAAGTAAGTACAAAAAAGGGTAACTTAATTATGGTTGACTATTTCTACTTACTGAAATAGTTAACATGTTATTTGTTGTCATTTCATTGCATTACTCTTTATTCCTCCACAATTCAATGTTGCAGAATTATTTGTTCCAAAAAAGCCTTTCAGGATTTCTCCTCCCCACAATGCTACTATAGCTATCTTGAGAATTTCAGTATAAGTGCAAGGATTAAATCCAACTTTGTTTGTTCCTCAAGCTTGATTATAGTTATCTAGCATCTTAAATCAATTTTTAAATCATGTTAATGTGTGAGAATTTTGATCCATCCATGCATGTAAGCATACCAATGTAGCTCATTGTAACCACACAAATGAGCCCTACATGCAAGCCATACATATATGTAAGCACAGGCATGTAATCACATCATGAGTATCCCCTTCAATCATAATGTAAATTAGCAACTCCGAAGATAAAGTATTCATATTCTTTTGTTTTATGCATAAAACAAAATAACTCATATAAATTGTACACACTCTTTTGTGTAGTTTGTTTATACACAAAGTTCCCACACATGATTTAATCTTATTTTTATGTAAACACTGCTTAAAATACTTATGTAGAATAATCGGAAAACAATGTTGTTTTCATAAATGAGATTACAGCTAAGTATTGCAACACACCATGACATATATGTCAACCAGGTTACACATGTTTTGGTGTTTTTCACACATTAATGTGTACCAAATAAAATATGTACAACACAATCTTCATTAATACTTATAATAATTATATAGTTGTGCATACGAATAGGAAGCATCGAGGTGCGAAACACATCACTTCCATGCCATCTTACTTAGATTTCATTAATACATATAATAATTGTATAGTCGTGCATACGAATAGGAAGCATCGAGGTGCGAAACAAATCACTTCCACGCCATCTTACTCAGATTTACTGGCACATCTTTCTCGACACAAAACAAACCTCACACTACTAGAGAAAAAAATTGTAACTAAGCTGAGAGGCCCATTATGAAAATTGAACTCGATTTGGACGCATGGAATCTAGAGAACTCCTTTTAATTTCAACTGACTTTCTCTTGAAGATAAAAATCTCCACGGGACTCGCATAGTTGTTGGGAACCCACCTTTTCTTTCTTGGTAGCTCGACTCGAAGAGAAAAAGCAACACTTGTAAAAATGTCAAATAAAAATAATGCAAGAATTGGTGCCAAGTCTAGAGTCCCACCAAGAGGAGGAGTTATGCCTCTAAAGATATTATGATATGGATCATAGAGTGTGTTGCACTAAACCCCATCAGCATTAAATTCGAGTTATATTAAACTCAATCACAAGTATAAAAGAATTAACCACCAATATTGTGGCCATTTGTTTTCAATTTCACAACTAAGAAAAGGGGCATTAGTTCCATACTCAGAGACTTAGGTACTCAAGGTAAATATTAGACCAGGGTTTAAATGGGAGGAAGCTTGCATGTGTACTAGTGCTAGCATATCTACCAAAGGAAATATATCATAGCAAACGAAGAATTATCTTACCTTAAAGGATTCACAATGAATGGTGGTGCATTAGAAAAACATGTTAAGACCAACCTCACTATCAAGAGAGTGTTGTAGATAAATAAAAAAATCACAATTTTATTTGTCACCACCAATGCTGCAAATTCTGCCAACAAGTTCATATTAAACTTGAACTGCGTTCAATCAATCTAAGTAGCCTTCATTCCCAAAATTCCACTAATCAAACACAAAGTTGAACTGGTTAGATCTGGAAGCATCGCCTTCCCTTACACTTTGGCTTTGAAGTAGAATAGAACCCTTTCATATTATCTATGATGGAGTGTTATTGAAAACTAACTACCCATTGTTTCATCGAGCTAGATAACCATTTTGAAATAAAATGCGTTTGTGGGATGACAACAACGATGGAAATTCACTACTTTTAAAGTTTCTCAACCAGGATAAACATTATCCTTGGAAATATTTTGTGGCAACTCAATCTGCAGTCAGATGGCTTGTTACATGTAAATTTGTCACCATGACACTTGATTAGTTTATGGGTGTTTTTACCATCCATGAACATGTTTGACTGAAGTCCCTTAGAAGTCAAAAAACCAAAAATATCTTGAAGGACACGAGAAATTTAGGGAAAATAGCTACCACACCTCATCAAGTTTCACCTACGCTGATTTTCCTAGCTTTTCCCGCTAGTGGGTCGTGGAAAAGGTATGTTTTTCCTCCTCATTTACTTGATTAATCATATGGTTTTCATGAATTTTCTCTCATCTTAAACATATTATCTAAGTGAGACCATGAAAAATGAATAAAAAGTAGCGTTTAACCAGTTACATGCTTTTAGCATTAAAAGCCTAAGTTTTCGCTTGTTTATATGTAGAATGACTGGATTGGACAACTGTTTTTCCTTTGAATAAGACAACAACGCCAAGAAATGAAGATGTGATTATTCCAGCTACGCGGGCCAAGCTAAACACAAGAGGCAAAACATGGAATTGATGTGGAGAATCTAATTATTCAGGCAAGAAATCTCAAGGATCTTCCAATCCTCAGGATAAGCTCTAATTTTGCTAGCATATCATAGAGAATATATAATGTTAGCAGATGAAAATAAAAATAACTTTCATAATCATTGGTAATTTCTAGAAAGACTGTGAATGCAGATTAAACCTAAAGTATTGTAGTGATGTTGTAATTTCTTTTTGACAGTTAATGAAAAACATGGAGTTTCACATTAGATATGGCATTGAGCTTCTATAGTAGTTCCTTTGAGAGGCGTTGGGCCCGGCTACTAGAATATACATTGCTCATTTGTATTATGTTTATTATTCTTTACTATTAAGATTTATATTGTTGTTCCTTCTACCGGTTGAAATAGATTAAGTTTTATATCTCGGTTAATATCGTTTCTATGATTTATAGACAAGTAAGTTTTGTATATGGTTGGTGTTTCATCTCCGTATATGCTTTCTATAATTACTTCTAACTTTGGATGCCCCTTGTGATTAGCATGATTCGAGTATTTTGCTTTAATAGGTGTGGATACAATTATTCAGTTTGATTTCCTCTTGGCATTTGGAACATTATATTAAGGTCCTTGTCTGAAGTAGCTTGCAATTGATTTATCTTTCCAATTTCGAACCATAGAATAATATGTTTTTTGCATTTGAATTTTTGGAGTCAATGATCTGTTGAGAAATTGTTTATTTATGCAACGATTAGTTAGGTTTTAGGATTGATTACATGCATCTCAA
Source organism: Pinus tabuliformis (assembly GCA_031772625.1). NCBI lineage: Eukaryota > Viridiplantae > Streptophyta > Pinopsida > Pinales > Pinaceae > Pinus > Pinus tabuliformis. Next base: position 817,563,599 of record CM062804.1, on the reverse strand, counting down.
TCTTCCATTTTTATCGCATAGACATTCCTTACAACCTTGAAATAGAAAGATGAGACCCAGGTTGACATATTAATGTAGGATTAAGATTGATTTATAAATTCATCTTAGTGCTCCAACAATTTGGTTCCATTTCTGGGGAGGTTGTCAAGATAATAGTTAATTTGTATCTTTGACGAGAATTGGGTATTGAAAACGGGAGGTAAAAACCTACACACACAGCAAGTAAAAATCTTGTTGCTAGTGCCTAATCTTTGTATATACATAGAAGTTGTATAGGTATGAATGAATACGAGGTGAAAGACACTAATAGATCAGAAATCCATACTAAAAACCACCAAAGCCCATGGAACAGTGACCCTTGGGAGACCGACCTTTATAGACGAAATCATTTGGAGATCTGAATCTTAGGCATCAGTAGGACCCCAGACAATATTTGGAAGGGGCTCTACTTTGGTCTCTCAAGTAGTAGAATCACCAACTGTAGCTTACACTGAGATTCATTGCAAAACTAAAGGATTTGAGAAAAGTTTTCAAAATACAAATAATCTACACTCTAGTCCTTCACAAGAGGGAAAATCATGTAATTTGAAAGAAAGAGAGGGAGAAACCAGTGGAGCTGCTAAAGCAGACCCGCATCCATATGAATTGGGATATCCTGTGACCCTGGCTAAAAAATAAGTGCCTAACTTCCTAGATCTAAGTTGCGCTGTAAAACCCTTTCGAATTTTCAATACTCCATCTACTTAGATAACACCTCCTGACCAAAAAATCCCTCAATATTATTTTCACATCTTCGATCAAATGGGAAATCAACCAGCTCAAGGTCATACCTTGACGTTGGAATACCCTATCATTGACCCAGTATCCAATGCCTCGATGAAGGAAATTCCTTTACAACATATCCCAACCTTTCACAGGATGACCTTAGAGGATATGGATGCTTTTCTATTTGAGTTTGGTGTTGTGTGCACAAGATATGACTACACCACTGATCCTCAAAAATTGAAGTTGTTCCCCTCTACCTTAAAGGGAGAAGCTTTGCGATGGTTTATGGGTTTAAGTGGAAGTAACATTAACTATTGGGATGACATGAATAACTCTTTTCTCACCAAGTACCGGGACTACTGTAGGACTAGGGATCTAAAAGATGAAATCTTGAAAATGTTTAGGAGAGACAATGAAACTTTAGAAGAATATGTTGAATGGTTTCATTATAATTTGTAGAGATCCCCCCACTCCACATTAACAAAATCAGTCTTAAAAGCCATTTTTATAAAATAAATGAGAGAAGAATGGGTAGAAACTTTAAATCTGATGGGGAAAGGTGACATTTATCAAGAGAAATATGACATTTTTTTATTATTGTGTATTAGGTCTTCGTGGTGTAGTACACGCATTGGACTAGGAAGGTGAGATTCCATGACTAGAGGAAGCATACCTCCCAGCGGAGGTGTGGCGAGAACAGAGATTAGAAACTTCTTGGAAGATTTCAAGATAGATATCTTGGGCATGCTGACTACACAGTTAGATGTCTTACATGCGAGACAAAGACAAGCTGAGGCAGGACAAACGCTAGCCATATTATATCCATGTTGTTGAAAAAATCACAGTCAAAGAGAATGTCCCTTGGACATGATTCAGATGTGCTCTATATGCACCAAGGACCATGCAATGGATCAATGTCCATCACTTCCCAGATTAAAAGCAGTGTTCAAAGAAGCTGAGGAAGGAACAGAGCCGACATACTTAATGGCTCAACGTCGACAATGGAAAACACGACCCTCAAGTATGCCACAAGACCCTTCGTTGTTCTTTCCTACACAATATAATCAACAAAAAAATCCTGGAACAACATGGCAAGGTCAACCGCCCTTCTTTTCCTGGAAATCCCAATAGTATTCTATGTCACCCTGGCCAAACCAACCCTTCTTAGGAGCTAGCTAGCCAAATTCACAATGCTCTGCCCCCTTTTGGAAAAAATCATCTACTAATCCTTACCCTTCATAGTGGGTTGCTCCACCTCACAGAACCTGAATTGGTCTCAAAATTGGTAGTGTCCTATGGGGATGAACAATCTACCCATGGGAACAGATTCTTAACCTCAATCGACATTGCCAGGTCCATTCCAGATTCCTGAGCCTTCAGTACGCCTGCAATTGCTAGCTCAACCAAATCTGAATCCTAATAATAGACGAGTTCAATATGTATAGATTCTTGAGAATTTGGATAATGACACAGAACCAATAAAATGCAATGAGCTTCGATTAAGGTCACGGTGCATTATTACTACATAAGAAAATAAAGAGGCTGAAAAGGAAAAACAACCTGCAATAGATCCTTCGACTGTGATTACCATAGTAATAAAACAGGGAGAAGACATAGTCGAGTAGCAAAATCTTGATAATATTATAATTTCTTCTCCCTCATTCCCCGAGAGACTAGCGATAGCTAAACCTGTTGTCTATCCCGACCTTGATATCTTAGGGGAATTGAAAATTTTGTGTATAAATATTCTGCTCCTCCAGGCAATATAGGACATCCTGATTTCTGCAAAGACAATTAAAAAATTATGCGGCAAGAAGCCTAGGAGGAAATTAAAGAATCCATGAACAGTACATGTGGTAGGAACTTTATTTTATCTTCTTTTAGGTAAATAAACACTGATTAAATATGAAGACCCAGGAAATCCTATAGTAATGGTTCAGATACAAGGCTGCACATTTCCAAATACATTAGTAGATCTTGGGGCAGCCATTAATATTCTGACTGCTAAAACCTGCAAGGTTCTGGGCATCACAACTTTGGAACCCACCTCAACCTTATTAGAACTTGCCAACAGATCAATAGTTAGACCTGAAGTAACATTACAGGATGTGATTGTTTCTACCAATTCCTCGGAATATCCTTTGGACTTTCTAGTCATCAACCCAAGAAGTAGGCTAGATGGACATCCTTTGATATTGGGTCGACCTTGGTTAGCAACAACAGATGCTTATATAGGATTTCATGCAGGTAGCCTGACTATCATGCAAGGAAATGTTGTGAAGAATCTTGTTTTGTATCCCCCAGCTAAACCAAGTCTACCTATTCTAAATACTCAGTTACACCCACCTAAATACTTGGAAGAAAACATACGCTCTCCTCTCACACTGGAAGAAGCTCTTGAATTTAAGAATCAAACGGAAGATGATGTGATTAACAACTTCATTAATAGATCAATTTCCATGAATAATCCAACATGCCAAGTGTTAAAGGCCATCCTTGATAATGAAGCGCAGGGATATCCCTTAAGGGACACAGACGATCAGCATATAGCCACGACTGTTCTTTATAACAACTGTCCAATTGAGATTGAACCAGGTAAAATTCTCAACATTAACGGTAACTTGGACAGTCATCAACAACAAAGACTTATTAAGGTTCTTTGGAAATATAAAAGAGATTTTTCCTGGGAATACTCAGACATGAAAGGTAAAGATCCTCAGCTGTGTACCGATCATGTCTGCATTGAGAACGATGCTCGCACCATCTGGCAGCCTCAGAGAAGGTTGAATCCTCACCCCAGAGAAATTGTGAAAGAATAACTACAAAAGTTGTTCGATATTAATTTTATTTATCCTATTTTAGATAGTTAGTGGGTCTCCCTGTTGGTAGTCGTTCCCAAGAAAAATGGGAAATGGTGAATTTGTGTCGACTATAGAGAACTAAACAAAGCCACCCAGAAGGACCATTTCCCTCTTCCTTTTATTGATAAAGTTCTTGATACCTTAGCAAGGAAACATTTTTTTTCCTTCCGCGATGGCTTCAATGACTATAATCAGATTTAGATCACAGCTGAAGACCAAGATAAAACCCTTGGGGTATGTTTGCATATGGAGTTTTACCCTTCAGTTTATGAAATTCCCCAGCCACATTTCATACATCAATATTGAGCATTTTTTTTTATCTGATTAACCAATGACTTGAAATTTATATGGACAATTTACCCCCTATGGAAGTGAATTTGAGAAGGGTTTATGAAATCTGGTAAAGGTACTTGAATGATGCATTGCTACTAGGTTATGCTTAATCAATGTAAAGTGTCACATGATGATGACCGAAGGTGTGATTTTGGGACACTACATCTCTGCGACCGGAATACAGGGTACATCCAGTGAAAATAGAGGTAATTCTTGCACTACCCGCACCTTGGACACAGACCGAGGTACGTAGTTTCATTGGATATGTAGGGTACTACCATAGATTTATTGAGAATTTTTCAAAAATTGCTGCACCTTTATATGTCTTAACAGGTAATGTTGAATTTAGCTAGTCTGACAAATGTGTTCTTTCCTTTGCAAAGAAATTCATTTCAACCGCACTAGTATTACAAGGACCGAACTGGGAGTTACCTTTCCATATCTCTATAGACACATCATTCATAGGTATAGGCATTGTAATTGGACACGAAGAGGATAGGAAGCCCTACGCTATCTGTTATATTAACAAAAATACCCCTATGGAGTTAAATTATATAGTAACAGAAAAATAATTCTTAGTTGTTATACATGTTATCAATAAGTTTAGACATTATATAACAGGCTATCCAGGCTTCTTGTATATTGAGCACTCTGCTATCAGGTACTTGGCCAAAAAAACAATCACTAATGGGCGAGTAACTTGATGGTTGTTGTTACTGCAAGAGTTTGATATCACCATAAAGGACCGCCCAGGAAAAGAAAATCTTGTTGCAGACTTCCTATCTCGGGTGCCTAAGATGAATGATCTGTTATTGGTAGATGATCAGTTCCTAGACGAGCACCTATTCATTGTAATGATTAAATGGCCTTGGTATGAGGATGTAGCGAATTATCTAGCAGTCGGGAAGTTACCATAACATCTGTCGCCCAAGGAAAGGAAGTTGATTGTCCAATGTAGCGCCCAATTTTCATGGATTGGCAAGTATCTTTTCCACACTGGATCCAATTTACAAATTCAAATGTGTATTCGAGAAGATGACGTCTATGATATCCTAAAATCCTGTCACGAGGAGCCCTGTGGCAAACATTTTGCAGATCGCACAACCGTGCATAAAATCCTTCAGATGGGTTATTACTAGCCCACCATATTCAAAGATGCCAAGAAATATGTTCAAACTTGTCACAACTACTAGAGGATGGGCCATCTTGGCAAGGCTGATGAGATGTGATTGCAGCCACAGTTGTTGGTAGAACACTTTTAAAGATGGGAACTTGAATTTGCTAGGCCCTTTAATCCGCCATCAAATCAAAAGGTCTATATACTGGTTGCCACGAACTATGTGACTAAATGATTAGAAACAGTATCCTTGCCACAGGCCATAGAAGAAACAATGATTAATTTCCTTTTTGTATTGTTCGTATGATATGCATTACCAAGGGAGGTAATAACTGACGGAGGATCGCAGTTTATAAGACATAAAATTTCATCCACCCTACGAAATCATCATATCAAACATCGTGTTACCTCTCTGTATCACCCACGGGAAAATGGATAGGTAGAGAGCACCAACAAAGTCCTAGAAGTGATATTGACTAAGAAAGTATTGACAAATCGACGGAACTGGGCCGTTAAAATTCCAGAGGCCTTGTGGGCCTATCGCATAACATGGCACAATACTGGATACTCCCTTTACCAACTTGTTTTGGGAAAAGAACTGATATTCCCATAGAGTTTGAGATAAAGACTCTTATGACAGCCTAGGAGGTTGGACTATATCTTAAAGAGTTCCAAACACAATTACTTCAGCAAATGAAATGAACTAGATGAAGCATGCTTACTTTCCCTGCGAAGTACAACAATTATCCAACAGCAAAGGGTCAGGTGGCACGATAGGATTATTAAAAAGAAATCATTTAAGAAGGATGATTTGGTGCACCTCTATGCCTCCATATTTCATGGATTCCCAGGGAAACTACAGACAAGGTGGCTCGACCCTTATGAGATTCAAGAAGTGCATAATAATGTCACCATAACTTTACTAACCATTGACAGGTCTGGTGCTCCCTTTCTAGTGGATGGACATTGGTTGTGACTTTATCACCAACCACTCACAAAGGAATCTTTCTATCAGTAGGTAAGTAATGATCCTACACCCCAAATCATAACTGCATGGGATGGTAACCCGACAAATTCATTTCCATAAAAAAATTGTTTTCTTTCCATATTGTAAATAATGTACATATTTTCCTTGAAAATGGTTGAGAAATTTTGTTCTTCTTTCTTTTCTTATTTAGCACGCTCAAATTTTGATACAAATATTGTTTTATAATTGATAGTTTTGCTCCACTTGAAACACAGTTGTTGTTCCTTCGTCACAAGTGTTGTTCCCTTTGCAAAGAAACGATTTTTGTTCCCTTTTCAAAGATACAGTTTATGTTCCCTTATTGAAGAAAGAATTGTTGTTCCCTTCTCAAAGAAATAGTTGTTGTTCCCTTCTCAAAGAAACATTTGTGGTTCCCTTCTCGATGAAACAATGATGTTCCCTTCTCGAAGAAATAGTTATTGTTCCCTTCTCGAAGAAACATGTGTTGTTCCATTTTCGAAGAAACAAGTATTGTTCCCTTTTCGAAGAAACAATTGTTGTTCCCTTTTTGAAGAAACAGTTGTTGTTCTGTTTTTGAAGAAAAAGTTGTTGTTCTGTTTTAGAAGAAACAGTTGCTTTTCTAGTATACAATTGATGTTCCCTTTTCGAAGGACGAGCTAGTGTCCGCTCTTTGAATGAAACATTTTATGTCCCCTTTGTTGAAAGAACAATTGTTGATCCATCGCCATGAATGATTATTGGTCCCATTACTATCATTCCATGTCGTTCATTCCTTTTGGTTATGAGTTCGATCTAAATCCTTAAAAGCAGTAATCTTTAGATCATCATCATTCTCAGCCTTTTGGTGAATATTTTTTAAATCTGACGTGCTCTATCTATGAATATATTGGCTTATGTCTATTTTTTTGGACACGTTATAAAGTTTTCATGATTTATCCCCACCATACTAGTTTTTATTTTATTACACATTCAAATGGTGGTTCCCTTCCCAAATATGATGAATAATCTAAGGCATATTTATTCTTGGCATTTATTTTACTTCTTACACAATCCCTGACTCTTAAGCACTTGATGAGTGTCCCTTAACTTCTAAACAACAACAGAAAAAGGAAGAAAAAAAATTTGGAAATATATAGTTGAAAATAATTAATATTATTTTGTATTAATGGAGAAATGGTTGCACAAGTTATAACATATCTCCTTAGTTTAGGATTTGTTCCTAGAGTTTAGGAGTTTGGTTGCAACTTCCTGAGTTCTAGTAATGTACTTAATGATGTGATTTATCATTTTGATGGAAGTAGAGTGTACAAAGAGAGTTCTCTTTGTTTGAGTACACTCTCCAGGTGTAGTACTCACCTATGAGCTGTAACTCCTTCTTTTTCAATTCAAGTCTGATTTTTATCTTGGTATCAGAGCACAGAGTAGGGACAACCTTAATTTTTTTTTTTTTTAGAATGCATCATTGATTACAGAACGATAGTGGCAGTGGAGTAAATAGAAGCATTTGTAGAATCAGGTGGACTGCATTAACACCTGAAGCATAGGTCTCAGATGACTGATCATCTCTGAGCGCAAGAAAGGGTTGGTGCGGAATCTTCGCGAACAGTCACGGTTTTGAGGGTTATAAGCACGCCAGTGCACCAGAAAGTGCTATTGGAGCAGAAAATAAAGGAATAATCGCACCAATTCTGTAAGACACATCAATTTTGTTTATGGCACGGATCCTTAGCCGTCGAGAAGCGCCACCTCTTTCTCTTTGAAAAATCTACAATTTTTTGCAAATCGGTCTTGCCTAGTGGTGGCGCATTGGAGTTCTTTGATCTACTCGATGGCCGCAGATCGGACTTGCCCGGTGGTGGTGCATTAGAATTTTTTGATCTGCTTGGTGGCAGCAGATCGGACTTGCCCAGTGGTGGCGCATTAGAGTTTTTTGATCTGTTCGGTGGCAGCAGATCGAATTTGCCCGGTGGTGGCGCATTGGAGTTTCCTGATCTGTTCAGTGGCAGCAAATCAGATTTGCTCGGTGGTGGCGGATTGGAGTTCCTGATCTGTTCGGTGGCAGCAGATCGGACTTTCCCGGTGGTGGCTCATTGAAGTGTTCAGTTGGATAGACTTATTCATTAGAGGATCAAAAATTTTATCATTCCAATATGAATAACAGTATAGAATCATATCTCCACGAGTCTAGCAAACTCGATGAATCTAATTTCTCCAACTGGAAATTCAAGATGCAGACTTTACTTGAAATTGCAAATGCGTGGTCGATCATTACAAGAAATGAGCTGAGATCAGGAACAGCTACACAAGAACAAGATTGGGATAAAAGGGAGACAAAAGCAAAGGTATATTAAATATCTCCATCAAGTACAATGTTATCCCGCACATTAGAGACTGTAAATTGGCTACTGACATTTGGACGGCGATCAAAAATCTATACGAGACGCAAAATACAAATTGTGTCTTCTCACTCAAAGGCAAGCTGTTTGCATTAAAGATGGAGGAGAATGAGTCCGTTGTTGGATTCATTGGTAGAGTCAAAGACCTGAAGGACAGATTGGGAGCTATCGGAGAGAAAGTTTCCGATTCAGATCTGGTCACGCTCACGTTGAACAGAATGACTGATGAATAATAGATGTTTATCACAGGGCTGTCAGCAAGGGAGAAAGCCCCTGCATTTGAAGAGCTGATAGGGATCCTCCTACAGGAGGAAGAGCAATGACAAAATTTGAAAACTCAGAGCTATGACCTTGCTCTGATGGCAAAAAGGAGACAGTATAGAGGGAAGCAACATCAGCAACCGCAACAGTAGCAGCACAAAGGAGCCAACACATTTCAGAAGAGACCGTTTAAAGGTATGTCTGATAATAATTTTCCCAGCAAGAAATGTTTTTACTGTAGAAAACCTGGTCATCAGATTAAAGATTGTTATAAGAGGCAGGTAGACGAAGGAAGAAACAAACAGAGAACACACAAGGGTTACTTTGTTGGGGAAGAAGAGGACCACAGCCACAAACTTCGACTATTTACAGTCGATTGTGCTCTTTCAGCTTCAATGGGAGATGAGGACGACATATGGTATGTCGACTCTGGCGCATCCTCACATATGACTGGTAAGAAGGACTAGTTTGAATTTCTTGAAGAAACTTCATGTGGGTCGAAAATCTATTTAGGAGATGATAGTGGATACGAGATCAAAGGACATGGTGACATTCCTGTAAAGTTACCTAGCGGTGACATTAGACACCTTAAAAATTTATTGTATGTTCCAGGAATTAAGAAAAATTTGGTCTTTGTCTCAATGATTACTAATCAGGATATGCAAGTTCAATTCTTTAAGAATAACTGTGTCATTAAGGATAGCTAGATGGAAACAGTTGGAACGGGAGTGTTAGTGGGGAGCCTGTATAGACTAGATGCAAAGAGTATGCCACAGCAAGCAATGGTTGCAGATGGATCAACAGTCGAAGATCTCTGGCATCAGAGATTCGTCCATCTTAATCTGCAAGACCTCATCCTACTTCAGAGAAAAGGTATGGTTGATGGACTCCCTGTGTTCCATAATATTAAGCTGGATTGTGATGGATGTGCATTAGGGAAAATGCATAGAGAAGAGTTCCCTTTGCATGTTAATAGAAAGGAAAGAGACATTTTAGAACTGGTGCATACAGACATCTATGGACCTATGCAAACCAGGCCATTAGGAGGAGCATATTACTTTCTCTTATTTATAGATGATTGCACTACATTTTCATGGATATACTTTCTGAGTAAAAAGAGTCAAGCCTTTCAGTATTTCAAAGAGTTTAAATCCATGGTAGAAAACCAGATTAGGAAAAAGGATGAAAATTATCTGCTCAGATCAAGGGGGAGAATACAGGTTGGGAGAGTTCATGGATTTCTGCAAGCATCATGGGATTATGCAACAGTTTACAATTCCCCACACTCCACAGCAGAATGGAGTGGTAGAACGGAAGAACAGGACTCTTGTGGAGTGCGCAAGGAGCATGCTTCAAGGTAAGGGTCTATCAAATGGCCTTTGGGCAGAAGCTATTAACACTGTTGTGTATTTAAAGAATAGGAGTCCTACTAGATGTCTAGGCTCCAAAACCCCTTTTGAAGCATTGTTTGGATTCAAACCAGCAATGTGTCACTTAAGAATATTTGGGTCAAAAGCTTATGCTCATATACCTAGGGCAGATAGGAAAAAATTAGATCCTAAAGCCCTGAAATGTATATTTGTTGGATATGGCTCTGAGTTCAAGGCATATAAGTTATTTAATCCTGTGACTCACAAGGTTTTTGCAAGCAGAGATGTCATATTTCATGAACAGGTTGAAGAAGGAAAGAAGGACTCTAATAGTGATTGGCACATTCCATTACTATTGGAAGAAAACAGTGAGGAAGATGAAGAGCAGGAGGAGAAACAAGAAGAAGAAGTAACAGACAATGTAATCAATGAAGATGCAAGCCTAGAAAATGTTGAAATAGACAGAATTGAAGTAAGTCCCCTACCAAGGAGACCAGGTAGGAAGAATCGATTATCATCTAAATTGAAAGACTATGCATTAATGTCAAAAATTGTAAACATTGTAGAACCTGCAAATTATGAGGAAGCAAGCAAATCTGATGCATGGAGGGATGCAATGTATGAGGAAGTAGAATCAATAAACAGAAACCATACTTGGGATTTGGTTTAATTGCCTGAAGGTAAAACCCCCATAGGATGCAAATGGTTTTATAAACCAAAAATAAATGTAGATGGCAGTATAGAGAAACTTAAAGCTAGACTGGTAGCAAAGGGTTACTCACAGAAAGAGGGAATAGATTCGATGACACCTTTGCTCCTGTAGCCAAATTAAACACCATTAGAATGCTAATTTCCTTAGCAACAAAACACAAATGGAAGCTACACCTGCTAGATGTTAAGTCTGCATTTCTGAATGGTGACTTGAAGAAAGAAATTTATTTAGTACAGCCTGAAGGTTTTGTGAAAAAGGGGTAGGAACATCTTGTGTGTAAATTGAAAAAGGAACTTTATGGTTTAAAACAGGCACCCAGGTTGTGGTATGAGAAAATTGACTCATTTTTTGTTCAACATGGCTTTCATAGGAGCTTGAATGATCCAAATCTGTATACCAAGTTTAATAAACAGAGGCAAATTATTTTGATTTCTTTGTATGTAGATGATGTGATCATAACAGGGAATGATAGCAATCTGATCAAAGAAATCAAACAGTAGATGTCACAAGTGTTTAAGATGAAAGATCTCGGAAACCTTCATTATTGCTTGGGATTGGAGGTATGGAAAGACTCTGGACAAACTTTTCTTACTCAAGGGAAGTATGCCAGAAGCTTGTTGGAAAGGTTCAGAATGGAGCAGTGCAGATCAGCAGCAACACCATTACAGCAGAACTTAAAGTTAAGCAGTGACGATGGCACTAAAGAGGTGGATGCTACCGTGTACAGACAACTAGTTGGTAGTTTGATATATCTGACTACAACTAGACCAGATTTGGCATATTCTATTAGTGTCTTGAGCCAGTTCATGTCAAAACCACTCAAATGTCACTGGGTCGCAGCAAAAAGTCTGTTGAGGTATCTTAGTGGTACTAGTAATTATGGCATTTTCTACACTGACACTTCTGATGTTATTCTAGCAAGTTTTTCAGATTCCGATTAGGCAGGTAACTTGGATGATCAAAGATCTATCACAGGTTACGCATTCAACATTAGATCCAAGGTCATAGCATGGAGCAGCAAAAAGCAGCACACTGTAGCTCTATCTTCATGTGAAGCTGAGTACCAAGAATTGTGTGCAGCCACATGTGAAGCTATCTGGTTGAGAAGAGTTCTCCACGATGAAGGAGAAAAGCAGAAAGAGTCAACTATTATCAAAACTGACAACCAGAGTACCATCAGGCTTGCATACAATCTAGTCTTTCATAAAAATACCAAGCATATCGATACGCAGGCTCATTTTGTTCGAGAGAAACAACAGTCAAAAGAGATATGTGTTGAATATTGTAAAACTTGTGATGACATGGATGATATTTTTACTAAGCCTCTTGGGCGTGTAAAGTTTGAATTGCTTAGAGGGATGCTAGGAGTTCAGGATAATCCTCTCTCCATTAAGGGGGGAGTTGAAAATAATTAATATTATTTTGTATTAATGGAGAAATGGTTACACAAGTTGTAATGTATCTCCTTAGTTTAGGATTTGTTCCTAGAGTTTAGGAGTTTGGTTGTAACTTCCTGAGTTCTAGTAATTTACTTAATGATGTAATTGCTCATTTTGATGGAAGTAGAGTGTACGGAGAGAGTTCTCTTTGTTTGAGTACAGTCTCCAGGTGCAGTACTCACCTGTGAGCTGTAACTCCTTCTTTTTCAATTCAAGTCTGATTTTTATCTTATATTAAGCTAATTTTTCTCAAAAAGGGATATGGGGTCTCATCACGAGCCAAATTACCATGATCATAGGAAATTAACATAAGTGACATTCCCATTATGGATACCACACCAAGGTAATGGCCTTCTGACAACTAAAATTTCAGAGGACACGAGGTCTCATAACGAGCCAGTTTGTTCACTTTGTTATGATCCGGTGAGTGGCATTGTTACTATTTGGTCATCACACCAGAATAATGTCCTTTTTTGAAGGAAATCGTTTTTTTATAAGTTAGGGATACTGGCTCATTGTGGGTTAAAAGGAAACCCTTTCAAGGGTATGGATTCTTGTTGGCAGCAGTGGCTCTAATTATGGTATTGAAGTATACTTTAAAGTTTCCAAACTCTTACTATGTCCTTAATTATTCTTTATTAAATAAAAAGGGAGAAACCACCTTTGATTAGTGATTATATCCTTAATAACTAGTATGGGATGCATATTTATTACGTGAACCATGTTAACATTATCTGATCAGCTGACGTTAGTAGTAATAAATTTAAAACAATGCTTTGTCATATTTCGTCACACATACTCCAAAAGGAAAATCTCTTTCCATGATGTATATTTCGTATGATTTATTTCTCATGATCTTCTCTCACTAGTTGTATGGTTGTGCATTCATTGCATTTAGTTCTTTCCATATCACTTCTCTCACCCGTTTTTGTTGTCTTAATGATGTCATATGCCTTTTCCCTTCCATGTGCTTCAAAGGTCATGGTCGCACTTTTTCTCATTAAAGGGGGATGGTCATACATTATGACGATGTGAAGGCGCACGATTAATGAACATCTGCCATATCTGTCTATGTGATAAGATATCATTACTGAGATTCTATACTTAGTTTTCATTCCTTATACTCTTGCATGTAGCTTAACTTATGTTGTTTCATTACGATAATTGTGGATTTAAATAGTGCATGTAGGTTTGCAGTTGTTCTCAGGAAATAGTAGGTATGGGTGTCACCTCAGTTCGCAATGAGCTAACACTATTAAAAATCACCACGCAAGCTCGAGATATTTTAGAACATGTAGCATGGGCACAATATCTTTCTTGGCTGCAGGGGTTTAATGATGGTATTTCTCTAAAATTCTTCCAGAATCTATAGAACGAGAACACAATTGTCAAAGGTAGGACCATAGGAGTAACTGAAGCCATTTTGGCAGAGGTCATAGGCCTCCCTACAAAAGACATAAAATGGGTAGAAAAGCACATGGTACTCCACAAAGTTGTATAATTATTCAAGGATCTTAGTGAGGAATTAGTTCCGAAAGGCAAAGGTATTTCTCCTGCATCTCTAAGCAAGCCATGGCACGAACTAGTAAACTTCATCCAGAAATACATTACATGTGACAACCGCCATGACGTGGTAAGGCCCCAGTAGCTTAAGTTGTTAGTAGCATTAAAACAAAAGATAATAGTAATCAATTTTCCATTCTTCCTGAACTCGTTATTACATGAAATTGCTAGTAGAGTGAGGAAATCTAAAAGCCTGCAGGCTACAGTCAGTCATCTTGGTTTGATCAAGTTGGTAGTCACCAAGGAATTAACTCAGTTGCGGCTAACGTGGGACAATTTTATAAGCTCTAATATACCACCCCTTGAAGGAATCTCTGGAAATCCCCAGCCTGAGGAAGAACATCATACTACATAGGTACAAGCCCCAAAATGGAGACAAAAAAGGAAAGCCCCTACCTTGACATCCATTCCTAAAAGAAGACGGTCTAAGTGAATAATCCAATGGAGAAGCTTTAATGTAGCTAGAGATGAGGTGATATCACCACACGGATCCCGTGATAACCGATGAGTCGATTTTCCTCAGGATTATGAAGAAGAATCAGCTCCGATCTTGGAGAATTTGGGAACCCTTTCTTAGGAGATAGGCCAATCTAAGAATCCACAAGAACAAGTCCCTACTCCTATCCCTTCTACTTCTCCTCATAGTTCTCACAACACAGAGGCATTACCCTCTTCTAGGAATGACAGAGATACAAAGGAGTTGGAAGGACATAATTTTTCTGCAGTTGAAACCCAAGAGCCCAAAGCTAATTCAAGGTATAAAGCCTCACTTGAAAAAAACCCTAATAGTGTTGACGAGCCTGAAGCTAATTCAGGGGATACAGCCTCACTTGAACAAAACCTTGATATTTTTGAGGAGCCTGAAGCTAATTCTGGAGATACATCCTTACTTGAACCAGACCTTGACAATGTTGAGGAGTCAAAAGCTAATTCAGGAGACACAGTCTTACTCAACTGTGATCCTGACAATTTTGAAACTTCTCCTACTTTTGAAAATGATGTTGTTGGTCCTTATTCCCTAGTGAAGAAACCCATAGTTATAGAAAAGAACAGAGATGATCACAAGTTGGAACTTATGAATAAGGAAAATAAGCAACTAAAAAGAAAAATCAAGAAGCTTAGGAAATGGTTAAAAGACTCTAATAAATCTCATAAGAAGAAAGTAGAGTCGATATCAATAGGAACCCAGAGCGAGAATTTTCTTAATTCCACTGGAATAGAAATGGA
The DNA here is from genome assembly GCA_031772625.1 of Pinus tabuliformis. Lineage (NCBI taxonomy): Eukaryota > Viridiplantae > Streptophyta > Pinopsida > Pinales > Pinaceae > Pinus > Pinus tabuliformis. The sequence continues at coordinate 817,548,567 of CM062804.1, read as the reverse complement.
AAACATTATCACTTGTCCAATAGGGACTCAAACAAAGGATGTTTGTACTAGGTTCACCTCTTACCCAAGAGGTGAACCTAGTACAAACATCATTTGTTTGTACTAGTTTATGGAACAGGAAGGGGTTGTGTCTACCTCGGGCCCCATCCACATAGACGTTATCAAATTAGGTTTTGAATATCTTGAGGACATTAGAGAAGCAGATCTCCTGGTTCGAAAACAAGGGTGGATAACTTCTCCCAACAGTGTCAGAAACCGAGAACCTTTTGGTTATAGAAAATTTAAGGTAGCTACAACTAGACTCGTCCGTTATGGTCACATTGTCCTAAGTGAGGGTCCTACTTGGATTGGATGTCTTTACAAAACTCATATTATTTGCTATCCTCCCGATTGGTATCATTGTGATTACGAGCTATAAGACTATCAGGAAGGCCGAGCCTTTAAATTAATTAAAAATAAAAATGGTTTTTGGGTCTACAAGGAAGAAACATATCCTGCCTATTGTCTGACTCAGTTTCATCTTAATTATCTTATTGAATGAGGAAATTCAAAATTGTAAGCTGAGGAGTATGTTGGGTCATGTAAAAGATATGCTTTTCCTCCTCATTTACTTGATTAATCATATGGTTTTCATAAATTTTCTCCCTTCTTAAACATATTCTCGAAGTAAGACTGTGAAAAACGAATAAAAAGCAGTGTTGAACAAATTACATGCTCTCAGATGCATAATGTCTGGATTGGAAAACTATTGTTCCTTTCGATAAGATGACAATGCTAAGAAAGGAAGATGTACAAAATCCTGAAGGATTAGTTTAACTTCCCCCCCTTATCATATGGGATATATGACATGCCAAGTAAAGATATGAACTTTTCAAACTTTCTATGTCATAATGCTTTGGTAAAAATATTTGCAATTTGCTCTGAAGTATGAAAATGTGTCACATGAACTATTTTGGCCTCTAGATGATGTTGAATCAAATGATATTTAGTGTTGATTTGCTTGGTTCTATCATGAAATTTAGGATTCTTGGCCAATTGAATTGCAAAACTATTATCAATCACAAGAGACATTGAAGCCTTTTGTTTCTCCTACAAGTCTTCAAGTATTTTTTGAAGCCAAATTATTTCTTTTGTAGCTTGAGCTGTCGTAACACATTTGGCTTCAGTGGTAGAATCAAAAGGGATAGATTTCTTTCGTGTTCTCGAAGTGCTAGCTTCTAATCCAAATGTCACCAAATAACCAAAAATGGACAATTCATTCTATTTATCACCATCAAAATCATCATCTGAATAACCAGTGAGGTGGAAGTCAGAAACTTTGGAATATTTGATGTCATATGTTAGAGTCTCTTTAAGATATTTGAGCACCTTTTTTTTGCTACCCAATGACCTTCACAAGGATGATGCATAAATATGGAAAGTATCCCTACAAAAAAGGTTATTTTAGGAGAGATAAATCAAACTTCCAACAAGTTGCTTGTACTTTGTTGGGTTTTCGAATGGATTGCCTTTGTTTGAAGTGAGTTTTATATTTTGTTCCATTGGAGTAGCAACAAATTTTCAACATATTTCCTTTGAGAGAAAAAAATATGTTGAGGTTTTTGATCAAATTCAATCCCTATATAATAATGAACTAAAACCAAAATTGTCATATCAAAAACTTTTTGCAGTTCCTTCCTAACAGAAGATATATAGTTATCGTTGTTCCCTATAATCATCAAATCATCAACATAGTCAACTAGATATAAAACTTCTTTTCCAATTTTTTTAACAAAAATAGTAGTATTATTTAGGTCAAAATGCTTATAATTCAACTTAAGAAAATGCTTAGTTAGTTTTTCATACCATGCACGAGGTGCTTCTTTCAAACCATATAAGTAATTCACCAATTTGGATACCTCTTGTTCCTTACCTTTGACAGAAAAACCCCATTAGAGGAAATTTTAGCCTAAAAGTTCCCATGAAAATTTTCACGTAATTTCTATGCCATAATATGTAAACCAATCAAAATCCTTTAAATTTAAAAAAGGTACATGTAAATACTTTGGAGGGAAAAGAAGAAAAACTTTTTTTTTTTAATTTTATCTTTGACTGGTCTCCTTATAGGTTTACTCAAATTTCAAGTGTAGACACTCATTGGATGCACAATTAAATTATGCATCCAACATGTACCCATCATGCATACTTTTGAGAAGACCCACATTGACAAAAATTGAAGATACATTAAAAAAATGTGTTTGACACACTTTTTTAATGTATCTTCAATTTTTGTCAATGTGGGTCTTCTCAAAAGTATGCATGATGGGTACTCATTGGATGCATAATTTAATTGTGCATCCAATGAGTGTCTACACTAGAAATTTGGGTAAACCTATAATGAGACAAACCAAAACTAAAATTAAAAGAATAGTTTTCTTATTTTCCCTCCAAAATTCATAACTCGTATTTTATTATTTTAACTATTATTATTATTTTTCCTTAGGAGGCCACTTTTAGCCTAAAATTTTCTCTCTTGGTTAAAACATGTAAACGTATTCCATCAAATATCCATTTAGGAATGTTGTTTTAACATCCATATGATGAAATTTCCATGCTTTCTTTGCCACAATAGAAAATAAGGTTCTAATAGTGCCCCATTTAGCTGTAGTAGCAAATGTCTTTGTATAGTCAACACCCTGTTCTTATGCATACCCATTTGCTACAAGCCTTCCCTTATGCTTATTAGGTGAACCATCAAATTTATACTTGGTTTTATAAACCCACTTTCAACCAATGGGTTTGATGCCATTAGGAGGATCCACCAACCTCTAAGTATCATTTTTAATGAGCGCATCATATTCCCTTTGCATTTCATTTTTCCATTCATTACGACTAACAACTTATTCAAAACAAGTAGGATCACTATTAACAGAGAAATTATATTCAGAATCATGAGTAGTTACCTAAGGAACTTCTTGTTTCAAAATCACCATATTTTCTTGGAACTATTCTAATATGAGTTGATATTCAAAGTGGTTTCTCAACTTGTGGAGGTGGTTGCTCATCTTGTGGAGCGGAATATTTTGGAACACAACCATTTTTTTGGTCCCTGCAGAAACACTTCTATCATCCAAATTTTCTTCAGTAAAACTATTATCATCATTGAGAGACAAATTTTTCGAAGGAAAATCCAAAGAGGAATCTAGAATAGGAATCCCCCCTTCAGGATGTGGAATATTATTATCATATGCATAATAAAACTTCTTGGACATAAATGTTTCTAAATGGTTGAGATGTCTATCCACAATGGATGTATCTTTATCTGATTCAAGAAAAACTACATCCCTTGATAAAATAAACTTCTTGTTTTCTTCATCATATAGGTTGTATGCCTTAGAAGTATTTAAGTATCCCAAAAGTATACATTTTCTTCTTATTGAACTCAACTTGTTTCTTTTTTGTTTAGGAATAAAATAATAAAGTTCAGAACTAAAAACTCTAAAATGTTCAATAGCGGGAAGACGATTATACAAAATCTCATATGGATTTTTATTGCTGATGATAGAAGAAGGACAACAATTTAAAATTAAGCAGCAAAAAACATTGCTTCTCCCCAAAACATTAACTTTACAATCTTAAAGAACATCATTGATTTAACGATATTAAGCAATGTTTTGTTCATTCATTCTGCAACACCATTTTGTTTTGGATTATAGGGAATTGCTATTTGGTGTTTGTTTCCATTTTATTTCAAGTAATTTTCAAAAGAATGTGAAGTATACTTGCCACCATTATCAGTTCTTAGAGTGCCTATATTAAGTTGAGTTTCATTTGTAATCAACAAATGAAATTTCTTAAACACATAAACAACTTGAGACTTTTCTTTTAGAAGATATACCCAACAAATTCTCTAATAATCATCAATAAATGTGAGCATATATTTATTACCATTAGTAGTTGTAACAAGCATAGGTCCACATAAATCGGAATGTATGAGACCTAATTTTCTTGAAGCTCTAGCAATAGAACTTTGAAAATATTGTTTGCTATGCTTCCCCAAAATACCAGCATTACATGGAGTAATATTTCTTGTAATTGTTGGAAGCCCCTTAATTCCCCGTTCTCTCATATTTCTTATATTGTCATAATTGATATGACCAAAATGAGCATTCCATAATAAACTTGAAGACAAAGTATCATTTTGTTCGATTGAATTAGTATTGAATGCAATGAATGGCATAACTTTCAATTTCAAGAGTTTGTCTTCTTCCACACCAGTCATAATAGTCTCATTATCAACTTCTCTTTAAATCTCCAATTTACCATCAAATATGTGTATTGAATGTCCCTACTATCTAATATGTATAAGAGACAATAAATTCCGTTGAAATTGTGGAATGTAATGAACATCATTCAGAATATAATTTGCAATTCCTGGAATATTCAATAGAATAGATTTAATCCCTAATGGTTTAATTTGAGATTTATCAGTAAAATAGAATACTCCATCAATGTTACCACTAAATTCTTCAAACAAATATCTCTTAAAGGTCATATGACAACAGGCACCTATGTCTAAGATTTAACTGTCATGCCATGAAGAAAATGAAGTACTAAAGACATCAATGATATTGAAATTACAATGCGAAACAATATAATGTCCATTCTCAAATGATTTTCCTTTATTTGGAGGTGGTTGATCATTCTTTTCATTCATTTGTTCTCTCCTTTCACTAATTTTCTCCCAAGAAATTATACAATTGGCAGCAATTTGGCCAATTTTTCCACATATAAAACATTTGATAGCTGGTTTACCACCAAAATTCCTTTCTTGTATATCATTTCATTGTCTATCTCCTTGATTATGTTTGCCCCCTTTTCCTCTATAATTTATCCTATCGCAACCTCTGCCGCCCTTATTATTTCTACCTGATTCTTCTTGATATTTATTGACATTTTTGAGCAAGACACAAAGTTTCAACATTAGAATTGGGTAGTGGTTCTTTCTTTCAAAAATCCTTCTATCTTTCTGTAATTTTTCCTACTAATTTGTCAAAGTCGAACTCTCTTAATCGTCCACTAGCTTGGAGAGATTCCAAGTAGTGTGAATAACTGTGGTAGAGAGATTTTATAAAGGAAATACATTGTAAATTAACCTTAACACCACTAGATTCAATTTCATGATTGATAGCTTTAATTCCATAAGCCAATTTCAAAGGATCATTATCTTGCATCTTTAGATTAAACAACTTCAATAGTAATCAAATGATCTCTAATTCTGAATGTGAATCATAAAAGTTCTTTCAATTTTACTAAGGATTTGAATAATATATTTTCTTACCTCTTTTGTCACTGAAGTTGAAATCAACCCATAAAAGTTTTTATCCTTACTCTACCAACTTTCTATTTGTTTTTCCTCTTTAGGTTTCTCTAATGCATTACCTCCTTTTCCTTCACAAATTCCTTCCCACATACTTCTTACTTTTTTGAACCATTCTTGATATTTTTCTTTCCAATAAGGACAACACCAACTAATGATAGCATAGAATTCATGTTTGCAAATAAAACTGATAGTCAAAACAAAAACACCACTTTTTCTCTATATAGAATAAATTATAAAAAAATTCCTTTCACTTAGATCTAAAAAAAATTGAAAGCAACTCTATCAATAGAATCTATAATGAAATCAATAGTAAGCATCACAACCAACATAACAATTAGTATTTAAAAGTAAAAAAAGACAGTTTTGAAGGCCTAATTTCCTTCTGCACTTTATGTCGTACTCTATTACTCTATCTTGAGGATAAATAAATGACTATTGCTGAGGAACCGATCGTGGTTTGGTTACCTAAGAGAAAACTATTTAATTTAGAATATAAGTATAACATTTTAACATAAATATCAGCCTACAAAATTTTAGCCAAACAATTCAAGCTATACACCCTCCATTTTGAATGTGATTTACAACTGATAGGACTCACCTTTGATCAAATGTGATTGATCAGCACATCCAACCCTTCGAAAAGAAGCCCTGAGCTCACGGTACAAAGAAATCGAAGAGATTAAAACCTTGAGCCTCGTAATTATAGAGGCACAATTTTTATCAGTTTCACAACACTGCAATGTGGTCGAGCTTTTGATGTGACCACAACAGCTCATCCAAGAACTCTCGGCACATTGTTTCCACATTAACTCCTCCAGGCACTCTCAGCACATAGTTTGATCACACACAACCACAACAACTCTGACAAACTCTAGTGGGTTCCATCACACATGCTTCCAATGTGATAATGGAGTTCGAACGAGGGATTTTCTCCTTCAAAAAAATGGATACAATGGATTACCTCATTGGCTACACTCTACGAAGCCTCGCTTCGATACCCAAATTCCCCCATTTTTTTCTAACATAAAAAATATCGATTTCTTTATAAAAATGAAACCTTCTTGAGCCTATAAATATGTATGCTCAACAAATCTGGAAAAGTTGTCTCAATGATAAATCTGCCTTTTCTGCATGCACTTGCCTTCTAGACATGTTTTGTTGTGCGACAGGCTTATTGGACCACAATACAAAACCAGTGCTGGAATTTGCTGGTGTAATGTCTCATGACCCATTTTCTCCTCAGTGAATGATTTTTATTTTCCATCCTTTACGAAAAAAGGTGTCACGACGCAATAGGAATTAATTTGATTTCTAACTTGGGCTGAAATCTAATATGCCAAACAGACAAATCCATGATTTGATAGTGTTGAACAAAAATTATATATCCATGATTTGATAGCCTTGAAGAAAAATAATATGTTAATATATTGTCACAACAATATTAAAACATTTGTAGCGAACTTTTGTTTTGCACATTGGAAAAACATATCATATGTAAAATATCAGCACTGGTTGCTGTTGACTCATGGATTTTGACTTATCATGGTTTAGCAAATTGGAAATTTTTATTAAATGTAAAATTTCATGAATGGGCACATTGGAAAAACCTATCATATGTAAAATTTTAGCACTGGCTGTTGTTGACTCATGCATTTTGACTTATCATGGTTTAGCAAATTGGAAAATTTTATTAAATGTAAAATGTCATCAATGGCTACCATTGACTAATTCATTTTGACTTATCATGGTTAGAGAAGGAAAACTATATTATCTAAAATTATCAGTGGGTGATCCCTAATTGGTAGACTAATGCATTTTAATTTTCATAGTTATTCATTTGACTTATCATACTTATTCAAGGAAAATTATACTATCTGAAATTACTAGCTGGAGAGAATTTCACTCCTACCAAATATCTCTAACTCTTAAACAATTCACCTTTCCTTACCAAAAAAGATAAACTCTTAACTTAAAAAAAGTAATTTTGATCCCTTTTCCAATAGTATTTCTCCAAAAATATCCATCGTCACACTATCCAAAAGGGTTTGGAAGAATGAAAGTCAAAGTCAAATTGAATTTGTTCACAAGGAGTGTCTTCACAATGGTGATTAATTTGGTTTTGGTAATTTGTATTTCTTTTACTTTTGTATTCTGAGTCAGTGTGAGTGACTTGTATCCCCATGTGCTCTATGGTGATCACTAGTACAACCTTAAATTACATGAAATTTTTGTGAACCACAATTTTTGTGAAATATTTAGTTTCTTTCATCCCTGAAACTTTTCCAAGCCGCAATAATGAAACTAAAACACCATTGACGGATGGTGAAAGTATGAAGGGAGCTCCATCAGCTTCTAGTTGGAATGGCTAAATTTTATTTTTAGCATCAATTAGCCAACACTTGTTTTACCCTTTGGAATATTGTGAAGAGTGGTAAATTCCTTGTAAATGACAATGGTTACTTAGCTATTTTGGAAAATAAGGGTATAACACTTTTTTTTACCACTTTTAATATATCATATAATTTTATAAAAAAATTAACTGGAGTGTAGATTCTATACATATCATACGAGTTCACTTTGTTATTGATCCTTATCCATCCAAAATCAAATCCGAAATACAATATAGAGATACGCTGGTAGTGGTCACCAAACTCCCACTTTTTCTTCCATTGTCATTCTATGATGCCATATCAATATGCCAATGCCATTATAGTTAATTGAGATGCCAATGATGCCATTTATAGTTATACAACATATATGATATCATACATCTCTACAACATATATAAATAAACCAAGTAGACAGTGCAACTTGGTTAGAAGTAGCATTTTGTAGAGACAATTTTTGCAATTGGTTGAAAAGGTTCACCGTATTTGCATCAATCGATCCAACTATACCATCAGCGTGAGGGCTCAACTTCGGTTTGGCTACATCAACCATGGATCTAGGAGCATCAGGTAAGATTTTCTGAAGAGTCCCAGACTGAGAATATATTAGTTCTAACTGTTGGGCGTGAAAGATAGCCTACTCTTTCGAACAAACAACTAACATAGAAACATCCTTGGAGATCTTGGGTTGTAAGGATTTTAAAAACCATTCGAGACAGAATTCTGGTGGAATTTCGGCTTTGATAAGCCTTTTTCTCCGTCTCCATTCCTGGATATGATCTGAAATGTGAGTAGCCGTGTCCTGATGAAAATTGGCCAGAAGCTCAGTTCCGGCTTCGTAATGGACAGGCAACTGAAAATGGTTTAAGAAAATGTTAGCCAAATCAGCGAAAGAAGTAAAGGTGCCCCTGGCAACTCTATATACCACTTAGCTGCATTCCCGGTTAAGGTGCGCTGAAATAATCTCAACCTGATCGAATCATCGATCAGGGAGTTAGATGAGCACCATAAATGGAACGTGGTTACATGGTCGCCTGGGTCTTCACTGCTCTTCCCTTCGAATTTTGGAATATTCGATGGAAGTTTGGTTGGGACTGGAGGCCAAGCTGGATTGTATCTAATTGGATCGTTTTTCAACTTGGTCAAGTCTGGCAGATTAAGCGTGGCCAGAAAAGGAAGTCATGGAGGACCTTTGGGATTCCACCCAGATGGGGTGGGATTCCCAAAAGTATGAAAAAAATGACCTAGATTTTGAAAGGCACCAGGTTGCCTAAAGTAACTGGTAGAACCTACTGAACCAAAAGGTGACCCTTGTGGTCCAGTAAAATTCGGAGTTTGACCAACTCCAGCTGGAAATCCTCCGTAACCAGTAAAGTTTCCCCCTAACGAAGTATTGTAAGGAGCTGACAGCCCCTGGTAAGGGTTCCAAGCATTAGCTAAGGGTGGAAAACTTTGAAATGAATTAACCAAGGAATACGGCACATTCCCTTGTTGGCCGAAAAACTGATTCCCAGTTCCTATCCCACTAACCGCAGGGTTTGTCCAAGTCTAAAAGGGGTTACTACCTTGAATTGTGAAAGGAAAAGGCATAGACCCTACTGTCGGATTGGAATGTGGTATATGACCACTTCTGAATGGGAAACCCTAAAAAGAAGCCAATTCACTCATCATGGACGTGGAGGCGGTTGATGGTACATTCAATGGAACTGAAGGAATACATTGAAAGGGCATTCCAAAAGGGAAGAATCCAAAACAGGATGCATTGGCTTGAGAAATTCAACTCATCAACGGAATGGAAGCAAAAACAAATAAGGATGTACTGGGAATATTAGAAGGGATGGAAATAGTTCCTCCCCCTTGCACATAAATGGGATTTTGCATGCTCGCAAGACTCATGGTGGATGCCATGCTTCTAGCAGTGGTCGTCGAAGGGATAGATGTGTGTGGACCTGGGCTCGAAGGCCTATGAGTCAAAGTTCCAACATATAACAATATGTCTGGATGATCAAGAGGGAGAGGAGAATTCAGAGCCACAACTGACTCTGAAAGCTCTTCTACTTCAATACTATCTTCTGACTGGAAGAGTACTTGAGAAAGAACTGGTGTGTTCCTCTCTAACTTTGTAGTAGTACCAGGTCTATCTTGTAAACTAATGCCCCCAAGCAGAGGATCAATCTCCGATGCGCCTGCTACCACTGGTTCAAAACCACTGGCAGAATCGCTCCTACGGCTTCTAGGAGAAGCCTCTGGACTCACAAGTGAAAGCCCACGAAGTCTACGGGACCGTCGACATGGTCGGTTAGCCACTTTGAATTATTTTTATAAGATCTACTTAATGACTCAATAAAATTGAAAGCTAGGTCGACTAGGAGCACAGAACACACACTAAAAATGTCCCTAAAGAAATCAGCAATCAAACAACTTCCATGTATTTCCACTCTGGGTGATTAGGATCGGACACAAAAATACAAGAAAGTTAATAATAAGGGCCTTCTGAAAATAGACTGGGGTAATTACGCCCCAGGTCTACTAGCGAAGGTATCAAAGGTAGTTACATTGACCTCCAGACAATAGCCTTTGCCGGTGCAAGCCCCCAAGCTTCTCAAGGGTTCCCTCCAGAAGTACTGTTGAATGTGATGCAACGTCAACCTCAGGTGCCATGGGATCCCCTCCACAGCCACCTGTGTAGATCCCTAGGATAGGCAACTAAGGACACCAACTTGTATCAAAAGCCAAGCGGAACAATTGTGAGGTAAGATCTGACAAGTAAGAGAGGGGGTATCTCTCGTCCTTATCTTCACGAACCCTCGTGCTTAACTCCCAGTCCCGGAGCTTTCTCGGTCTCCCTAATGCTATTGGATTTCACTCTTTAATCAAAATTCTATGTTTTACAATTTAGAGTGGCCTTGGAGAGTTTACTCTCCTCTTGCCTAATCCAAGGCCCTAAATAAACCTAAAACTTGTTGGTGTATTCTGATTGACAATACAAAAAGTTCTAGTTTATTTTATTAAGCGCTTGATTTTAAGTGGCTGTTCATTTAAGTCAAAGGGACAATATGGAAATGAAACTGGTGGTGTTTGTATGACGCAAAATAAATTAATGAAAAACTAACTTATATGAAATTCACTTGTTTGTTCTTCGATGAAAAGCAATTTCTACTTGGGTTCTAGGAAACTTCTATAAATCAAAAAACGTTTTCCCTTTTCTTTTCTTATAGCAGACTTCACACTCACAAAAACTAAAAAGACTATTGATGCTTTAATAATGCAAAACTGTCCTAATGCAAGGTGTACATGATAATGCAAAATTCTAGATTACTCTAAAAAGAAATGAAAGCAATTGTTTAAAACATTTTATTAAGCCAAATTAAGTGTTTGAAAAGAATGCAAGTTTCAAATACAAATTTTCCTCCAAACTAGCAAGGAAAATCTCAAAAAATCACAATTCACTTTCAAAAAACCAAAGAAACCAAAATCAATCTCGGCAAAAGAAAGAAAAAACAATGTTTTTTAAGAACTTTTATTTTTCAAAAAACAATGAAAACAACTTTTCAAAAGCACTCAAAATGCCACCAAAGACTCAAAGACCGAAAGCAAAGCACAAGTAAACTTTGTAAGTTACCAATTCAACACGAATGAAAAATTGAACAAAAAGGGGGTTTCAACTTGCACTAAACGATCCAAAAGCAGCAAAAGAGCTTTGAGAAACTGACCAAGAAGTCAGGCAAGAAACACTTTCAAATTCATCAAAAAGAAACTTTCGAAAAGCAAGAAAAGGTGTATGGCCACGAAATGACAGAAAGCAAAGCAAGTAGACCAATAATAAAGCTTGAGACAAAGATTGAAAAAAATATTCTATTCTGGAAGACCAGAACAATCAAAAACCTCTATAAGAAGTCTTGTGTGTTCAAACACAAGTCATAAAACTCACTCAAAATCAAACCTAGGCCAAAACTTTTCAAAGAAAAAGAGAATTCAAAATAGTAAGCTCACTGAATAATTAAATTATAAAGACAAAAACTGACCACTCAGAAACCAAACAGACTAAGAAACAAACATTTCTGGGTAGAAATATTTGAAAAAAGCATGCAAAAAATGGTATACACCACTGTGTTCTAGCACAGGTGCATGTACACGCACTTCTAATGTGTGGAGCTGTAACAAGGGTCTTTTTCACCTCTAGTTATCTCACATTACAAGTCAATCTGGGAGCGTTTTGTTATTGTAAAGGATATCTCAATTTGAGGCTATTTGTCAGGATAATGATTCGTAGTATAGATCTAAAGAATACAAGAGTAAACGGATGCTAAGCTACGCTAAATTACTTTTGCATAAAGAAATCACACACGCAGCAACTTCGTCGGTCGAGGGTATGGAATTAGTAACCTATCCCCCTAGAAACTGATGAAGGAGTATGGATCATGATCTGGGAGCATTATAGCGTCTGTTGTATCTCACAACAGACTTGACCCTCCTCTCATGCCACTTCAATAAATGCAAGCGAAAGGAACAACAAGAAAACAGAATGGAACAGCAACTTCAGAAATGGAACAGCAATAAAAGGAACGGCAGTAAATGGAACAGCAGTAAAGAAACTAAGTCTCGCGAGGTCAACACTACCAATCCTTGGCACACACTTACATACAAAGGGAAAGCAATCGTTTATACAAGTTTGCAGCTTAATCAAATGGAACAGCAAATTATTAAAGACAGGAAACGTCAATCATATACATATCAAATGGAACAGCAAATCATTAAAGACAGGAAACGTCAATCATATATACACGATCTGCAATAATCACCAATAGTCCATTACTCCAATCACCTGTAGCTGAAATATTCTACTTATGAATTCTGTAATTGATGCAAACAACTCAGATCAACAGTATGCGAAGAATCCTGAAAGTATGATATGAACTTGTTACAGAGATTTATAACAGGAAAGCTACAGATGAATAAGTATGAGACGACATGCAATCATAACAGATTATAAGAAACAAACCACACAAAGCAGAATTGTAATGGTACAATCAGCCAGTGTCCGTTGGAGCCGGGCCCGAAGCTTCCAATGGCGCACTGCCATAAACTACTTCAGACGCAGGGAGAAATTAACACCAAAGATATTATATTAACTCATCAATGAGAGTACAAAACTAAGTTTCAGATCGACTCAATAGTCTGAGTTCAACTGACAATAAAATCCGTGAACAGAAAGTTAAAGATACAAAATATAAATCCCCTTAATTTCCAATGCTTCCCCCCTTTTATACAATCAACGGCGGAGTTCTCCAGACGACAAAACGATTGAACGTAGCGATCCCTCAGGATCAAAGATCCTGAGTGATCCGCTAAACTGTTAACGCCTTCCTTTACTCGGCCTGTATTTCCGAACTGGCAGTCCTTCGTCTCGTTCCGGATTGATCTTCCTTGATTTACTCGACCTGGTCTGAACCTTATTTAGAATTGGAGGGACAGCCGTTATCTTCTCATCAAATTCTCGTTTTGCGTTGCGCTTTCCTGCTTTTACCTTTCCCTGCGTAGAGAAGACAACTATTAGTGATTGGATCATTTTGGACTCGTTCTTATTGCATTTTCCCTACTTTATAATAAAGAAAAGATTACAACTATTGCTTAAAACATCACTAAATTATTTATTAAAACATACCTTCCCAATGCTCTACACACCCCCCGACTTACTCTGTTTCATGGCCTCATGAAAACGTTATAATTAACATGGAGAGCAGTAACAGAATAGGCTGGAGAGGGTACTTCATGAGGGGGTCTGCAACCATGATAGGCAACCAGATTATCAAAGAAGTAATGCAACTGATCTGCAGGCATATTATACACGGCCTGGTACCCCGGTGCAGGGTGCCAGATAATTGGGCTACGGAACCGATATCCTAACCATGATGGTCCAGCTTGCAGAATGCACTGGCCATAAAAGGGCAATCGTTCAGCAGCCAGCTCAAAGTTCTCGTATTTGAGGGGCTCCCTGAGCTGGACGCTTGGGGTGGAAATCCGATAACGTAATTTGGCAGCCTCCAAGGCGGAATCTTTAATAACCAGGAAGTATTCTAAGCTATTTCGGATCAACTCCTCATGCATGGGTCCTAGTAGTTCTATAACGCCAGGGTTTCTCATAAGGCTTTTGTGTGATTGCCATAGGCGAACTGGATCTTGAGGCTCAGCCCTGACCCATAGATCTAGGCTGTGCTCCTGCCTCTGAAAGGCATTGTAAGCCCTGAGCCACTTTAACTGATTGACCCCGAATGAAACAAAGGCTTGCAGCTGTATATCCCCCACAAAGGGACCAGGGTTTAGGTCAGTTTCCTGCTCAAGCACCATATTGTGCAAATAAAATTCGCATAATAATCGTTGGACCTTAACCCCATAATGTTTGCAACAATCAATGAAATCATTAACAGTATTAATCTGAATGGGGGCACCTGCCCTGACAGCTTTTATTTTCAATCTTAAGTATCTTTCAAGGAGGAATAAAGCATAATTCTTCGCGGGGGCCCTGCAAGTCAAAACATCATCATACAACGAACATACAGTGTCCAATTGTTTAATAACAGCATCTAGTCGACGTGTTACCTTAGCAACCTTTTCCTGTTCCTTCTGCCATCCTTCAAAAGCCTGACTCTCCGATTGACTCATGTTTCTCAGCTGCTGTTGCAGTTCTTCATGTTTTTCCAGAGTGATCCTTTGTTCCTCTAACTGCTCAGCCCTCTGCTGCAATTCTTCATATTTTTCTCGAGGAATCCTCTGCTCAACTTCCTGTTGCAGCTCCTCATATTTCTCTCGAGGGATCATTTGTTCCCGTAGCTGTTCAGCCTCCTGTTGGGCCTGTCTTATCTCGCGGCGCAAGGCCTTGGTTTTTGGATCCCTTTCCCATGATTCCTTGGAGGCAGGAAATTTCGCCTGGACCTTCACATTTCGTCGCTTAATTTTCCCTGAAGGTGGTGTCTCAGTGTGAACTGCTCTATTTTCCCCTTCCTTCTTGACATGTATAAAGGGGTACGGTGGTCCCTCTTTAAATGGGATGTCGTCTTGTGGCTCCGTTTTAATTGGAACGGCCGTTGGTTCTAATGGGCTGTTTGGAATATCAGCCTGCTCCTCTATGTCAATAGGAACAGCATTCTGGTGTTCTATTCCAGATGGAACAGCATTTTGTCCCTTAGTATTAATTGGAACAGCTGCAGGTTCGCTGGCAGAGTATCGACCTACTAGATGCCTATAGGTGCTCTGCCTTCTCCTCTGACAGGACCCAGCTGTATTTGTCCTTCTTTTTCTTCTTACAGTCCTCCTTATTCTCAAACTGGCTTTCAGACTTCGAATTTTCTGCCGAAGCTGGCCTATAATATTCAACAATTTTTGCTGTTTTCTTCTCAACTTCGTAATTTCTCTTGCCTCGGCTGTGGCCACATGGGCGGCCCTCAGTTCTGCTCCACTTTCATTGAGGGTTTCTTCTGTCATTCGGGGAACATCCTGTTCCCGACAAACATTTTCATCCTCCATGGCATCAGCAGGTGGATCTCCTCCTGGAGTTTTGGGAACGGCTTGTTCCTGATTGGTATTCACATTTTCTTTGTCAACGACAGGGGGGTTTTCTTCCCCTGCCATTCCATCATGCAATTCTTCACGCGTCTCTTCCTCAGAGGGTCCTTCAGGAGGCTCTGCCGGACTGGAGGGTGAAGGATAACCTCTAAGGCTGGCCAAGATGGTGGCCAGCTCTTCTTCCTCCACAGGGGTTTGTGGATGGCTACCCCCCAATTGTTCCATCTCCTTCTCCTGAATTGGCTGCTCAGTAGCTGCCTCTGGATAGCTGGTCTCGGCCGCAGAGTCATCATTCTTATTTCCTTCTTCAGCTTCTACTTCGTTCTCTGTTTGTCCCACGTTTTCCCCAGGTATTTGTTCTGGCGCTGGAGGTTCCTCTATTATTTCAATCGGCTGGTCAATGTTTGGCTGGATTTTTTCCAGCCTACCTCTTATCTTTGCCAACCGAGCTGACTTTCTAGGCCTCTCGGGCTGTTTGGGTGTGCTGGCCACCTGTTCTTCCACCTCCACCTTTCTGCGTTTTTCAAATTGTTCTGGCGTGCCAGAGGAATACCTTCGCTTTAAGGTAGCACGTCTTTCTTCGGGAAATTCCTTACGTTTTTCTACATGTCTAGTTGCTTTAGGGGTACATTTTTGTTTCCCCAGCTTTATGCGTTTCTTCGTTTGCTCAGTTGTGCCCGAGGGTTGCTTAGGTTTTGGCGATTCTCTGGGTTTTTTAGGTGTTTCAGAGGTGCTAGCGGGGTGCTTCGCCTTTGGGGATGGTGATGCTGCTTCCCCTCCAATTGCTGTAATAAGTTCCCGCCAGCTACTCTGCTGCTGAGCGAGACTGTATGTCACTATCAGGCGGATTAACCCGTGGTGGCTAACCACTGCGTCTTCATGGTGTGCCTTTTTCAGGCTCCGAGAGGCATCATGCAGCAATGAATTTAACAATGCAGGGAGATTCACAGCACATTTTCCTTTTAACACAGCTAAGAGCTTAAGGTGACGCGGCCTTACCACATCTTTTCGTCCTTCGCAGGTGATGTAGCTCTGTACTACCTTTGCCAGTTCGCTCCAAGGTTCTCCCAGTGTTGCCGGCAGCACTCCTTTTCCCTTCACTGTCAGCTTCTGCCCTTCATCTTGGAAGATTTCTACGATCTTTTGCAGTCTTTCTTTCTTTGTCGTCCATATTGGACCTGAGTTTGGTAATCCGTTTACTTCCGCGATTATTTCCTTCGTGACTGCTATCTGCTTCCCATCTACCACTGAGTGTTCTTCCTGCAAATTCTGCAGGAATTCCATGGCCACTATTTCGTTTGATTTGCGCAGGCGTCCAAAATAAGTTAACCACCCTGCCTTTTCTAAGATCTTCCGAGCGGCTTCGGAGACTACGAGCTCACTCGGCTCGCTTCTGATAGACTTTCCCCCCATGGTTCTATTTCAGGGTCTAGATGGAACAGCAATGCAAAGAACGTAATTGCGGCAAAAAAAAAGAAAAGACACAGAGCATGCATGAATAATTGATCATAAATAACAACTTTTGCAAAAAATAGCATTGTCATGCCGTTAACGCATATTGTACCTTCGTATCATATCATTTCCGAATGATGTGTTAACACGTGGCCGGCGGAGTAATGAAGTCACCTCCCCCCGCGCGAAATGATAGGCTGCCTCAGCCGTCAAATAGAAGAAGGCGGTCATCCCATCACCGAGTCATAATGGAACAGCTTATAAAGTTTTGCCATGTTTCAGATTAGACAAAGAAATACCGAGATCGATGCGACAGATAGATCGCGTTTAACATAAGCCTTCGTGATGTGATGCAGAACATAAGGATAGGACGTGTAGCACTCATGGAAACTCTGAGATAGTCATAGTCAATACCTTTGCCATAATTGGTAATGATAGATGTTCATGTGACGTATCCATTAAGGTGTAAGATATAATTATTACGAGGATAGAAAGAAATATTTAATAAGATCCAAATTGGTGTATATTTTTTGACTCTAATACCATTAACAGAGCTCTGCTGCCGACCGGTGTTTATAACCGTGGCAGAGTTGTTTATTTCACCCCGGAACCATAGTCCTTTGTGTAGTTTTGAAGAGCAATTCTTGTCAACATGCAGGCCATCATGCTGGCTTGGTAACCAGATAACCATGATGCCATTCACCAGAGAGGCGCGAAACGTGGGCAGGCTGGCTCGTGATGAGACCCCCTGTTCCAAGGTTTGTTTATATAATGAACCTGTTGGACCATATCCCTGGTGTGGTGGCCATGATGGGAATGCCACTTCGCTTCCAATCTTATGATCATAGTAGGCTGGTTCTTTAATGAAACCCCCTATCCTGCATTTCACAAATAATTTCTTTTGATTTTGCTTTTGCTTTTTTTCTTTTGAGATGGACTTTTGCTCTTGTATAGTTACACATAAGGGTGGTTCAGCCCTCCTTAAGAGTGGGAATGGCCGAAGAAGTCTTGTTATCCCAATAGGAAGATATAAATTTTCTATTCTTATTTCCAAGTAATAATAAAGAAAATTGTAGGAACGTAACATGATGAAGTTTTCCAACAGGGCAGAGGAGGTGAGACTTATGGCTGAAAAAATGATGAGTGTATGGATCCTTCCTTTGTTGCATCAATACTAGGGCTGTTATAGATAGCGATTTATGATGTGCTGATCTCGATATATCATGCCTTTTATATTTGTTGCATATATAGCTGCTACTTATGACCTCAGGAAAATGATGGACAACGCTTTCTTCTTATAGATAGGACGAGGGCATACTATTTCTTTCTTACAAGGGAAGGTGGGAGGGTTCTTTTGATGCAATGTCCTAAGATAACAAAAGCACTCAAATGCTGCTTGCTAAAAAAAGAACTGAAAAAAAACACACAAATGTTGCTCCTTCTAAAAAGGAATAAAATTCAAAGGTGTTGTTCCTTTTGAAAAGGAACAACAAAAATTCAAAAGTGTTGTTCCTTTTGAAAAGGAACAGCAAAAACTCAAGGGTGCCGTTCCTTTTGAAAAAGGAACAGCAAAAACTCAAGGGTGTTGTTCCTTTTGAAAAGGAACAACAAAACATGCAGGTGATGTTCCTTTTGAAAAGGAACAGCAAAACACACTAGTGTTGTTCCTTTTGAAAAGGAACAGCAAAAAGTGATGTTCCTTTTGAAAAGGAACAACAAAAAAATTCAAGAGTGCTGTTCCTTTTGAAAAGGAACAGCAAAACACGCAAGTGCTGTTCCTTTTGAAAAGGAACAGCAAAACACCCAAGTGCTGTTCCTTTTGAAAAGGAACAACAAAACACACAAGTGCTGTTCCTTTTGAAAAGGAACAACAAAACACACAAGTGTTGTTCCTTTTGAAAAGGAACAGCAAAAAGTGCTGTTCCTTTTGAAAAGGAACAACAAAAATTCAAGAGTGTTGTTCCTTTTGAAAAGGAACAGCAAAACACGCAAGTGCTGTTCCTTTTGAAAAGGAACAGCGAAAACACGCACTCGAAACATATATACAAAATTTACAATCTTATATACAAAATGTGGTAATAAAGAATGAACTGCTTACCAATCTATAGGGGAGGAAGTTTTTGCTTCCTCGCCCATCATCTTGATGTTAGTATCTTGGCGTAGCTGCTGGCAAAATGATTCCCGAGTGAGCGGTTTGCGATACAGACGAACTCGGTGGCCGTTTACCTTAAATGTATATCCAGATCCATCGATTGTAATCAAAGTAAGGGTCCCATTGTCATGGACTTTTTGATCGAGTCTGAAGCTTCCCCGGGATATCCTGAAATCTAGAATCATATAACAGAGCCCAGTCTCCTTCGTGAAATATCTTGTTTTTGATGAGCGCATCATGCCACTTGGCTCGCTGTTGCTGGATGAGTGTTGTATTCTGTAATGCAGCGAGCCTTGTTTCATCCAACTCATTAATTTGCTGTAATCGATTTTTTTGTGCTTCACTTAAATCCAATCCGACTTCTTGGGCAGTTCGCAGGGTTTGGATCTCAAATTCTATAGGAAAAATGGGTTGCTTTCCAAACACTAAGTGATATGGTGAATAGCCGGTGGTACTTCTCCATGTGGTTCGATAAGCCCACAGTGCCTCCGGTAGTCGGGCGGCCCAATCGCGGCGGTGTGAGGCAACAGTTTTTGTCAAAATTGACTCTATTATCTTATTACTGTTCTCGACTTGCCCATTTGCCTGCGGATGGTATGGGGTAGTAATTTTGTGGTGGATGTGATGGTTATTGAGTGTTGCAGCTAATTTATGTCCCACAAATTGTGGTCCTCCATCTGTAACCACTTCCCTTGGAAGACCATAACGTACAAACAAATGGAACAAGAACTGTATTACCGACTCCTCTGTAGCTCTGGGTAATGCCTCCGCCTCAACCCATTTGGTAACATATTCAGTTGCCACCAAAATGTAGGTTTTTTGGTTTGATGGGGGGTTGATGGGTCCGACAAAGTCCAGAGCCCAGCGTTCGAAAGGTTTGATCACTAATTGAGGCCGCAAAGGCATTTCGTCTGCTGGGCCAGGTCGTCCTACACGCTGACAACTATCACAGGCCTGGACAAATTTTTTGGCATCTTTGAAAATTGTAGGCCAGTAATATCCCGTTTGTAATACTTTGTGTGCTGTTCTGCGTTCAGCGAAATGTCCTCCACATGGCCCGTCATGGCAGGCTTTCAAGATATCAAAGATTTCGTCTTCTCGAATACATCTTCTGATTTCCATATCTGCGCCTGTGTGAAACAGATAGCCCCCAACCCACGAAAATCGATTGCTTTTCTGGACGATCTGTTTCCGTTCATTGGGAGTTAAATGTTTTGGAAGCTTACCTACTGCGAGATAATTAGCCACATCAGCGTACCAGGGAGTCTGAACAGCGACATCAAATAAGTGTTCATCTGGGAATTGGTCCTCAACTGCTGCTGTTTCAACTGATTTTGGTATTCGTGAAAGAAAATCAGCTACAGGGTTCTCCTTCCCTGGTCGGTCTCTGATTGTAATGTCGAATTCCTGCAACAAGATCAACCACCTGGTTATTCTTCCATTTGTAACAGGCTCGTTTGCTAAATACCTAATAGCAGAATGGTCTGTATACAAAATAACGGGATAGCCTGTAATATAGTGTCTAAACTTATTAATAGCATGTATCACAGCTAAAAATTCTTTTTCGGTGACAGTGTAATTTAATTCAGCCGGAGCCAAATTTTTGCTGATGTAATAGATAGCGTATGGTCTTTTCTCTTCTTCTTGGCCCAAAACTGCACCGATTGCTGTGTCTGAGGCGTCGGTTGAAATTTGGAATGGTAAGTTCCAATTAGGTCCTCTGAGAACTGGAGCTGTAGATAGCAACTTCTTTAATTCTGTGAAGGCTCGATCACATTTTTCTGTCCATAAGAAATCAACATTTCCAGTTAATGCATGTAGAGGTGCGGCAATATGTGAGTAATGTTGTATAAATCGTCTATAATACCCAGAAAAACCAAGAAAACTGCGTACCTCTGTTTGATTAGTGGGGGTTGGGATAAGCATGAGTATTTGAATTTTAGCCGGGTCTACCTGAATGCCAGCTGCTGAGATGTAATGTCCCAGAATGAGTCCTTCTGTCATCATCATGTAACATTTTTCGTGACTCAAGCAAAGCCTGGTAGCGATGCAGCGCTCTAGAACTTTTTCGAGAGTGTCCAGGGCTAGATCAAAGTCATCTCCATATGGTGTGAAATCATCCATATAGACTTCCAATCCATCATTAATTAAATCTGCGAAGATGCTAAGAACAGCCCGTTGGAATGTGGCCGGAGCATTACATAATCCAAAGGGTAAGACTCGGTAGGCGAACGTTCCCCAGGGGCAAGTAAAGGTAGTCTTGTCCTGGTCTTCAGGGGCAATCTGAATCTGGTTATATCCGCTGAAGCCATCCAAAAAAGAAAAAAATTTCTTGCCTGCTAAGGTGTCCAATACCTGGTCTATGAAAGGGAGAGGGAAGTGATCTTTTTGTGTAGCTTTGTTTAATTCTCTGTAATCGACACAGATCCTCCATTTCCCGTTCTTTTTAGGTACTACCACAAGTGGGGAGACCCATTTGCTGTCAGAAATAGGATAAATAAAATTAATGTCTAATAATTTCTGCAGCTCATCTTTTACAACATCTTTTAAATGGGGATTGAGTCTTCTCTGTGGTTGGCGAACAGGTCTTGCATCTTTCTCGATATAGATACGATGTGTACATAGCTGGGGATCAATCCCTTTCATATCGGGATAGTCCCAAGCAAATGCCTCCTGATACTTTCGTAGGAGCTGGATGAGTTTGGTCTCTTGCTCTGGTGTCAGATTAGCGTTAATATTTAAAGTTTTGCCCGGTTCAATTTGTATTACTTTGCTGTTAGCAACAGAGGTTACAGGTATATTTGGGTCATGGTCATCTTTTAGAGGATCTTCCTCTAATTCGTTATCAAATGCTGCTTTTATCATAAAGCATTGTGTATACGATGTGGATTCTGTTTGATTAATGAATTTATTAATGGCATCATATTCCATTTGATCTTTAAAATCTAGCGCTTCCTGGACTGTTAATGGTGGTCTAATATTATCAGTAATATATGAGGAAGGGCGCAGATTGGTCAGTGATATATGAGGTGTGATGCTTGGCTGGGCTGGCGGGTACAAGTTTAAATTTTTGATATCCGGCCCTCTGGTTATGGTCATGTTTCCCTGCCGGCATCCAATGTAGGCGTCAGCAGTAGCGAGCCATGGTCTACCTAGAATTAGCGGATGTCCATCTAGTCGGGTTTTTGGATTAATCACTAGAAAATCGGTCGGGTATTCCCAAGAGTCCATTGAAACCATGACATCATACAAGGTGCCTTCTGGTCTTATTACTGATCGGTCAGCTAGCTCTAGTAAAGTGGAAGTAGGTTCTACCGATGTGATTCCAAGCTTCTGGCAGGTTGATGTTGTCAGGATATTAATTGCAGCCCCTAGATCTACTAAAACGTTGGTCAGGGTCTGCCCACGGACTTGAACAGTGACAATTGGATTTCCAGGATCCTCATATTTAATTGGTGTTTCTTTCCCTGATAAGAGGTCGGATAAGGTGCCGACTACCTGGACTCTAGGGTTAGGGGTTATATTTCTTTTTGATTTTCTGCTACACAGGTCTTTTATGGTTTTTGCATATATGGGAATATCCTGTATAGCCTGAAGGAATGGAATTCTTATATACAAGTTTTGGAGTTCTCCCAGAATATCAAAATCCGGATATTGCATTTGTCTCGGAATCACCAGTCGTTCTGGGAAAGGTGGAGAAGATGTAATTACTTGCTGATGAACCTGGTCTTTACTTACATCTTCTTGTTGTGACGGCTGTTCTATCGGTAACTGGTTTTCAATATGAGCGGTTCTATGTCCCTCAGTTTCTATTATTCGCCTAGATCTCAACTGAAGATCATTGCACTCCTGCAGAGCAGATTCAATCTCGGAAGATTCTATAATTTGAAGAGATTGAATTGGTCGATTATTTGGGTTAGGGTTGGGTTGGGCTGGGAGCTGCGGTCTTAGGTTGGGCTGGGGATTTTGTTGCAAGGCTGGCAGAGTTGGTTGAGGGAGCGGAATTGATCCTGGTGTTTGATATGTCGATCTTGGCCAGTTGCTCTGCCAGGGTGAACTTTGCGAAGTGGAAGGGGTCCACTGCGGAGGATATGAATTATTTGGCCAATATGGCGGAGGATAAGGAAAGTTTGGCCAACCAGCTTGGTTCATCCAAGGGTTCGGAGTAGGAAACATTTGAGGCGACCAATTTGAAAACGGGTGCTGAGACTGATTTTGCCACATATTCTGTTGCTGAGCATTAAATTGCGAAGATTGAAAAGAAGAGGAGGGATCTTGAAACATACCAGATTGCCTAGGCTGCCATTGACGACGCTGGTTAATAAAATATGCTGATTCTGGTTCCTCTTCTGCTTCTTTGTACACCGCCTTCAAACCAGGAAGCGAGGGACAGCTTTCAGTCGGATGGTCCTTGGTGCAAATAGCACATATTTGAACTGTATCGAGCGGGCATTCTTTCTGGCTATGTTTCTTTCTGCACCGAGGGCAGAAAATTGCCAGATTCTGTTCCGCCTCTGCTTGCTTCTGTTTAGCCTGCACAATATCAAGCTGTGTAGTTAATGTCCCCATGATATCAGTTTTAAAATTCTCTAGCAGATTTCCAAGTTCCACTCGTGATACTCCTTCTATTGATGTTCTATTGTCTCTAGTGAAGCGATCATATTCTGCTGGTTTTATCCTTGTGCTGCCTCTTGAGCTCCTGATACACAGATTAATGATGTCAGCAAAATTTTCCTGATAAATGTCTCCTTTTCCCATAATATTCAACGTTTCAATCCATTGCTCTTTCATACCTCTAATCAATGCAGTTTTCAACACGTTATCGGGCAGAGGTAACGATGCATAGGGAGATCTTTGCAAGTTATATTGGAAACGTTCTACATATTCTTCTAAAGTTTCATTTGGTCTGGCTGACATTTGAAAGATTTCATCCTTTAGTTCTCTTGATCTACAGTAATCCTGATATTTTTTTAAGAAGGCCACTTTCATTTCTTCCCAATTGTTTATGATTCCGCCACCTAAACCCATGAACCATCTCAGAGCTGCTCCCTTCAAAGTAGAGGGAAACAGCTTTAACTTCTGGGGGTCAGTGGTGTAATCGTATCCCCTGCATAACACATCAAATTCGAATAAAAACGCATCAGGGTCTTCTGATGTGAGTCCATGAAACGTCGGGATATGTTGAAGCGGAATTGCCTTCATCGGTGCATTCACAGCGGAATCTACTATGGGATATTGCAAAGTAGAGGTTTGGGTATTTGGCTGATTCTGCGCCATGGAATCAAATATATGCCAGTAATCTTCAGGAATTTCTAAGAGAGTATCCCTTGGTTGAGGAGGGGTAATCTTAGCGGGAACTGTTTTTACAGTACTCCCTTTATCAGGGATAATGATGGCCCCTACTGTCTGAGGTGAATGAATTCCTTCAACGATGATTTTTGCAGCGCTTCCTTTATCCGGACTGTTTAAAGGCTGGTTTGGTTCAATAGGAGATCTAGGTTCCTCGATTTCCCCTGTTTCTCCTTCTCCTTCGCAAAGATTGATAAAATTTCCTTCGTGCACTGGTCCAAGAGTCGAATTGTCAGGTTCTTGAAAGTCCTGCTCCTCTGTCTGACTGTGCACCTCAGCAAAGGCTTCAGATGGTGATTCTGAGGCCTGAAGGGAACTAGCAGGTTGTTTAGAGTTTACTTTCCTATAACCTACTGATTGCTGAGATTCGGCTTTCTTATAAATTTCATCTATAAAGGTCTTTCGTCCAAGGGTCGCCGACCCCTTGGCTTTTTCGGTTTTGGATGGAGGCTTTTGATTCTTTTCTGGCTTTTTCTGCTTAGTCATGCACTCCAATTAAATTACTAAATCAATTCTGCTAGGAAAGCGGACGGTGGAGCAGGGCTTTTACATGCTCCGCACGCAGGTTCTTACCTTCCGTTTTTAGAATCCAGTTCTCCCCTAACAGAGTCGCACACTACCCTGTTAAAAGACAAATGGCTATACCCTTCCCCGGCAATGGTGCCAAAATGTGGAGCTGTAACAAGGGTCTTTTTCACCTCTAGTTATCTCACATTACAAGTCAATCCGGGAGTGTATTGTTATTGTAAAGGATATCTCAATTTGAGGCTATTTGTCAGGATAATGATTCGTAGTATAGATCTAAAGAATAAAAGAGTAAACGGATGCTAAGCTATGCTAAATTACTTTTGCATAAAGAAATCACACACGCAGCAACTTCGTCGGTCGAGGGTATGGAATTAGTAACCTATCCCCCTAGAAACTGATGAAGGAGTATGGATCATGATCTGGGAGCATTATAGCGTCTGCTGTATCTCACAACAGCCTTGACCCTCCTCTCATGCCACTTCAATAAATGCAAGTGAAAGGAACAGCAAGAAAACAGAATGGAACAGCAACTTCAGAAATGGAACAGCAATAAAAGGAACGGCAGTAAATGGAACGGCAGTAAAGAAACTAAGTCTCGCGAGGTCAACACTACCAATCCTTGGCACACACTTACATACAAAGGGAAAGCAATCGTTTATACAAGTTTGCAGCTTAATCAAATGGAACAGCAAATTATTAAAGACAGGAAATGTCAATCATATACATATCAAATGGAACAGCAAATCATTAAAGACAGGAAACGTCAATCATATATACATGATCTGCAATAATCACCAATAGTCCATTACTCCAATCACCTATAGCTGAAATATTCTACTTATGAATTCTGTAATTGATGCAAACAACTCAGATCAACAGTATGCGAAGAATCCTGAAAGTATGATATGAACTTGTTAAAGAGATTTATAACAGGAAAGCTACAGATGAATAAGTATGAGACGACATGCAATCATAACAGATTATAAGAAACAAACCACACAAAGCAGAATTGTAATGGTACAATCAGCCAGTGTCCGTTGGAGCCGGGCCCGAAGCTTCCAATGGCGCACTGCCGTAAACTACTTCAGACGCAGGGAGAAATTAACACCAAAGATATTATATTAACTCATCAATGAGAGTACAAAACTAAGTTTCAAATAGACTCAATAGTCTGAGTTCAACTGACAGTAAAATCCGTGAACAGAAAGTTAAAGATACAAAATATAAATCCCCTTAATTTCCAATGCTGCCCCCCTTTTATACAATCAACGGCAGAGTTCTCCAGACGACAAAACGATTGAATGTAGCGATCCCTCAGGATCAAAGATCCTGAGTGATCCGCTAAACTGTTAACGCCTTCCTTTACTCGGCCTGTATTTCCGAACTGGCAGTCCTTCGTCTCGTTCCGGACTGATCTTCCTTGATTTACTCGACCTGGTCTGAACCTTATTTAGAATTGGGGGGACAGCCGTTATCTTCTCATCAAATTCTCGTTTTGCGTTGCGCTTTCCTGCTTTTACCTTTCCCTGCGTAGAGAAGACAACTATTAGTGATTGGATCATTTTGGACTCGTTCTTATTGTGTTTTCCCTACTTTATAATAAAGAAAAGATTACAACTATTGCTTAAAACATCACTAAATTATTTATTAAAACATACCTTCCCAATGCTCTACATAATGAACGAAACTTGCATATACATGGTTTCACTTCATATAAACAAGCGTGTGTACGCTTCTGTAAACAAACAAAAGTGCATATACTAAGTTTTGCAAGAAGAATAAAAAACAAGGCCTGATTAAAAAGACCAGACTTGAGGTCTGAGTTCCTACAGGAACAGGCAATACTATCACAGCAGGCAAACAAAGAACTGAGCCCTGATTGACACTAAACAATCCAAACTAGGAATAACAAGATTGTTATCCCTAGTGGAGTCACCAATTCTGTTACGGGATTAAGTACGTTAGGGATTTTGGTCAAAACCCCAACAGAGCAAGAGTAATCTACATCTAGAAACACGCATACAACTCAGGAAACATGTTTAAAAAAACAAACTATGTAAGGATGAACATACTCGAATGTCCTTCATTTGGGTAGTCTCGACAGGGTTCAAACCCTTTGCAACTCCTAATGATCTTCGAATCTGCAAATCAACCAATCCGAACATACATAGCAGCATATAGATAAAGCATTTTAATGAAATCGACTTTATATCATATAAGAAAATGGTTAGTTATACATCAAAATAATCATTCATACATGAATTACAAAAACATTTGATGCATAAACAAAGTCAATCTCAGGAACAAGACAATGTTTCTTTTTATTGTAGAAAACTATAATAAACATGGAAAGAGTTCACCTGAGTCTTCTTTTTCCGACTCGAAGCGGAACCGTCCTCCAAGTCCGTCCAGTCCCAGTGTTTAACAACCTCCTTTCATAACCAATACCATGATATCTCAAGAGAGTGGGAGAATATCAACACTCAAGGAAACAAGGGTTTCTTGAACTTGGGGAAGTGCTTGAAGCACAAGGATACTTCAGACTTGATCAAGGGATAATCTCAGTATAGTAATTCTATCTCTTCTCTCCTCCTGAAGGCCTTCTCATTGAAGTCTATTTATATTTCTCCCAATTAGTTTTTTAGTTGCGAAATAGCTGGACCATGGGCACTAGGAGGTAATTAATAGGTAAAACCCATGAAATTCACCCATAGTTAAGGAAATTTAATTTTTTTAAGTGTTTTAACACATATACGTGGGTTAGGTATAGACTAACCCATGTTTACACACTTTTATCACAGGGAAAAGTAGCATACAGGGAGTAAAACACTGTTTTTAAAATATTTGGACCAAGTTTGGAAGGAGGGGTTGCCCTAGGCCATAAACCAAGCATCACAAATACCAAGGGCGACATTTGAAGCTATAACATAAACTATACAACTCTTTGAAGATTATAAATATATCAAAGTTCCCATATCTGGTAGTGACTCAATCAACTTACTAAAGAGTTAAACTATGTTGCATTGTGCAATAGATTTGAGAAATAATCCTTTTTTTTCATGTTTATATAAGACATCAAATGTAAAAGAAAAATATATAACATAAAGAAAAGAATATCGTATTCATCCTTTCTCCCTCTTACTAAGGGAGACAATAACCACAAGTCTAAACTTGTCTTATACAACAACATTGTCATAACTAATGAAAATGTCTTTGTCCCAGCTATGAATAGACTCTCTCTAAGTCAAAGTGCATACAAAGATCCACAAACCCACTAAAAACGATCCATTACTACAATCCATCATGTCATAAAAGCCCTTTTATACAAAAGGTTGATCATGACAAACTAGTGTTGTTAGTAAAAACTTGTTAGCTTATAAAATCAATAATAAAAGGCATTTTTTTCAATAACATCATATGTTCAATGTTTCATTCTACAATCATGGAACTTCTGATCATTCATCACAATTAAATTGTAGTTGTTGGGATCTCATCAAGATTCTTTCCCTCTGAATGGGAAGCCTCTTTAAATGAATACATCAACATGTTTTTCATATGTCATCCATCACCAAAACTATTAGATCATGGAGTCAAACTATATCAGGTTCTCATGTATATATACATTATATTCATGACAAGTCACTATCAATTGTTTCATTGTCACATATGAACATGTCACTGTTATATACATATTTGGGCACTTCAACCCCTATCATATATGTCCATAAACCAAGGGCTCTTTAACCCCTAAAAGTGTTGTTTCATACCAAAAAGGATCATGGTCAACTGATTACATCATTTCCCAGAAGTTCCTCCTAAAAACCACTTAGAACTGGCCAAAATTGGACCATATTGACTGCTCCATTGTCAAGGTGCGATGCATACTGGCTCCTAAACTAGCCAGGTGTGATGCATACTGAATAGGCCTTTTGTAGGGTGTGATGAGTGAGAATGGACAAATGGTTGAGCTAGTTTGCTAAGTGGATGCTCATGGA
Organism: Pinus tabuliformis; assembly: GCA_031772625.1. Classification (NCBI taxonomy): domain Eukaryota; kingdom Viridiplantae; phylum Streptophyta; class Pinopsida; order Pinales; family Pinaceae; genus Pinus; species Pinus tabuliformis. The sequence continues at coordinate 817,519,779 of CM062804.1, read as the reverse complement.
ATCTTCTAGAAGCTTATCCTATGAAACCTGCGTCTCTGAATTCGCCTAGGGATGAGTAAGAGATCAATGAAATCTCCAAGTGGAAACAATAACTATGATTGGAATGACACTAATAAAGAACCCAGCGCTAACTCACACCCTTGCAGACATCTATAAATGGATCCCTCATCTGAGAGATCTAGAGGCTAGAATTTTGTAATTTGTAAGGAAGTGTTGATAGTTTGTCTTTGAGAAGGAGCATTATATTGTTGGGTGATCTTGCTTTTCATGAGGTGAAGAGGACTTTGATGCTGGGAGGATGATGCTGGATCAGACAGCTAGGTTGTAATTCTCCCTTCTATTTTAATAAAGTTCTTTGAGTTTTCCTCCATACAATTGTGTACTTGTGAATCTTGTTATTTGTGAATGCCATTGTATGTTCAATGTACTTCTAATTCTGCATTGTTTATGATATTATAGATCGATATTATTTGATGGTGTTTTGTTACTTTGTCTCTACAAGTATTCTCTAAAGCGAGACTATCATACATAAAGGAAATCACAAATTTCTTTGATTGTTTGTTTCTAAGATAGCCACCAATCTTAGTGGGACTAGCAGATTGAAAAGACACTAGTTTTCCTGGAAACAAAATGGCGACTCCGCTAGGGAGCAAATAGTTTGTTTGTTTGTTGTTGATTTTTTACTTTATAAACTACCGATGGAGCTTGAAGTTAGCCAAATAGCCTTCAAACTGCTCTTGCTATGCAATTGTAAAGTAGATGAATGCTGCCTTAGTCAATCTCTGGGTTGGCTTATGAACTAAAAATATGACTTACAAGCATTCTAAATGCCCTTTTGGTAGCTCAATAACCTCCTAAGATCATACCCTTGTACTTTGTTCTTTACTGTTCATAGTAGCTCAGTTTTACTGATTGAATTTAGCTGCAAATTTGAGCAAAAACCCACCTTAGTTTCGCTCCCTAGCCAATCGCACTGACTATCATTGGGAACCAGTATGCATCGCACCTCCCATGTGTAGCAGATGAGAAGCATCCCTGTTTCTGTGAAGTACAAGTGCGATGACTCATTCATACTATTTCTCTCTTTGAAATTTGGGTTTTTCCTCCTTGTTTTCAGCTCTATTTAGTTGCTTTGCTGCTTATCATCACTATCTCATTGCCGATGCCTCCTTCCTTTACATTGTTCAGCCTCCATTAATTAGGTTTATTAAATATTTTTACGTATTTTTCCATCATTTACAATCCTTTGTCAAAAGTAGCTTAATCGAACTATCGTTTTTTATGCAAAAAGTGTCGTAACTGTCATTCTGAGTCAAAAGAAGAGTGTCGTAAAGTCTTCCTCTTCTAGATACTCAATTGTACTTTTGTCATTGTATTTGAATTGAATTTTTAATATTTGAAGTTTCGAAATAAGTTTTCTATTCGAAATCTAAAAGTGTCGTTTGAGTTTTCCTTTCATTTTTAAAAGAAATTGTCGAAATGTCGCTTTGAAGAAAATATTTCAGATCTATACTTGGTTTTCCTTTTTGGCATTCTCACATTAAGGAAACGAAAAACAAATACGTGCATTTGCATTTGCATTTAGACTGTGTGCGAAAAATGATTTAGGAAAAGTGCATTTAGTGTGTGCTCTTTGCTCTTTATTTGAAAGAAATTGAAATCTTCTTTCCTTAGTAGCTACGATTTTCATTGCTAAAAATAAACAACTACTGTTTATCATTTCATATTTCATATTTAGGAATTTTACCTCTACATCACATGGTGAACCTTGAAAGGCAAACTTCTAAGCAAGATCAACTCTAAAATAAATTTCATTGAACTTAACAATGCTTTGGAACCTAACGCAACACATCTAGAGGTCTAGGCTAGAGACGTGTTCAGGTGTCGTAAAACCTAGTAACTATCGTTTTCATCAAAGGTTGGTTGATCCCTCCTTTTTGATACTACAAGTGCTAGCACCGACTTGTGCTCCCCGTACCATCGAGTATATATTGGGAGACCACAATAGGCTGATATCCTTTATCCATAGGAAGCCGTGTCTACCGGCCTATCGATCGCAATGCACTGAACACAGCGTTCGGGAAGATTGACTTCCATACATAAGTCCTTGGTAATTTCTCTTTAATTTACCACCAAGGTATATATTGCAGTTTTGTGAATGGTTTGGTAATCCCTCTGTCTCGATTTCCAGAGTAGTCACTTTCATTCCTTTTCGACTCCCTAAAAGAAAAGGTCAATCTGAGCACTTGTCACTTCAAGCTCATTAAAAATCGAAGGGGACTAGAGTCATATTTAGCTTTTTCTCAACTCTTAAAAATTGAAAAAGCAAAGTTGTGTCAAAGCATCATTAAAATTTATTTAATACGGAATAACATCCATGTTCCTTTGTTGATCTTAGGTTGAGATAATGGAGTCCACCAATCAAGGGATCCCTCTTGGGGGAATCCTAGTCCTTTCTCTTCTTGGGGAGATATTGGTGCTCTATATATGGCTACATTATCCCTTCCTGGAATCATAATTGGCCTACCAGTATGGCTATTCTCAACCTTTGTCATTCAAAATATTGTGATTCCTTAGCAATTGAATCAGCAACCAGTTGATACCGATGTTGACCCTTCGCCCTCTACTTCATTTGTTCCTCCCTCCCCTTCTTCCTCTTCGCTTGGTGAAAACAGCGATGCTAGTAACTAGGTGACTGAGAAGAAGAAGAAAGGGAAGGAGAAAAACAAGAAGTAAGTTAAGCAAGGGGGCAACCATGCAGCATCTAGTGAAAATCCACACACCAAACTTTCCAAACACAGATCTCCATGTATAATTTACAAAGGAGACCACCTTCATCAAGAATGTCTGTGCATCCCTTGGACCTTGAGAGAATGGTCTCCCCGTTCACACCATCAGGTGTCATCAACCTCTGGTGATCATGTTGATATTGAACCACCAACTAGTAATAGTGGAGTCAATGGACAGAAAGGAAAGGTCATATTTCCACGTAGGTTATGTGAAGGTGATCATGCTCTTCACCATTGTCCTTTTTTTGATGAAGCCAAAAGAGTTTTGGATAATCGTCCTGCTTCACTGTAGCGACTTCCACTTGGATACAGGAAGCTCTCCCCAAGTCCTTTACTAGTTGAAAATCCAACTGACATGACTCAATCATCAGTCGAAACACCTATTGTTGAGAGTGAACCTTCTAAGTCCATACCGAAGCAAAGTCAACAGGTCGAGATGGCAGTCGAATCAGTCTTACCATCAAAAGTTCCACCTTCAAATGATACAATTTCCAAAGAGAATGAGAATGACACCGTTCAAATTCTTTTTGTCAATACAGAGTTTGATGAACTTGGGGGTAATCCGCTCATTCCTTTACAATAGGAGGAAAATTCCCCAGTTCAAGGGGTTCATCCAACCATTTAGCTGGTACCACTCCAAGCAGTCTAGTCATTTCCTTCGATTGGAATCAACTAGCAAGACCTCACCTTCCATCTAATGTACCATTCCGGATCATAGTACAAGTTTGCAAAATGATCGTGTCTAGCACTATCATAGATGAAGGGGCTTCAGTGAGTATCCTTTCCTCAACTGTTTGGAAAGCGCTTGGTTCACCATCGCTTATGCCTGTGACACAAAATTTTTCAGGCTTTAACAAAGGAACCAATCAACCATTAGGGGTCCTTCCAAAGTTGCTGATAACTTTGAAAATGAAAACTGTTCACTTGAATGTGATGGTAGTCCAAGGACCATTAGATTACAATCTACTTCTTGGACATGACTATATATATAGCATGGAAGCTATTGTTTCCACACTTTTTCAAGTGATGTGTTTCCCGCATGGAGGCAAAATGGTACAGCTTATCGACCATCTTTCATTTCCTGGTTCAAACATAGCTCTAAGTCAAACATCATCCCTAAATGGTCTCTTTGCATCAAGAGTGTCTCTTCAACCTTCATTCCATCCACTTGATTTCGGCGAGTAGTCCAGTGAATGTAACGAAGTTTAGGGGGAATGCACCCTAATCCATCTAGACGAACTTAGGTGAAAAGATAAGGTTTCCCTATAGGTTATGTGATTGGAATTGTAATCTCACACCATTCACTTTTGTCCACTCATTCCAGGGACAAAGCCAAGGAAGTTTTTTGGTCTAGCCGCTGACAGAAACAATCCTGCCTAACCGCAGTGACTTCCATATGGTTACCTAGAGACTCTCCTCTTCTCGATACGTGGGGGCATGCAAACCTTTTTACGCAAGCAAAAAACGACCAATTTCTTTTCTTAGCTTTTTATACTTTTTTTAGCATTTTAGTTTTAACTTCTTAGGTTAGGCGGTTGGTCCAGAAACGTCTTCCCACCAGACAGACCAAAGGAAGGGTTTTGCCTCGACGGAGGAAAAAACCATCCTACCTAAACCTCGGTAGTTCCTTAGCTTTTTAGTTTTTCTAGCTTTGTAGTTTGGTCACTTCTAGCTTACAGAAAAAGGCAATGAGCATATGTTATCGTAGAGTTCAAGCTCACTAAAAAATAGACCTACTAATGAGAGACATCTTTAGCTACTGGTATGAGAATTGTTTCCGCAAGGTTCAAGCTCGTTAAAAAATAAAACTGCCATTGAGCATAGTTTCTTCCAATTCAAGCTCATTAAAAAATTAATCCACCCTCGGTAAATAACCTTTGTGATTGCCCTACTATCAGCCTTTTGAGCCATGGCTATGTTCCTACCATCACCTCCATTCTTTTGGGTGATCATATGCTTCCACTTGATTGTTTACCTTTTTGAGGAACAACTGCAAAGAGTGGTTCTGTTAGCCACCCTCTTCACATCACCATGTTTTAAGAAGTTCCAAGCTTAACCGGAACCAGTTGCTACCTGAAAACACCACTCGTTCCTAAAAAAACGAGTCTCTTTTAAACTATTTTTAGACTCATTAAATATGAAAATATTGTTGAGCTATTGGTCTTTCTAGCTCGTTAAAGTAAGGATAAGTGCCATCCCTCCTATACATTTTAATCTTTTTGGACCTGAGGGATCATCCCACAAAAAGATCAAGTGCTTGTCTTTTTTTGGCTCGTTAAAGTGATCGGAAAAGTCATCCCTTTTGTATTATTTAATCTTTTTCGGACTAAATGGATTATGCTACGAAAAGGAACTGCTGGAGTTTCCTTTTCGTCCCTTTTCAAACTCTCTAAACATGAAAAGGACCAATTTGTCTTTGTCATTAAACTCGTTAAAACAATAGCGACAAACTTGTCCATCCAGACAAGAACGAGTTTCACTGTCGCTAGGCTTGCTAAAACATAGCGACAGGTTTGCCGAAAGGGAAAATTGTAGAACAAGCACATGTTATCCTCCTCAAGTTTGACAAAAATAAAGAGGTACTGGTTAGCAATGACTGGGGAAAAAGGGAAGAAAACTTGAAGAATTTTATTGGTAGCAGGTCGCTCTTGAACATGACACTTTCACTCCATCACCATGATTGAGTCAGGTTGGGTTATTCCATTCACCGGTCATATCACCATTGGTCCCCCACACCATCCATTTTTTAGGTTAACGCTACCAATCCATCTCAGTGTCACCGACATGTTCAGGAGAAGTCATTCAGAGAATTCACCATCCACCTAATGCCTCATCCACTGCAATACCTTCACCCTCCATTTTTCATGACCGCCATTCCTGAACCTTGTATCATCAGATGGTTTTCACCTCTGGAAAATCATTTGCTTCATTTTGTGTCATAGATGTGGGATACATCAAGGCCCTCGTATGATGGGTCACTTCTTGTCGGCATCAGCTCATTATCCAAGAAGTTGACTTAGAAACAACCCTTTCAGTACTTTGAAGCTTGCATGCCTCAATGGCAAGTTTCTCACTTCTGGCGACAGGTTTACATCAATGACCTTCAACCAAAAGATTTTGCGTGGTGTTCAACATCGGATCATATATTCACACCACATGAATTGTACTGTAGTACCTTGAGGGTCATTATCATTATCGGTGATTCCTCTCGCATCTGCTAATAGCTTGCATCATTGGCTGGTAATCAGACGATGTCTTTCCATGTTTGACTTCAGAACATCTTTTCACATGGATTGACTTGTACATCAGGCAAAGATTGAATGAGTTTAAAGACCCTAGATCTAGTTTCATCGATCTGGGTTGTGATATATTCAGGAATATAAAGACATAAAATGTACACTGAAGCTACACAGATGATCATCCAAACTAAGCACTGATGACTCTACATACAAAGAATCACCAGTCTGCAACAACAGATGATTATCTATCCTATGTACATGAAAATGAATTTATAAAACTGAGCATGGGAATGCCCGCCTCAGCTAGATCATGAAAATAATATGATGATTATGTATTGTATTGTACCTTATATAGGTCACTTTCCAATTCGAGTACCTTGGATCCTCATGATAAATCATTTCACGTGACATCAAAAGATTTACGACCTCATGCTTTAGGGGGCAAATGTTATAGACATATTTGGGCACTTCAACTCCAATCATATATGTCGATAAACCAACGGCTCTTTAACCCCTAGAGGTGTTGTTTCATACCCTAAAGGATCATGGTCAACTGATTACATCATTTCCCAGAAGTTCCTCTTGAAAAACCACTCAGAACTGCCCAAAACTGGACCATACTGATTGCTCCACTATCAAGGTGTGATGCATACTAGCTCCTACAGTAGCCAGGTGCTATGCATACTAAAGAGGCCTTTTGTAGGGTGCGATGAGCGAGAATGGACAAATGGATGAGACAGTTTGCTAAGTGGATGCTTATGGAATATTCTAGAAACTTCTCCTATGACACTTGCCTCTTTGAATTTGCCCATGGATGAGTAAGAGATCAATGAAATCTCCTAGTGGAACCAAGAACTATGAGCGGAATGACACTAATCAAAAACCCAGAGCTGACTCGCACACTTGCAGACATCTATAAATGGATCCCTCATCTGAGATATCTGGAGGCTGGAATTTTGTAATTTGTAAGGAAGTGTTGATAGTTTGTCTTTGAGAAAGAGCATTGTATCGTTGGGTGATCTTGGTTTTCATGAGGTGAAGAGGGCTTTGATGCTCGGAGGATGATGCTAGATCAGACAGCCGGGCTGTAATTCTCCCTTCTATTTTAATAAATTTCTTTGAGTTTTCCTCCATACAATTGTGTACTTGTGAATCTTGTTATTTGTCAATGCCATTGTATGTTCAATGTACTTATGATTCTGCATTGTTTATGATATTATAGATCGAGATGATTTGATGGTGTTTTGTTACTTTGTCTCTATAGGTATTCTCTAAAGCGAGACAAGTAGGAGAGGAGTTGCAAGCTCTATCAAGGGAGAGAGAAATCAAGCAAGGAGTCAAGTGGAAGATCTAGGTTGGTCCCCTTTGCTTCTCCCTTATCTATCATACATAAAGGAAATTTCAAATTGCTTTGATTGTTTGTTTCTAAGATAGATACCATTCTTAGTGGGACTAGAAGACTGAAAAGACACTAGTTTTCCCAGAAACAGTCATCAAACATCCATCTAAGGAAAATGTCATATAGTTAGGGCAACTCACGAGTGTATCTTCAAACTTCAATTGACAAGTGTATCTTCATACTTCAAGGATCATAGAATCACTTCTTTAGCACAATATACAAACATTTCTCATCAGAGTAGTAACTTCATCAAGTGAGGGCATCCATTTGTTACATTGTCAAATTCACTATTGATCCAGGTGCATATTGGTGTTCACCCACCTATAGCTCGAGTCGTTTTCATTTTTTTCCTTTTTTATTTCAACATTTACTATTTTTAGTAGTTCTTCGAGTCCTGCTGTTCTGGAGCAGTTTTGACCCCCTAAACGATGTTTTTTTGAGGTTCGTTGCAGGCCCATAGTCATGAGCAAATCCTATAGTACTCAGAGAGAGATTTCCAACAAGGTATCATATTCACCAAACGGAGATAATATGACCAAGTTATGACCTCAGGAAGTTGGCTACATAACTAACCCCAACGGGGCCAACAAACTCTTGGCGTTGCATCTCCTAGGGTTGGTTTTTTAGGGTTTTCTCATGTTTTTAAATAATAAATAGGCCCTTGAGTCTCATTGTTACACAATTCAAAGGCATGTATGGAACACATCGCTTCTCAGAGATAGGCTACCATCACCCGAGCTAATATTGTTTCCATTTTGTTTGTAAGCATATTTTATTATTTGATATTAATGAAATGAAGTGTTAGTTCTGCTTCATCTCTATATTTATGGTTATATCTTCAATTTTTTGTGTTCCTGTTTAAGTTTGGATCAATGGTATCAGAGCGGTCTGTGGTTTCTCTGCTTTTATTTGCATGTCCCCAACGAGGTTGGGATATAAGGAGTTAGGGCTCAAACTAGTTGAACCTTTGCAAGACCAGCCTCTCAAATCCTGACGGCCCCCCATGATGGAAGAGAAGAAAGATGAGGGGGTATGAGATCCTTTCAAAATATTTCTAAAAGAATCCCTCGAGTGATAAAGGAATGTGATGATGGACAGCTTTGTCTAGATCCTACATCAGTTACCCAAAGGCGACACATGTACTATCAGAAGCTACTCCCAAAGCGCCACACCCTTTAATTTAAAAGTTAAATTTGACATCCCCATATTTGAAGGTCAAATATATGTGGATGTAACACCCCTCTGTTGTATGTAACACTCTATTGCTATCATGTCGGACCTAAGCTAAGACTGAGTTGTAACAGAAAAGCTAGGTCTGAGGTGTAACAATGAAAGTAAATAATTTAGTATTAAATAAATAAAGATAAATTAATCACTTGGAAAACAAGACACCAAGAGATGAGATTCTTGCCAAAATCCCATTGGTGAATGAGAATGGGTAATTCTTTCATGATAAGACTTCTAGATCAAATTCTAGATAAGCTTAATGGATGGGAGATAAATATCCATTAAGTTACTTAGCTGGAGAAAGATGATAAGTTTAGAAAAACATAAAAGCCTTGTAGGAGAGAAAGGAAATATTTTATGGGAAAAGCCTCGTGGGAGAGAAAGGCGAGATGTTTTGGAAAAGGCCTAGGCAAATGGATAAAAATATCCACCTAAAAGCTGAACATCGCTAAAGGAAACCATATCATGAAGGAGGGTACTAAATACCCATTTAAGAGATCAACAAGAGGCAGTTGATCCATGGCAAGAACTCTTAGCTTGGGGGTGAACTGGAGGAAGTCAGTTCTAGGTTGGGTGGTGGTGCATGATTTTTCAAGTGACATTCTTTCAGTTACTTTGGTCTGATTCAATTACATGGGATGTACTATATGTTTTCTCCTCACTCTTTATGTTGTTGAATCTCTTATCATATGTGTATAGTTGCATGTGTTATCTTGTTTATGACAATGATTGAATACTTATGCATGTGAATTTAGTGATGGGAGCATAATAATTGGTTATTAATATTGGGTCAAGGAGGTATGTGACAAATGGTATCGGAGCTCTAAGTTAAAAAATTATGGCCTATAGGCCAATTCACCTCTATAATATATGAATGAGTTGTATGTCCTAAACTAGGACCTACACAAATAAGAAGTTTCAATGAAGGGTTTAGTTATAAATTTCTCAGAATCCATAAAGGTTAAAATTAAATCTTAAAATGATTTATTGCAGGAGGATGTTGAAGCAATAACATATATAATGTAATATATATATATGTGTGTGTGTGTGTGTGAATATTATATTAATTACTTGCAATCAAACGTTATTTTGAACTATAGTTGTTTGAAATTTTGGATTTTGAAAGAGCTAAAGGTTGATATTTTAATGAGTGAAATCTTCTATATTTCTTGTCAAGCATGTAACTAATTGTGTTTCCAATTGCATAAAGGGATCAATTAAAAATAAAGTAGTCCATCAGATCACTAGATATTTAATTAGAAGGGAATAACTAACCCTAGCCGTTGTGTCGTGAAGGCTACAAGTTCAATGATCTTTGTGGTTTGCATTCTTCATATGGCATCACTATGCTCAAAGAAAAATTTGTGACTCGCTTTATGGGTTGTAATTATGTCTTTAAGGTTTGCAATGGTATAGTTGGTGGCTCATGTTATCTATGCTACGCATTATGCATCGTGGGTTGAGTTCGATCCATTGAGGCTCGTTTTAGCTATGATACATATTATTCACTATGTTTCGTATTGCATAAGATATATGTCGGTAATACTATCGACTATGATCATAGGAATACGATCATGATATATGGCAGTACTAGCTACAAGGTAGTTATGACAAGATAAGCATGGTTTGGGTGATTATATGACAAACACTTGGAAGAGATACCATTATGACTTGATTGGTTACATTTTCTTCGACCCAAATCTTAGGACTTGATCTTGAAAAGAGTGGAATTGATCTCACTTCCCCTAGGATGGATGAGGTAATTCATCCAAGAGGATTCACCATGAAAAGAGGATCTATTAAGGGTAGTAGTATTTTACCTCTTGATCTTGAAATTGGCTCCATCTACTCATTGTGAGAAAAAAAAGAACTTTCTTTATTAAGTCAGGTCACTAATTTGGAATTCCCTTTATTGGTACTTCATTGTAGCAGGGGAGGATGGGTTCCATAATACTTTTCTTTAATTCTCAAGAAGTAAGAGTGTGAGTCACAGGCTATATACAAGTTGCAAATAGAATGAAAGTAGTGATAGAACACACTACAAAGGAAATTGATACAGTTTCGACATTTGCCTTAAGCTTCCTTTTTCAGTCTTCATGCTCAGTATTCCTTTACTTAAGTTATCTTCTGCGCATAAGTATTTGTGGGCGGTAAGGCATTTGAAATGGAGACAAAGCCTCGACAAATCTTGATCGATTCACTTCGCAAGCTTCAAGTCATTTTATACTTCCACCAATTTTCTTTTAAGAGATCGTGTTTCAAGTGATTATGTACTATCACCAATCCTCATTCACTTATCATAAACTGAGTGAATGACTTTGAGTGGTAAGCCTTGGCAAAACATAGCACCAATGAGCTTGGAGGCACGCTAAGTTATGACAACCTTAGGAAGCGGGTGTTTTAGTAGATTTAAAACATAAAAACACCTTCCCAATTAGAATTGATGGAGAAAAGCACTTAAGGACTATTGTTTCCTTTTGATCTGCAAGGTCAACTTCTGGCTTCGTTTCATGTCGACTGTTGTTTGATCCGCAACGTCACTCTTTTGCATGCCTATCCGCTGATCTAGAGGCTTATCAAGTTATGCATCATAGTAGACCCAGTTCAGAAACAACTCATGGTTGTGGAATCTTCTAGGGATGCATTCAGTGGATAACAATTTTCCTTACATACACGTAAATAATGCTTATCCTTATCCTTACTTGATGTGTATCCTTATCGATTGGTAGTTCTTGATATATATCCACATGGTCATGATGTGGGAATTGCACTTCTTTTTGGATGTTTTTGGGTAGTTTCATTCTTGAGCAAAACTCAATTGTAGTAAGTATTCATCAACATTCCAGGGAGGTTGATGTGTCATGGTAGATCCTTAATGGCTACAAGGAGATTTTACTCACCTAGCGATACATTTTTTTAAGTTAATGAAGTCAAAGGTTTATATTGATGAGAAACAAGTCTAATGGTTTTCCCCTGCTTCCAAACTATGAATTATGTTCTTTATACAATTGCGTGCATTGTGATTTTTCTGTAATCAACTTCACCACAAGACATGGCAGGCATGTATACACAAAACAACATTTTTTGGCATGGAAATAATGGTGGGAGTCCTTGATCAAGATATCTAGTCACTCACTAGCAGTACAAACACTGCAAACCAATGGTTCAACACCAACATTCAACCACACTATCCCGCAATGAAAATCACATACATCTCAGTAGGCAATAAGATTTTGTATGATGATCTAGCTAGTGGTCTGTTACTCTTACCTGCCATGAAAATTTTTTATGCCGCCATTCAAGTAGCTAGTTTGGACAACCAAATCAAGGTGTCTACAACACATAGTATGAATTTCCTTAGCACTTCTTACCCTCCCTCTGCTAGTGTTGTGATGACTTTTGGGTGTGGTGTCGGGGATGTCGAACTGCATGGTTAGTTTTTAATAACATTTCATAATAGATAATAAGGACATGGAGCTTTGACCTCGAGCCCAACAAGTTGTATCGAGAATAGTTTTCTCGTTGATAGTTAAACTCACAAAGGCTCGAGCAACTATGATAGTGTATGCGTAGAAAGGCCATCATAACTTATAGCTTGGGTTGGGAAAGCATTTGTAAGGTTCTGAGATGCCTCAGTTGATGAGAAAAGGCACAGTACCGAAAAGGGGGGTAGTTTTCAACAAAAATATGACTATTGCATCTATTAAGACTCTCTCAGAGGTTATTCATGACCAGGTTTGTGGTTATTTAGTTGCATGTTTTATTATAAATACTATGATGCATGCATTTTATTCTCTCCCCAATAAATAATTGTGCAGGTAAAAGCATTCATAGCTTGATGAATATATATATATATATATATATATATATATATATATATATATATATATATATATATATAATATATATATATATATATAAATATATATATATATATATATATGCCACAATTGATATTGGTAATTTTAGGTGCACAGTCATTAAATTATTGTATGTATTGATGAGGACTGTGTTGCACATATCTCATTTTGTACACATTAATGTGTGGGAAACATTAAAACATGTATAAATTGGGTGACAATATGCCACGGTTGCTGCAATACTTAGTTACAATTTATTTGATGGCAACGATACTGTTTTCAGATTATTTTGCATGATTATTTTAAGGAGTCATTGCGTAAAAACGAGATTAAATGACGAATGTACAAAATTTGTATAAAAGAACTCCATAGACGAGTGAGTATAGTTATATGAACTATTTTATTTTTGTACATAAAGCATCTCATAAGTATATAAGTACTTTCTCCTTGGAGTTAATAATTTACATTATGCTTGAAGGATGTATGTTTATCCTTCATGTTGCATACGATGAGTGGATACTGTCCTAAACTCATGATGTCATTACATGCATGTGCTTACATATATGTATGGCTCATTTGTGTGGTTATAATGAGCTACATTTGTATGCTTACTTGCATGGATGGCTCAAAATTCTCACTAATTACCATGATTTAAAAATTAAAGATACTTGAACTTGACGGTTATAGTCAAGTGTGGTGAGTGAAATAATTGGATTTAATCCTTGCACTTTAACTTGAATTTCTCAAGTCTAAGTATGGTATTTCATACACCATGGTGGATAGCTATAGTAGCATTGTGGGGAGGAGAAAATTGGAAAATTTATATGGGAATAAATAATTATGCAATATGGTTAAATAACATAAAACCTTGCAGTGTTGTAATGCAAAGAAATAACAAACAATTAACATGTTGATTATTTTTAATAAGTAGAAATGGTTAACCATCAATTGGTTGTTTTTTTATTGTGCCTACTTATTGAGTGATGTGAAGATTAAATTTTTTTATATGTTGTGGAAGTTTCTCCAAAACTTAAGCTATTGTTGAATGCTCTTGTGAGGGCACAAAGACTCTATACCATGATTTAAAATTGGTTTAAGATACTTACACATGATAGACCTAGTTTTAGATGTTCATAGTAGAGCGGCAAGAATGAAAAAATTTGTAATAATTGTAAAGTATGGTTATTGCAGTGAAAGTTTGGATGATGGGTTTTTGTGGTGGGGTCATCATGGTTTATAAATATGAATGTAAGTGTTGAAAGGAGTAATGGTGGATAAGGAAAGTTGAATACTATGTTTAATTGTGTGCCAATAGGTCTCTTTTTCCATACTATCATCATATTACTTTACTCATATTAAAATTAAATTATGAGTTGTATGATTGCTAAGAAAGGACATAACTTAATAAAATACAAACTAATGCTGGTAAGGATAGTATAGTCAATGACATAACTTAATGGAATAAAGTTTATGCTTATAGAGATCCTAAGAAAGGATGAAAAATGAAGGGAAGAAATGTTGAACTATTATGAGGTAACTGGCAAACAAAAATAGATAAAATAGACAAGTGTCTTTCCATAGATCATGGTCAACACGAGGAAAGATTAAAATAAAAGTATATAGATGGAATCTATATAATTCATAGGAAATAAGTTCATGACATTCTATCAAAAGTATTCGAAATTGATGGTTAATTAATGGGTTTCCAACCTAGAATAGATTCTGAAGGTTTTATGTACATGAAATTCCCATGAAATATCATTAAGCTCATGAAAGACAGGTCTTTGTATGTGGTATGAGACTATGGATTTTTTAAAATTTTCTTTCAATTTAATATTTTGTGCATCTACATGTAATGATGCAGTTCATTTTGATGTGGTTGTGGCCACTGGTTGAACCGTTAACTCACCCTTATGGGGAAAACGCTTCAAATATACACTACTGAAAGAAACTAAACCTTAGCAGGTCATTATTTAGACATTCAGTAGCAACATGCATAATTAATTAGACATGCATAGTTTGGAACCTACAGGTTTCTTTTGAGTAAATCAATTTCTCAATAATTGTATCTAAGAGGCATCTAGATTGAACTAGGGTTAGATTTGTGAAGTATATGCACACATGAATACAACTCATTGTTGTTGTGGGGAAAAATGCCTATGCAGGACGATCCTATCCACCTAAGGTGTGACAGTACCTTAGCAACAAACGAATACAGCTACACTGGTTTCCTCCTTTATGAAATGTGAAAGAGGGGAGATCGATAGACTTACCGTTGTCTTTCGTTTGTCCCTCGATCTAGATCCTCTCGTCTTTGGGTGTTCACAGCTACTCGCCTCCTTGCTTGATCAAGAGAATAGCTACTTGATTCCCACGAGATCACAAGAGAACAGCTACTTGTGACAAGAGAAGAACACAACACAAAGGCATATATTCATATTCATAAATGATTCAGGATTAGAAGTAAATCAAATACACTAATGCAATCATACAAATACACCAGTATATAGGAGAAAACCAAGATAGCTTTATTGATTGATAACAAGGTTCAGGAAGAGATACAACCGAGAGGGCTCCAATCCAGCATCTCCTTCCCAGCAGAATGGAATTCCTTCTTCAGCTCCCTTCAAAGCATTAAGCACCCAATGTTTCCAGTCTAAAACCAACAGCAATTCTTTGCAACAACAAAATTCCAGCCTCTAGATCTCATGGAGGAGAGATCTATATATAGATGTTTGGAGAGAGGATGAGTCAGCTTTAGATCTGACTAGTTTCCTCTCCCTCTGTCAGCTCTTGAGTCCACATGGAGGTTCTTGCTTCCACTTGGAGATTTGGAACCTCTTACTCATCACCAGTCGAATTCCCTGAGGCAAGTGTCATTTTGGAAGCTTCCTGGGCATTGACACATTGAGGAATGAGCCTGCCACTTGTCCAAACTCGCTCAGCGCAGGTAGCCTTTGTTGGAGTTGACATTCAATGCAGGTAGACAGTGGAGCAGTTGACATTTAGCGCAGATGCTCAGTGGAGCAGTTGACATGATCCTGAATTGACTTGTTTTTGAGTGGTTTCAGGTGGAGAACTTCTGTGAATTGCTGTGGTTAGTTAGCCTTGTTCCTCTAGGGGTAGGAACAACATGTTTAGGGACTTTGGATCCCTTAGATTATGGACATTTCATGCTCGATGCTGTAAGGAACAAAAATGTCTATAACAGTTGCCCCCTAAAGTATGAGGCCGTTTATCGGGTGAAATGCTTTATCCACGAGGGTCCGAAGTTCATCCATCTGCTGGGAGGAGACCTGTAATAAGATACAATACAATACATTATGATTCATACTACTTTCATGATCTAGCTGAGGCGGGCATTCCCATGCTCAGCTTTATAAATTCATTTTTGTACATAGAACAGACGATCGTCTGATGGTAGACTGATAATTTTGGCGAAATTATCATCCTTTGAGTAGGATGATCATCTGCTGCAATGATGTACATGTCAAATGTCTTTATTTTTCCTGAATATATATCGCAGCCTGGATGGATGAAACTAGATCCGGGGTCTTCAAACTCGTTTGATCTTCACTCTAGGTACAAGTCGATCCATGTGAGAATTGCGCTGAAGTCGAACATGGAAAGACATCGCTTGATTACCGGTCAATGATGTAAACCGTTAACAAGCGCGAGAGGAATCACCGATAATGATAATGACCCTCAAGGTACTGCAGTACAATTCACGTGGTGTGAATAAAGGACTTGGCGTCGAAAACCACGCAAAATCTTCTGGTCGAAGGTCATTGATGTATACCTGTCGCCGGAAGTGAGAAACTTGCCATTGAGGCATGCAAGCTTCAAAGTACTGAAGGGGTTGTTCCTAGATCAACTTCTTGGATAATGAGCTGATGTCGACAAGAAGCGATCCGTCAAAGGAGGGCCTTGATGAATCCCACATCAGTGACACGGAACGGAGCTAATGATTTTAATGGAGGTGAAAACGATTTGTGGCATATGATTCAGGGTGGCGGTCATGAATGGATGAAGGATAATGTATGGCAGCGGATGGGACCCGATTGACTCTTTCTGAACGACTTCTCTTGAACATATGGCGACACTGATGCGATGGGTCGGTAGCATTACCCCAAATATGGATGGTATGGCGAGACCATGGTGATGTGACCGGTGAATGAGACAACCCAACCTGATTGTGGTACGGATGAAAAGTGTCATGTTCAAGAGCGACCTGCTACCATCAAAGTTTTCTTCAGTTTTCTCCCAATTTTTCCCCAGTCATTGCTGAACAGTACCTCTTTATTTTTGTCAAGCTTGAGGAGGATAACATATGCTTGTTTTATAACCTGCCCTTCGAGCAAGCCCATCGCTAAGTTTTAACGAGCCTAGCGATAGTGAAACTCGTTCTCGTCTAAAGACAAGTTTGTCGCTATTTAGTGATTTTAACGAGTCTAACGACAAGGATAACTTGGTCCTTTTCATTTTTAGAGAGTCTGAAAAGGTACATAAAGTTAACTCCATAAGTCCTTTTTCGTCATCTTATCCCTTAAGTCCGAAAAAGTATAAAACAATACAGAAGGGATGAGTTTTCGACAGTTTTAACGAGCCGAACAAAACAAGCGCTCGATCTTTTTGTGCAATAATCCCTCAGGTCCAAAAAGATTAAAATCTAGAGGAGGGATAGCACTTCCGGTCGCTTTAACGAGCTGGAAGGCCAAAACTCGGCAATCTTTTCATATTTTACGAGTCAGTTGAAAAGAGCTTAAAGAAGACTCGTCTTTTGAGGAACGAGTGATGAACAGGGTTAGCAGCTGATTCCAGGTACAGGTTGGAATTTTCCAATCACGGCAGTGTCACAAGGATGGCTAGGTGAAATCACTCTTCGCAGCTGTTCCTCAAAATGGGTAAACAATCATATGGAGGTAAACGATCGGCCAAATGAAAAGTGGAGGTGACGGTGCAAACACCACCAAGGATTTTATGGCTGATAAGGTTACGTACACAATGGTTATTTTACCGGTAATGGGTTCATTTTTTAAAGAGCTTGAATGCGCCAAAACACTGCTCAAGCTTATGTTTATTTTTTAACGAGCATGAATTCCGCGTTAAAACTGCTCGGATCTTGCATTTATTTTTTAACGAGCATGAACTTTATGCTAAAATTGCTCGTTAAGTTTGCGTGCCCCCAGCATAATAACTCAAATTGAGGTGCATGCCCCCCAAGCTTCATTGCATTCAACTCGGTGGTTGGAATGAAGGTTTACCTTTGAGATTTGAATAGGGGATTCGTTTCATTTTTTAATGAGGTTGACATAGTAAAAGAACTATCCTCATGACTCCTTGTTTCATTTTTTAACGAGGTTGACACGAGATAAGAACCGTCCTCAAAGTCCAAATCCATTAGATGTAGAAGGTTTCATATTCCACTGTGGCCACTTCCGCTAGATTACTCGGAGGTGGTAGGGCAAAAGTACCCATTAAGGAAGGGTCTTTTAGGAGACCTACTCCGATATTTTGGAGCGAATGATTGCTTCCATGGATTATTGGAATGCTTCCCGTAACTTGTGAACTGTTGGGGAGAAAAGTTTGTTGGTTGACGATTGTAATTCCTCCTTGGAAGGGAAATGCAATCTTCCTGAAGTAGGTCGACACAACCGTGGCCATGGAATAGATCCAGGGCCTTCCCAGTAGGATGTTGTAATCGATGTTTCCATCAATTACTTCAACATCAATTCCTACTGTTTTGCCCCCCAGTTCAACTTGCAAGTTACTTAAAATCCCATATGGAGTGTATGATCGTCCATCAAATGCTTTTAACATCGTTGACGATTTCGACAAGGGTGGTGAGCCTAAATCTTTCCAGCAACTCATCGACATAAGACATGTAGATGCCCCCTCATCAATAATTGTTCGATGAACAGTTTTGTTGAGGGCTTTCACTTGAATAAGGAAAGCTAGTTGAGCTGGTAATTGAGGGTCATATCCTTTATGATCAAAGGCCACAAGATTGGAATCTATTGGGCCAATCCCACCTATTGCTGATAATAAAGCTTGCTCTTGGGAGAGGCAATTTTGTGGTACCTCAAGTGTCGACTTAGCGGACGGCGATTGGGCCAGGTCCTCTACTATATTATAATTCTGTGCTACTTTTACTAATTGAGTATAATTTTATTGAGTAAGGGCATATATTCATATTCCCTGAGGTAAGGAATATGAATATATGCCTTTGTGTTATGTTCTTCTCTTGTCGCAAGTAGCTGTTCTCTTGTCACAGGTAGCTGTTCTCTTGTGATCTCGTGGAATCAAGTAGTTGTTCTCTTGAGCAAGTGAGGAGGCAAGTAGCTGTGAACATCCAAAGAGAAGAGGATCTAGATCAAGGGACAAATGGAAGACAACGGTAAGTGTATCGATCTCCTCTCTTTCATTTTTCATAAAGGAAGAAACCAGTGTAGCTGTATTCCTTTGTTGCTAAGGTACTGTCACACCTTAGGTGGATAGGATCGTCTTGCATAGGCATTTTTCCCCACAAAAAATTGGTGACTCCACTGGGGATGGATGAACTTCAGACCCTCCTGGATAAAGCATTTCACCCGATAAACGGCCTCATACTTTAGGGGGCAACTGTTATAGACATTTTTGTGCCTTACAGCATTGAGCATGAAATGTCCATAATCAAGGGATCCAAAGTCCCTAAACATGTTGTTCCTACCCCTAGAGGAACAAGGCCAACTAACCACAGCAATTCACAGAAGTTCTCCACCTGAAAACACTCAAAAACAAGCCAATTCTGGATCATGTCAACTGCTCCATTGAGCATCTGCGCTGAATGTCAACTGCTCCACTGTCTACCTGCGTTGAATGTCAACTTCAACAAAGGCTACCTACGCTGAGCGTAATTGGACAAGTGGCAGGCTCATTCCTCAATGTGTCAATGCCCAGGAAGCTTCCAAAATGACACTTGCATCAAGGAATTCGACTGGTGATGAGTAAGAGGTTCCAAATCTCCAAGTGGAAGCAAGAACCTCCAAGTGGACTCAAGAACTGAGAGAGGGAGAAGACACTAGTCAGATCTCAAGCTGACTCATCCTCTCTCCAAACATCTATATATAGATCTCTCCTCCATGAGATCTAGAGGCTGGAATTTTGTTATTGCAAAGAATTGCTATTGGTTTGAGACTGGATCATTGGGTGCTTAATGCTTTGAAGGGAGCTAAAGAAGGAATTCCATTCTGCTGGGAAGGAGATGCTGGATTGGAGCCCTATGGGTTGTATCTCTTCCTGAACCCTGTTACTTATCAATAAAGCTATCTTGGTTTGCTCCTATATACTGGTGTATTTGTATGATTGCATTAGTGTATTTGATTTACTTCTAATCCTGAGTCATTTATGAATATGAATATATGCCTTTGTGTTATGTTCTTCTCTTGTCGCAAGTAGTTGTTCTATTGTCACAGGTAGCTGTTCTCTTGTGATCTCATGGAATCAAGTAGTTGTTCTCTTGAGCAAGCGAGGAGGCAAGTAGCTGTGAACATTCAAAGAGAAGAGGATCTAGATCGAGGAACGAACGGAAGACAACGGTAAGTCTATCGATCTCCTCTCTTTCATATTTCATAAAGGAAGAAACTAGTGTAGTTGTATTCGTTTGTTGCTAAGGTACTGTCACACCTTAGGTGGATAGGATCGTCTTGCATAAGCATTTTTTCCCACAACAAATTGGCGACTCCACTGGGGAGAATTTGTTTATTCATTTCTTTTGTTTTTCCGTCATTTGTTTACTTCATAGACTTGACAGCAACTATTGAACTGCATCTTTTCCGGATGCAAAGTAGAAAGTTGCTGCTTTGATCCAGTTGCTGGACTTGTCTATGATCTAAACTAGATCCACAAATGATTTTATGATCCTTGTGATAGTCTTTAGTACCCCCTCAAAGCATCCCTCTGTTTATACCTTGCTTGTGTTTCTGATTTGGCCTGAAACAGTTGATTTTTGAGCATTTTATGACCCAGAACCCAGGGGAAACGAGAGTTTCTCCTTCAGCGCAACTGCTGTGAAGGCAGTCTGCATTTCAACGCAGGTCCCAAAGGGGCTACCTGCGCTGAATGTCAAGTCCTCAGTGTTGAGGTTGCGCTGAACCCGTTTAGCCTTGTGCAGCTGGGGTTCTTTGATCTCTATTGCCCTGTTTTGATCTCTGTTTTTGCAGCCTTTAACCAGCATAGGTACCAGTCTGATAAACCTTTTTCTTTGCTTAGATTCTGCCTCCTTTTGTACAAAAAGACTGTGAATGTTTTTATGTGTTTGTGGCATCATTTACAGTTTTCCTTTGCATGAGTAAAGTAGTCATCCTGTAGCCTTTAATTCAGATCTGATTGATTGTGATCTTAGAAGAGAGTTCATTGGTTGTTTGCAGATTGATTATAGATTTACTTTTGCTTATTGGTTTGAATTTGTATCTTTTGAAGTGTCAAAACAAGTCTTTATTTCGAAAATCGTCAAGTAGTGCAATCTCTTCTACCCTTGTTGTTTTCGAAAAAGTGAACTTGTTTGTATTGATCATTTTAAAAGCAAATTCAAAGTTTTGCAAAAAGCTTTCTTTGTAGGCATTTATACCAAGAAAGTGGAAAACAAACACCTGCATTGTGCATTTTGCATTTGATAGTTTGCATGTTGGATTTAGGGAAAGTGCATTAGAGTGTGTTGATTGCTCTTTGAGAAAAGATAGTGTTTTTCTTTTCCCTTAGTAGCTAGGATTTTCAAAGTTGAAAAGATAATAAAGCTTGCTTATCATCTGAGACTGCATTTAGGAAGTTGTATCATACATCTCGTGGTGAACCTTAAAAGGAAAACTTTAAAAGGTCAACCTAAAATAAACTAAATGAACCTAACAACGCTTTGTAACATAACGCACAACATAGAGGTCTAGGCTAGAGACGTGTTCCGGCGTCGTTAAGCCTAGTGACTGTCGATCTCGTGGAAGGTGGGTGATTCCTCCTGAGGGACGATAGCGGTAGTACGGATTTGTGCTCCCACGTACCGTCGCGTATATATTGGGAGACCCCTATAGGCATATATCATTTATCCTTAGGAAGCCGTGTCGGCCGCCCTACTGATCGCAATGCATTGAACACAGCATTCACGAAGATCGACCGCCCGTACCCTAAAAAGTATTTTGCGGTTTTGCGAAAAGTTTGGCACACCCTCTGCCTAGATCTCCAGAGCAGTTTCTTTTGGCCTTTTTCAGACTCTATAACAGAAAAAGTCCACCCGAGCATTTGTCACTTCGGGCTCGTTAAAACATCGAAGGAGACTAGAGTCATCTTTAGCTTTTTCTCGACTCTTTAAAACTGAAAAAGCAAGTTGTGTCTAAAGCATCGTTAACAATTTATTTTAAACGGAACAATCACCCTTTAATCCTGCATTGATCTTTAGGTTGAAAAGATGGAGCACACCAACCAAGGAGTTCCCCTTGGTGGAAATCCTAGTCCCTTCTCCTCTTGGGGAGATGTTGGTGCGCCCCACATGGCCACATTGTCGCTTCCAGGACTGACAATTGAACTACCAGTCTGGCTCTTTTCAACCAATGTCGTTCAGAATACCACCATTCCTTAACAGTCGAGTCAACAGTTAGATCAGACAAGAGTTGCCTCCCAGCCTTCCACTTCATCTTCCTCCCCTCCTTCCTCTTCGCTTGACGGAACTGGTAAATCAAAAAACCGTGTTCCTAAGGAGAAGAAGGAGAAGAAGAAGAAAGAAAAGAAGAAGAAGGAGCCTAAGGCGACTGGGGGCAAACAAACGTCATCTAACAAAAATCCACACACCGCACTCATAAGGCCTAAATCGCCATGCGTCATATGCAAGGGAGACCACTTCCATAGAGATTGTCCCTATATCCCTCAGATACTGAGGGACTGGTCTCCCCGTTTGCACAATTCGGTAGCATCGACCTCTAATAGCCATGTCGACTGCTCACCGTCAACTAGTGGGAGTGAAGCCCCAGGACAGAGCGGGAAAGCTAAATTTCCCTGCAGACTGTGTGAAGGCGATCACGCCATCAACCGTTGTCCCTTCTTAGATGAGGCAAAAAGAGTTCTGGAAGATCGCCCGATTTTACGAGCGCAACTTCCTCCTGGATATCAAAAACTCTTGCCAAGTCCCTCGCTAGTTGAGAATCCGGCTGACCCGCCCAGGTGGTTAGCCGAAGCACCTGTCATTGAAGATGAACCGTCTGGATCCATGCCTGACGAAAGTCAAAAGGCTGATACGGCAGTTGACCCGGTTTTGCCTTCAGAGGCTCCATCTTCGAATGACACCATCACGGAGGAGGATGAAGACGACACCGTCCAAATTCTCTTCATCAGCACTGACTCTGATGGTTAAGGGGGCAATGCCACCATTCCTTTATCGCAGGAAGGAAGTTCATCAGAGTGCTATCCGGCCGTATATTCGGTCCCACCACCAAGAAACCTAGTTGTGTCCTTTGACTAGAACCAACTAGGCAGACCCCGGTTTCCAGCCAGTATACCATTCAGAATTATTTGTCCAATATACAGAATGGTAATGGTTGGCACTATCATTGATGAGGGGCATCTATGAGTATCATTTCCTCTATTGCTTGGAAAGCGCTTGGTTCGCCAGCGCTTTTACCTGAGATGAGAAATCTATCAGGTTTTGATAAAGGAACCAGTCGACCTTTAGGGATCCTCCCCAATGTGCCTGTAACATTGAAAGGGAAGACCGTTCAAATGAACGTGATGGTCGTTCAAGGACCCTTGGATTATAACCTACTCCTTGGACGAGACTATATATATTGCATGGGAGTTGTAGTCTCCTCACTCTTTAGAGTAATGTGTTTTCTGCATGAAGGAAGAATGGTCAAGCTCGTGGACCAACTTTCGTTTCCCGGATCACACATCGCAAATAGTCATGTACCATCCCTAAATGGTCTATTCACGCAAGAAGTGTCTCAACCCACGGTCCGTCCTCCTGATGAGCGCGAGTAATCCGGGAGGATATGACTGGAACCCAGGGGGCATGCATCCTGGCCTGCTTCGGCAGGGAAACTTTGGGTATAGAGTAGGTTTCCGCGGGAGAATATGACTAGTCCGTACCCCGTCCGTGGATGGAAGAGGGGTTGTTCTAGAATAATATTCTTTTGTCAAAGTTATGTGAGAGGGTGGGGGTCGTCACTCACCTCTGTCTATTTCGGTAGACATTGCCGAGGAAGTGTTTTGTTTGAAAGATTAACGAGACAATCTTTGGGTAACCTGAAAGAGGTAGGCCTCTCCCGGTGAAACGAAAGTTTCGATGGCAGAAAAGTAGAGGTAACCTTGAAACTTTGTTTTATAGCTGGCAGCATGCGAACCTTTTTGAGTGCAAGCAAGGGGCGACTATTTATTTTTTAAATTTTTAGGTCCTCCCTTTAAACCTGTAGGTCTAACCCTTTAAACTCGTAGGATTAGCCGTTTCCGAACTTGCATGAAGAAAGGATGGGGAGCAAAGCTTAGTGAGATGAAGCTCCATAAAAAATAGAATCTTGATGAGACACTCTTATCTTATGACTGGGTAATCGAGCAGTTTTAGCATAAAGTTCATGCTCGTTAAAAAATAAACGCAAGATCCGAGCAGTTTTAACGCGGTCTTCATGCTCGTTAAAAAATAAATATAAGCAGTGAGCAATGTTTCCTCCAGTGTTTAAGCTCATTTTTAACTAAAAAATGAACCTATCCCAGTAAATAACCACCGTGATCGTAAATTTATCAGCCATAAAAGCCTTGGTCGTGTTTGCACCTGCCACCTCCACTTTTCATTTGGCCGATCGTTCACCTCCACATGATTGTTTACCCATTTTGAGGAACAGCTGCGAAGAGTGATTTCACCTAGCCATCCTTGCGACACTGCCGTGATTGGAAAATTCCAACCTGTACCTGGAATCAGCTGTTATCCCTGTTTATCACTCGTTCCTCAAAAGACAAGTCTTCTTTAAGCTCTTTTCAACTGACTCGTAAAATATGAAAAGATTGCCAAGTTTTGGCCTTCCAGCTCGTTAAAGGACAGGAAGAGCTATCCCTCCTCTAGATTTTAATCTTTTTGGACCTGAGGGATTATTGCACAAAAAGATCGAGCGCTTGTTTTGTTCGGCTCGTTAAAGATTATCGAAAACTCATCCCTTCTGTATTGTTTTATACTTTTTCGGACTTAAGGGATTAGATGACGAAAAAGGAATTTTGGAGTTGACTTTATGTATCTTTTCAGACTCTCTAAAACTGAAAAGAACCGAGTTATCCTTGTCGTTAGACTCGTTAAAATTATTAAATAGCGAAAAACTTGTCTTTAGACGAGAACGAGTTTCCCTATCGCTAGGCTCGTTAAAACATAGCGATGGGCTTTCCCGAAGGGTAGGTTATAGAACAAGCATATGTTATCCTCCTCAAGCTTGACAAAAATAAAGAGGTACTGGTCAGCAATGACTGGGGAAAAATTGGGAGAAAACTAAAGAAAACTTTGATGGTAGCAGGTCACTCTTGAACATGACACTTTTCCTCCGTACCACAATTGGGTTGGGTTGTTTCATTCACCGGTCACATCACCATGGTCTCGCCATACCATCCATATTTAGGGTAATGCTACCGATCCATCGCATCAGTGTCGCCATATGTTCAAGAGAAGTCGTTCAGAAAGAGTCAACCAGGTCCCATCCACTGCCATACATTATCCTTCATCCATTCATGACCGCCACCCTGAATCATATGTCACAGATCGTTTTCACCTCCATTAAAATCATTAGCTCCGTTTCGTGTCACTGATGTGGGATTCATCAAGGCCCTCCTTTGACGGATCGCTTCTTGTCGAAATCAGCTCATTATCCAAGAAGTTGATCTAGGAACACCCCCTTCAGTACTTTGAAGCTTGCATGCCTCAATGGCAAGTAGCTAGGAATATGAATATATGCCTCAGGGAATTCGACTGGTGATGAGTAAGAGGTTCCAAATCTCCAAGTGGAAGCAAGAACCTCCAAGTGGACTCAAGAACTGACAGAGGGAGAGGACACTAGTCAGATCTCAAGCTGACTCATCCTCTCTCCAAACATCTATATATAGATCTCTCCTCCATGAGATCTAGAGGCTGGAATTTTGTTGTTTCAAAGAATTGCTGTTGGTTAGTTAGCCTTGTTCCTCTAGGGGTAGGAACAACATGTTTAGGGACTTTGGATCCCTTAGATTATGGACATTTCATGCTCAATG
The DNA here is from genome assembly GCA_031772625.1 of Pinus tabuliformis. Taxonomy (NCBI): domain Eukaryota; kingdom Viridiplantae; phylum Streptophyta; class Pinopsida; order Pinales; family Pinaceae; genus Pinus; species Pinus tabuliformis. Next base: position 817,494,026 of record CM062804.1, on the reverse strand, counting down.
CTGTAAGGCACAAAAATGTCTATAACAATTGTATACATGTTGAAGAAGACATTATACATTAATAATTTTATGACCTTCATAAGTAGGTCAATGGGACTGGCACCCAAAAGTACATCTAGTGTAAATACATAATAGGAGTGTAAAAGCAGCTCCTAGTGCTTCTTGATTAATAGCAGTAAGACAATATTAAATACAAGCTCAAGGGCACATTCTCAAGTTCACTCAAATTCCAATATGTAAATTATTGCAACTCAAAGTTCACAATCTTGATGTGCATATCCATCCAGATATAGATGGGGTTCTATTAATATCACACAAATAGGAACCTTTCAAATCTACAGAAAGAAGAAGATGCTTCCAGTAGAATGATTGTAGATCTTACAAATGTACTTCTTGTGGGAAGTGATAAGATAAAAATGATCTTTATGCTTCTACTATATATATAAACAAAGTATACATGCTTTACAACAAAAAAGAATGAGAAACATATTAGATATGGTGGTGCTCAATGCATTTCAAGTAGAAATAGAGCAATTCAGAGTAGTTTAATGAATAACAAGAATTGTGCACTAGATTCGAAATAGGTTTGTCCAAATTAACACACAAATTCTTGGTAAACCCAAAATGTTTCGCATTAATATAGCTTATGATGATCTAAGAATATTATGTTAGTAGTAAAATAATACATGCACCAAGTAAGGTGTGACATATAAAATGTTCTAGAAGAGAGGGAATAACAAACCATGAAACAACTCATGATTAAATAAATAGGATGATTTAACCATATTGGATTGCTAGGTGGTACTGGTAAGCAAAATGGTTGCGTACAAAGAGAATTGGTTTTGATAAAATGGTATCTAGCAACCTATTTAAATTAATTAACAATCTTACAATCTAAGATGCATATTTTACCATTATTTCCTATCAAGCAATTTTGGAGAAGTCTATCTGTCAGATTGCATTGATAGTGTTGTCTAGTTCTGAATATGACAACATAACAATGATTGCATAAACTATTTATTTTAATGAATTTGATAATTGATAAATGAGTAATATTCTCTTATTTTCCAGGGGTAATTTAATGTTTAAGGTGAGGTGTAAACATGTAAATGACCTAGATTCACCCCCTGGTACACTTAGTGCCTAAAAACTTAGAGGGTGTGGCATTGAAAGCATTGTAACCCTCATTCATGACTCACATATAGGAGGTGTATGTACTTTCATACTAATTATTTGATTGAATTCGGATATACACTAAATTATTCATGGTCAACAAGTGCTCATATGGCATAATTAGATTATGTGTGGTGTACTTTGAAATACCAAACAATTATTTTCTTGGCTAAAGACAAGGTTAAGGTTGATAAACTTCAAATAACACATTGAAGTCCACACTAGACTAACTATCATAGTCAATAGTCTGCTTTATGATTAAGCGGAGGTCATATTTTGCTATTAGTAAAACCTTGTCTAAGGGATAGATTCAATCCCAAAACCTCAAATTTATTGGTATTATAAAGTTGTATTATGCATAGTTACATCTATTTTATAATTTTGTTGAAAATTTCCTACAACCACAAGATACATGAAGAGGATTAGCTAAACAAAAGCACTTCAATACTTTGACATAAAAAAATTTAGTTATGCTCTGGTTGCAAAAGTTGAACAGGTCCATGAACTCCTTATTCTCCAATCGACAAACTGAGCATGGTTTTATTGGACTTGCCTAACGATAGTGTGAATAAATAAAGGAAATTTTCACATTCACTTGATGTTATGACAATAATACTAACATTGTTGAAAACATTTGGATCATGTATAATTCGTGCATATGAGGCTATGAACATTGAGTATTATGTACACGTTGTACATGTAGTACTGTGTACATGTGGTACATATGGTACTAGTCTGGATGCAGGTATTGCATGATTTTGGATGACATGGATAGTTGTATGTGTGTGATGTACATATGGTTGAGGAGAATGCACTGGGTGATTGCCTGGTGGGGCAACCAATCCAGAATGCATATAGAGGCAAGACAAAGGTGGAAACTAAGGATTGATTAAAGGATAAGTATCAATATTTTGTTTCAGTTCTAGTATACATGTGATTTATGATTCTAATCTATAATGATTGCATGTGATATATGATTGGGGTTATGATGGTTACATATGGTTTATGATGTTGATGGTTATGTTTTGAGCTAACCTTATGTGATATTTTATACATGTTCATTGGTCGAATGTTCTAGTCTGACTTGTTGCACCTAATCCAGTGAAACTGCAAGAAGCAAGTGCTCGGCAAGAACACAAATGTGGTAGAAGAGTGTGCATTTCTTCCTATTATTTAAACACAATGAAAATGAGGAATCATAGTTAACTGGAAGACAACATTAACCCGTAGTTACTCATATAGTAGTATTGTTATATCAAGTTATGATACTAACTATGATAACAAAATTGAGTTTTTTGCATCTTAAGTCTCTCATAAAATTGATTGAAACAAATGTTACAGGTAGAAATGGAAGGAGATTTAGTGGTAAAACTCCTTTGTAACCTATATATCAAAAGATTTGATTCAGGTGGCAAGGCCATGGGAACTTGTGAATTCAAAAACAACTACCTGTGAATGAGGAAATAAATTGTAAGATGCAGTACTACACCGAGGACGGTGTAAATTTAGGGGGGAGTAAGTAACACCCCTTCGTTGTATGTAACACTCCGTTGCTATCATGCCGGACCTAAGATAAGACTGAGCTGTAACGATGAAAGTAAATAATTTAATATTAAATAAATAAAGGTAAATTAATCACTTGGAAAACGAGACACCAAGAAATGAGATTATTTCCAAAATCACATTGGTGAATGGGAATGGATAATTATTTCATGACAAGACTTCTAGATCAAATTCTAGTTAAGCTTAATTGATGGGAGATAAATATCCATTAAGTTACTTGGCTTGAGAAAGATGATATGTTTAAGAAAAAACATAAAATCCTCACGGGAGAGAAAGAAAATCTTTTATGGGAAAAGCCTCGTGGGATAGAAAGGCGAGATTTTCTAGAAAAAGCCTAGGCAAATGGATAAAAATATCCACCTAAAAGAGGGATGCCGCTAAAGGAAACCATATCATGAAAGAGGGTATTAAATACCCATTGAAGAGATCAACAAGAGGTAGTTGATCCATGGCAAGAACTCTCGGCTTGGGGGTGAACTGGAGGAAGTCAGTTCTAGGTTGGGTGGCAGTGCTCGATTTTCCAAGTGAAATTCTTTCAGTTACTTTGGTTTGATTCAATTGCATGGGATGTACTGTATGTTTTCTCCTCACTCTTTATGTTGTCAAATATCTCAGCATATGTTTATAGTTTCATGTGTTATCTTCTTTATGAGAATGATTGAATACTTATGCATGTGACCACTATTGAATATAAATTAAATCAAAGTGTAAATTTAGTGATGGGAGCATAATAGGTGGTTATTAATATTGGGTCAAGGAGCTATGTGGATAATGTTAATATTGGGTCAAGGAGGTATGTGACTGTGGACACCATAGACAAATGGTTAAATATGCTAGAAGGATATTTGTATGTTCATGATTTTTCCATCTGGGAAAATATCACTTTTGCACTTCTCAAACCTGCCCCCCACATTAAGGACTGGTGGGAAACCTACTTTGAGAAGAAAGATGAAAGTACACCCTCATTTTTTTCATCTGCACCCACATGGAATTCGTTCCGGGATGCCATCAAGGAGCAGTACTACCCTGTCGGGAGCTATGAGGATAAATACATAAAGTGGACAATGTTGTAGTAGGGAAAAGACCTGGAAGTGCTAAATTTTACCAATGATTTCCATACCCTTCGCACGAAGATGGATATCAAGGATTTAGAGACACATTTGGTACTCAAGTACCACGACTACCTACAAATGTATATCTAGGATGAGATTGAGTTTTTGGACATCTCCTCACTCGGCACGACATACCGGTACACTCTCAAGATTGAGTAGAACTTTAAAAAGAAAAATATAGACTTTGCATCTACAAATCCAAAGAAAACGAAAGACACCCCCAAACAATAAAACAAAGGGAAAATCTAAGGCAAGGTGACCTAGGATAACCCACTGAAGCCACAAGCAAATAAAAACACCATGAATACAAAGAACGACATGGGAAAGTGGTGTGAGTTCTATAAGAGCTCCACTCACAACACAAGTGAGTTTCAGTCCAAACAGTCTTTAGTGGCCGAGCTAAAGGCTTCCGGGTCAGGCACATGTTCAGACTCTTAGTCAAAAACCGTCAAGGGGAGAAAAAAAGGGAAGCATATCATTGGTGCGGAGCCCCATGCAAATGTGGCCACCACCAAGATCCAGAAGATCGAGCCTGAAGATCCAAAAGAGGGGGAATGCGTATTCCACTCACAGATGTGGGTGAAGGATTCTCTACTGCAATTCATTGTTGAAAACGGGAGCCAAAAGAACCTCATTTAAGTAGAGGTCATGAAGTGGTTGGGCTTACCGACTAAAACACATCCTCAGTCATACACCATCGGATGGCTTCGCCAAGGAAGAGATCTCTGTGTCAGCCAGCAGTGTCACCTTCCCTACAACATCAAGCCCTTCACAGATGAGGTATTTTGTGATGTTGCTCCCCTTGAAGTTTGTAATGTATTATTATGAAAACTATACTTATGTAAGTGACATTTTGTATATGAGTTTAGACCTCACCTTGTTATTATTTCTTTGGGTAGTAAGTTATACATGATACCAGAGGTAGCCCTACCTACTTCCATCTCCTTAATCTCTGCCAAGAAATTCAGTAAGGTCATCTCACAAACTGGGAAATTTGTTTTCTTTCTGAGTCACTCTCAAAGTAAGGGGAAGGTCGTAGCCACATCCATGGCGCTCGGCAAGGGTTCCTCCAAGCAGCAGAAGTAGGTGGATACAGTCATGGAAGGATACTATGACACCTTCTCCTCACCCACAAGGGTACACTTGCATTTTCAGGTCAAGCATTCGATTGATCTGACACCCAGAGCACCTCTACCCAATGGGCCGATATATCACTGCTCCATTTTGAAAAATGAAGAGATCAAGCGACAAATATAGGAGTTGTTGCAAAAAGGGCACATAAGAACAAGTTCCTCACCTTGTGGGAGCCCGATTGTACTTGTATGAAAGAAGGATGGGACCTGGAGGCTCTGCATTGATTATCGGGCATTAAACAAAATCACTGTCAGGAACAAGTATCCAATCCCACAGATTTATAACCTATTCGATGTTATGAAACCAGCTGAAGAAAAGATAGAAAAGATAGATCAACGCCTTAGAATTCAGCCTCTTTGAGGGGGCAACCTCCTTTACATTACATAAATGAACAATTATTGGATGATACAAATGACAAAACCTCCTTTCTATATATAGGAGTCTAAGGAGTCACAATATAATCTAGCCGACCTAATAATAATAATATAAGGCCACAAAAATAACAATAGAGGGATTCTATGGGGCACAGAAATAACAATCTGGGGGTAATAGGGGCACAACAATATAAATAAGGGGTATAACTACAATAGTAATGGGGTAATCACTAGTATTATAGGGACCCAACATGCCCCTCTCCTTCAAAAAAGTGTTTTCCTCAACGCTTGAGCAGTTCTGGATACTTCTGCATAAAATTCTCATCCTCCCATGTGGAATCTTCAGCAGATAAGTTCTTCCACTTGATAAGATACTCTGAAATTGATCGATTTCGTAGCTGTCGAGTTCTTGTTTCTGTGACTGCTTCCGATTCCAATATAAATTTTCCTTCCTCGTCAACTTCTGGCAATATTGTTTGAACTGGGAGCTTGTCACCTATAACCTTCTTTAAACATGAAACATGGAAAACTGGGTGCAATCGAGAAGCTGCAGGAAGCTCCAATTTGTATTCCATAGTACCAATCTTTTCCAACACCTTGTACGGACCATAATACTTTGGTGATAATTTATTATCCTTCTTAGCTTTCTTTAGGGACATTTGCTTATATGGTTGTAGCTGTAGGAATACCCAATAACCTACATCAAAACTTCTTTCACTGCGATGTTGATTTGCCTATTGTTTCATTCTATTTTGTGCCAACACAAGGTTATCCTTTAAGAGTTGGAGGACTTGTTGTTGATGTTCGATGTGATGTTCCACTGCCTGAACCTTAGAATTTTCTCTTAAATATGATGTGATTGATGGTGGTTGGTACCCATAAAGTTCCATAAATGGGGTCATTTTTGTTGCTGTATGGAAGGAAGTGTTATACCACCATTCATCCAGAGGCAACCATTTGACCCATTGTGTCTGTTTATCAGATACAAAGCAACGAAGATATCCTTCCAAACATTTGTTTACTATCTCAGTTTTCCCATCAGATTGAGGATGATAAGATGAGCTATGAGCTAACTGAGTACCAAGACAAGAAAATAATTCTGTCCAAAAATTTCCAGTGAAAATGGGATCTCTGTCACTTACAATAATCTTTGGGTTTCCATGTAGCTTTTGAACTGTTTCCATAAATGCAGTAGAAACTGTACTGGCTTTAAATGGATGTGATAATGCACAAAAGTGTGCATACTTGGTAAGTCTATCAACTACCACCATGATGACACTCTTTCCCTCAGACTTGGGTAAACCTGTGATAAAATCCATTGAAACCTCCTCCCAACGTTGGTTTGGAATGGATAAAGGTTGTAATAGACCCTGTGTCTTAATTGTTTCAACTTTATTTTGTTGGCAAACCAAACATTCCGCCACAAACTTTTGAATATCTGATTTAAGGCCATCCCAAAAAAATTCCTTCTTAACCCTGTGGTAAGTTTTTAAAAATCCTGAGTGCCCTCCTAAGGGAGAAGTGTGCAATTCCATAAGAATCTTTTGTTTTAGCTGGGAATTCTTACAAAGGTATAAGCGATCTTTGTACCATAACGAATCATTTTGCCAGCTAAATGTATCAGAAGTACTAGAATCTTGTTGTAGCTTTCGAATAAGTGCCCACACTTCTTCGTCATTCTTCCATTCCTCCTTTGCTTCGTTTATCCAATCTGGTTGGATAATAGAAATGGCACACAACAATGCTTCCATATCCTCATCCTGTCTTGAGAGTGCATCTGCCACCACATTTTGCTTCCCTTTTTTGTAGATGAGTTCAAAGTCATAACCCAACATCTTTGTGACCCACTTTTGTTGCTCTTCAGAGGATAATCTTTGTTCTAAAAAGTATTTAAGGCTATCATGATCCGTTTTTACCTTGAAGTGTCTTCCCATTAGGTAGGGTCGCCATTTCTTAAGTGCATGGAGTATTGCCAACATTTCCTTCTCATAAATAGCTTTTCTTAAAGACTTTCCCTTGATTGGACGACTTTCAAAAGCAATGGGTCTTTCATCTTGCATTAGAACAGCACCAATTCCATTTCCTGAAGCATCACTTTCCACAATAAAGGTTTTTGTGAAGTCCGTTGTAGCTAAGACCGGTGCTTGGCACATTGCCTCTTTAAGATGTTTAAAGGCCTTTGTTGCTTCCGGAGTCCATGAAAATGAATCTTTCTTCAATAATATTGTTAGAGGTGCTGCTATTCTCCCATAATTCTTAACGAACTTGCGATAATACCCTGTCAACCCAAGAAATCCTCGCAGATGCTTTATGGATGTGGGGATTTTCCATTCCTTAATGGCTTTAATTTTGCTAGGGTCTACCTTAACTCCTTCATGAGATACAATATGACCCAAATATTCCACCTCCTGGATTCCAAAGAAACATTTGGATCTTTTTGCATATAATTGTTTCTCCTCCAATAGTTGTAGCACCTTGTCAACATGTTAAACATGATCCTTCCAAGACTTGTTGTAGATTAGTATATCATCAAAAAATACTAACACAAATTTTCTAAGGAATGGTTTGAAAATTGAATTCATCAAACCTTGAAATGTTGAAGGTGCATTGGTAAGGCCAAAAGGCATGACCAAAAATTCATAATGACCCTCATGAGTTCTAAATGCCGTTTTCGGAATGTCTTCAATCTTCATTCTGATTTGATGATATCCTGAACGAAGATCCAACTTGGTGAAGTAAATTGATCCATGCAATTCATCCAGTAATTCATCAATGACAGGAATGGGGAACTTATCTTTAATAGTGAGCTTGTTGAGCTCCCTATAATCTGGACACATGCGCCATGATCCATCCTCCTTGTGCACCAATACTACTGGAGCTGAGAAAGAACTTTGACTCGGTTGAATTATACCAGCCTCTAGCATTTCTGCAACCATACGTTCAATTTCACTTTTTTTGACATATGGATATCTGTACGTCCTGATGTTTGGAGGAACACTTCCTAGAATCAGATGAATAGCATGATCATGATCATGCATAGGTGGGAGACCTTTGGGAGTCTCAAATACCTTGGAATGATTGTCTAGGACTTTTTGGAGATCTGGAGAAATAGATGATTCCAATGTGGAAACATCTAGTGAACATAATTGTGCAATTACACCTCTTTGCTCCTTTTTTAGAAGCTTTGTCATGCCATTAGAGCTGATTATCTTTCCTGGTTTCCCTGAAATACCCCTTAATTCAACTTCCTTTCCTTCCACAGAAAATTTCATGAAAAGTTCTTGAAAATTAAAAGCTATTGTACCCAAGGATTGTAGCCATTGGACTCCTAGTACAACATCAACACCTCCCATTGGAATGGAAAGCATTGGGCTAGTCAATACATATTCTCCCATGGATAGCTTGATATTATGGCACTTTCTAGAATAATTTATTGTTCCTCCATTTGCAATCATCGCTTGACACTATGGTGGTGGATATAGGAAGCAATTCAATTCTTTTGCTACCCTACAATGAATAAAATTGTGGGTGCTTCCTGAATCAATCAACACTATTACCTTTTTCTTCTTGATTTGTCCTTCTATCTTGATGGTTTGAGGAGTGGTAATTCCCACCAATGCATTACAAGATATGGTCAGATTTATTTGTTCTTCATCTAGGCTTTGTTCCTGGAATATATCCTCTTCTTTTGACCTTTCTTGCTCCTTTTCTTCTTCCTCTTCACAATCTATGTAGAATAATTTCTTCTCAGCACACTTATGACCTTTTGTGTATTTGCTATCACAATTGTAACAAAGCCCTTTTGCTCCTTTTTCTTCCAATTGTTGTGGTGTCAACCTTGTAGGTTGTGGAAGACTATGGGCAACAACACTTCTGTCTTTATAGTTGTGAACGGTATGCTTCCTAGTTGCCATAATTTTGCTTTCCATTTTTCTTGCTAACCTGAATGCATTGTCTAATGAATCAGGTTCCCAAAGGCGCACATCATGTTGGATATTATCCTTTAAAGACCCTATGAACACATCAATCCTATGCTCCTCTGGAATATCTTTTACCCTTATGTTCAACTTTTGGAACTCCTTAATGTGCTCCATTATTGAACCCTTTTGTTTGAGACTTATCAATTGGCTAAAAAAAGTGTTGCTTTTTGTATCCTCATAATGTGCTATCAATTCTTCTGTAAAAATTGCCCAAGTGATAAACTGTTTACGAGAACAAAGCCATTGATACCATACAAACTGATTTGGTTTCAAATAGAAAGTTGCCATACGTACCTTTTGTGTGTTTTTCACATTATTGAGATCGAAGAATTTTTCCATCTGTAATATCCATGTGGCGGGATCCTTGCCATCAAACTTCCTCATATCGATTTTTGGAACATGGTGAATCTTCGATCCAACATTAGAGTCTATGGAATCATGATTAACATTTCTTTGGTTCTCATCATGAGTTTCCTTTAGTACTCTTTCACCCTTAGTGACCATTTCTTGTAGCAACTTAATCATATTTATCTTCAATTCTTCCATCTTATCATCCATGCCATCAATTTTAGTGTCCATGCCATTCACCTTAGCTTCCATGCCATCCATCTTAGCTTCTACGCCTTTCTTTAAACAGTCCATCTTAGCTTCTACACCTTTCTTTAAACCATCCATCTTAGCTTCTACATCTTTCTTTAAACCATCCATCTTAGATTCTGTTCCTTTTTGTGCAAGGGACAGTTGTTGCACTTGGTCTTGTAATTTTGATATATCATGTTGCATTTCTTCCTCTTCTTCATGAGTCATGCTAGAGCTTTCAGGTTCCTTACTAGGTGTTTGCATTTTCTTTCCTCGAGGCATCAGTTACCGATAATAATGCTCTACTATGCCCTTTGAATTCCTTCAAAATAAATTTTCAAACCAAGCTTAAGCAAAAATTAAAAAAAAAACTACACACCTTTTTTCACTTTTTAGGAGCTTGATATTGCCTCTTATTTATCTCTGTACTTTCCAATCGTCTAGTTCTGAAATTGTGACTTGTAGTAGCTCTCTGTTTCCTCTTTCCAATGCCACCAGTCTGATCCAAATTGGATTCTCCAAGAAAGAGTTATGCACAATCCCCCAAGATGACCTGATTATAGACCTTTCCAGAAGAGTGAACTTGTAGGAAGTGCCACGTGTACAATTTTCGACCTATGGTTCTGCAAACAATATAAAAGAAACTATAGTCCATTCTCTTTCTTTACCTTCTTACGAAATTTCAATCCGATCCCCAGAGAGAAAGTTATGACGATTTTCCCTAGGTCACCTGTTTTGAATGTAATTCAAGAGTCTGTAAAAAGACCAACTTCCTCAGAGCATATCTCCAAAAATATCGCTTGAAACGATCTGAAATTTGGACCCAAGCTTCAGCCCAATTTCTTCTCAAATGGGTTCTTTTTACCACTTCTGAAACGTCACAAAAAAAAAATTATAGTGAAAATTCCACGATGACCTATTTGGAGCAGCGAAACCCTAGAATCCAAAGCTCTGATACCAAATGTTATGAAACCAGCTCAAGAAAAGATAGAAAAGATAGATCAACGCCTTAGAATTCAGCCTCTCGAGGGGGCAACCTCCTTTACATTACATAAATGAACAATTCTTGGATGATACAAATGACAAAACCTCCTTTCTATATATAGGAGTCTAAGGAGTCACAATATAATCCAGTCGACCTAACAATAATAATATAAAGCCACAAAAATAACAATAGAGGGATTCTATGGGGCACAAAAATAACAATATGAGGGTAATAGAGGCACAACAATATAAATAAGGGGTATAACTACAATAGTAATGAGGTAATCACTAGTATTATAGGGACCCAACATTGGACCAACTCAAAGGGGCCAATTATTTCAACAAGATCGATCTGAAATATGGTTATCACTAGGTTCCAATAGAGCCCACAGATGTATGGAAGACCACCTTTAAATCCATTTAAGGCCTTTTCGAATGATTGGTTATGCCCTTCGGGTTGACAAATTCACCTACTAATTTTATGAGCCTAATGGATGACATCTTGCGACCCTTCAACAAATCGTTCGTGGTGGTTTATTTGGACGACATCCTCATCTTATGCAAGAGTTGGGAAGAACACTTGCAACACATTTATCATGTCCTTCAAACCCTTCGGCAACATAAAATGTGTGCCAACTTGGAAAAATGCACCTTTGGCATGAGCCATGTCCAATACATGGGTTACATCATAAATAAGCATGGTGTGCATGTGGACCAAACTAAGGTCCAAGTCATTTGGGATTAGCCAGCCCCCACCATTCTAACGAAGCTTTGCAACTTTTTTGGCCTTGCAAATTTTTATCATAGGTTCGTGTTGGGATTATCCCATATTACTTGCCCTTTGAGACATATTACTAAGGGCGGGGTGAAAGAAAACTTTTCTTGGTCCGAGTCCCAACAGAAGGCATTCATTGTTGAAGCACCACCTCTTCTCTACACCAATACTCACACTGCTAGACTTGCAACATCCTTTTGAAATTGAGACAGATGCCTTAGACTACGCTATTGGTGCAATCTTCACCCAACATGGGCATCTCGTGCCCTGTCATAGTGAGACACTTTCTGATACAATTCATAAGTACCCCACCTATAATAAAGAGATGTATTCCATCGTGCAAGCTTGTTGACAATGGAAGCACTAAATTCTGGGGAAGGAGATGATCATCCACATCGATTACCGACCTCTTCAGTTTATACAGACATAGGGGAAAATCTCATCATTTTGAAAGTTCATCATTTTGAACGAGCATTCCTACAGGTATCCAAGTTGAAATTAGATTTAGCTTTCCTTAAAAGATGCAGAGATTCTTCTGTCCTTCCCCAATTCGCTTGGATCAAGCATAACCTTAACAAGCTCAAGAATCAACATATTTTCTTTAATGCGAGTCTTGCCCTTATTCGCTCAGAAATTTCTAGCATCAGAAAAAAGCTTGATCTTCTTTCCAGGAAACTTTTTTTGCTGCATTTGTAACTGTCTAATGTATTGTCTACAGAACTGTGGGAGAAAATTGATGCTTGTTCTGCGTTGAAATCTCTGCGCATGGAAGAAATTTGGGCACATAAACAGCGCGCTAAATTCAACAAAATTTCTTCCCAAGGAGGTTCTTCATGCTCATCTGATGTCTCATCAAACAACAAGATTTCTAGCAGCCAAGTCTCTGCTCTCAGTGCTTGGATTAACAACATTTCATCTCAAGAACAAGGGTTAGCAGCTCCAGAAATCATCAATGATTATAGCTCAATCTCTCTCTATTTTTGCTCTATTTCTGAATCTCGTCCCATTGATGATTGCACTCCTCATAATCTAGTCATATCGAATTCTTCTCTTGGTTTACCAGTTATTCTTGATAGCTCCTCCCTAATGCATTCAGACCCTCATTCCCCTCCTATTCATCGGTCTCAGCTTGATTCCATTCCCGAGAACTAGGTAGATGTTATTCCCCTTTCCTCATGCGTTGTATCCAACACCCATTCCCACCCCCTCGATCTCTCTTCCCGCATTGACGGCCCCTCATCCAGCTCTGCCCTCAGCGCTCCATGTACCTCGTTGATTCCTTCATTAATTCCTTGTGTGGATTTCTCCAACCCCTCCACTCCTTCCATCTAGCATTCATACCCATCCGCTCCCCATGATCTGGCCAACCCGGAACCTGAGAACGTTTCTTCCTTATCTCCCTGTCTGGTTGGAAATTTATCTCTAACTCTGCTTCTGATTACTGTTCCCTCCTTAAATGACTCTTCTAACTCTCCTTCTATCCCTCTTAAGTAGTTCTCGATTTCTTTTGATGGTAGTATTAGTAATACAATTAAGTCTAATAACATTATATTGATTAATAATAATAGGAATGATAATAGTAATAGGATTAATTATTTAGAAGTAGATAGAAATAATAATCTCTGTAAGGAATACCATAATCGTGATCTTAATAAACTAGAAATAGGTTTAGTATTATGTAGTAATAATAATAATAATAATAATAATAATATATCAATTACTAATAATAATAACAACAATAATATATCAATTAATAATAATAATAATAATTTATTTCTTATTAATAATTTATCACTTAATTGTAACAATAAGAGTAATAATAATAATAATAATTTATTGATTATTAATAGCTGTAATAATTTAAAATATAATAACAAATTTGAAAAAAACAATGATTTTATGATTAATTATAATAAGAATTGTAATGATAATAATATTAATCTTCCCCCTCCCTCTCGAAATAATAAAGTTATCAATCTTTCTAGTTTCTCCTTTCCCCCTTCTATTTTTAAGCTTTTGGGTAAAGGTTTAAATTTTGCCCTGGCCCCTAAGAAGATCCCGGTAGATGACATTATCTGTGATGTGGAATTCGGGATTAGAGGTTTACCCAATAATATTAAGGACACTATTAGACAAGATTGTGCTATTGTCCTTAGGAAGGCAAAACCCCCTAGTAGCAACCTCAGCAAGGAGGAATTTGTTGTTCTCAGATCCTTAAACCAGAACAATGATGTCGTAGTTCTAAAAGCCGACAACAGAGGGGCTACTGTGATCCTCGACAAAGAGGATTACCGCAAGAAGATGTTAGATCATCTGTATAATAGTGGAAGCTATAAAAATCTTCCCAAGAACCCTTTAAAGAAGATATCTAGGACTGTGTCTCTTGCCATCATGTCCAGTAGCTCCGTGAGTTCCATTTGCCATAAACTCATTGAGAGCAGTCCCATTACTCCAAGGATCTATGGGCTTCCAAAGATTAATAAGGAAGGGGCTCCCCTAAGGCCAATTATCAACACCATTGGTGGTCCTACCTACCTTCTGGATAAATACCTTGCCTTGAAGCTTAAATCCTTAGTTGGCCTTACAGAGTCCTTCGTTAAAGACTCTGTGTCATTTGTTGAAGAGCTCAAGGGCATAAAGCTTGACCCTGGGGACATTCTTGTGAGTTTTGATGTAGTCTCCCTTTACACTTGCATCCCTATAAAGGAGTCCATGGAGGTTATCAACTGTCTCAGGGATCTTGATACCGCTCAGTTAGTTGAGATCTGCCTCACTTCAACTTTTTTTAGTTTCAAGGGCGAGTTCTTTGAGCAGACCTATGGTGTTGCCATGGGCTCACCCCTGTCCCCTATTGTTGCTAATATTTTTATGGAAGATTTTGAATCCAAGGCTTTGGCCTCAGCCCATCTCCTACCCAAGCTCTGGAAAATATTTGTAGATGACACTAATTTCATCTGATCTCATGGCCAAGAGGAGTTGGATCTCTTCTTCAAGCATCTCAACAATCAATCCTCCACCATTGAGTTCACCATGGAACAAGAATTTGATGGTTGCCTCCCTTTCCCTGATATTCTTATTCCGAAGAATATTGATGGTTCCCTCTCCCACCAAGCATTTCAGAATAAAACACATACTGAGTAGTATCTTCATGCCAGTTCCCATCATTTCCCTGCTCGAAAGTTGGGCATTCTCAACACCCTCGCTACTCGTGCCCTGAGAATCTTTGATGAAAAGAGCTTCGATAAAGAGAAATCCCATCTCCTTAATGTCTTTGTTGAGAATGGTTATAGTAGACACCTTGGTCAGAAGGCTTTCCTTAAAGCCTACAAGAATTCAGTGGTTAGAAAGGAACCTAAAGATTGAGTCCCAGGGGTCCATCTACCTTTTATCCAAGGGACCACTGATAAGATTGCTAGGATTCTTAAGAAGCATAATATTCCCTCGGCCTTTAGACCCCTTAACAACATTCGTAATTCCCTCCGATCGGTGAAGGATCTTGTCCACGATAAGGACATGAAGGGTGTCTATATTATTCCTTGTTCCTGTGGGACCCCCTACATTGATGAGACTGGATGCTCTATTAATGAAAGGATTAATGAGCATGCAACAAACCTAAAACATGGGAGAACCAAGTCTTCCGCACTAGCGGAGCATGCGGAGAAGACTAAACATCATGTTTGTATTGAGGAGGCTCGGGTTATTGCTAAGGTTGCGCAGTTTCATCACCGAAAATTTAGGGAAGCCATTGAGATTGAAAAAAGGCCAAGCAATCTCAATAGAGATGACGGTTGGAAGATTAGTAGTTGCTGGATCCCTGCCCTCTCTTCCTAGTCGTTTCTTACCCTACCTGCACCCCCCCCTACTAATAACTTGAACTAATTTTTATTTTTATTTTCCCCTAATTATCCTATAGTGAAGCTTCTAACTAATCTGTTTTCTTTCTCCTTAATTCTTATTTGAGTTTTTGGTCCTCTTTGGAAATCTCCCTCATTTTCTTTTCCTTATATTTATGAGATAGTCCTTGTCATGACTAACTGAATGGGTTAAAATTATCTATTATAAGATAATTATTTAGATTTAAATAGTAAGTTTAAGTTCACTTTAGATAGCTTAACTAATAAATTTATATTAATAAGTTACACAAACCATTAATAATAAGAATAATACTATTATTATAATATAATAATAATAATAATAATATAATTTAATAATATTTAATATTATTATTAAGGATAATATTAAATTTCATACTACTACTAATAGTTACAATCCCTAGATCTATTAATATATGTTAAAATTTTACTCATTATTATAGTCCCCAAATTTATTATTTTTTAACTCAAATATGGTTAACATTTTACTTAAAATAACACACAATACCAACCAAAATTTATTAAAATGATATTCGTATTTAGCATTCTAGACTTTCATGACATTCAAAACATTATAAAATATATTGGTATTAAACACTAATACATTGAATAACTATTTATCTAGTAATATTATTATAATTAAATAATTGGCTAGTCAAATCTAGCTCTTTCATGGTCAATTATAGTCATTTGTCCAGTCTAGTCTTTATAGTCATTTTCTAGTCAAACCTAGCCGTTGGAAGATCTGCTATCCCTATTTAACATGTAGCCATGATCTGATTCTTCAACTTGTCCTGACGATGAACCACACTCGTTGGTTCAAAATGCGTCGACAAAATTTTTATGATGTGATTTTTTCTGAAAATATTTCTATAATACACAGGGGAAGTTGCAGAATGATCGCCATCAAAAGTGGTCTACATATCTACAACAATTCCACTTCAAAATTAAATACAACAAGGGTAGCACCAATCATGTTGCAAACTTCCTCAGTCAGCCCCCAGTTGCAGCACTACTACTATTCTTAACTCTTGTGGTCATGAGACCTCTGGATGTAATCAGCTATACAAAAATGATCCAGAGTTCGCCTCCACATACTAGATGCTAGTATATTGAAAGAAAATTCCTAATTTCCACCTCCAGGATGCATTATTATGTTATGTGGGCCACCTTTGTGTTCCTTCAAGCAAGTGTGCCAAGCTGATTTAGGAGGCGCACTACACTCAGGTTGCAGGACACTTTGGTGTGGAGAAAATAGTGGTGGTACTACAGAAGTACTTTTCTTGGCCCAAACACTAACTAGATGTTGGGAAATATATCGGGTCCTACACTACCTGTGCCATCGCCAAGCCAACCATATAGAAGAAAGGCTTGTACACTCCTCTCCCTTCTCCCAGCCAGTCGTGGGAATCCATCTCCATTGGCTATATTTCTGGAATCCCTTCTACCATGCATGGTAATGACTATGTATTTGTGGTCATGGACATATTTTCTAATATGGTTATGTGGGTGACCTGCAGGAAGAGTATCACCTTAGAGGACACTGCCAAACTCTTATTTGAATGTGTATGGGTACATTTTGGGATCCTGCATACCATTATATTAGATCGGGATAGCAGGTTCCTGAGCACATTCTTGTCAAGCTTCTAGACATTGTTGGACACCAAGCTCACCATGTTGACTACCTTCCATTCTCGGACTGATGGCCAAATGAAAGTCATCAATAGGATGATAGTGCACATACACCACATGTACAACTCCAAGAATACTTGAACCTAGGCTGAGAGTTTTCCATATGTGCAACACAATTATAATAGAGCTCTCCGTTGCAATCCCTTTCAACTTGGTCTAGAATCTCAGCCATTGTGTCTGATTGATGTTGTCATGCGTCACACAAATATACAGACATAATCCACACATGTATTTCTTGAGGTTGATAAAGAGACTCGATTTATTGAATGCATCCAACACATCAACCAGCAGGTTCACAACATCTTAGAGAAGTCAAATTCCAAGTACAGGCAGCGACATGATCAACATCGGGTGCCACACAAGTTTTAGGTGGGTGACAAAGTTTGCTTGCATTTGCAGAAAGAATGCCTTTTGGAAGCTTAGACCACTCTGATATGGTCCTACACCATTACCAAGGCTATGGGAGACAATCATTTTTGGCTCAGCATTCCCCCATTCTTTGGCATGCACCGAGTGTTCAATGTGGACCACCTTCGTCCATACTTCCCACTATCACTGGACACGTGAGACATTGCAGAACAACTCACACCAACAAAGTTAAACCCAGACTGCATGGAACAAGCCACAACTAATCGAATTATGGACACACAAGTGAAGAACACTCATTAGCAAAAGATCCAACTGTATGGGGTTGTCAAATCTGGCCAACTCTTGGACCAAGGCAAGTGGCTCAACAGGGCCCAGGTTCAACAGAACTTTCCTCACCTCATGGAGGCTCTGCACGCAATGGGGACCATTTCTTCCTAAGTGGGGAGGAATGGTCCAGGTGGATATTGGTGGTGACTCACTTAGACATCGAGTTGGTTTCACTTGTTTCTTTGTTTATTTCAACATTTACTATTTTTAGTAGTTTTTCAAGTCATGAACTTCCGAAGTAGTTTTGAGCCCTTTAACAACATTTTTTTGAGGTCTGTTGCAGGCCTGTAACTAGATGCAAGGGCCTACAACAAATATTTTAGTGCTCGGAGAGACATTTCCAACAAGGTATCATACACACCAAACGGAGATAATATGACCAAGTTATGGCCATGGGAAGTTGGCTTCCAAACTAACCCCAACGGGGCCCATAAATTATTCGTGTTACATCTCTTGGAGATAGGGCTTTCTCATGTTTTTCAATAATAAATAGGCCCATGAGCCTCATTGTAACACAGTTAAGAGGCATGTAGCTGCCACATCTCTTCTCATAGATAAGTTACCATTGCTTGAGCTGTTTCCATTTTGTTTGTAAGCATATTTCACTATTTGATATTAATGAAATGAAGTGTTATTTCTGATGCATATCTATATTTATGGTTATATCTGCAATTTGTTGCATTCTTATTTAAGTTCATATCAACTATGATGTTAAGTCATTATAGAAGATACAATTATCAAAACCTTATGAATATCAACAAGAAAATAGTCAGTAAATCAATCTTAAACCACACTGTTTCCATCTGGTCTACCATACTTATTACAAGCATTGACAATAGTATCAAGTTAATGCATATCAAAGTCAATGTTTTTGGCCTTAGTTTACAAAATCATATGACAGTTATCCAAATGCCATATATCAAGGAGATCATTTTAATTGTTACTATAAGGTGTACCAATATATCACATGTACCAGAAATCTATATCACATGTACTAGAAATCAAACTTACTTTCACATGCATGTGAGTGGGATATATGAATCATCCATGAGGGTGATATTCTTATCATACCATAGGCTCAATTTGCCATGAAACAATATATATTATACATACCTTGTGATATTCATATACCTTCAACCATGTGTAGCAAGTGTTTGCCATTGGAAATTGTAGCACCTTAGATGCTTTGTCAACTTGCATATCTACTCTAACTTCCTTTTTTATCCCTGCACAGGCTTTTTAGATGATCCTCAAGAAGGATTTTCTTATTACATCTTCAGTAGGAAGTTAGTAAGGTTGCCAATGTCTATATTTATAGGCTAGAAATATTATTATGAGCTTGAAAACAATTGTAAGGTTGCCAATTTATGTAATTGGAGTAAAAAAGGGTTCATATTTGAGACCCTCGTCACCCCTGTTGTCCTATATAGTTGTGAAGTATGGAGTTGTAGTATATACAGAGATTCATGGAGAAATATTGAGATGATTCAAAAGCAATTCATAACCTACAATCTCAAGATCAAGGGAAATACCCCCTATCCTATCCTTCTGATTCAAGTTGGCCTCTACCCTATTGAAAGTAGGGCTATGTTTAAGTATCTAATGTATAAGAAGAAGCCTTACAACATGGAATTGAAGAGGCTTCCTAAAATTTCTTCTAACTTTAGTCAAAAGCCCCACCTTCACCTCAACCGTAGGTGACATAAGGATGCCACACATCCTTGAGAACCAAAATTATCTTTACGTTTTGACTAGCTCGAAGAGAAATATGAACATTGCTAAGATTAGAACTAACTCTCATGGGCTTCGAAGTGAAACCGGGAAGTGGTTTACTCCCAAGAGTCCCTGGGATGATAGGATTTTAATAAGAGGATGATAGAATTTGTCATATTTTCAATACTAAGAGGGTGGATGATGAAAATCACATTCTTCTAGATTTTTGGCCCTTACTCACATCCGCTCTCATTTCCCTAACATTTTTCACTCTTCCAATCTTCTTGACTTGTTAAGTTAGCCCAACTATAGTGATCTTGGTGTGGTTCTTTCCCTTCTTTTTGAGCATAAAAATAAGATTCTAAAGAATTACAATTAGATTCTTCTTCTTCTTCTTAAGGTCTGGTAAAACACATTGGTCTTAGTGGATGTTAATCATCATCATCATCATCATCAATATTCAAATACTCAAATATTCATGTAGGAAAGTTTGTAGTGGCTACAACCAACCTCGAAATGTTTTTCTTAGCTTCATTTTGGAGCCTCCCTACCAACCTTTCACAGCAACATGTCTTGCTTCATCAAGTACACAAGATTTAGTGATTTTCTTGCAGAATGACAACCTCTCCATCAAAGCTCGTTGCATTCCCATCACAGGTTGATTATTCAAACTTGGTCTAGCTGTAGGTTGAGCAGCTCCCTCAAGAAATTGCATAATTCTGGAGGGAAACTAGCCTTCCCTCCAGAAATTGCACAATTATGTCTAGCAACCCACTCGGCTCCAGAATTGCACAAATCTGCCAGTCAAGCTTCACAGATAAAATTGCATAATCCCTCCCAGAAGGGCTACTTAGCCCAAGAATTGTGCAATCCTCAGCAGCAGTCAACTGCTCTACCCAAAAATTGCACAAATCTTTTAGGTAGTCAACCCAGCTCCCTCCCAAAAATGTACATTTTTTCCTCCCAGATGATCATATTGTTGCATGTGCAGTTGAGTTGACTGGTTCCACCCGGGACCGAGAAAACTTTACTTGCATGAATGGGCCACTTTTTCTTGGAATAGAAAAAGCAACATGCAGAAAGCATCCCTAGATTTTAGGGAGCTATTTTTAGCAGTTGGAGGTTACATGCAAAGATCATTTTAGAATCTTCCTTCTAAGTGTCCCTTTTTCCTAGATTTGTGGCATGCACATCATGAGCTTCAAACTTATTTATTTGACACTTCAGAGCTCATTTCTTCACATCCCATAACACATCCAAGACTCTTCGACACATCCATCTCAGCTATTCAAGTGGCCTTAACTTGTCTTTTGCAGCATTTCTATCACTTTTTGTGTTTTCGCTTGTGTGAGTGTTGTTTGATTGATTTTTGTAAACGCTTGTTGTCATGTACATGCATACTAGCCTATACTAGCACCATTTCAATTTTCGTTAGCATCTCACTCCTATCGCATGCATGAAACTGTTTTTCATGAACAGTCGTCGATTCAACGACTCGCTTCAACCACATGCATGTTGTTCCGTTTTATTAATATTTCATTCACTATTTGCATGCAAGATCATTTACTCCTACTTACACTCATTATCTTCATGCATCCACAATCACATTAGCTTTCAATTGCCCGTCGACGGGTCTGGGCAGCCTTGTGTAATCATGAGAAGGAAGGCTTTGTCTTCCTCTCAGGAAATGTGCATTTCTGCCCAGGAGCTGTCCTCTAGTCCTGCATTGTGCAATTTTGAGGGACAGTGACTACTGGCCCAGAAAATTGTGCAACGCAGTCGCTGGACCTGCAATCACCACCAGCTAAAATTGAGCATTACGCAATTCCAGTAGCCAGCAGGCCAGCCTGGATTGTGCATTGCACAAATCCAGCAGTGAGCCAACCTCCCTATATAGCCCAGACTTCCTTTTGTGCATTTTTGGTAGCCAGTCAGCCAGCCTCCCAGAATAAATTGCAGAATATTTGCATCCCCTGGTATGTTGCATGTCACTCCTCAAGTTTTCTTTAGTTTTCGCTCACAGGATTTCTTGCCATGCGTGTCACTTTGTCTCTAGATCTAGCGGGTGTTCATCTACCTCTTAGCAGTTCAAGATCAATGGCCTCCAAGACAGCAGGATCAGAGGACACTGACAAAGTGCAACTGGAGAAGCAACTGACTGAGTGTCTACAAGTCTACCAATCTATGAAGATACCAAATTGATTGTAGACAAGGACATCACACTGAAATGGCAAGAGGTCAATGATGCATTTGCAGGCACTTTTGGGGAAGACCTCAAAGCCCACCAAGTATGTGAGAACATTCACAAGTCCGGCTTGTACCGGATTGCATGCAGATACCCCGTGTTTCCATGTGCGGGCATGATACATTGGATCATCTCGCACACCGATCCCGAGACAATGACTTTGAGCAGTGTCAGCAGAATGGAGATTTCTACCTTCAGGGCACAAGATTATGATGAGATGTATCAGATGTTGAAGCCCGTGATCATCATGGATACTCCCTTCAGCATACCCAGCAGTAATGCCAACTCCAAAGACATTTTAAGAACTAGGTAAAGGAGTCGGCTAAATTTAGGATGACACCCAACTAGATCAACAAGACAGAGATACTGCAGAAGGCGTATCAATGCTTGGTCATCTTTTCATGTCGACTGTATGGCCAAAAAGGCACGGAAACCATCCCATAGAGTTGGGTGATCGCGTTGGACCAACTACCAGAGAAGAAAAAGTATGCAACTGGTCTGACATTTTGGCTCATCAGCTGAAGGAATACGTAACAAGGGCTCGACGTATGCAAGAAGAGATCTACATGTCCGCCTACATCTTGGATGCAATCTGTGCCTGACAGGAGTTCCCAGATTTGAAGTGGGCATGGACACCGGTGGAGACTGCTATGAACCCTTATTGTAAAATGTTGTCCAAGTGCAGCTTCATAGGAGTTATCACACGACTGTCCGATCATTTTGTCACCCCAGTTTACAAGATGATATTCAAACAAGATCCACCCTGCATATCGAAGGAAACAATGGAGGAACTGATAGACATAGTTGATTAATATGCCTCACCGTTCGACACCTTCATGCAAATGTACAACGTGCAGAGGCCTCTGCATATTCTACCAAAGTTTGCCTTAGACATACTCGTCATGGGAAGTAGCATATCACATCTCGATAGGATTGACAGCTAGGCTGCATCGAAAGAAGAAGGCACCTTGGCCCGCTCTTCAGCTGTGCATTGGGTTATACGAGATTCATAGTTTCAAGCATGGAGATGTCAAAGAAGAAGAACGAATGAAGAAGTATCCATTCAACCTCCAAACTTACAATCTGTATGACTCACATTGTCTTGTGAAAGATCACTGCGCAAGAGTATAGTTCAACTAGATCCACGGGGCATGTCATTGGGCAGAGGAGGACCCTTGGAGATATTTTTACAACTCCTCCAGACTCAATGAACTGAATCCATATGACTCCCATTGTCTTGTGAAATATCACTGCGCAAGAGTATAGTTCAACTAGATCCACAAGGCATGTCATTGGGTAGAGGAGGACCCGTGGAGATATTTTTACAACTCCTCCAGACTCAATGAACTAGTCAGCTTCGTTGTGGAATGGTTAGCGAAGCAACGTGAAGCACCATCCCGAGAGCACTAGAAGCAGTAGCAGTAGCAGAGGTGAACATACCAGCACGCGACAAGGGCAAGAGGAATATTGCCGACCGCATGGAGGAAGAGCAAAGTTGCAAGTTCCGAGAAGATCCACTTGTGGGGAAAGCAGTTATGGCTATAGAGGAAAAGAGGCAACAACACAACAAAGAAACGTGCAAAGGAAGAGAGGGAAATAGAGAATAGAGGAAATAGAGAAGGAGTTACATGAGCTGAAGGAGCAATTCCGGAAGGAATAAGAGCTACGGAGACAGGAGAAGGAAGCACAACAAGAACAGGTAAAATAGTGGGCACAATTTGTGCAGATGGATGAAACAGCGTCTGTACCGGTAGTGGACTCATTGGAACAGATGGCATCAGCCAAATAGGGTGAACCATCACAGGATGCAGGACTTCACTCAGGAGATAGAGTGAGCACTTGAACAAATTGATACGGATATGGAGCGGCAGGAGTTAGAGAAAGACATCGACCTCATGCCTCACCACCAAGAGGTCGACCCACCAACTTCGTCGCATCTAGAAGATGAGCAAGTCCCAAGCTACCAAGGAGACACTGAGATCCTTGGAGATCAGCTGGAAGGAGAAATGCACAACATCGCATTCAACGAGTCTCAACATAGAGTTGTGCAATCTCACAGAGTGTCAGCTCCGGAAGATCATACATATCCTGCGCAATTTGAGGAATGAGTGATCGTGTCTGTCATGCACAAACATCCAACAGCATTGGCCAATGCTACGAGAGCATATGCGGAAGCCACTAGCTCGAGTGTTCGCTTTCTGATAGCTGAGAACAAGCTAATGATGAAGCAGCTATAGATGGCCAAGCAGGGAGGAGAATTGGTTATAGCATCCGCCTAAGTAGAATTGAAGAAGGCAATACTGGATGAAGTATTGTCCCTTGACACAGTCATGTGGTCATTGTATTCCAAGTTTGGTACCGTGCATAAGGCAGTGGTTTGTCTCAACAGATGGCAGCAACGATGTGTTAGGAGAGCATGTATCTTGTCAAGCGTGCATGCTTCTATTGATTACATGCAAACATGGACGATGAGATAAAAGGGAGCCCTGCTTCACATGCCTAAGATGATGAAGCCTAGAGCGGTCGAGCTAAGGGCATGCATCCGAAGTTAGATCCGCAACTATGAAGAGCTCTCGCACCTCATCACTAGTCTACAGGTTTCCCGTGGATGTGTATTCAAGAGTATGGATGTTGTTGTGCACGCACATGCCATCCCATCTATTGGGACTCTCACCTAGGCAAAGAAAAAGGCACAGGTTCAACTAAAGCTTGACTCATAATTTGACGAGTTGATGCGCATAGCCACCAACCCAGACTTGTTGATCAGTGCAAACACCATACCCAAGTAGGTTGATGGTCTGGCCGCGCTGAAGACAATGATGCACATGCTATCAGATGAGTTGGGCAAAGGAACCAGAGCAGTGTACCCTGAGGCTATGGAGGCAAGAGTTAGGTTCGAGAAATATGTCACCTTGGAGTATACGGACACTCACAGACTATCAATCTTGGGATCACTTCGCTATTGTCGACCACTGTGAGGATGTCAAAGAGTTGGTCTTCCAACAATTGTCAGAGTCGTAGTGATGTCTGCATGGCTTTCTCAAGCCATTTTGTCTCACATGGGTACATGTGCATTGTAATGTAACGCCTTGTCAAGCGTAAGTTCAAGTGTTGATAGTTGGATGTAACACTCATAGAGTAGATGAAGATGCATGAGGGTAGATGAACTGTCATAAAGGGGAATGTCAAGGGTCACTCATTGTAAAGGCTTTTGGTCAGCCAAGCTTTGATAAGAGTATCTTAGAGAAATCTTGGACAATATTGTAACACGCCTTGGCTTCTTCACTCTGCAGAGCTATTATATCTCTTTGGAGGAGCAAGCGGTTGTGGGTGTAACGTCTCGTTATCGGAACTAGTGGTTGGACATGGATGTATTTTATGATTGGAACTTACACTTCTTAATATAATAGAGCCAGCACATTTCATGCATATGTTGTATTATATTCCAGCTATCTTGTTTACCCTAAATGATATATGTGTTTGCTTGCTTACGCATGCATGTATGAACTATTTTGTATAAGAATGGATGAATCTTTCTGAAATGTATTGTTGGTTTAACCATCACTTTGGATTGCTTGCTAACTTGCTTTCCAGCTTGTGATGCATCTTTTCTCGTGTGTTCCCTTCCAAGCTGCGTACTATTACAGGTTTCCAAGGGGCACACTCATCCCACTCTTCCCGTGTTAGAACCTCTCATTCACCTTCCTCGACTTACTGTAGTTGTCAACCCTTGCTACCAACAGGGACATCTTACATGCCTTTGTGCGAAATCGCGGTCAAGGCATTACTGTACGACCCATTGCTGGGACTCCTACACCAAACCATCTGAGGTCTACTTGGTACTTATTACCGGGAGATCCCTTGACATGTTAGTGGGTCTAGCACCATCAATAGAAAGATAAGACACGGTCAAAACAATACATCTACACAAGAGTACTTCATTAAGAAGGAACATGAATCTTGAAGATATTTATCTTTAACGAAAGGTGATCAACTCTTCCTTCGACCATCCTTGAAGAATCATTATTATCTATCATCCACATATTGATGTCTACTCCAATATTTTCAATTGTATTTATGAGCAACTAGGCCCAACAAAGAGTAGCCCATTTAGGGTTTCACTAAATTTTCAAGGGACTATCGAGCGACACAAACCAAACAATATCCAAGGGATAAGCCCAATAGAGAAATCAAATCTAGGTTAGGGTTTCCAATCCTGCAGACAATGGTCAACATTAACAATCAATTGTAAACAAAACCGTAGGTCATATTCACATAGATCTAGTGACCATGCATGTGGTTGAAGCTTTGCAGCTTCACAGAGCACCCTATCAAGTGTGCGGCTACAACTGAAAATTTTGAGTTCCAACCCTGCAGCCATATGAAAAATGATTTTCTTCACATGTGCGAGCTCAAACCCTACAATTTCAGATTTCCACAAACCAATTTGAAATCGATCTTCATACATATTAGTGTAGATCATATCCAGGGGCTTCTTTCATGAATACTTCAGGGGATTCTCTTAAACCCTATGCTCATGTTATCTATCAAACATTAACTCCTCTTAGCAAGGGTGCCTAGGGTTTTCTTCAACCCCTAGCATTCTTTACGTCTCAAATATCTTCACTTCTTCACCATAGGTTTCTTAAAGGGGGTGATCTAATTGACTTTTCTTCTAGCCAAAATCTAATACCATGTCGATTTTACTTAGGGCTGTATTGATCTATGCTTTGATAATTGTATTTACTAACCTTTCATCATTTACATATTGCATTCACCCCATCACAACTTAACAAAAATACTAATTATATCGAAATAACAACATCATCAACAATGTAGCAGAATAGTAAAAGGACCAATGGAAGAAAAACATGCACACAAATAGACACTGGAATTTGGTCAGTGCCCGGGGAAAAACCCCACAAGGGGAAAAACCCACAATCAATTCTTCTTCTTCTATTAGATTTTATGAGATACACTCATATAAAAATGAATCAGCAATAAGGCATTGATTCCCACTCATAATTAGGGTTACAGTTGACAAGGGTTCTATATATGATGGAGCTAAATCTAAATGCCAATACCAATATTATTTTCCCTGGCCATTGTCGTTTTGTGATGTCTTATATGCCAATGCCATTACAGTTAATTGAGATGTCAATGATGCCATTTACAGTTCTGCAACATATATGATATCATACAACTCTGCAACCTATATATATATGATACTATACAACGCTTAGACACAATATATAAGGGCCCTGAGGAGTCTCAGACATGAAAGAGACCTCGGTCATTACTGTCATGCCAAAAGTGAAAAGAGATGCTATAAATATATATATGGAGTGATAACGATGCCATACAGAGTATCGATGTCAGAGCTGGAGCGTGTAGCATCTTGTAGTGGAATATATATGGAATTGATGGCTGACATAACTATGACAATGTCAACGCAAAGAATTGTACATAAGGATGTTGTATATAATGGTGTTTTGATGCCAACAATATCGCTCAGAACCACAACATATAAATTGTATGTTGATGCCATATCCATCTTAGAGGAGTGTAGCCTATAAAATAGTAGGTCGAAGTCATACACATTGCACAGGATCAATACATTGCATATAGCTGAGAGATCATAGAGCCAAGGCCAATCATTGCAGAGGATACATAGTAACGAACCCATACATAGTATAGGATACATATATCAAGTGATATAACGCTGAGAATGCCAACTTACAATCACAGTAATTCCAATATGAAATATGCTGAACTGAGACCATCGAGACTATATGAAATACTATAATGCCAATCAAGATTGTAATAATAATACGGTGCGAGGACTATAATGCGATGCCATGCGAACACTTTAATGCGATGACAAGACAATATTACCAAGAGAAATAGCCAATTCAGATCGATGACAATTCAGAGCGAGAATCAATGAACCAATGTTCAACGAACCATCAGAAAAATATGTGCCACTAACGACAGAAATAATAAGTAAAGACCTCAAAGAATTTTATGCCATTATTTGTTATGCTTGATCAAAAAGACCTTTATTTATACAATATGGTGAAGGCCCATTACTTGCGAAACCAACCTTTGGATTGGCGGGAAACTCTTTTAATTTCGAATTTGACAAATTATATTCTTATAATTGTTTTCTCCAAATAATTCTCTTGACCAATCATCTTTGACTAATATAGATTTTGTCGGATAATATTTATTTATTAGGGAATTTCTCCCTAGCTACCTAATTTAATACGTGTGGTTTTCACGCAAACCTATGGATCTCTCCATTTAGATTAGAAAACGTAGAAGCCAATGATGAAAAGAAGGGTTAGCCTTTATGCTTGTGGCAATGTATTCTTTACCTTTCTTTTATAATTCAAAGAGGATCTAGATGTGATTTCTAGGAATGGTCTTTACTTTTTTTTGATCGAGGGGAACCTATTTCAACTAGTGGTCCTTAGATTTAGATTTTGAACCTTATGAGGACATTTCAAATGTTGTGTCATTCTGGGTTACCAATCACGACTTCCTCTCTCGTGTTGGAGGATGATTGCCTAAGGGAAATAGGGAATGGTGTGGGTAGATATTTGGATCGAGCTAAGCCAAAAGGCAATCAATTTGCCCGTGCAAAAATATTTCTCAAGATAGACTTAGAAAAAGGACTATATCAAACTCATTCAAGGGGAATATAGTCACTTGCAAGTCTTGAACTATGAACAACTACAGTTTAAGTGTTGAATCTATAACGAATATGGGCATTTTGCTCAAGATTGCAAGAAATAACAACGAAGGATATAGATGAGGGACATATTCCTACTGCAGAAGAGAAATGACAAACCCAATTAAGGGGAAGAAATCAAGGGAAGACAACCTCTAATAACAATCCTCCAAAACAAATTAGAAAAAAAACCTCCTCCACAAACCCATTCCAAGTTCTAAAGTCACAAGAAGAGCTTGAACAAGGAGATCCAAAGAAAATATGAGAAACAATGGATAGAGGGGAGGAAATCCCAGAGAAAGAAGAGGGGGAAATCCCTTCTTTGGAGCAAACAGGAGAACCGATGATCAGA
The DNA here is from genome assembly GCA_031772625.1 of Pinus tabuliformis. Lineage (NCBI taxonomy): Eukaryota > Viridiplantae > Streptophyta > Pinopsida > Pinales > Pinaceae > Pinus > Pinus tabuliformis. The sequence continues at coordinate 817,465,049 of CM062804.1, read as the reverse complement.
GAAGGGGAAAACTCTCTCATAGACTGATGAACAAATTCTCTTTGGAAACGCAAGGACCAGAGGGAGAAAAAATATTTCCAATGCAAAAGAATCCAAAGATGGAATCCAGGAAAGGACAAGAAAAGAAAAAGATAAAACATGTATGGATAGTGACTCAACAAGTCATCAACTGAAAACCCCCAAAAAACTAGTAGACCCTCGGAAAAGAAGGAAAGAGAAGCCCGAGGCAGAGCTAAATAAAAAACAAGTTGTCTTTAGTGGGACTTTTTGGAAGCTTTTTCTGTGGATTTTTCCGGTCTAATTTCTCTAAAACCTTGCAAGAATTCATTGAAATCACAAATTTGATGGGTGACCCCTGCACAATAGAAGTGCCCTAGGGGTTTTTCATGGTGTTGAATCCATATATACAGTTAAAAAACTAGTTTAAATAACACAAATCAAGATTTCACCACAAAACCTTCCTATGGCAATAAAAAACTCCAAAAAATCGCACTAAAGACAACTCCAATAAAAAATTGGGCAATCAACCACAAATTTGAGAATTTGACAATCAACCACAAATTTAAGATATGCTAAAATACACAAGGAGCAAGAAAGTGTCAAAAGAAGAAATGGTAAGTCTAACACCACCAAAGTCAAATGAAAATAATTTCATCGAATAAAAAGGGATGGGAGAACCCAACAAATACCAACGTATCAAAGATCTAGTTAAACAGGAAAAACCGCGGATTTTACTGTAGCAGGAAACAAAGATGGAAGAAAATATAGTCATCCGGAGGACCTCTGAATGGACAATGCAGATAATTTTGTTCCCTCCTGAAATTTTTGATGTTTTGCAAGTTTATTTTGTTGTTAGCTCCGAAGGAGTCTTTTGCCCAGCATTCATTTAGTGTCATCGGTAAAAGATGTCATAAAAATGAAGCTATCAGCATTGTGGATTTCTGAATTTAATATAAAGATGGAAAATGAAAAAGTAGGTAGGAATCTGACCCAAATTCCAACTCTTTTTTCAACTAAACAGTACCGATTTGTTTATAAAAACAAAACATGCTTGAACCTGTAAAGATGTATGCTGAATAAATCTGGAAAAGCGGTTTCCGCATGCACTTGCCTTCTAGATAGGTTTCGTTGTGCCGTGCGCTTATTGGACCACAATACAGAACCAGCGCCGGAATTTGATAGCCAAATGTCTCACGGGCCATTTTCTCCTCCGTGAATGATTTTGATTTTCTAACCTTTACGGCGAAAGGTGTCACGGCTCAATAGGAATTAATCTGATTTTCTAATTGGACTGAAATCTAATACGCGAAACCGACAAATCCACGATTTGATAGCGTTGAAGAAAGATAATATTTTAATTTATTGTCACAACAGTGTTGAAACATGGGCGGCGAACCTTTTTTTCGCACATTCAAAAAACCTGTCATATGTAAAATTTCACCGTTGGCTGCTCTTGAATATTGCATTTTGACTTATTGCGGTTATTTAGTACATTCGAATTATCATATGTAAAATGTCATTACTCGTTACTTAGCTATTTTGGAAAATGAGGGTATACCAGAGTTTTTTACCACTTCTAGTAATCATATAATTTTATAACATTTTTATCTGGAGTGCAGATTCTATACATATCATACAAATTGACATTGTTATTGATCCTTATCCATTCAATATCATATCCGAAATATACGATCGAGATAAGCTCGTAAGGGTCACCAAACTCCCACTTTTTCTGACATGAACAGTACAGCAGACTTTCAGCTTTGAATTTTAAATCAAACTGTGGCTATTAGCTGGCTTTTGCTATCTTATCTTGCCCTTATCTATTCTATTTGTTATCCGTCACTCTGAAATTTCTATCATCCATCCATATTCTCTTCCTTATGTGATCAGTCTGTCGTTCGAATGGAGATAATATCCAGGTTAATTGAAGGAGGTCCATTGGAGGCCATCGCCGAGTTTGTCTTTGCAGGTATCATTCTCCTCCTAATAATTCCCTATGCTAAACGGTTGTTATTTCATAACCGTGTGCGCATGCCTCCAGGGCCTCCGGCCTGGCCAATTATTGGGCACATCCATCAGCTGGACGCGAATCGACCTCTTCATCAGACGCTGTACGATCTTGCTCGGCGCTATGGCCACATCATTCTCCTCCGACTCGGCTCTTGTAACGTCTTGGTAGTGACCTCCTCGGAGTTAGCCAGGGAATGCCTCACTACCCACGACATGAACTTCGCCTCGAGGCCACGTTTCTCGGGAACAGAGCATTTGGGATACGATTGCACGTTGCTGGGTCTGAATCCATATGACCGACGGTGTAAAAACCTTCGTAGGGTTTGCACATCGCAGGTTTTATCCACTTCGAGGGTGGAGTCGTCTCAAAACATTCGAAGGGAGGAGGTGTCCAAGTTAGTGAGTGCCCTGTTCGAGATAGGAATTAAAGACGAGGCGTCGGCTGTTGTAGACGTGAGATCGATGATGATTGATCTTATATTTGCTATTATTGTACGATCAATGTTACCGGACAAAAGCTACATGGCCAGCGGCGCGGAAGACATGGAAGAGCTGAAGGGGATGATCCACACCCATTTCCAGTTATTGGGAGCATTTAATGTGGGGGATTATATTCCCTTCCTCAGATGGCTGGATCTCCAGGGCTGCGAGAGGGCAATGAAGAAGTATAGCAGGCGGAGGGATGAGATTCTGCAGAGAGTGATAGATAAGTACCGTCTTTGTATGGAGGAGGAGACTAGTGAGACTCTAATGGATGCGCTTGTACATTTAGCGGATAAAGCCCAAGATTTCTGCGGCGACGATACCATCGTCAAGGGAACCATTATGGTATGTGTCTCTTTTCCCTTCGATCTCAAAAGGCCATTATGGGGGCTTGTTTTTCCTTCTGTCAAATTGGGAATGTTTTTGGCAAGAATGTAAATGAGATGTCTCTTATTTTGCAGAGCATGCTACTCGGAGCAGTGGATACGACGAGCAACACAATTGAATGGGCAATTTCATCGCTGCTGCAACGCCCGGAGGTGCTGAAGAGGGCGCAAGAAGAGCTGGACGCCGTAGCTGGAAGAGAGAGAGTGTTAGAGGAGTCTGATCTCCCCAACTTGAAATATTTGGAGGCTATCGTGAAAGAGACTCTTCGGCTTTATCCCGCAGGGCCTCTGCTCCTTCCTCACATGGCGAAGTCGGCGTGCACAGTTGGAGGGTTTCATGTGCCGGCGAACACTCAGCTTTTTGTCAACGTGTGGGCTATTCACAGAGACCCCGCTGTGTGGGAACGCCCCCTGGAATTCGAGCCGGAAAGGTTTATGAATTGTTCTAGCCCAGATGTGACTGGGCATGATTTCACATATATGCCATTTGGGTATGGGAGGAGGACCTGCCCGGGCATGTGGGTTGCCATGCGCATGCTCAAGTTCACCGTGGGGAAACTGTTGCATAGTTTCGATTGGAGCATTCCAAACGGAGATGAAGGGGTGGACATGAGTGAAGCGCGTGCCGTTACGCTGTCAAAAGAGTCTCCATTGAAGGCCGCGATTAAGCCACGCCTCCCTCGACAACTCTATTGAGTGAATGTCTTTATTAGAATAATCGCGATGTTAAACTTGTTATCAGTTTTATAATTTGGTTTACTGGTTAATCTTGGTCGTCGATTCTGCGTTTTAGGTGATATTCTCACTAACCGTTGGCACCACCATGGATGTATTTTCGTCCGTGAGTGGTCATGTTTTGGACTGTACACTTTTGTGTCAGGGAACGTACCTCATCACGTCTTTGTTTTTGATGGGAGGAAAATAAAATCTTTGCCTTCGAGACTTTCTACATTCCAATAAAAAAAACAATCATATTATTAATGTTAAAATTTATATAGATTAAATAGGTGTTAAAAGAATTAAAATTTAATTTAGTTATGTAAATTAAATGACGGTCAAATATAAATATGGATATTTAAAAATTTATACATACATTATTATATTATTATTAACTATAAAAAGTATTAGAGATGGAAAAATTAGTAATTTGTTTCATATGAGGTATCTTCCATTAAAGTCTGAATTGATGGGTGATTATTGTTGTCTTATATAGGTTTATTTCAATTTTATTATTATTATCTATAAAAAGTATTAGAGGTGGAAGAATTAGTAATTTGTCTCATATGAGGTATCTTTCATTAAGGCCTCAATTGATGGGTGATTATTGTTGTCTCATAGAGGTTTATTTCAATTTTGTAGTGATCCATTGTTATGTCATTATAAGTATCTCGAGCAGTTTTTGGGACAAGCTTCTTAGGGAAAATATCTCTTTTGAGCACTCAATCTTAGACATTTTTTGGAGGTGGAATGGAGTAATTACAGTTTGTAAAGGTGACGCAGAGTGGGCCAACATTGATTTGTTACACATTTGTCATAATCATTGTGAAAAATCTTTGCATTATAAAATTAAGTTGTGTAAGCCCAAAGTGGTTGAGGGTTTTTTTAGAATTATATTTTTAATATCAAGCTTTAATTAAGGGGTGATTGTAATCATTATGGGTGTGTATCCTCTGTTGACTGTGAATAGTCATAATACTATATATCTAACATATTAAGGAGTGGAAGATTATTGAAGTGTTTATGGTAATGATAGTTGGTTCCGTTGTTTGACCCCTGGGTTACTGTGCCTTTCAATTGAGAGTTTTGTTGATGAAATTGAGGAAGTCTTTGTCACTCTAAAGGGCATTTAAATAGTCATACTTTACTTTTCCTCACTACCTGCAATTTTCAAAAATAAAAACCAATACAGGTTCAGTTAGACAGAATCGAAGAAAATGTTGCTATTTTGCTTTTGATATTCAACCAATTAGCTAGTACATTCACAATGCTATTGGAGACAATGATGGAAAATAGGTGACAAACACAGAGAAAATGATTAGCTAGATAGTGTGTGCCAACAAGTGGAGGAATTGCAAGCTTTCCTCACAATATGTTAATTTTTTCTTAATAGGCCTATATTGTTCTTTGCTTTAGATAATTGCATTTCATCATTTACACATTGAATTCACCTCACATCATTATATCATAATTATATCATATGCAATTATGTAGAAAGAACAATATCATCACCAATGCAAAAAAACAGAAAGGAACAATAAAAGAAAATCATCCACACATAGAGACACTAGGATTGGTCGGAGACTAGGCAAAAACCCTACAAGGAGGAAAACCCTTTAAAATTCTTCTTCTTATTAGATTGTCATAAAATTTTCAATAAAGAGAGAGTACAATAATCGAATTATTCATTCATAAGACTATCCAACAAAACCAACCAAACAATATCCCAGAGATGAACTGAACAATGATACTAATAAAAATCATGATAGAGAAGCTTGTAGTCAACTGACAACATTTTTGGTCAACTATCACAATTTTTTATTAACTGTTAAAAAACGCTAAGTCTCGGCCACACCAAGCTAACGGTCATGTGCGAAACTGAAGCATTCTCGCTGCACGGAGAGGCTTGTATGCATGTGGAGACCCTGTGGCTTTGAACGAAAAACCCTAATCCAAATGTGCGAACTTGAACCATGAAGTTTCAAACTTGTGTGAACAAATTCACCATGAACCAATTTCATACTTGTGCGAGCCAAAAATAAAGAAGAGAAAAGAAGGATGCTTGATTATAATATCCAAACGAGGGTCACTCAACTTGAATAGCCATCCAAGGGTGTCCAATTTATGTTTAGAGCTGACTTTTCCTTTTCTGCACAAGTGAGTTTCCATAATAAAATTATATTTTTCATTAACCAAATTAATTTCTTCCAAGCGTTAGGAGGGGTCTTTCTTGATGAGGAAGATTATCCAAATGAGGGAATTTGTCCCCGAGCTACCAAATTAACACTCTTTCTCAGCTAGCGAGAAATTACTGATTGCAACATATGTCCCACCACAAATATCTTATCAGCAAATTTTTCTTTAGTCATCTTCGCTCATCTTTTCTCATCTTTGATCATCCCTACTCATATCTTCTTATATCTTCTCATATTTACTCATCCATACTTATCTTTTTTCATCTCTTCTCATATGTTGAAAACTTTTGAATCTAAAAGAAAAAGAATTTGACATCGAAGGGGAGCCCAAGCTACCACCCTCTATCCATTGGGGAGCCACTTCTACCACCCAGAATCAATGCTAGTAGGGAAGCCAATGTTACTACCTAGCAGTCTCTACCAGCGGGGAGCCAATGATACCCCTTGAAATCCAATGATAATGAGGAAGGTCCTATGGGACACTCTCACGTCCTATCAGTGACTATGGGGAAGGTCCTATGGGACACTCCCACCCCAAGTCATCTCACATAGTGGAGCATTTGGCTACCATCATGTTGACAGTACTGGACCCATGAACATTCAAGGGGATCTACTTGGTATGAAGTCCCACCTAGACCTCAGACCATTTGGAGTAGGAGTCCCAGCAGTGGGTGGTAATGTAGTGCCTTGACCGTGGTAGCACGCAGAGATAAGTATGATGACTTTGGGTGGAAGCAAGTGTGTGACCTTGCGGCAAGTCAAGTGTGATGTATGGGGGTTCTAACACATCAGGGGAAAAGGAAGTGTGCCCCTTAGAAGCTTGTAATACTACACAACTTGAAATGAACACATGAGCGGAATGACATCTTGAGCTAAAATTCGAAATAGTCCACAACTTAAAGTTATAGGTTAATCAAACAATGCGCATTCAATAAGATCATACAATTGCATACAAAGTAGTTCATAAGAAAATGCATAAGTTAAACAACATACATTTCTTAAGAAACCAGAATAATCCAACTACAACAACAACATATGCATGAAAGCATGTTGGCTCTTTTATTATTATAAGTGAAAGTTCCAAACATACATACACCATTGACATCCACCAACCCTAGTAGTGGAAAATTACATTCAAGGACACCTGCTCCTAAAAAGAATTGTACTCGCTTTAAGTTGTGGAGAACTCAAGGCTCATCAAAATACTCCCAAGCCTTTTCTTAGCCTGAGCCTAGCCAAAAACTTGGCTCCCAAAAACCCTTTCTATGAGTTATGAGGTTCTATTTATAACAAAGGGTGGGGTCACCCTCGACATTCCCCTTTGTGACTCTTTGACTACCCTCATGAATCTTCATCTCCTTTACACATAACTCATTACATTACATAGTGATTGTTCACATTCCACTAATGATACTAGGAATTTCACTTACAACATATTGACAAATAATATTACATTTTCCACAATAACCCGTGTGATACAAAATAGGCTAGAGACATCCTAACAAGGCAAACCACTATGACTCTAAAGTTTGGGGAAAGACCACCTTGGCAACCTCCACTTGATGTTGCTCGGTCATGTACTGATGCCAAGCTTGGTACTGTGTGATGATGTCCCCAAACTTCTTAATGGTGTTCTCTTGGTAGCGGACTCTTGCCTCCATAGCATTTGGGTATATGGTCTTGGAACATGTATCAAACTCATCCTGAAGCATGTCAAACATGGTGTTGACCATGTCGGGACTACCAATGTACTTCTACATGTTTTGTGCACTCAACTACAAGTCATACCTGGTAGCCTCTCACCTTAGCTACTCCATGTACATGTCGATCTCTATCACGACTTGGTTATTATTTTTAGGTTGAGTGAGGGAACCGATTGGTAGGATCATGTGGGTTCTCCCCATGACATCCAAACTCTTGTACAATCGTGCATATGAGGCCTGTATGCTGTTAACAAATGGGGTGAGTTTCTAATATTTCTAGATCAAAATCCAAACCTTTTCTTTCTCCAGCTCTGTTTGAGGCTTCATCATCTTTGGCAAGTGAAGCAGGGCCCCTTTGTACTCCATTATCCACTCTTGCACATGGGCAATGGTAGCATTTATGTTCTTGAGATTGTGAAAAAAGCTCTTTTATCTGCTAGTGTAATCCATGCACATGGACAATGGCTTTATGCACGATGATGAATCCATCATATAGCTTCCACATGGTAGTCTCAGGTGTTGATACTTCAACAATTATCGAGTTCCTCATCTCTGCCATTGTGGAAACTGTGCTCTTCTCTTTGTACTATTGTGCCTCTAGCATGACTTCTTGCAAGTTCTTTTCCATTTGTTCATTTTTGACTAACATGAACTCCATATTTGAGTTCGTGGCTTTTTCCTAAGGGAAGGTGGCATTGACAAGGGAAACTACATGCTTTCTGACATTTGGCACTATCACCCTTTCCTTCATGAATGCAGGTGATGCATGATCATCCAGAAAGTTCTTTATCTGTGCCTGTACAATCTTATTTTGTAACTCGTCAAATGATAAATTTTACACATCCATCACTGGATCATCATCAAGGAGAATAACCTCTCCTTGCTCACTTAGGACTGGTTTTGACAATGGAGGTGGTTAAGACTGAGAGGTGACCTCGGGTGGTTTTGGCATGAGGTCAGTGTCTTGATCCTGTGGCTCCTACCCCAACTCCATATCTGTCACTTCAATCGGGTGCTCAATCTGCTCAGAAACCTATCGATCCTACATTTTTTCACCCTCTTCTTTAGCTATCAATTGTTCTGACTCCTCAACCTGTATGGTTGGTGTTTTCTCTATCATTGTACTTTTCCTTTCTTGTTCCTCATGTTTCTACTTCTCTTCCCTCTCTCTCCTTCTCAGCTCTTTCTCTTCTTTCAACTTCTTCTTTGTTTCCTGCAACTTTTGTTTTGCTTCCTCCAACCTTTGCTTTTCTCTCTTCCTTCGCTCTACTCTCTTTTTTCCTCTATTGCCAAAGTTTCTTTCTCCAAGATAGGATTTACTCTTACTTGTAGCTTTTCTCTACCTCTGGGTTTTAAAAAAATTTCCTCTTTCCCGTGTCGTGCATTGGCTTGTTTCTTATTTCTGTTGTTGTTGTTCCTTCCTGTGTGGTTTCTGCCTATAGAGCAGCTCTCTAAGATGTGGCTATACTTATCAGCTTATGGAGTTTGGACTTTTTGTAGAAGTACCTCCAAGGGTCCTCCTCGTTCCAATGAAATGTCCCACGGATCAATGAATAGTGCATCTTCACACAATGGTTCTTAAAAATGAGTGGGCATCATACAAATTAAAGTCTTTAGTGTCGAACTCAGACTTCAGTATTTCCTTAGCTTCAACTTCTACATCCTTCAAGCTCATAATATCATACAATTGAATCTGCAAAGGAAGAGAGGGCCATGGTGCCTTCTTCCTCCTATACAAACTTGTTGATAACCCTGTGGAGATGTGATGTGAGACCTCTTACATGACCAACTTTTCATGGCATACCTTGGTAGAACATGTAGAGGCTTCTGTGTGCCAAACATCCTAATGAGGGTTCCACTAGTGAGGCATACCAATTTGTAATGTCATGTATTGCCTCCATTGCCTCTTGGGACATGCAAGGAAGATCCTTCGCGAAGATCAACTTGTACAACGAGATAATTAAATGGTCAGTTAGCCTCACCATAACTCCTCAGCAGCTGCAGTCAGAAATAAGCTTGCAATAGATGTTGATGGAAATCTATTTCGATGTCCATGTCCAGCTCATGCCAAGAAAAGGATGTTGGGAATAGATTGCATCAAGTAAGTATGTGGACATGTTGAATTGCGCTTGCTCATGCTTGGGCAGATTCCGGGAGTTAGTCACATGGACTTTCAACTGAAGAGATAACAAGTCCGACTAGTTGAATGGACTTCCATCATTCACCAACTAGTCCAACACAACCACCCAACCTTCAAGAAAGGTATTCATACTCTCTTGATTGTATAATCAACATGCAAAGATGATCAAGAATTGGAATGCCTTCCTGAGAGACTGAGTCTTGTAAACATGATTGGGTGTTTTTCTGAAATTTGACGGATATTTCACCCAACACCTGAAAATATCTGTGATGTTCACAAAGATATGGGTGGCATAGAAAAGTGTGTCCATGCGGTTGACCGAATGAAGTAAGTGATACATTTGCTGACAGTTTCGTGCCCTAAAGGTGACAAGCTCTATCCCGCTAGCACTGCACAACGTCATTGTCTCTAGATCTATGTGTGAGATAATCCAGTGGATGATGTCCGCACATGGGAAGGTGGGGTACCTTCATGCAACCTCGTATAAGCCTGATTTTTGGATACTGATATAAAAATGTCGATCATCTAAGTCTTCCTTGAATTCCTCTGCAAAAGTATTGTTGATTTGTTTCCATGTCAACTTCATGCCTTTCTCAATGAACAACTGAGTGTCTGAAAAAACTTGCAAGTTCACTAGCACCTGCTCAATTCCTTCCCCATTACTACTCTTGACAGTATCCTTTGTTGCAGCTCTCTTGGAGGCCATGTTAATTGTAACTGCTAGAGATATGCTCAACAATTGTTGTACCTGGATATAGAGAGGATACTCATGGCATGCAATTGTTAGCTTAAAACCAAAAGCAACTTCAAGAACAAACCAAGAAAAAAACCAAGGTAATGCTGGGAGGTATTTCACAATCCTAGTTCATAAAGGTGAGGAGATCCCTGTTGGAACTATGCATTGCGTAGTCCCAACAATTAGTGGGGTGGTCTTGCTGACTGGAACTATGTAATGTACAGTTCAATCAGGCATAGGACAGGGGAGACTGCGCATTGTGCAGTATCAGTGGCCAGGGCTTGGGGTTGGCTCCTGAAACTACATAGTTCAGAGTTGGAGCTAGGCCTAGGCAATCTCTGCTCAATTCCAAAAGCTAAGGTCAAAGCCTTGATCTCCTAAAATGCACAGTGCATGTTGGGAAAATGAGATCTGGGCCAAGGAAGTCGAGATCTTCCCAAGGGGAGTGTGAAATTGAAAATATATGAAATATGGTGTGATGTTGAGTGAAAATATGACTGAGTGACAATGCATGCAAGTGAAACAAGTGCAGGAATCAATCAAACTAATGGAAAATGAAGCATGTGGAGAGAGTCACTGCAACGACGATTGTTAGTGAAAAACTCGGTAATGCATGCGACACTTGGGAAAGGAAAAGAAAAACTTAAAAAAACACTTCTACAAGCTAAAAAAAATTCAAAACACTAGTGTTCATTCAACAGAATAAGTTAAAAAAAACTCTCACAAGTTTAAGAAACAAAAGCGATATAAAAGTAGCAAAAGACTAGAAAAGCAAGACTTACCTAGAAAAGCAACAATGATCACACCGAAGGTTCCTTCATCTCGTCGAGAATCCCAGAGCTCCAAGATCGAATGTGAAAATGAGCTATGGAAGTGTCAACTAAACATATTTTGTTGATTTAGGGTTTATGACATGGAGGCCAAAAATCAAGGAAAAAGCGACACGGCAATAGTTTCCAAAATAACTCAAGTGTCTCCTCCGGGCTGCTAAAAATAGATCCCTATATTCTAGGGATTCATTTTCGTCTTTTCTCTTTTTAATTTATTGGGAAAATCTTCCATGCATTTCCCAAAGAGATTTCACAGTTCTGGGAAGGACTCGACAATCCACTAGCTCATGCACTGAGAAACTTCTGAGAAAGAAGCTATTGCGTAGCTTTTGGGCTGAGCAGCTCATGGATACCTCTCATGATCTCCTCATTTTCCCAGCTGAAGGTTGTATGTCAACTTGCTCTGTGCAATTTTGGATCTGAAGGATCACTGTCAGCTTGGACTGCACAATTCCCAAGGGCAAGGATGGTTACCCTCAAGTATTGTGCAATTCACTAAGAAAATCCTAGAACTGGGGGAAAACTAAGTCAAGAGATCGACTTGTGGGTTAGGTAGTAAACCATGTAAGAAAACACAATCCATTATGCAAAGGATGAATCTCAATCATAGCATAAGTACTTGGATCAGTGCGAGATGAGTTGTCGATATTTAGGAGGGGGGCTCTATAATGAAGCATAGGAAGAATTTTGGAGGGTGCTTGTAGTCGCTAAAACATTGGGGACACACTGGTATAAGTCCAACTCTCTGTATGGAACTTGTCTCGTGTAAAGTGAGTCTAACTCTTTGAGAAGTATTGTTCGATTCTTCAATTGTCATGGCTCCTTCACTAGCTTGAGTTAGAGATGCAGTTCCAACCATTCTCTCTATCAGTAGCACACATACCAATCCAAGTTAATATGAGTTATTTTGACTGGGGTTGATGGGTATATTGATACACAAGTAACATATATTTTCATTGTTTTAGTTTCGTCTCTGGTGTTGCTCCGTTGCCAGCAAGCCTAGACATTACCCCAACGGAGTCACCTCAGGAACACAAGTATTGCTCCACTGCCAGTGAGCCTGAACAATACCTTGGCAAAGTTACTTTCTTCACCTCTCTGTGTGGGAAGTATTTCTCTTCTTTCACCTTTAGTTTATTTTTTCATTTCATTTTTCATTTCTCAAAGAACTGTGCATAGGCACTTATTTATTTCATGAGGTGGAAGAGGGATCCTGACTTATTGAGAGAAGAATAGGTTGTCTCTTCAGACAAGGGTGTTTATATATACCTTTAACATACTAGTTAAGGTTTCCCCCCTCTCCTTACTCTACCTGACTGAGTTGACAAGGGTTAACCGAATATAGAAAACTGATTAGAGTAGGCAGTACTAGTTAAGAGTGCAAGCATCGTCATTTCACCATGATTCTCTCTAAAAGTAACGTATTTTCCCTTAGGGTATCATTGACTAGAAGAAATTCAAGATTCTCATAAAGAGAGGGAATAGACATATAACCAAGTGTTGATAGCTGTACAAGTCCCCTTTGGTTTCACCTTGTTTGTCTGAGAAGCCAAACACGGTTTCATGTGGGAACTAACCTATGGGTGCATGAGAAAAAAATAAAAGGAAAGAAGAAAGACACAGAAAAATAGAGCAAGAAAAACAAAACAAGAAAGAAAAAACTACTCCCACTCCTAAGCTAAGCAAAGCGTGGGTCGATTCATGTGAAGTGATATTTCCAATACAACCATCGGCACATTGGTTGACCCATTTTGGCACCATCATGATTGAAAAGAAAGATATTTAAGAAAACCAACAGACAAGAAATATGAGACAATGCAAACCAAATCATTTGAAGTTTGAATACATCCCCAGAAAAGAAAAGATTGAAAGAAAATGAAAGGCACTCTGCAAATGTATCATGGTGTTTTGTCATATTGCACATGGAAGACAAGCATGTACACACCTTCGATTTGCACAAATGAGAAAACATGAAGAAATAAGAAAACCTTTGTTTCGCAATAGTGCTTGCTACATATGACTCCTCCAATAGATGAGAAATAGGATCATCTGATTCTAGTGGAGGATATGAAAACTGTGAATTGGACTGATTTTCAATGTGGACAAGAGATTGATGAGGATCTTGGGTAGATTCAATAGATTTCTGACTGAAAGTGGAACTAACCTCATGGCTATGAGAACCTGACATAACCATCAACTCTGGTTGAAGTGCCTTGACATCTTGAGGAGCTTCCACTTCATCAAAATATGGATCATCAAAGGCCAGTGGCTTAGAAAAATCAACAGTAGGTGAATCAATATCGTGATCAATTGAACGAGTGAAAATATCACAACAATCGAAATAAAAAAATTCAACATGAACAACGACATCCTCATGATCTAATAAATCATAAAGAGGGGGTAATGGAAAACAATAATTTTCACCCTCTATGTTTTAAAAAATGAAAGATGATAGATTAGGTGGATCCGAGAAGAAGGATTTGTCCTCTCTGCAATCTAATGAAAGACTGACATCCCATGTGTGTTGTGAATGATCAGAAGTGGAAACATCTAGAGATGAATTTTCACAAGATGGAAAAAAATGTTATAATTGTGGAAGATGTTAGGATAAAGTGAATGAGATGTGGATCAAAGGAGTTCATCCTTCACCACAGATTATTTTTCAGTCTTCCACACATACTAATAAAAAATGATAGCATAGGTTAGCCGTTCAACACCAACTCCATCCAAAACTTGATCCTCGTGAATATAACATGTGGAATCTATAATGAATTAACACAACGCACAAAAATCCAGAGGATCAAAGGAACTAGTGGATGAAGGCTGAGAAGATAAGACCATGTGAAAACCATTAGGCTTGCAGTCGAAATATACACAAAAATGCTGAGCAAGTGGGGTAGGAGGAGATGGTGACAATTCAATGGGTGCATTCACAACTTCTCCCATCTCGTCCTGCGGAGCTAGAGTTATTTGGTAAGAAGTGGATAGAGGATCACATGGGACAATAACCTTATTCATCTCAGATGCAGAAGCTCTAACGCCGAGGTATGTTGGGAGAGAGTCAGAAGTTTCTAGCTTGTTCCAATTCTCAGAGATGTCAACAAGATATTGAAATCTTCCTTCCAAAAATTTCCAGTCAACTTCATCTTCACTAAATTCAAAACAGTAACAAAGAAAACGATCATAAAAGTGCTCAAGTGATTCGTTAGGTGATTTACGATTATAAAGAATGAAAGCACAACATAATTCTTTGCACATGTTATCGAAAGAGTGCACATAGGCTACGAGAAATGAGTGACACCATTGCTTTGCACACCCTTTAAATGTGAAAGTGAACAATCCACAATTAATGTCATCTGAGGCGACAACATGCTTGTCGTAAAAGCCCAAAAAGGCAACTGTGTGCCTGAACATGGGTGTTCCATTATCGCCACTCAGTTTGTGTTTTGAAAAGTCATCTATAACATCTTCCGACAAATCAAAATCAACAACATGAGAAAAACATATCAGGGTCGTGATTGAGACATACGTCATGAATGACGTGCAAAAATTCAAAATAGACTTCAAGGGCTCAACTTGTCATCTCTCCCTCCTTCTAGTGCCATAAATTTTAACGATGTTGAACCTACCAACATTCAATGGGATCTCCCCAGTAAGAAGTCCGAACTATACCTCAGACCATTTGGAGTAGGAGTCCCATTAGTGGGTGGTAACGTAGTGCCTTGACCATGGTAGCATGTAGAGATAAGCATGATGAATTTGGCTAGAAGAAACTGTGTGTCCTTGTGGTGAGTCAAGTGCGATGCATGGGGGTTCTAACACACAAAGGGGAAAATGAACTTTGCCCCTTAGAAGCTTGTAACAGAACTGTTACAGATCCATTTGGGCACATCACTCCCATAATTCATATTAGTACCATTAGGGCTCATCAAACCCTAATTCAGTTGCTACATGCCCTAGACAAGTCACCATTTTGAATGCCTCCTTCCCTTAGAGTTTCTTGGCCTGAAATCCTCCAAAAATGCCTCCTTGAGGGACCAGGACAGCCTTGGATAGGGGTAATTGCGCTTTAGTGCAGGTAGGCCAATGTTAGGGTGCTTTGCAGAGCACCTAGGCCCACTTTGACCTATGAGCAAGCGAGATTGAGCAAAATTCACATAGGGTTATTGGAATATTCTTATCTTCTAAAGTCATCTAGAAGATTCCCACACTTATCATCTCCTATGAGCTCAAAATTGGATAGGGAATGAGTTAAGTAACCTCCTATCCTCTCATCCCTTCCTCCATTGAAACTAACTCTAAGTTTGGAAGGCCATTCAATACCCTCATTTATGATCAAACCTCCTCGATTTGCCTACAAATTGAGCACTCATCTAAGTGATCAGGGGCTGGACTTTGAGAATTTGTGAGGAGATATTGTTGGTGTGAGGATTGAGATTATAAGCAAGTATTTTTATGCTGCCGTAGTGCTCTACTAATGATGTGATGTTGGTAGGAACCCAAGCTGGAAGAGTGGCAATGGATCAAACTTCATGGTTGTAATTCTTCCTTCTAATTAGTAAAGTTGTTTACACCTTTTTCCATATGCTTATCTTGATATATGATGTTTATATGTGTGAATGTATCTGATTCCATTTACTTATAGTCAATAGATCTCTTGCTTTTATTGGTTCTCTATCTTTTGTTTATGCTTGTAGGTACTTTTTGAGCGAGTTAAGTTCGAGAAGGAGCGACGGGAGTCATACAAAGGAGGCAAAAGGAAAGCGAAAGAATAAGTAGGTCCTTAGGTTCCCTTTGTCTTATTTATCATCCATAGAAAAAGGATAAGCACTTTAAATCTGTTGTTCTAGGTATAGCTACCTACCTAGGGAATTAATATTTATCTGTAGATGCAAAATTCCTCATAACAAGTACATAGCCTAAAATGAATACGAGTGGAATGACATCACGAGCTAAAATTCAGAATAGTCCACAAATTAGAGTGAGGAGTTAATCCAACATCATGCATTCAACGAGATTTATACAATTGCATACAAAGTAGTTCTTAAGAAAATGTTTTAAGTTGAACAAAATACATTTCTAAAGAAACCAGAATAGTCCAACTACAATAACAAGATATGCATGAAAGTGTGTTGGCTCTGTTATTATTATTATAAGTGAAAGTTCCGTCCATACATACACCATTGAAAACCACTAGCCCTGTTAGTGGAACATTACAGTCAAGAACATCTGCTCCTCCAAAGAATTGTACTCACTTTACGTTGTGGAGAAGCCAAGGCTCATCACAATACTCCCAGGCCTTTTCTAAGCCTAAGACTAGCCAAAAGCTTGGCTCCCAAAATCCCTTTCTATGATTTATCTAGTTTTATTTATCACAAAGGGTGGGGTGACCCTCGACATTCCCCTTTGTGACTCTTTGGCTACCCTCATGACTCTTCAAATCCTTTACACATAGCTCATTACATTACATAATGACTTTTCACATTCCACTAATGACACTTGGAAAATTACTTACAACATATTAAAAAATAATATTACATTTTCCACATGTACCCATGTGAGAAGAAATAGGCTAGAGACAACCTAACAAGACAAAACACTATGACTCTAATGTTTGGTGAAAGACCAACTTGGAAACATCCACTTGATTCTTCTCGGTCACGAAGTGGTTCCATGCTTGGTACTATGTGATGATCTCCCCAAACTTCTTGATGGTGTCAATCTGATAGCAGATTTTTGCCCCCATAACATCTGGATATATGGTCTTGAAACATATATCCAACTCATCCTAAAGCAGGTGCAACATGGTGTTGACCATTACAAGACTACCATTGTACTTCTTCATGTTTTGTGCACTCAAATCCAAGTCATCCCAGGTGGCCTCTCGCCTTAGATGCTCCATGTACCTATTGATCTCTAGTCGGATTTGGTTCTTGTGTTTAGCTTCGGTGAGGGAACTGATTGATGGGATCTTGTGTGTTATCACAATGACATTGAAACTCTTGTACAACCATGCATATGAGGCTTATATGCTGCTGACGAATGGGGCAAGCTGCTCATAGTTATGGATCAACATCCAGACCTTTGCTTTCTCCATCTCTTCCTTAGGCTTCATCATCTTTGGCAAGTGAAGTGGGGACCCTTTTTACTACATTGTCCACTCTTTCATATGGTCGATGGTAGCATGCATGCTCCTAAGAGTTTGAACAAATCCTTTTCTCCACTATTTTAACCCATTCACATGGACAATAACTTTATGCACATTGATGGATCCATCATAAACCATCTGCATGGTGGTCTCAAGTGTTAATACTTTAACAAGTATCACTTTCCTCATCTCTGCCATTGCGGAATATACTCTCCTCTCCTTTTACTATTCCAACTCTTGCCTGAATACTGGTAAGTTCTTTTTAATTTTTTCATTCTAAGATAACAGGAACTTAACATTTCAGCTCGTGGCTCCTACATAAGTGAAGGTGGCATTGACAAGGGAAACTGGATGCTTTCTCACATATGGAACTATCACCCTTTCCTTCATGAATCCAGGTAATCCATGCTCATCCGGAAAGTGATTTCTCCATGCCTGTATAATCTTATTTTTCCATTCGTCAAATTATATATTGTACACATCCATCACTGGACCATAATGAAGGAGGAAAACCTCTCCTTTCTCACTCTAGACTAGTTCTAACACTGGAGGTGGTGAAGACTAAGAGGTCACCTCGGGTGCTTTCAGCATGAGGTCAATGTCTTGATCCTGTGGTTCATAACCCAAATCCATGTTTTCCACTTCAATTAGTTTCTCAATCTGCTGAGAAAGCTCCCGATCCTGCATCTATTCACCCTCTTCCTTAGTTGTTGGGTGTTCTTACTCCTCAACCTATATGAACACTGATTGCTTTATCATTACGCTTTTCCTTTCTTCTTCCTCCCATTTCTGCTTCTCTTCCCTCTCTCTCCTTCTCAACACTTGCTCTTACTTCAACTTCTTCTCCATTTCCTACAACTTTCATTATGCTTCCTCCAACCTTTTCTTTTCTCTCTTCCTTCACTCTAATCTCTTTTTGCCTCTGCTGCCAAAGCTGATTTCTCTAAGACATGTTTTCCTCTCATCTTGTAGCTTTGCTCTAGGTCTAGGTTTTTGACAATATTCCTCTTTCCAT
Organism: Pinus tabuliformis; assembly: GCA_031772625.1. NCBI lineage: Eukaryota > Viridiplantae > Streptophyta > Pinopsida > Pinales > Pinaceae > Pinus > Pinus tabuliformis. The sequence continues at coordinate 817,446,683 of CM062804.1, read as the reverse complement.
TTTCTTGTGTTGGCTTGCTTCTTATAGATATTGTTGTTGTTGCTCCTATCCGCAGAGCAACTTTCCAAGCTATGGTTATATTGACCAACTCGTCAAACTTGGATTCATTGTAGGAGTACCTCCAAGTGTCCTCCTTGTGCTAATGAAATGTCTTGTGGATGCATGGATAGTACACCTTCGCATAGTGGGTCTTGAAAATACTATGGGGATCATATAGATTAAAGTCCATAGTGTCAAACTCAAACTTCACTATTTCCTTTGCTTCGACATTTTTATCCTTTACGCTCTTAATATCATACAATCTAATATGCAAGGGAAGAGTGGGCCATGAGGCCTTCTTCCTCTTATGTAGCCATGTTGATAACCCTCACGAGATGTGATATGAGACCTCTTGCATGACCAACTTCTTTGTAGCATACCTTAGTAGAACATGTGGAGGATTCTCTCCACCAAACATCCTGATGAAGGTGCCACCATTGAGGCATAAAAATATGCAATGTCAAGTATTGCTTCGATCACCTCGTGGGACATGCAAGGTGGATCCTGCTTTAATATCAACTTGTACAATAGGATAATGAAATGGTCAGTTAGCCTCACCATAACTCGACGACAAACTTGCAATAAATGTTGACGATAGTATTTTTTGGTGTTCATGTCCAGCTCATGTCAGGAAACTGATGTTGGGCACAAATTGCATAAAGTAAGTATGCAGACATGTAGAATCTCGCTTGATCATCCTTGGGTGGATTCTTGACATTAGTAACATGGAATTTAAACTGAAGAGCTAACAAGTATGACTAGCTAAATGGCCTTCCATCATTCACCAAATAGTCCAACACAACCACCCAACCTTCACAAAAGGTCTTTGTGTTGTCTTGATCATATAATCAACATACAAAGATGATCAAGAACTAGTAGGGCTTCTTGAGAGGATCAGTCTTGTAAACATCATTGGGTGTCATTTTTAACTTTGACGACTCATTCACCCAATGCTTGACAATATCTTTTGTTTTTAGAAAGCCGTGGATGGCATAGAAAAGTGTGTCCAAGCGATTCACCGACTGAGGTAAATGATACATCTACTGATAGTTTCGCGCCCTGAAGGTGGAAAGCTCTATCCCACTGGAATTTCTTAATGTCATAGTCTCTGATCTATGTGTGAGACAATCCAGTGGATGATGTACGCAGATGGGAAGGCAGGGTACCTATATGCAACCTTATATAAGCCTGATTGTTGGATATTGATATAAACCTTCTGATCCTCTGAGTCATGCTTGAAGTCCTATAAAAAAGTATCCTTGATTTGCTTCCATGTCAACTTCATGCCTTTCAAAATTAACAACTGAGTGTCTACATAAAATGGAAAGTTCACTGACACCTGCTCAACTGCTTCCCAGTACTACTCTCAACAATATCCTTTGATGCGGCTCTCTTGGAGGCCATGTTAACTAAAACTACTAGGGAGATGTTAAAAAACTTTTGTACATGGAGACAGAGAGGACACTCAAGGAATGCAAATGTTAGTTTAAAATCAAAAGCAACTTTAAGAACAGACCAATCAACAAATCGAATTAGTGCTGGGAGGGATTAGGTAATCCCGGTTCATAGAGGTGACTAGATGCATGCTAGAACTACACATTATGTAGTCCAAGCAGCTAGTGGGGAGGTATTTCTAACTAGAACTATTCAATGCACAGTTCAGTCCAGGCATAGGTCAGGTGAGAATGCACATTACAGTCTCGGTGGCCAAGGCTTGGGGCTGGCTCCTAGAAATGCATAGTCTATAGTTGGAGCTAGACCTAGGCAACCTTTGCACAATTCTAGAAGCCAAAGCCTAGGCCTTGAGCTCCATAAATGCGGAGTGCATGCTAGGAAAATGAGATATGGGCCAAGGAAGCCCAAATCTGGCCAAGGGGAGTTTGAAATCGAACAAATCTGAAGGTTGGTGTGATGTTGAGTGTAGATATTATTGAGTGATGATGCATCCAAGTGAAACAAGTGTATGAAACAATCAAACTGAAGGAAAAAAAAGCATGTGGAGAGAGTTGTCGCAATGACAAGCGTTAGTGGAAAACTAGGTAATGCATGCGACGCTTGGGAAAGGAAATGAAAAACTTAAAATAACACTTATAAAAGCTAAAACAAGTTAAAGCGGAAATGATTGTTCAACAAAATGAGTGTAACAAAACTCTCACAATCTAAAAAAACAAAAGTGACAGAAAAAGTAGCAACAAACTAGAAAAGAAAGACTTACCCAAAAAAGCAATCATGATCGCAGCGAATGTTCCTTGATCTTATTGGGAATGCCAGATCTCCAAGATCAAATGTGAAAATGAGCTATGGAAACACTTATTAAATAGATTTTTTTTTATTCAGGGTTTATGATGTGAAGGCTAAAAATCAAGGAAAAATTGACACTTGGTGATAGTTTCAAAAATAACTCAAGTGTCTCCTCTGGGATGCTAAAAATAGATCCCTATTTTCTAGGGATGATTTTTCATTTTTTTTGTTTTTCCTTTTTCAAGAAAAGTTGCTACGCATTTCCCAAAGAGATTGCGCAGTTCTGGGAAGGACTAGGAAACCCACTGGCTCATGCACTGAGTAGCTTTTGAGTAAGAAGCTTCTGTATAGTTTCTGGGCTGAGTGGCTCCAGGTTGCCTCTCATGCTCTGCTCAGTCTCCCATCCAAAGGTTGTTTGTCAACTGGCTTTGCACAATTTTGGAGCTTAAGGCTCACTGTCAACTTATACTTTGTAATTCTTGAGAGCAAGGCTGGTTTCCCTCAAGGATTGCGTAGTTCACTAAGGCAAGCATACAACTGGGTGAAAACAAAGTCAAGAGATTAGCTTATGTGTTAGACAATAAAGCAAGTAAGAAAACACAATCCATTATGCAAATGATGAGGCTTAATCAAAGCACAAGTACCTAGGTCAGTGCAAGATGAGCTGCAGAGATTTAGGAGGAAGGCTCAAAATGATGCATAGGAAATTTTTTTAAGGGTGGTTATATCCGCTACAACACATCCTATATTGAGCAATAGGAAAGATTCCACTTACCAAGAAAGGATCACAACCATCCCATTGTGAAATAAATGGGTGAGATGCCACTTCCTATCTAAGGTAAGGATCACAACAATCCCATTGCTTGTTGATCTTCCATGCAGTGACCCTTAAGAATCATGTGGTATAAGAATTTCATACATAACTTGAGCAGAATGCCACTTGCCATAAACGGTAAGGATAATGCCTAACTTAGGTAGCCAACACCCATTTGCCAAATGGGTGGAAAGATACATGCAAACTGTGGTATACTTTGCATAGACCAAGATATGGTGAGATACACTACTTGTCAAAATGGAAAATGATTAAACACACCCTTTGGGTTAAAAATAGGGGAGACACCTGATGATCCCCAATATTGCAACAAGAATGTTGCAACTCCTAAGGATACCAAATTTAATTGTCAACCCGAGGTTCGTAAAAACTTAAGAGGTATCGACACTATATGTGAAGCATACAATGTCTCCTTCTTTTGTTGATCTGATGTAATGTAGTGAATGTCATGAAATCAAAGCCTAAACTAATTTCAAAAATAGAATTGTTACTCTATTTGCAAGAAATGGAAATGCTACTTGCTCAACTTGTAAATTCTAACTAATCATTTTATGAAAGGAAAAAGGTTAATCTAATTGCAGAAAGAAAGTTATTTTATCTTTCATAATTTATCAAACTACCAATCATAATTGCGTGTACCATCTACCTAGTTCGCACTCGCATGTAAATTAGTAACCTACTTGCATCCTACTTACGACAAAGAAATTAAGTCTACTATGGTTTTGTAGTGAATAAAAGGAACGGTTGGAGTGTATGAGGAGCTTCCCCTTATCATAAAATCATAGGTGGGGGTAATTATTCATCCATACTAAGTCATGGTTTTATTGGGGATCAAAACGAATGAAGGAAAGTGGTGTTACAGGTTTGCTACAAGAAGGGGCACACTTGTTATAGGAGAAGACATAATTTCTACAGGAGGAGAGAACTCACCGAATGACCAAGTAAATCAAATGAAAATGGGATGATAATTTTTATTTTATTTAGTAGGATGTCTTAGGTCTCCATTCCAAGTGGAAATCACTCCAAAATATCCTTGTTAACACGTGTTAAAAAATTACAGAAAATTACTAGTCTAAAATATGGAAATTGGAGAACTAGTGAGCTAGTTAACCTATCAAATGCATAACCTAATCAAGTGAAAATACAACGGGGTAATTTTTTTTATTAACTTAAATGTTTTTATGATATAATACAAGTTGAATCAACTCAAATGAAGCTCATTAACATGTTCTAAAAAATATAGGAAAATTACTACTATTTGCTACAAGGACTTCAAGAAATTATAGATTCATGAACTAGTAACCTAATCCAAGTAGCTCAATGATGAATATGAATTTCCAAAGATACTATAAGGATGCATAATTCTTGTGACTCTATGAATAAACTAAAAAATAACTGACTTCAATCATTTAACCCAATCCTACAATAAAATAAGCATCAATACTAAATGCAAAACTAGGAAAAACAAGAATAAGAGATGCATGTGAATAAGAAGTGAAAAGGAGAAAATAAAAGTATACAAAAGGGCTCTAAGGCTCCTGGGATGTCCAAGACTAAGGATTATCAGATTATTATGAAGGATACCAAGATTTAGGATCTAAAAATGGCACTGATTTTCATTATTTGTATCAATCTAAGTAGATCCTTGCTAGAAATGAAAGTGGAGCTGCAAAAATACAAGTTTTCTCCACAAGAAGACTAGGAAGTAACTCCCCTAGAGGATAATTCGAATTGGTACTTATGCAAAATGATGAGGAAGCATTCTCCTTGAAAGGAGGAAGCTTTCCCCTCCAAAATCCCTCCAATAGTGAATCTAGTTCCCAACACTACGAATCTGCATTAAATGACACGTAACACATTCCTATATTTTCTCAATCATTGGAACTGTGCAATAATTTCATAATATATTGTTGATTTATTATCCAATATTTGTCCTCTTGTACTAGGGAGCAAGTCCCTAGATTATCTCTGCCACTAAATCTTCATAATCTGCCCAATATTCTCAAGATATTCTTAAAAAATAAATAATATTAGGCACAAATATGCAATTATCTGTAAACCTTCCTAATGAAAATATTAAAGCTAAGAAACATTATTAAGTGTAGAAGGATAGGTTTAATATAATGTTCATGTGCCTAAGAAAGGTTATTTGGGCCTCAATTCGTGTCTAATTTGGAGTCCCATCATACCCCGCTACTGAAATTATTGCTCATCCTCTAAGAAACCTATTCATCCTCCTTTCCCTATGGTTCTTCATGTATGCTGGCTTGTTTCATTCTATGCTTTTTGGTCCATGTGTTTCTCCTCCTTCTTCTCTTCGTGCTACTATTATATTTTCATTTCTTCTCCTATCTTAGTTTCCCATGGTACTTCTAATGTAGGTTTAGGATGCTCCTTTCTCTCAGGTGATTCTTTAATGGTAATGATTTCTATTGTGAGGGCAACACCTTGCTTTTGGTTTGTCTTCTTGTTATTCCTATGGCACTTCTTCTTGTGAAAATAAGGATTTCTTGGCATCCACTACATCATTACTAATTTCATTCTCATTGAAGTCCAAGCCTCTTACTATTGATACAAATTTTTGGCCATGACACATGATATTATCTATCAAATTCTTATGAGCGCCCTTGATTAACAATCTACATCCTCTTTGCTCATAAAATTTGGAATTGAAAACACTTAACATATAGCTCTTTCTTCTTACAGAGGGAGAAATCATGGTCAATAAACTGAAGAAAAATAAAGGAATGACGTGATGACCAAACTGGTGACATGGATACCTTTAACCCTTGGAGAATTTACCATGTGTGTAGAAAATCCTTTGCAACTCTATTGTGTTTCTTTGTACATTGTAGAAATTAGTTAATCATTATCCAACACCCTAGTGGAAAAATATTTCTCTTGTATCACTCTGTTAACTTCCTGTAGCAGCCTTGTTCCTTCTTGTAGTAAATTTGTCCTTCATGTAGAAAATTTGTTCTTCCTGTAACTGTTATGTTTTCTCCTATAGCAACCAAATCGAATCTTGTAGAAGCTACTCCTTGCATGCCAACACGTGGTGGGTCCACCATTTTTTTTTTTATTGATTTTTTCATTATTTTTTCTTTTCTTTTTTTCAAAAATTTTCTCTCTTTTTTCATTGCATGCAAAATAAACTCAAGGTGCTTTGATTTAACTGAGTTGACCCTCACTGATCCATTCACACTCCTTGTCCTCCATCACTAATAAATGATTACAACCCACTTTCTCTAGTCCTCTTCACTTTTTTCTTGTCCTCTCCCCCATGTGTGGGTGTCTTGGTGGAAAAGTGAAGTTAATTGCTAGATAAGGTCGAGGTTGCTCTGCTACTAGTCTTGGCAATAAAAACCTTCTCCTTCATACACTAGCAATTTTTCTCAAGATAAAATAAGTTCGTAGGAAAGGTTTAAAGGATTGCATACCTGAGCCTTACCCTTGATGTGATTTTGTAGGTGATATTGAGGCTGTTAATATGAATGTTGAAGTTTCCTTTGGTGGTCTTGAAGTTGCTACTAATGATCTTTAAGTTGCGTGTGATATTCTATCGATGGTACTGTTGTTGATAGCCTTGAATCTGGAGGTCTCCTAGGATTTTTGTTTTTGTTTTTTTTGCTTCACATCCTTGGCTAAAATGCTGCTATTGAGCTTCATAACATGATGATTTTGGAGGTGTTGACTTCCTTTGTTTGTTGATGCACAGGTCTTCATAGCATGATGCTTTTTTACTAATGAAATATTTTTTGTGTGCATGCCTCTTTATAGTGTTCAATATGTTATTGTTGGATTTTATGGATGACCTTACATATGCTCTTCATGGATGGTATCGCCCTTCTAAGATTCAGGAATGGCCTCATGATGCCTCAGGGTGGCTAGATCTTCTATTTTGGAGCTGCAAACAATCTAGTTCAAGATCTTGTTGGAACTATGCAATTTGCTACATAACTGATCTCCTTCCTATAACAGTCACTTAGGCTCCCCTCAAAACCTCATATTTTATTCATGCATTATTAAAAATAATAGGGGCTATAGGGATAGAATTAGGATCATGAGAGGGTGGTGAAGGTGGTGAAAAAGGTGAAGGCACAATGCTTCGTCTCTGTTTTTTTTTTTAATTGAAGAAGTTGAATGCTGATGATGAATTTTTTTGAATGGAGTGGATGAGTGATGAAATTGATGTTGGGGGACCTCTCTCAACCTTCCCTAAACAAAACATGACCTTTTGACCCCTTCCTCCAATCGGATCTTCCTCCTGTAACATTTCGGGCTCCTCTTGTAGTATTTCAGGACAACTTCCTGTAGCAATTTTTTTTATGCATATATCTCAAACCATAGACATGATTGACCTAAAAATTTTGTATCATATTTCCATCATCCTTATGCACCTCCCCATAAAATATCTTGGTGAATGGATACATGAATATTGATAAAAAATAAAAATGGTTGTAGATGATGGAGGTTGATTTCTCACAATGTGTGCACCGGAATTTGTTGAAATTGCTTGAGCAAGTTATTGTCATCCATATGCATCTCCCCATGAAAAAAGAGGCAAATGGATGCATGGTTTTCAAGATATCATTAAAGCGATGTTCTCCTCTATGTATCTTGGCTTCTTGTAGCAAAAAAAGAGCCCTCTTGTAGCATTTTAGGACAGCGAGGAAAATGAATTGGTAAATCTTGGGAATGATGGTTGGATAGTGGAAATATATGAGGGTGATGGATTGGAATGGACTTAGTCTTGTTGGAGCATCTGGGCAAAGGAGGAGAAATTCCAAGCTTGACTTCCTTTGACTTGATTTTTGACCATTTTTTCCCTATTGGTGCTAAAGTGTTCTTGATGCTTGCAAAGGTTGGAGAGCACATGCTTTCATTAGAGAGAGATACATGGAGATTAGTTTTATTTTTTTTTTCTTTGAGGCCAACTAGATGCCTCAATGAGGTTTTTAGCTAGTAGGTCTGCCTAGGCGCCTCAAAGGAGGTTTTCACCTAGGATCTTTTCTTTGTTCTTTTTATTTCTCTTTCTTCCAACCCATTGACCGCCCCATGGAGGTTTTCAATCAATGAGACAATATCAAGCACCTCAAACGAGGTTTTCACCTGAGATTTTATTTTTTCTATTATCTTTCATTTTTTCCATTTCTTTTATTTCTTTTTCTATCCTACTCTACTTGAAAAAAACAAAATCATTTTGAAGTGTAGGAATACTTCCAATGTATCCACTTGCATAACAATATGATAGATGAAATCATGTGTAGGCTCCAAACATATGCTTTGACATGTACCTAAATGTGAGATACCAGCTACTTTGACCGAGACGAGATAAAAAATTCTTGATGAAGAGTGTGTTCCTGCAACTCAAAATTTTTTTGGAACCATATTTCAATATACTCATGATGCCCCTAGTCCACTTGCTGATTTGGATGATCTTGGATGTCTTCTTCTTCCATGAAATTAAGGTCTTCTTCTTTTTGTTGATTATTCTCTTGAACACATAGAGGTTTTAATGGTGAACATGATGCAACTTCCTCAATCTCTAATTATGATGTCTCCTCTTCATAAAGTGCAACCCATGTTTCTTTGGTCTTCTCATTTAAATCTTCCTTTTCTGAATGTTGTCCTTTAATGACATTAAGCGACTCTCTTTTTTGAAATACTCTTCGTGAGCTAAGATTATACCATTTAGATTAAGAACAGATATTTGGAAGTGTTGTACCTCAACATTTTAAGTGGGTTGATCTACTTCCTTGTGTGGGTTTGGGAATGGTGCTATAGGTTGTTGAGTGGGAGTGGATCTTTGAGATGGATGTGGTTGGGGTTGTGGTTGTGGTGGAGGTGGATGGTAGGGATATCATGGAGTTGGGTATGGAGGATATTGAGGAAAGTATTAAGGATATTGTGGATTTCTCCCATAAGGTTCTTGCCAACATTGTTTCCAAGATTGGTTTTTGGGTTGAGATGACCAAGGTTTCCAACGAAGTGGTGTGCTCCAATTACTTTGAGATGGATGTGCATAACCTTAAAATTCTGAATTAGGTTCTTGCATCATACCAAGTTGACGAGGCTTCCATGGTCCTCTTGGAGCTACATAACATAACTACTTTGGTGAATTGCTCCATTATCCTATTCATAAACTTCCTTCGACCTTGGTAATAATGGGGAATATTTAACAACATGTGATTATGCATGGGCAACACAAATATCAACATCTTATTTTTCCTCATCTTGTCTTCCTAACATTTCTACTTGTTTTCTTAGATTGCTAAGAATTTATGTTTTAAAGTCATCAAACAAATCTCCAAGTTTAGCTTGACTTACTGATCTTGATGCCGATTTACTTACTCTTTCCCTTCCTCTTGATATGAATTTGCATGTTTCACAAATTTCTTCAAATGATAATTGGTATACATCACCTCTACTCATGAGATTAAGGAGATCAATCCACTCATCCCTAATTGTTCTGTGTAAGATGGTTTTTAGTGTGTCAGATCCTAAATGATGTCATTTTCCCTCTTAACATTATACATGAACGTCTCTATTAGATCCTCAAGGATCTCATCTTCTTTTTTATTCATTCTAAATATTTCTTCTTCAAGATCATGATATTTATATTTTTCTACAAATATCTTTTGCATATTATTCCATGATCTTATTGAATGAGTCCCTAAACTCATGAACCATTTATGAGTTCTATCCTTCAATGTTTCCAGAAACAATCTTAATTTTTGCGTGTTTAATAAGTAACCACAATATCTAAAAACAATTTAAAATTCAAAGAGAAACGTTTCTGGATCCTTTGACCTCATACAATGGAATTTGGGAAGGAAAGATGGAGGGATATTCTTCATATGAACATTGATATCAATATCCTGAATGGGAAATCTAATATGATCTTCTTCATTGTCATCATCTCCATCCATTTATTATATCTTTTGTGCCAGGACTTCTTCTTCTACTTGCAAAAGTAGATGGTGATGTGGTTCTTACTGCACCACATGATCAAAGGGGGCGGTTGGTGTTGAAGAAGTATTTTTATTTAATTTTTGAATAAGAATGCTAATGCAATGAAATTTTCTATTTTTTAAATGAAATATGCATAAAGCATTTTTTTCTTTTGTTTTTTGAGAAAGTAAAATAAATAAATCAACTAGGGAAGAAAACAATGCATACTTTGACACCTCCCTGGCAACGACAGCAACAAGTGATGAGATCTAGTATTGCAACAAGAATGCTGCAACTCTCAAGGCTACCAAATTTAATTATCAACCCTGGATTTGTACAAACTAAAGAGGTATTGAAACTATATGTGTGGCATATAATGTGTCATTATTTTGTTTATTTGATTTAATGGAGTCAATGTCATGAAAACAAAGCCTAAACTAATTGTAAAAATGGAATTGTTACTCTATTTGGAAGGAATCGAAAATGTTAGTTCCTCAACTTGTAAATACTAACTAATCAATTTATGAAAGGAAAAAGGTTAATCTAATTGTATAAAGAAAGTTATTTTATCTTGCGTAATTCATAAAACTACCAATCAGAATTTCATGTACCATCTATCTTGTTCACACTTGCTTATAAATCAATAACCTACTTGCATCATACTTATGATAAAGAAACTACGTCTACTATGTTTTTGTAGTGAATAAAAGGAAGGGTTGGAATGGATTAGGAGCTCCCCATGATAATAAAATAATAGTTTGGGGTCATTTTTCATCTAGAATAAGTCATATTTGTAGTGGGGACCAAAACTGATGAAGGAAAGTGGTGTTACAGATTTTCTACAGGAAGGGGCATATTTGCTACAGGAGAAGAAAAAATTGCTACAGGAGGAGAGAACTCATCGAATGACCAAGTAAATGAAATTAAAATGGGATGGGAATTTTTTATTTATTGAGTAGGATGTCTTATATCTCCATTCCAGGTGGAATCACTCCAAAATACCCTTGTTAACGCGTGCTAAAAAATAGCCGAAAATAACTAGTCTAAAATATGGAAATTCGAGAACTAATGAGCTAGTTAACCTATCAAATACGTAACCTAATCAAGTGAAAAGTAAATGGGGTAAATTTTCTTATTAAATTGAATTTTTTTATGATATAATACAATTTGAATGAACTCAAATTAATCTCTAACATCTTCTAAAAAATAGCATAAAATTACTACTATTTTGCTACAAGGAATTCCATAAATTCTAGATTCATGAACTAGTAACCAAATCCAAGTAGCTCAATGATGAAGATGAATTTTAAAATATATTCTAAGGATGAATAATTCACAACCTAAAAAAAACTCACTTCAATCATTTAACCCAATCCTACAACAAAAGAAGCATCAATACTAAATATAGAACTAGGAAAAACAGTAATAGGAGATGCATGTGAATAAGAAGTGAAAGAAGAAAACAAAATTATAAAAAGGTTCTATGACGCTTCTAGGATGGCCAAGCCCAAGGATTATCAGATTATTATGAAGGAGACCAAGTTTTAGAAGCCAAAAATGGCACCAATCTTCATTATTTGAATCAATCTAAGTACATCCCTGCTAGAAATGAAAGTGGAGCTGCAGAAATACATTTTTTCTCCACAAAAAGACTAAGGAATACCTCCCCTAGAGGAAACTTCAAATTGGTAGTTATACAAAATGGTGAGGAAGAACTATCCTTATAAGGAAGAAACTTTCCCCTTCAAAATCCCTCAAATAGTGGATCTAGTTCCAAACACTGGGAATTTGCATTGAATGACAGGGAACACATTCCTAGATTTTCTCAATCACTAGAGCTCCATAATTTGTGCAATAATTTCATAATATATTGTTTATTTGGTATCCAATATTGATCCTCCTGGAGTAAGAATCAACTCTGTAAATTATCTCCTCCTCTAAATCTTCATAATCTGCCCAATATTCTTAGAGTATTCTTTAAAAATAAATAATATTAGGAAAAAATATGCAATTATATCTAAAAATTCGTAATGAGCATATTAAAGATAAAAACAATTATTAAGTGTCTAATTTGGAGGCCCATCAATAGGCTATTATCTAGATATCCCTCAACCCTATGAGCTTTATGGCTCAATTCCTCACCCTGGGAGCTCGGACAGGGGGGAAGAGCTAGCTTAGTGTCCTCGATCAACCCAGAATCATATTCAAGATGGTCAGATCCATCAATCCATGATTCTCTTTGTAGATCAGAAACATATCAATATGCTCATATCTGTTATCTACTCAAAGAATTCACTAAAGAATTCAATCATACATTACCAAGAGAAGCAATCCCTTTTTTTCCCGTTCATGCAAGACATCAAACCAAATAGTATGTTAGAACAAATTTATGTCATAAAATGATACCTTATTCATTCTTCTTCTCACAGAGGAAGTGACCACAAGCTTAATCTTATCTCATATAGTAGCACTGTCTCAATCTATGAAAATATCTCAATCCCAACTATAAACGGGATTCCATTTCATCAGTTCCCACTCTTGTTAACACGATATATCATTTTTCATATCCATAACCTAGTCAAACAACTCTCAAAATATATTCCTTAACCCAGTTGTCTCGCAAGTAGCCATGCTAGTAATAATGTACAAAACCTCGGTAGTGCTTAAAGCTACAAACTTTTATTCCCTGCTCATCCATGATATCATTATAGATCCCAAGAAAAAGAAACACGCATATGTTATATTTTTCTTTCCAGCCCAATCATCAATGTATCCATCTTGACTAATATCTCTAGAAGCATATATCAAAATATTTCATCTCGAACTCAAAGTCTAGCTCCTACTTACGTTTGATCATCAGAGGTTCACTACATGTCAAGAACACATCATCCACATATAAAATAAAAATAAAAGGCATATCTTGGACCAACTTAGAGGTTTGAATTAATACTGCTTTGAGGCTTCTCCAGGTAACTATCAATGCAAACATGCCAAGGTAGGGGAGTTACTTACGAGCCATACAATCATTTCTACAAACATAAAATTAACCAAACCATCGTACCTAGCTTGGAACAAATCCATATGTGCAATAAAATCAACCAATACATATCATCATGTCAATGATTGTCATTTATAAAGCTTCATCAAGCTTCATCAAGCCATCCTCATGATCATAATATGAATTATTTTTGTTACTAAATGTAAATTCGTACACCAATAACACATCATATAAGTTTATCCCATCCATTCATTATGATATTCATGAAATAAACAAAACAAAATCATTACATACTACAGACCCCTACAAACACAAGATAAGTCAAAATTTTCACATTCTCTACAACAAGTCAAACATTATGTAGATCGCATAGTTCCTTAAACTTCCCTTATCTATCATCTATTTCATGTCTATAGGTTTCTCAGACTTATGGTCTCATGCATAGGATTTTAGTTTTTGAACCCTACAAGCTTAGTTGCACCCATAGGCCTTCTAACATGTGGATGGGAGAAAGTGTTTCTCTCAGCGATTGGGATTGGACTAGGAGAAACCCTTTATGCTCAAATAAGAATCAACATCATATAATCATATATTCATGTCCATAAAAATTGATTCAACAATCACGATTCTTTCTTTCATTTAGTGAAAATATTAATACATCTTGGGATCTTATTGGAGAGCTTCTCCCTTTGAATGGAAGCTTCTTCAATCATCATCAATCAATGCATCAAACTATCTAGCATAATGATCCAGGTGGATGTTGGTGGCCACCCACCTATCCAATTTGGACGCCCACAACTGTCTCTTTCAGCTTTATTAGTTTCCTAAATTGTAGCACAGTTTACTATTTTTAGCAGTTTTTCGGGTCTTGAATTTCCGGAGCCGTTTTGAGGCCCTAAACGACATTTTTTGGGAAATCTGGGGCGAGATGTATCCATGGACCGATGTTGACTCCCAAAGTGGTAGTGATCGGATAGATCTTTCTAAAGAGATATTGTACACGTCAAACGGAGATCATATGCCAAAGTTACGATCCCGGGAAATTGATGTACCAATTTACCCAAACAGGGTCCACAATTTGGCGTTTCATATTCTAGGGTTAGGTTTCGGGATGTGAAAGGTTTTCCATTGTTTCTAAACAATAAATAGGCCTTTGAGCCTCATTGTAACATAGTTCAGAACAGTTCAGAGGCATGTAGCCACCACATCTCTTCTCAGAGATAAGCTACCATCGCCCTAGCTGGTTTATTTCCATGTCTGGTTGTACGTAGATTTCAGTATTTTCAAATGAAGTATTATTGCCGCTGCATATATGTGTTTATGGTTATCTCTATAATTTGTTGTGTTCCTGTTTAAATCTGGATCAGTGGTATCAGAGCGGTCTGCTTTTTCTCTGTTTTTCTTTGCATGTTCCCAACGAGGTCGGGATATAAGGAGTTAGGGCTTGAACTGGTCGAACCTTTGTAAGACCAGCCTCGCAAATCCCGATGGCCTCCCATGGCGTATGAGAAGAAAGATGAGGGGGCAAGAAATCCTATCAAAATCTTGCTCGAAGAAGCCCTCGAGCGGCAAAGGAACGCGATGATGGATAGTTTTGCATAGATCCTTCAGCGGCTACCCAGAAGCGACGCATTGACTTCCAGTAGCTACTCTGGAAACGCCACACCATTTAAGGTACAAGTGAATTTTGAAATCCCCATCTTCGAGGGTTAAATAGACGCAGATGCACTAGATAAATGGTTAAATCTACTAGAAGGGTATTTTTCTGTTCATGAATTTTCGAGTCGAGAAAAGATTGTTTTCTCTCTTCTCAAAGCAACCCCCCACGTCAAGGACTGGTGGGAAACCTACTGCGAGCATAAGGATGAAAGTACAGGCTCACTATTTTCAGCCGCACCCACTTGGAATGACTTCCGGGATGCCATCAAGGAGCAGTACTACCCTGTCAAAATCTATGAGGACAAATACATCAAATGGACCACACTGCGGCAGGGACGAGACCAAGATGTGCCGGAGTTCACAAACATTTTTCATACCCTTCGCACAGAGTTGGGTATCAAAGATTCTGAGCTACATATGATACTCAAATACCACGGCTGCCTACATAGATACATCGAAGAAGAGATGGAGTTCTTGAGCATCTCCTCACTAGGTACAACATACCAATACACTGTCAAAATCGAGCAAAAGTTCAAACAGAAGAAGTGAGACTTTGGATCTGCAAATCCGAAGCCCAAAGGACGAAGCCAAGGCGGGGTGACACAAGACAACCCATCGAAGCCGCAAGAAAAGAACAACACCACGAAGCCGAAGAAGGACACAGGAAAGTGGTGTGAGTTCCACAAGAGTTCCACTCATAACACAAGTGAGTGTCAGAACAAGCAGTCGCTGGTGGCCGAGTTGAAGACTTCTGAATCAGATGCATGTTCCAACCCTGAGCCAGAACCCGACAAGGGTAATGGAAAAGAGAATCAAATCATTGATGCGGATCCCAGCGCCACTGTTGCTGCTGCTAAGATCCAGAAAAATGAGCCCGAAAATCCAGAGGAAGGGGAGCGTCCTTTCCACTCACAGATGTGGGTGAAGGGTTCGCCGCTGCAATTCATTGTCGACAATGGCAGCCAAAAGAACCTTATTTTAGCAAAGGTCGTGAAGCGGTTGGGCCTACCAACTACACCACACCCCCAACCGTACAGTATTGGATGGCTTCATGAAGGACGAGATCTCAAAGTTCACTAGCAGCGCCGCTTTCCCTACAGCATCAATCCCTTCACAGATGAGGTATTGTGTGATGTTACACCTCTGGATGTTTGTGATGTATTACTAAGCCAACCATACTTGTGGAGGCGACATGCTGTGTATGAGTCAAGGCCTCGTGCTATCATTATTTCTTTCAATAATTCATTATACAGGATACCGGAGGTAGCCCCACCTACCACCACATCTTTGATCACCGCTAAGAAAGGCATCAAGCTCATCTCCCAGACTAGGAAATTCATTTGTTTGGTTCACTCCCAAAGCAAGGGGAAGATTGTCATCACATCCACGACCCCTAAAAAGGGTTCCTCCATGCAGCAGAAGTAGCAAAGGGATATGGTCATGACAAAACACAGGAACAACTTCTCCTCACCCACAGGGGTACCACATAAGTTTCAGGTGGGCAACAAAGTTTGGTTACATCTGCAGAGAGAACGCCTTACCAGAACCCATCAGAAACTCAGACCACTTCGACATGGTCCTTACACCAGTACCAAGGCTACGGGCAACAATGCTTTGAAGCACAACATTCCTCCATTCCTTGGCTTGCACCGAGTGTTCAATGTGGAACGTCGTCGACCATGCTTCCCACCATTTCTAGACACATCAAAGATTGCAAAACAACTCACTAGAGACCCAGCTCAGCAGAAGCTTCCTCATCTGAGGGAGGAACTCAATGCAATGGGGACCATTGCTTCCTAAGGGGGGAGGAATGATCTAGGTGGATGTTGGTGGCCACCCACCTATCCCATTTGGACCCCCACAACTGTCTCTTTTAGCTTTTTCAGTTTCCTAAATTGTAGCACAGTTTACTATTTTTAGCAGTTTTTCGGGTCTTGAACTTCTGGAGCCGTTTTGAGGCCCTGAACGAGTTTTTTTAGTAAATTTGGGGCAACATGGGTCCATGGACGGATGTTTCCTCCCAAAGTGGTAGTGCTCGGATAGATCTTTCTAACGAGCTATTGTACTCATCAAACGAAGATCGTATGCCAAAGTTACGACCCCGGGAAATTGATGTACCAATTTACCCAAACAGGGCCCAAAATTTGGCGTTTCATCTTCTAGGGTTAGGTTTCGGGATGTTAAAGGTTTTCCATTGTTTCTAAACAATAAATAGGCCTTCGTGCCTCATTGTAACACAGTTCAGAACAATTCAGAGGCATGTAGCCACCACATCTCTTCTTAGAGATAAGCTACCACCGCCCTAGCTGGTTTATTTCCATGTCTAGTTGTAAGCAGATTTCAGTATTTTCCATTAATGAAATGAAGTATTATTTCCGCTGCATAAATATGTTTATGGTTATCTCTATAATTTGTTACGTTCCTGTTTAAATCCAGATCACATAATATTGTCACGCATCATAAAAAATCATTATTAGTTGCCTGATCATCGTATATGAACATGTCATGAAAATTTGATAAATGGTTAGTGACATATAAGTGTATCTTCATACTTCAAGGATCATAATCACAAGTACATCAAGTGAGGGCATCCAATTTTTCCACTTGTCAAATTTATTAAGCTTAACAAAATGTAACCGATATCAATAAGAAGACGATGAGTATCAATCTTATTGTCACACTTTTATCATCAGGGTTACCATGCTTATCCCATATATCAAAATCAATGTTTCTATCTTTCTTCATAAAATAAATAAATCAACCATGTCTAATAAAATGTAAGATACTTGCCAAATATCAAGTACAACAATAAATCACATGCACCAAAGATCAAACATTCTTTTATATGCATGCATGAGTCATTTTTGAAGGTGATAATCTTGACATACCTTAGGACTAAACTTGCCATCCAATCTTGAAGCTAAATCATAACACTAAAACAATATACCACACATACCTTATAGTATTCATACACCTTTGCAACTTGTAACACTTATTTTCCATGGAAAATTTAGTACTTGCATATGGAAATTTTTGGATGATACTTTGAAAATTTTCAAAAACTTTCCGCAAGTACTTCTTTCATATTCTAGCACCATCTCTTCATTTCCTGCACTAGCTCTCCTTTCCTTCAACATAGATGATCCTCAGAAGGATCTTCTTATTCCATCTCATATAGAGTTAGAAGTATTCAAATACTCAAATATGTAGGAAGGATAAGAAATAATCAAAATAATAAATCTAGTATGACAAGGAAATAAAATAATATGAAAAATCTAGTTATCTTTAAGAAGTGGATCATGTCCTTCTTGAACCAACCTTCAATAGTTAGTACTTTCTATTATTGATGCAACAATGTTTCCTTCAATATTTCCATTGACTTCATCAACAACTAGACCTAATTAAGACTAGTCCATTTAGGGTTACACTGAACCTATCACAAGTACTAGAGAATCTTCTTACTGGTCATTCTCAAAAATTTATCATATTCTAGTGTTTTTTACAAACCATAAACTTATGTTATCCATCAAACCCTAATAACCAGATTACCTAGGGTTTCCTTCAAGCCCTAGCATTCTGTTAGGTCTCATCCATCTTCTCTTCCTTCCATCAATGGTGTCTTCACAGGGGTGATATTCAATAACTTTTGTTAAACCCAACTATGATACCATGTTAATTTTTACTAGGGCTATATTGTTCTTTTCTTTAGATAATTTCATTTCATCATTTACACATTCAATTCACCCCACAGAATTATATCATCACTATGTCATATGCAATTATGTAGAAAGAACAAATAGCATCAATAATGCAACAAAACATAAAGGAATAATAGAAGAAAAAATTCACACATAGAGATGCGAGGATACGTCGAAGACCAAAGAAAAACCCCACAAAGGGGAAAACCATTTCAAATTCATCTTCTTATTAGATTGTCATAAAATTTTCAAGAAAGATAGAGTACAATAATCCAATTCTTCATTCACAAGACTATCTAGAAAATCCAACCAAACAATATCCTAGAGATGAAACCAAAAATAACTACTAATCAAAATCATGATCCAAAGGACTATGATCAACTATCAACATATGCGGTAAACTATTATAATTTACAGTCAATTGTCAGAAAAAAAAACTGAGCCCCAACTGCATGGAGTTAATGGTCATGTGTGTGGCTGAATTGTTTCGGCCACATGCAAAGGCTTGTATGTGTGTGGATGTAGGTCAAAATATCTTATGGAAACCCTACAACTATGAACCAAAAACGCTAATCTACACGTGTGAGCTTGAACACTACAATTTTGGACCTATGCGAACAAATTCCCAACACACCAATTTTAGACCTGTATAATCCAAACAAAAGAAGAGAAAATATGGATTCTTATTTTATCCATATTATGTATAATCATTGTGATCTCCAAACGACTACCATGTGCTTTTCCCTCTCAAAACCTTGGTTGATTGGGATTCTATCTCAACCCGCAGCCTCCAAGGAACCCAAGCCATTATAAGGATCAAAATATGTCCCATCTCAACCCACAGCCTCTATGGAACCCAAGTTGTTCCAAGGCTCCACACATCCTATCCCAACCCACAACCATAGGGAACCTAAGAACCAATGAGAAATCCAAATGGTGAAGTAAATGCATCATGGGTATCTAGGAAATTGAAAGGAAAGGATGAAACCATTTTCAATCCAGGAAAATTTCCATGCCAATGAAAATAAATACTAGAGAGCCATATGCATGCATCATGCATCTAAATATTAACAACAAAATCGTACATGCAACCTAGTACATGCAATGAACTCTAGCTATAGCTATTGATCCAACCTTATTTTATGTTGTCCTTGAATTCCTTACTTGTTCTTTTCTTTCTCCTCTCCAAGTCAAACACAATGCTAGGATGCTCCAAGAATTCTCTGAGTGTGCAAGAGTGTATGAGAGAATGAGCAAGAGATGAACAAAAAACTTTGAAAAGCTAGAAATGACCTAAAGTTGTGAATTATTTCTCTAACGCATTTTTATCATTAATGTCTAGACTCTTCCTTTCCTTTTTTCATTTCCTTATATTTTCCTTCATTTTCTCTCTATTTTCCGTTGCATGCATATTTGTGTCTCTTCACCTTCCTTTTCTCCTCTTTTTGTTTATTTCTCATAATTAATGCCAATTATTGTCTTTTTTCCTTTGCCAATGCCTTTTTCCTATTTCCATAGCCATTAATAAACCACAAATGATGCCCACTGTAATATTTTCCCACCTTTCATCTTGGAATACATGCCCCATGACCTTGCTTTTATTTTATTTACATGGAAAATCAGCCACGGGATGTTACAAACTCCTCCCCTTAGGGGGACACCATCCTCTATGTTCTATGATGCTTATAACCATCAAAACATATTGCCTATGGAGATTTATAACATATCTCAATGCAGTATTTACAACATACCAAATTTCTTAAAAGGATGATCACCATACTAATTATCAGAGCTTTATAACACAACTCGATGCAGTATTTAGAACATACTCCTTATTGGAGCTTTATAACACAACTCAATGCAGTATTTACAACATACCAAACTACTGTAAATATGATCACCATACTATTTATTATAACTTTATAACACAACTCGATGCAGTATTTACAACATACTGCTTATTGGAGTTTTATAACACATCTCATTACAGTATTTACAATACACATATGGATATATAAATATAAACCAAAACAGACAAATGGAACACATATGCTCAACCAGCAAATAAAGAAGGATACAAAGCCTGCATCTGATCAACATCTCCTATGTAGCTTCATCGAGACCAAAGTGCTTCCACTGCACCTTAACCTACTCTATTGCTCTATTCTAGAGCATGAGTTAGCTCAAGTACAATAAGAATTGTGGCTCTATCTAGGACTCTCCCTCTGGGTCCACCTACAATAGAGAACGATCAATCACAAGGTCAACATCTTGGATGTATCTCTTAAGCAATGAAACATGGAAAACATCATGGAATTCCACCAGGGGCGGTAGTGCACATCTGTAGTCACCTGGTCCAATCCTCTCAAGGATCTCAAAAGGCCCACAATACTGAGGTGCCAATTTGGCACATGATCCAACTCTCAAGGAACTTCTCTTAGACTTGGTGTGCAAGTACACATACTCTCCAAACTGAAACTCATTTAATGCTCTATGTTGATCCACATAATTCTTATGCTTGTCCTGTGCTACGTTTAGATTCGTCTTGATGACCTACATCTCCTCCTCCGTCTCAGCCAACATATCTGGTCCAATTAGTACCATGTTCACTAGACCACTTCAGATGATAGGTGAATTACAACTTTGCCCATAAAGAGCCTCAGTTGGACTCATCCTCAATGACTCCTGATACCCATTGTTATATGTAAAATCTATCATTGTAAGATATTCCTCCCACTTCCTCTACCGATGTGTGACATACATCCTCAACATATCCTCAAGAATCCTACTAACCCTCTCTATCTATCCATCTGTCTATAGATGATAAGTTGTAGTTAAGGCTATCTCCATCCCCAAGCCTTCAACAACACCTTCCAAAAGTTGGAAGTGAAGTTGGCATCTTTGTCTGACACAATATTCTTGGGAAGACCATGAAACCTCACTATCTCCCTACTGAAGATCTGCGCTACCTCACTAGCTGAATTAGTATACTTCAGTGCAATTAAGTGAGAAACATTACTCAACCTATCAACTACAATCATGATGGAATGATGTTGTCTCGATGTCCTAGGAAATCCCATAATAAAGTCCATGTAGATGAACTCCCATTTCCATTCTGGAATTGGAATAGGTTGCAATAAACTAGCTAGATGATGGCACTCTTCTTTAACTTGTTGATAATCCAAGCATCTTGGAACAAACACAACCACTTCTTTTGTCAAGTTTGGCCAATTGTAGAACTTCTTAACAACTGTAAAAGTCTTATGATATATGGGGTGGCTTGAGTATGATTTGACATGAAACTCCCTCGAGATAAGCTTCTTGAGATCACTATTACTTGCTATATAGATCTTGTTCCTAAATCAGACCAAGCCATCTGCTGTGAGGTGATACTCCTCATTTATAACACCCTACTGCAACATTTGCCTCAACTATTGATACTTCTCATCATGCTTCCCTACATGTAAGGTTGGATCTTGTAAGCCTTCCCTAGAAGAGGTCATGGATGAAATATGATTCACAAATAATCTCCCACTAAGATCATCTGCAACCTTGTTCTCCTTGCCCTTAATGTGCCTGATCTCAAAGTAAATCTCACTAAGGGTAGCCAAAAATATAGCTTGTCTGACTTTCAAATTAGGTAGGTTAAACAAGTACCTCAGTCCACTATGATCACTCATCAGAACAAAAATCCTACCAAGGAGATAATGTCTCCACATCTCTAATGCATGAATCATAGTTCCTAGCTCAAGATCATGAGTCACATATTTCCTCTCTTGCTCATTCAAATTCCTTGATTCATAGCATACCACTGGTCCTTCCTGCATTAGGACTCCACCAAGTCCCTCCTTGCACACATTTGTATAATCCATAAACTCCTTATTAATATCTACAAAATTAAAAACTGGAGAATTTGTAAGAAAATGTTTCAATTGCTTGAAACTAGATACACACTCCTCAGTCCATTCAAACCTCTTCCCTTTCCCCTACAAAGATGTAATATAATATCCAATCCTCAAGAGGTTCTTGATGAGCTAACTATAATATCCTACTAGTCCCATGAATATCTGACCTCATCCACATTCCTAGGAGTTGGCCACTCCATGGTAGATTCGATATTGTATGGGTGCGCTGCTATCCCTTCCTTGGAAATAACATGCCCCAAGTAATGAATCTAGTACTGAAAGAAACTAATTCTCTCTCAACAATCTCAACACTGCTGCCAAGTGCTCTGCATGTTCTTCCTCGTTCTTAGAATATAGCAATATATCATCAAAAAAATACTATCACAAACTTATCCAAACGACAAAACACATTGTTCATCAAATACATGAAGGTGGTTGGAGCATTCATAAGACCAAAAGGAACCACCACAAACTCATAATGTGCATACCTCGTACAGAATGTAGTCTTGAAGATGCCTTATTCTTTGATGCACACCTGATGATATCGTAATCTCAAATCAATATTTGAAAACATTACTACTTCCTTCAACTAATCAAACAAATCATCAATCTGTAGAAATGGATACTTGTTATTAACGGTCACCTTGTTCAACTTCCTGAAATCAATGGACAATCTGAGAATACCATCCTTCTTTGTCACAAATAGAATTGGTGCATGCCAAGGAGACACACTTGTCCTTATGTGTCCCTTATCAATCATTTATTTAACATTCAACTTCAGTTCCACAAACTATAGAGTACTCATCATGTATAGTGCCTTAGATACTGGTGTTCCCCATGGTATCAACTCAATAGAGAAATGCACTTCCCTATGAGGAGGAAACTATAAAATCTCTACAGGAAAAAAATCTTGAAATTTATACAAAATAGGATACCTCTTTATGAATTCCTCATCCTCAACATCCTTCCCTTCATCATTGGAAATATGCATTACAAATAAAAAGCATCCTTTCCTGTGGCTACACTATTCTTTCATAGTTGTAACCATTCTCACTTATGTAGGCTTCTTCCTTCCCTACAAGGCTCTCTTTTCTCCATCATCATCTAGGAACTCAATAGCCTTTTCATAGAATTCTACTTTATTCCTATGGATGAAAAATAAATCCATTCCCAAAAGCACACTATATGAACCCAAAGGAAGCACATTTAGATGTTCTGAGGTAGGCATAACATTCATCTCAAATGCACAAGCTCTCACCCAATCATCAAATCTTCTCTTGGTCCTAGTAGCCAACTACACCAACTAAGATTATGCATGCACTTATTTACTCTGGAATCACTTATCCACAGGTCAGGATAGATATTAATATAATTTTATCTAGGATCAATAAAAATAGAAATAGCTTGATCACAAAGCTTACCTTCCATCTCGTTAATCCTATCCTGTGATACCTTTAGATGCCTATTAAAGACATGCATCTCTTACTCCATATTAGCCAACATATATGTTCCAATTAATACCTTTTTCAATGGATTATTCCAACTGATAGGAGCATTACAAATTCTTTCATAGAGAGCCTCAAAGGGACTCATCCTCAAAGACTCCTGATACCCATTGTTATACGCAAACTCTACCAGTGGAAGATACTCCTCCCACTTCCTCTATTGATATGTGACATACATCCTCAACATATCCTCAAGAATCCTGTTAACCTTCTCTATTTCTCCAACTTTCCATCGATGATAACTTGTATTAAAGGCTAACTTTGTCCCCAAGCCTACAAATAAGTCCTTCTAAGACATATAAGTGAACTTGGCATGTATGTCCAATATAATCTTCTAGGGAACTCCAAGCAACCTCATTATCTCCCTGATAAAGATCTCAGCTACCTCACTAGCTGAATTAGTCGAATTCACTGTAATGAAGTGAGAAACCTAGATCAATCTATCAACCACAACCTTGATGGACTCATGTTGTCTTGATGTCCATGGAAATCCTATAATAAATTCCATGGAAAGAACTTCCCATTTCCATTCTAGAATTGGAATAGGCTGCAATAAACTAGCTAGATGCTTACACTCTGATTTCACCTGCTGATAATATAAGCATCTTAGAACAAAATAAACCACTTCTTTCTTCATGTTTGTCCAATGATATAAATTCTTAAAAACTCTAAAATTATTCTAATATCTTGGGTATCCTGAGTATGATTTGACATGAAACTCCCTCAAGGTAAGATTCTTGAGGTCATTGTTATCTGGTACATAGCTCTTCTTCCTGAATCTGAATAAGCCATATGCTATGAGGTGATACTGCTAATTTCTATCACCTTGTTGCAACCTCTTCCTCAACACTAATACTTCTAATCATGTTTCCCTGCATGTAAGATCTACTCTTATAAGTCTGTCCCATAGGAGATCATATCTAAAATATGATTCACTTAGATTATCCTATTAAGAGCATTTGCAACCCTATTCTCCTTGCCCTTAATGTACTTGATCTCAAAGTCAAATTCACTGAGGGTATCCAACCATCTAGATTGCTTGGCATTCAAATTAGGTTGTTCAATCAAGTACCTTATTCCACTATGATCACTCATGAAAACCAACCTCCTCCGAAGGAGATAATGTCTCCACATCTTAAATCCATGAATGATAGCTGCTAGCTCAAGATCATGAGTTACATAATTATGCTCATGCTCATTCAACTTCCATTAATCATAGGATACCACCTATCCTTCTTGCATTGGGACACCACCAAGTCCCTCCTTGCATGCATATGTACAAACCAGAAACTCCTTATCAGGATCTATGATCTTCAAAACTAGAGAATTTGTAAGAAAACCGTTTAACTGCTAAAAACTAGATACACACTCCTCGGCCCATTCAAACACCTCCCTTTCTTATGAAAATATGTAATAGGATAACCAATCCTCAAGATGTTCTTGATCAATTGCCTATAATAACCTGTTGATCCCATGAATGATCTGATCTCATCCACATTACTAGGAGTTGGCCACTCCATTATAGCTTTAATCATTTCTAGGTCCACTACTATTCTTTCCTTTGAAACAAATCCCAAGTAATGAACCTGAGACTAAAAGAAACTATACTTTCTAAGCTTGGCATACAACTGATGCTCTCTCAACAATTTCAACACTACCGCCAAGTTCTCTGCATGCTCTGCATTCTCTTCCTCATTCTTAGAATATACCAATAGATCATCAACAAAGACTATCACGAACTTATATAGGTAAGGATGTAACACAATGGTCATCAAACACATGAAGGTGGATGAAGTATTAGTAAGACCAAAAGGAACCACCACAAACTCTTAATGTGCATACCCTATATGAAATGCAGTCTTGTAGATGTCTTCTTCTTTGATGCACAACTGATGATATCCTGATCTCAAATAAATCTTTGAAAAACTTGTTTCTCCCTTCAACTATTCAAACATACCATCAATCTATGATAATCGATACCTATTCTTTATGATCACCTTGTTCAAATACTTAAATTAATGCAAAATCCAATAGTTCCATGCTTTTTTATCACAAATAGAACCGATGCACCCCAAGGTGACACACTTGGCCTTATGTGTCCCTTATCAAGGGTTTCATTAAGCTTAACTTCAATTCCACCAACTTTAGAGTACTCATGTTGTACAGTGCCTTATATTCTGGTGTTGTTCCTTGTATAACCTCAATAGAGAAATCCACTTCCCAATGAGGAGGAAAATCTGAAATATCTATTGTAAACACATCCTGAAATTTCTACAAAGCAGGATGCCTCTTTAGGAATTCCTCATCATGAACATCCTTCCCTTTGTCACTAGAAATATGCACTACAAATAACAAACATCATTTCCTACAACTGTGCTTTGCTTGCATAGTTGTAACCATTCTCACTGATGTTGGATTCTTCCTTCCCTACAAGACTCTCTTTTCTCCATAATCATCCAGACACTCAATAGCCTTGTCATAGAAGTCCACTTTAGTTATGTGAATAAATAGTCAGTCCATGCCCAAAAGCATACTATATGAACCCAAAGGAATAATATTTAGATGTTCTGAGGTAGGCATAACATTTAGCTCAAATGCATAAGATCTCACCGAATGATGAACTCTTATCTTGATCCCTATATCTAATTACACCAACCAAGATTATGCATGAACTTCTTTACTCAAGCACCACTTATCCACCAGGTCAGGACTAATATAACTATAATTTGATCTAGGATCAATCAAAATAGAATCAACATGATCACAAAGCTTACACCAAATCACCGAGAAGTTATCCAACAACCTTTGGTGATTAGACCCTGAGTTGGAACTACTATTTGACTAGATTCACCTCACAACTGCAGAATTGAAACATTGTTCATGCAATTATGAGGCTCCAACCACACCCATAAGCCTACCTCGATGTTGTTATGGCCAAAATTTCCTAGTTTTGTGCATGCGGTGGCATGATCTATTCCACTTTTTTAGGGATAAACTTCAGACCATTACCCATAAGTGTCTAAAACTCTATAGAATGCAATAAATGATAATAACATGTTTAAACAATCAATACTCAAGAAATATCTTGACGAAGACATGCCTCATACATGAAGGAAATTTCATCAAACAAGTAGTAAACATAGAAGCTACACACTGTTATCACTCCTTCGGATCTCCAAGGCTGAGGAAGAGTCCAACTGAGGTAACCACAGACCAATATTTTGACTTGGTAGCTAGTGCTACTAAGCCGGAGAGGGCTCTCTCCAAAGAATCACAGCCAAGAGGGCTGGATGAGTTAGAGTTTTAGGCTAGGTATGATGTGCAGAGGTTGTTTGATTTGATTTGGTGGGGTTATTGTTGGATGAGGGTATTAGGTCAATGGGACTAGGTCAAGGCAAATCAGATATGATTGCAAACATTTAAAGGGGAAAGGTAGGCAAGAGGGTTAGCACTTAAAAGGTGATTTAATGAGATGGTTTAAGACTGATGAGGAGTTAGGAAGATCATATCAGATGTATTCATCCTAAACTGAAGAAAAAATGGACAAATTATAATAACTTTCCCAAAACAGAGCATGAGCAAACATGTATTCTGCCTATCAACTTGAAAATTACCATATAATAGATATGAAATGGTTTATGAGCTTACAAAACATTCATACAAATGATAACAAAGAAGAAACAATTCTAAAGATCCATACCACATGTATTCCAAAGAAATAGTTG
Organism: Pinus tabuliformis; assembly: GCA_031772625.1. NCBI lineage: Eukaryota > Viridiplantae > Streptophyta > Pinopsida > Pinales > Pinaceae > Pinus > Pinus tabuliformis. The sequence continues at coordinate 817,419,127 of CM062804.1, read as the reverse complement.
CAACTCATCTATTAAATCTGGCCAAAATTTTATACAATAGTGTCTCTGATCACTAATACGACATCCAACTGAGTCCAACCTCTAAAAAGAGTGAAGAAAGGGAAGATATAGACATCAAAACAAACTCCTCCCAAACTCATGGGTCGAATCCATGAGAGGAGGAGAAGTTCCACCAAAATCTAAACTGATAGCTAGAGGGTGGTAAAAGTGACTCATCCCTAATTACATTGAAACTGATTCATTTGACTTGATGAAGACTATTAACCTAATGTATTTACCCCTAGGTAATAGTAAAAGACCATAACTACATTTACCATATCAATTACATTTGTAAAAAGTTGATTCCCAAGGATGAAAATAAAAAAGGGAGAAAAATAGTGAAAAATTAGGCAAATTGTCCTATGCGCAGCGCCAATGGTCTATGCACAACGCCTTTGGTCTGTGCACAGTGCCATCGGCCAGCTGAGTTTTGAAGGGGTTGCTGATGTCCAAATTGATCTCAGGATAGCGCATTGGAAAGCTTATCCTGTCTACTTTCAAGAAATTTATTTGGTTCCAAAACATTATAAGGGATGACACTCCAAAAATTCAATCTCCCAAGACTGCTTCTGCGCGTATTGCCTAACTGAAAAAGAGGGCAGGAAGGTGATTGTTGAGGTGTTTTTGGCCATTTCTCTCTATCAAATTGCCAAATTTTGGTGTGTCAATAGTCAATAGTGTATGTTCAATACCTTCTGAATCTAATGGTGGTATTGGTTTTGCATTTGGAGGCCTCTAGAAGATGTGCAACGCCTAGGGCGATGCACATAAGATAGTCCAATTGTGCCAAAAACTATCCAAGTTTGCACAAAAAACATAAAAATTACAAAAATGCCCTGAAAGTTATCAAAATTGATTCATGCGCTTCTAATGAGGTATTTCAAGCATGGAAAGAGGCCTCAGAAAGGATATCAATTTTTCTCTTCTCATCTTACAAATTTAGGGTTTTAGGCTTACATTTCACTATTTTTAGTTTTGACCTTGCTATTTGGCTTTTTCGGAAATAATACTTTGCCATCCTCCTTTGTATGTCATTGCCTCTTTTGGCCTTGTCTAAGAGATTCTAAATATTGTTTTTAACTCTCTGAAGCCTATGATCCATGTTTTCATTTATCATTATGGCAAATTGCTCATTTAAGGTAAGCTCCTTGGCTAGCTTAGCTTCTTTCTGTCTCTCTAGTTCTAATGCTTTCTTTAGGCCTTTAGTTCTTGGCCTTTTTCTTGAAACTTGTTCTTCCAGCTCATCAGGATCACCATATTTTCCTTATGATTCATTAGGTAAGGCCTTAGCCTTGGTATCTTCTCTTTTGGCTTTGAGAAGGTCCACCTCCATGATTAGCTATTTTGTTTTCAATTGTTGGTTTTCTTGCTCAAGAAATGAAATGACATATTTAGCTCTATCCAATTGAGTTTGCAATTGTTTGATTTGGGACTCCTTTTCTTTGATGATCAATCTTGTGTTTTCATGATCATCATGTTGATCCAAGTCAACAAGGTCAAATTATGTTTCTGTCTCATGGAAGTCTTTATCCTCTTACATGATTTCCTCATGAACAAATATCTCTTTGATATTTTGCTTGCCATTCTATACCTACTTTGTTGATGAAGAAGGCAGGGCCCATCCCACAATCTGTGGGGAAAACAGCTGCCTATGACCTCTCTGATAATTATATGACAATGTGCCCAAATCTTCCCTCTTAGGCTTGATGACCTCACCTCCGCTAGCTGACCCTGTATGATCATACAATGGTGATGATGATGGTGAAATAGGCCAAGATGACAGAGGGATAGATATAGTGGGATGAGATGGAGGGGGTATCTATTCAACATGATGATTAGCGAGATGAGATGAAGAAGGCATATCTTCAGCATGTGGAGCTTGTGGAGTAGTGAAAATATCATTGGCAATGAAAGTGTCCATCATATGTTCAGTTGATTAAGGTGATGGAGGACAATGATCTTGATCAGAGAGTGATGAAAGAGGTTGTTCCTTTGCTGACCATAATTTTTTCCCTGAACTGTGTATGCCATTTTTTCAATGCTCCCGAACAAATAATAAGGAATATTAATCATTTTGACTCTTGTGAAGTGTATGAGAAACCTGATATGGTGCGTGTAGAGTCTGGAAAATCTGCCTTCACAAGTGAAGTACTTCATGATAATTTTCATCATGGGAGCATACTTATGAAGAATATGACTGAAAGGGAAGAATTTATTTCTCATTTCTATATCAAGGCTTCAATTATGTCTTATAGTAGTGATCATCTAGGTTTTGCGCTCTAAACAAATTTTCACCCACATTAGGTATTCTAGTAGCAACAGCAATGATGGCTGAGGATACGGTGAAGGTTACACCAGCAAGGGTCACTTGACTATCCTTAAGATTTGAAATGAAAACTCTAGTCAAAACACGGTGGCTTTGAACTCTTTGTATCATTTCACAAAAATCAAAGCATCCCATATGCTTGAAACAAGTGACTTTCATGGGTGAGGCCATTAGTTCTCTAGTGTTGGTAGGCTCAAACCTCAATATTCTTCCTCCTTTGTGCGACCTTCTTTCTTTTGTATCTTTCTCCTCTATAAAATCTCTATCTTCCTCCTCCATGATGTGTTTTTTTTCTTTTCATCTTGAAACCCTAGGGATTAGGAAATAGGAGTGGGAATGGGGGAAGGGATTAGGGAACTCAGTGAGGTTATAGAGGATTGAAATATTTAAGGTATTTGGGAATTTGTATTTTAGTACAGGTATGCAATATGACCGCCTAGGAATTTTCTGCCTAGGACTTAGGGTTTAAGGGAGAATAAGTTTGGTATAGGTATGTAACAATACAGGGGTAGGGATAGGGTTTATTGTGATTTGGGAAGGATAATAGGGTCTTAGGAACGGTTTTGGAGGTGTGGGAATGAAACTAGGGTTTGCAAGTTTTGAGAACTCCAAGTTTCACACATGAAAATTAAAACCATGAATTCATGACTTGTGGAATGTAAGGATGGTATAATGAGGTCTTACTTACTTTCTAGGAGGTTAAGAAACCTTGTGCTGAAGGTTTGGAGCACTTGCATGAAATTTGAGAGCTTACAGATGAAGTTTGATAGGTGTGTAGCACCTTTCATGCATGAACAACGCTTCACTGTTATATGCGTAGTGCCTTTGGTTTGTGCGCATCAACATCTTAAAATCAAATTTTGAGTGCCTTCCCGAAGTCCAAATTTCACCCATTATATCTCGTTGGAAATATCTTTGTCTTGGATACACAATCAACCTGTCAAGCACTAAACATGATCAATTATAGCCCCTCAAAAATTAATTCGTCCAAGACAGGTGAAAAAGTGCAGCATGAGGGTGCAAAAATGAAGTGTGCTCTTGCAAGAAACATTTAGACGTCTTCTTCAACACCAAATTGAGCTCACGATATCTGATTGGAAATATATGTTTGTCTAGTTATCATTTTACTCATCAAGCAAGTCATTTGGATAATCGAGCTAGGAGAAAAATTGATTTTCACCTATATGTTTTAGATTTATCCAAAACCATAACACCTATGTAAAACTGAAGGACATTTTCATCCTTGGCCTATTGTGGACAAACACCTCTCTCACTTTTGTCAATTTCATCTATATTTCATCAGAAAGATAGTTTGAAGAAAAACTGGCCCTATGTCTGGCAAATGATTTGTCCCTTGGAATGACTTCTTGAAAAATGATGGAGTCATGATGCCTATGAGTTGGAATGGCCTCATACTTGCTGAAATGACCTCCCTTATGCCTCCTCTGATCATATGTCTCTGATTCCATAGCCAACCCTATCTCAGTGGGAGAGGAACTTAGGGTTTAGTGCTTGTGGAAAATGTTGATTTGGACACCCTTGGGAAAATACAACTCCCTTTGGCATTCACTTAACTTTTTGAAACATTACCCTTTCACTTGACTATCTCCTTTGACAAATAGATATTTTGATGGTATTTGAGAACTCTTTGAATTTGACTTTGCTTTAATGAAGTTGGCATAGAGAGATTGAGTTGGAATCTTAGGAACAATACTTATTACATATAGTGAACATAAAATTACATAATGAAATAAGCATTTCTCTTTACAAATCATCTTCACATGGTGAATAGATGTTATTTGATCACCCTTTAGTTGCTGGTCTTATGCAATGGAATGGAGTTTTATTGGAACCTTGGAAACCGTAATGACCAAATGAAACCTTGAAAAACCCTAAAAGACCTAATGAGACCTTGAAGGACTGAATTTCAAGATGACATGACTAATGTGATGGCATGATGTCATTAAATTTATGGACAATGGATACTCAACAAGGTTGAAATAAGCTACCAAGGGGTAAATTTATAAAAGGAGTAAATGAAACCCTAATTCAACCTTCAGTGACCAATTTTTTGCATGACGACCTAGTGGGATGACAAAAATTTCAGAATGGGACCCTAAAATGATATGAAAAGTGGATTTTTTATCACTAATGGCAGTATGCAAATATTGACACTAGCACAGGAGATGAATGCATTTCTGATCATAAAATTATAAACTTTATCCGAGAATAACCAAGAAGTCTCTATGCCCTCTCAAACTATAATACTCCTCTGTTCCTTATGTTAATAATTTGCTATTTTTAGACTTGGACTATTTTTAGGCTGATGGCTAAGGAAGCCATGATTGAATTTGAGGGATTGCATGATCAAATAGAAATTAATGCAATCTGAGTGAGATATTATTTGTTAATAAATTAAATGTTGGAAATTAATCAACAGAATGGAACCAAAGTAAAAATATTTCTTGCCAATTGTAAATAGTTGTGGATGGATAATTTCAAGTTGTTCCTTCCTGAAACATCTCCTAAAATTCCGAGGAGAAATAATTGGAAAATAATATAGTAATTATGAAGGGGGAAAAAAATTATAATAAACCACTTAGTAGAGTAATTTTCTAAGTTGGAGGGTGAAATAAAGCATTGCGGAAGAAAAAGGCAGTTTTAAAGGAAAAAAAGAGGAAAATACCTCTTTTGAAAATGAAAAACACAAAGGCCTAGGTAGTTGGGCTGGCGGACCCAAAAGGTACGATGCTGCCAAAATTTTGCTGGGAAGGAAATATATAAAACATACCATTCAAGAATCAATGAGGTTTTTGATTCTTATGGAAAGCATATCTTAGCTTGAGAATAGTGGGTTCAGTTTGAAGTCAGGAGGAGAGTACTCATTCCCGAGTAATTTTCCAACATTGACACTTATTAAGATTTTGGTATTTTATCTTATTTTGAATTATGTTAAAAACTAAAACTTGATTTCTTTTTAGTTTGGAATGAGAGTGTATTGATCTTCATTGTGATCTAAGTAGATTGATTAGTGATAATATGGTGTAGATTGTCATGTGAAAAATTGTTTTGATTATGCCTGATTTTTTCGTTAATGTGTGTAAATGAGTGTTTAACAGTGTTGGCATATGAACCAACTTGAAAATGCTATGGAATCCTTTGTATTCTCTATTATCTCTTAGGTTATTGGTAAAATTATATGGTATATGGATTTATCAAACATGTATAGTATTTTTTGTGCATGTCCACTGCACCTTTTAGTTTATTTATGTTTGAGAACTAGGGTACTCGTTAGAAACAGAAAACTACCCTATGTCATAATTTTTTTTAAGTTTTTAACAACATGCAACTGAGATCAATTGTTATGAATTAAAAAGAGAGGATTGGGTTTCAACAAAGAAGAATTAACAAATCTTACATAGATAGTAAGTCTTATTCAAGAACATGGCGTGAGGACATTGTTATTAAAATACAAGACCAATATTGTAATTAGTGCTAGATTTTTGGACCATAACCTAAGAGAAAGAAAAACACAGTAACACATAATAGTAATTATCGGTGAATATCTATATATATATATATATATATATATATATATATATATATATATATATATATATATATATATATATATATATATATATAGATAGATAGATAGATAGATATCATTTTACAAGTTCTCGTATGAGGGAAACTTTATATACTACTTTTATTCAACGACCTATATGAAAAAATAGAGAAACAAAATTCGGTAAACTATCAAATATTAACTTAAACAAGGAAGAAAAATGAAATTAGCACTAAAATAAGCCAAAATTAGAAATAATGAAAACCACATTCAAGCCACAAGGATATATGTAAACGAATACCTTATTTTTCGAAAAATTACCATTCCATGTAATCTACTCCAAACGCACCTGCATTATAGTTATTGAATAATAGTGAAATGATTTTGGTGCAGTCCAAGCTATAATAGGTAAACACAATATGTAATTGTGGTTTTTCAAATAGTAAAATAACAAGAATGAAAAAGAATTATACATCACTAAACAATCCAATCAATATTAATACTGTTGAAGATAATGGAGAATCTTAGAATAGTGTGAGTTGGTTCACGAGACCTCAGGATAGGAATTAGTTTCTATTTCTAAGGGTATGGTTCTAACAAAAACTATGTACGCTATATAATGTGTGATGTACATTTGGAATGTAGAGCATTCTGCAGAGCCAGACTGACCTGGTTCAAACTCTCTTTCGTACAGCGTACTAGTGGGTATTTTATTTATCAATTCAGCATCTCATTTTAACATGGTATGAGAGCGACAGGGAAGAGAAGCCTGTTCGCTTAGTGGAGAGAGGCTGACATGCATGAATGGAAAGAAACGTGTATTTTTTGTGGAAAATCACGCCGATCTCTGTACTTCCCTTACCCATTTTTTATTGGCAACAGCAGTGCGACTGTTTGGTAGAATGGTGCGAGTCCGCATTGGAAAATCACACCGACCTAGGTGAGGTAAAAGACACTGCGGGTTTTTTCTTTTCTTGCTACTTGTTTTTCTTGGCACTTATCACCTTGACTGCTGAGGAGGAATCACGCTATGCGTGGAGATATGTTGCACCGCGTGGTGGGCTAAGATGTGTGCACCAGAAGCATGGTGGTCATGAAGTAGCCCCCATGGAGGAGGATGTGATTTCCATTGTCAGCTGTTAGCATAGTCCCTCTCTATCATGGTTGAGGTGGCCGTGAACATTCATTGCGAAACACCCACAGCCTTTTGACGGTATTGTGGTTGGGAGCTACATCGAAATATTTCAAAGGTAGCCTGTATTAACCAACCGAAACTCAAAATCGCCTGCAATCCGAGAAGGAGTCCATGTGCAGGAGGTAGAGGTCACCACGGACTGCAGAGAAGGGAGGACTGTCATGAACATCGTAAGAGGAGGTGGCACGAAGGGTGTGCAGAGAAAATTTATTGTTGTGGATCGGAGGTCGTGGAAGGCGTGAGAACTATGAGTGATCCGTGGAGACATCCAGGAGGCTACAAAAAAGTCGAAGGAAGCATGGAAGAGATCTGCACAAAGGAGATGTGGAGGAACCCTGCTACTGTGGTTGGCCATAGAATTGATTGATATTGATAACACAAAAATTTTCTTTCATAATGATCTGGGGTAGATCTAACATTTTTTTTCCTGTCAAGTTTTTTATTTTTTGAATCATCAATGTGAATAATAATGTAATCGAATCATACTTGAATGAACATAACAAAATTGATGGCTCCAATTATGCAAATTGGAAATTCAAGATGCAAACTGTGCTAGAAGTGCAGAGTACCTGGATGATTGCAAATGGGGATGGGTCGAAGCCAATAGCTGGATCAGCATCGGTCCCAGATTGGGAGAAGAGAGAAGGTAAATCAAGGACACTACTAAAGATGTCAATAAAAGACTACATCATTCCACATATCAGAGAATGTAAATCAACAAGCGAAATCTGGGGAATATTGAACAATTTGTATGAGATCAGGAATACAAATCATCTTATGTTCTTGAAGAGAGAGATTTCATCCCTAAAGATGGAGGAAAATGAAATAGTTGCTTCCTTCATAGCGAGGATAAAATATCTAAAGAACAAATTGGCAGACATTGGTGATGCAGTCATAGATATAGATTTAGTAACAATTACCATGAATGGTGTGACTCATGATTACCAAATGTTTATCACTGGGCTAAATACGAGAGAAAAAATCCCAAAGTTGGAAGAATTGACAAGAATATTAATGCAAGAAGAAGAAAGAAGATAGACTCTGAAGCCCCATAGTGTAGATCTTGTGTTGATGGCAAAGAAGAACTTCTTCAAAGGAAAAGGAAATCAACAACAACAAAACAGAGGAAACCCATAGAAAAGATCAAATCAAACTCAAGGTATGCATCCGAATAGAAATGACTATGAAATTAAATGCTTTTATTGTAGAAAAATTGGTCATATGGCTAAGGAGTGCAGGAAGAAGAAATATCATGAAAAAAAACATAGGCAGAAAAGACATGCATGTCGTCTTGCAAATGATAATCATGTGCAGAACTTTAGATTGTTCATGGCAGACTATGATGAGAATGTTGATGCAGACATCTGGTATGTAGATTTGGGAGCATCCACACATATGATGGGAAACAGATAATGGTTCGAAGATTTTAAAGAAATCAACAATGGAGCACAAATCTACATTGATGATTATAGAAGTCATCAGATCAAAGGGTGTGGGAAAATCTATGCTATTTTACCTGATGGTACTATAAGACATATTCATAATGTCATGTATGTGCCTGGTGTGACAAAGAATTTGATTTATGTATCCATGATTAGATATCAAGATCTCAAAGTTGAATTTTTTAAATCTAACTATTATATTAAAGATCTATTGGATGGCATGAGACCAGGAGTCTGTACAAATTGGATGTGAGACCGACAGCAGTTTGAGCTTTGATAACAGTGAGTTTGACTATAGAAGAGCTGTGGCATGAGAGATTTGGTCATATCAACTACAATGATTTTCTATTACTTCAGAAAAATGAAATGGTAAGAGATCTTCCTATATTAAAACAAGTGCATAATGATTGTGATGCCTGTACATTAGGAAATATTAATAGAGATGAATTCCTTGTTTGAGTAGAAAGGAAACATAGAGACATACTTGAATTAGTGCACACTGATCTTTGTGGACCCATGCAAACAAAGTCATTAGGAGGTGCACTCTATTTTTTACTGTTTGCTAATGACTGCACAAAGTTTTCTTGGGTATATTTTTTAAGTAAGAAAAGTCACACATTTGAATACTTTAAGCAGTTCAGCAATATGATTGAAAAGAAAAAAGGGAAGCACATAAAAATTCTTCACTCCAATCAAGGGGGAGAATACAGGAAGGATGAACTTATCAAGTATTGTAAAGACCATGGGATATTACAAAAATTCATAGTACCCCATACTCCTCAGCAGAACAGAGTAATGGAAAGAAAGAACAAAACATTGGTGGAATGTGCTAGGAACATGTTGAAAGGTAAGGATCTTTCAAATGGTTTTTGAGCTGAAGCATTGAATACTGCAGTTTATTTGAAAAATAGGAATCCTACAAAGAGTCTTGGGTTTAAAACTCCATATGAAGCATTATATGTATTTAAGACTGCAGTAAAACATTTAAGAGTGTTTGGGTCTAAAGTATTTTCCAACATTCCAAAGGAAGACAGAAGAAAACTAGATGCAAAAGCCATTAGATGTAGCTTTGTAGGGTATTGTTCACAATGTAAAGCTTAGAGATTATTTAATCCCTCTACTCACAATATTTTTGTTAGTAGAGATGACACATTACATGAGTAGGTTCATGAAGAATCTGATAAGCGAAATGAGGAATGGGATATTCCGTTCTTGGTGGAGGAAAGTGAAGAAACAGAAAACAATCAGGATCAGCAGACAAAAGCAGAAGAAGAGAATTCAAATGTAGCAATCAAGCCAAGTCCAGCAAAGGAAACTCATAATGGGTTAGAAGCTACACCAACACTCAAAGGATCAGGTAGGCAGACTCAATTGCCTGCTAGATACAGGGAAAATGATTTTATAACTAGTATGATGAATGTTGTTGAACCTTCTATTTATAAGGAAGGAAATGAATTTAGTGAATGGAAAACAACTATGGAACAGTTATATGAATCTATAATTAGGAACAACACTTGGGAGTTGGTTGAACTTCCTAAAGGGAAACAAACCATAGGTTGTAAATGGTTGTATAAACCCAAGATTAATGCAAATGGAACCATAGATAAATTAAAATCGAGATTGGTAGCAAAGGGGTATTCACAAAAATAAGGCATTCACTATGAAGAAACCTTTGCCCCCGTAGCTAAACTAAATACTATCAGAATGTTGATTACTTTAGTTACTAAGAAACATTGGATGATTCACCAACTAGATGTAAAATCTGCATTTTCAAATGGGGAATTGAAAGAGGAAGTTTATTTAGAGCAACCTGAGGGGTTTATCTAGAAAGGGAAATAACATTTAGTTTGTAGATTAAAGAAAGCTCTATATGGACTAAAGCAAGCACCCAGGTCCTGGTATGAAAAAATTGATTCATTTTTTCTACAACTTGGCTACAACAGAAGTAAAAATGACCCTAATCTGTATGCCGTGAAAGATGAAAAGGGGCGCATAGTGTTGATTTCTTTGTATGTAGATGATTTAATTATTACAGGTGATGCTATTTCCATAATCAAAGAAATGAAGCAACAAATGTCACAGGTGTTCGAAATGAAAGACCTTGGTGAATTAAGATATTGTTTGGATCTTGAGATCTGGAGAGATTCAGGACAAACTTTTCTATCCCAGGGTAAGTATGTCAAAGGTCTACTGGAAAGATTCACGATGGATCAGTGTAAGGCTATAGCGGTACCACTACAACAGAACATTAAACATCAAAGTGAGGATAGCTCTAAAGGGGCAGATGCCACACTTTATAGAAAGTTGGTTGGGAGCTTAATCTACCTGACCACTACTAGACCAGATTTGGCTTATGCAATTAGTGTGCTAAGTCAATACGTGTCCAAACCACTTGAGGGTCATTGGAATACAACAAAATGTGTTTTAAGGTATCTACAAGGAACTATAGGCTATGGTATTATTTATTCTGATTCCTCTGATGTTAGATTGATAGGATTTATAGATTTCGACTGGGCTCGAAATGTAGACGATCGCAGATCCATAATAGGCTATGCATTTAACATTGGATCTGGGGTAATTACATGGAGTAAAAAGAACTAGAACGCAATCTCCTTGTCTTCAGTGGAAGCAAAGTATCAAGATATGTGTGCAGCAACATGTGAGGCAGTTCGGTTGTGGAGTGTTCTCCAGGATGTTGAGGAAGAGCAAAAATATGTGACAACAATTAGATGCGGCAACCAGAGTTCAATCAAACTTGCTAATAATCTGGTTTTTCACAAGAACACTAAACACATTGATACACAATTCCACTTTTTCAGGGAGAAATTACAATCAAAAGAGATCCGTCTTGTATATTGTAAAACATGTGATAATGTTGCAGGCATTTTCACTAAGCCTCTTGGCAAAATTAAGTTTGAAATGTTTAGGGAGATGTTAGGCATATTTGTGAACCCCTTCTCCATTAAGGGGTGTGTTGAATATAATGGAGAATATTAGAATAGTGTGAATTGGTTCACGAGACCTCAGGATAGGAATTAGTTTTTATTTCTAAGGGTATGGTTCTAACAACCCTAAAACTATGTATGCTATATAATGTGTGTTGTACGTTTGGAATGTAGAGCGTTCTGCAGAGCCAGACTTTCCTGGTTTAGACTCTCTTTTGTAGAGCTGACCAGTGGGTGTTTTATTATCAATACAAGCATCTCATTTTAACAAATTTTAATGAACACACTCTCAAGACATTCCAGATTTGCTTCAAATGAGTATTTATAAATCGCCAACAACAATGACAAGAATTAAAGTGGTAAATTTACTTAAATACAAATTCTAAAGAAAGAATAATATAAAGTACATTTGTGCCATGGGTAATACCAAAAAATAAAATAAAATAGAAAACCCCTTTACCCTTGGGTTATCCAATTCATGTAAAATTATTACAAGCTTAGGCTGTCAAAACCAACTGAACTTAAATTTAGAATTACATTGCATAAACCAAATTCATTCGTTCTAACATTAAAGAAATTAAGATAAATGCAATATGGAAGAAACTAACAGGAAAATTTGTTTCATTCTTGGAAGCAAAGATAACCACCACAATTCTTCAACCTCGAAAAAGGCATGAAGGTAGAATTTTTCCCCACCATAGGATGAAAACCGAAGGTCATCAAATATGAATGCACCATGACTTGAAACCAGAAAATTTTGACCTATTAAAATTACATCAAGGAAGCAAATAAAGGAAAAGTGTAAGGGAGACGACAAATGTATAAAAGGGAAAATGTGTTTTCTTTACTTGAGATGAGGTTGGTCTCATTCAGTTCAATAACTTGTAATGTTAATAAAAAAGGAAAAGAAAATCAAACATGTTAAAGGTCAACAAATTACATATTTATCAAAATGCTTGTAAAATAACAAAACAATTTTCATTGGAAATAGTGACAGTTGAGAATAATTATCCACACCTTGCCCATTTTTCACAGGGGGCACAAGAGACTGAACTCCAACTTTAGAATTGACATTTTCTAGAAAACCACCAAATAGAAGTAAGTTACAGTATTATAAACCAATGAAGTTGAAGCTTGTTACATGGGGATTTTCACACATTAAAATACATTACCTTGAGATATAGTCATACTAAGAAAAATATCAAAACTGCATGAGTGCACAGGGTACAAACATGACCTACCTAAATATGATATACGCTCCTGGGGAGTGGACGACAACCAATTAGTAATAAGAAATCATTGGGAAGCCAAACACTAACAAAATGGTGGAAAATGCGAACATTTACAAGCCCTTGAAGAGGAAATAAACTAATATGTCTATACATGACGAGAAATGGTGTAGTTTCATTGTTCTGGAAACAAATCAAGTGAAACGTTGAATTTTCAGAGGAAATCTAGAAATAAAAACAGTGTTATGTATATTATCAAATCAAAATCGAAAAAAGGAAAAAAACTTCCCAATCGAAGGTGCGACCAAATCATAATACTTTTACATACCTGGAGCAGAGGGCTTTGTTCAAGGAACATTTATGGCTACAAACGCAAGGAATTTGTAACACCCTCCTCCCACATTTACCCAAGGTAATGATTCCACTGGGGTAAACATGCGACGTAGAGTTACTATGATGTGATTCAACTCCCAATGTATAGTTAAGGAAGTGGAACCAAGAAAAAAAAACTAATATGACATTTCTTAGGAGCTACAAAACCTTCCATATGGAGCCAACCCTTCCAAGTGACCAAATCCTTAGAAAACTTGTCATTTTTTTGAGCTAGAGCCCCACTTTCTCCCATGATAATCCATGCATGCAATTGAGATAGTCTAGTAGTTCTCGTAGCAAGGTATGCATCCAATTGTGGCCTTCTTCAGGCAATTCTGAGCAAATGACCCCAGATTATGTGCCAGCTTTTCAGGACTAGGTCTCAGGCCTCTATCGAGAACTTCATGAAACTTCCAGAAATGATAAAAAACAATAAATTAAAGCTACTAATGTAAAAATTGGTACAAGGAATGGACCTAACCCCTACTAGCCATGAAAAGAATTTTGTCAAACGTATCATAAACATGTAATCTATAGGTTATAATAACAAATTTGAGCATAGGGTAATCATACTAATATGAGAATCGTCAATAAGAACGAATGCCTTATCACAATAACACGATTATCATCTATTAGGTCATATATTCATTCAAATTTCATTTACTAATCAAATCATGATGAGATCCACCACCAAAGTCTATCATGAACCATGCCTATAACTAGCATATAATCCAACACATAACAAGAGTATAATAGACATAATATCAACATATTAACAAGTATATTTACACAAGAAACACTAATGGAAAAGGATTTTTTATTAATGTATGCATAAGCCAACCAAGCCAGGGACTTCCATGAACCACCTAACCATAGATTGGGCCAAACCAAATCTTTCTTTCAGCCAATCACCCCCATGCCATATTCGAAGCATAAATATGGGACTCATAACCAAACCATACATGGCTTCCTCAAGCTTTATCGTATATCACACCAACGGATTCCTAGGCCTCAAATCCTCATCAATACAACTAGGATTTACTGGAATCCCACTGAATCACTAAAAACTAAGCAAGCATGGATGCCTCTAGATGTCTCCACCTAAATCGTTAGATATTTTTCCGTCTCCACCTCTAGTATTTACTGTATATCCTACCATTTAGTGGTCGAGGATTCCTAGGCCTAAAGAGGCTCCACCCTTTAGTATTTACCATATATCCTACCATTCATAGGTCGAGGATTCCCAGGCCTAACAAGGGCATACACATTCAATCTTTACCGCAATCCCACTTTCACCGGTCTAGGTATTCCTAAGCTTTCTGTTTCTCCCCTGAGACCACCCCACATAGCTTTGAATGCATCTGGTAATACAACTCAACCAAAACAAGAGAACCCCATCACACAATGACTATCCAAAAATGGAAAGGCAAGGTTGGAAACCACTGTCATATGTCGTAAAACCCATTCCAAAGGTAACAAGAGAACCAAATACATACAGGCATGTACCATGCATGCATTAATTTGCAAAGAAATCATACATGCAACTCGATAACTGCAAGTAATCTCGATGTATCTCCTTGAGTCCCACTCTTCCCTTATTCATCCTTGCTTCATCTTTCTTTCTTTGCCTTCCTTTGCCTTCTTTTCCCAGTGGTAGAATGCTCCAAGAATACTATAAGTGTCCAAGGGTATGAGAGAGAGCTCCAAAACTGAACTAAAAAAAGGTGGTTAATTGATCCTCATAAGCCTTTTTATTAACGAGGCTTCTATTTTCCTATATTTCCATTATTTTCCTTCATTTTCCTCCTCACGTGTAACTTGTGACCTTTTAGGTTCGTTTTATCGTAATTTCCTTTATTTTCATAACTTTATTTTCATAAATAAAATGCCAATTAATTCCAATTTCCTTGCCAAAGCCTTTGCCAATTTCCTTAGCCATAATAAACCAAATGAACACCCACACTAGGATTTTTTTCCCAATATTCAACTTGGAATAAGTGTCCTATGACATTGGTTGTTATTTTTCCTTTATTAACTTTGCTATAGGGAATTTTGACCAGGGTGGTTACAGAGTCCTAATTTTTCTCATACTACTAGGAAGGGAAAGAAAAAGACAAACTTATAAAAAATTTAAGTGATAGAGAGTCATCCTGTCTAGCCTAATACCGAACCTCTCACATTTTACATTTAAGGGAAAAGGGTGCAAAGAGCGAGTGAAAAATCTACATGGGCATAATAAATTTGTTTCTGGATAATTCCAATGTTGGAATGTTACTCCAGGTGGTAGGGAATGAAGAATTTATGAAAATTCTCACAGGTGTGAAATAAACCCTCTCTCCATGAAGCAACTCTCTATAGATCAACAGAGGAAGAATGGAGGGACCGGTGCCACAAAAACATGATATTAGTATTAGTTGGAAGAAACACAAGAAAACTAATGTTGTTGGATGCAAAATGAAATCTCCTCACTGTTGATCAAATCATTGAGTGGAGGGTCATGTGACTATCACATGATTGTTAGGAACAAAGGAAATAAAGGGACACTCCTTGTCCCTCCATATTATGATATGACATATATAAAAAAAGGATTATAGTAAGAACATTTAAGTTACTTATGATCTAGCTGAATCATTTATATTATCCATTGGCCACAAGGTATTATTAAAAATAAGTCATAAACCCAATAACGTTAACATTTAACCTTAGGGGAGGAGAGTGAATTAATAAATCATTTGTATACTCAAAAAACAAACACTTCCCCACGATGGTTAGAACGGTATGTTAATGCCCGTATATGCTAAGAAATTTTACAATGAATACCAAACATCAATCATAGTGACTAATGAACTAGTTAAGGAAAGAAATTCATATAAGGGGTGACTTTAGTCTCTATAATATAAGAAGTATATGTGACTTCTAATAGTGTTCATGCATGTCGCCTAGTGGAAAATAACACATTCCTTTGAAATAAGTTAAAGTAGAAGGAGTAGGTATAATGATAGGTTATAGACTATAAAATAATTACAATTAGAATAAGAGCATGAGTCCACATAAATTATTTGAAAAAATAAAATGGGAAAAGATGGGTATGTGACATATGGTATCAGAGCCATAGGTTCAAAAACCGGGCTTACATGGAAGCACCACACTAAGGTGTTCCTATGCGGGATAGTGAATTTGATTTAAGAATTAATATTCTAATACTATTTTTGTATTTATTATAAGGTACTCAAGTGAAGTAGGGTTACAATATGAAATGGTAGACAATACCAACCCACCCGTGGAAGAAGGAGAATGAATCTATGTGGAATTACGAGGAACTAACACATCCAAAAATAAAATTGTGGATGTTATAAAGATTCTAAAATAGGTGTTGGTTCATCTCAGAACCAACAATGAGTGGTTGCTAAAGGAAAGTGAAGAAGAGGAAATAATGATTAGAGATCTAGCTGAAAAGTCTAGTCATGGGATACTAGAAACATGAGAGTATGGAGGAAAAAAAGAATGGTTTAAAAGAAAATTGTTTAGGCTGAAATAGAAAAGTTCGAAATTGGGGATGATTCAAGCAAGAATTATCTAGAAACACAGAAAAGGAAACATAAAGTGGAGCTACAAGGGGAGTTCAAAAAAAAAAAAACTCCTACTTTTGATGGGGAAAAGCAGGAAGATGCAGAAGCATGGCTTCTGAACATGAACATGTATTTTCATGTTTATGAGTATGAAAGTAATATGAAGGCCATATTGGAAATTTATCAACTATAAGGAAAAGTCGCTTTCTGGTGGACAAAGTAAAAAATGTTCATAGATTAGAGGAAAGCACAGTATCCTAAGAGGAATTCTAGAGACAATTGAAATCTACATACTTGAATGAATGATACTATGATGATCAAGCCATGTAGTTTCATGAATTAAGATTGGGACAATTATCTATGCAAGATTTTGTATCTATACTCACAAACTTGCTGAGATATGTCCCATATATTAGAGAAGAGAAAGCCAAGGTGTAGAGATTTTAAAATTTCCTTCCAACCCCAGACAAAGAAAGGATTGAGTTTGGCAATACTAAAACAATGGATGAGCTAGTAAGAAAAGAAAGAATATGTTATCAACAATTTAAAAATAGTTGTGAAGTCTCAAAACCTTGGCAAAGCAAGGAAAATAATAAATTGGAAATGGGGAGAAAAAGACAAAAACTTGTATACCTTAAATTTTTGTTGGAAAGGATCACTCGCAGAAGATATTCATCAGAGGGAATTTAAACCAGTCAACCCAATCCAAAACTGGGCCCAACCCCATGGATTTGAATAGTAAAAAGACAAGTGGGATCAAAGAGAGAGAGTCGTCGAAGTGCTGGGGTTGTTGAGGGACTACCTGCATAACCCCAGTTCTATTAAAAAATTCTAGGTCATACATGAAGCAACAATAGTGAATGATGTTTCCAAAACCATTCCAAGTATAAGTACAGTGTTGGAAGATGGGAAAGAAAAGCACCAATCAAGTATGATCGAAGTTGAAGGTACCATTTTAAACCATTCCATTTATGTTTTAATTTATTTAGGGGCTAGCTTAAGTTACATTAGTCCCCATATTGTGGAAAAATGTAAATTGAAAATTAAAAAAATTAAGATTGCATGGTTAGTACAGTTAGAAACTGGAAAAAAGAGAAGTGTAACAAAATTTTAGGGGCAAATTTTCACCCTTAGGCGAAATTAAGGGGTTTTAAATTTGTAGTGGGTGAATATTTTGTATCATAGTACATTTTTACAAATCGCCTCAAATTTATTTTATAAAAAAATTAGGTATGGAGGTTAGCCCACCTTATTTTAAGGGAGAGAGTAAAAAAGGTGAATTTAGCCCTTGAAATTAAGAGTTACAACCTTCGATTTTCCCTAATTTTCAAGAATAGGTTTTATTTAAGTGAATCCTATGGGCCAAATACCATATTTATAAAAGAGGTATGGTAAATTAATAAAAATATAAATAAAGGAGAGGTATGGTAAATAAATAAAACATTTTTTATATTTACTCCATAAGTCACCTTATATACATGCAAGGGTGTAAACAAATAAAAATACAAATAAATTGGAGGTATGCTAAATAAATGAAACCTATTTTTATACTTACTCAAAAGGTATGGTAAATAAATAAAAATATAAATAAACTAGAGATATGGTAAAGAAATAAAACCTCTTTAGGCTTTATTGAAGTGAATCATATGGGCCAAATACCATATTTGTAAAGGAGGTATGGTAAATTAATAAAAATATAAATAAACGAGAGGTATGGTAGATAAATAAAACATTTTTTTATATTTACTCCATAAGTCACCTTATATTTACGAACAAGGAAAAATACCATGGGCTAGATTATTATTAATACCATGCAAAAAAAAATTATTAACCCTAATATTAGTATTAATAAAAATAAAAATGGCACATGGTATTGACCCATGGTATTCATGTGGAATGTAGCATAATTAAAGAGGGAATTAAACCAGCATAGATCCATCTTTACTCTGGATCTACTAATCCTCGAGAGGGATCAAATATCATGATATGCAAACTAGCATAGAGTGAAAAAAAAATTGATCCCTCTTGGGGCTTGGTGGATCAAGAGTAAAAATGGATGTTGTAATTTAATGTATGTTAAACATTTTAACTTGGTTAAAATACAAAATAAGATAAAAATCAATTATTAATTTTATTAATTTTTATAAATTACTAATAGTAATTTTTAAGCTCCAGGTTTATGATAACCCATGGTATTGACCCATGGTAATACCATGGTATTCATGTGAGCATAGACTATTTAAAGGGGAAATTCTATCATCTTAGATCCATCTTAGTTCTGGGTCTACCAAGTGCTCAGAGGGATAAATAGATTTCATCCCTCTAAGAGTGGTAGATGTGGAGTTAAGATGCATATAGGTTGGTTTTTATGATAATGAAGATATTAAATAGACTTACGAAATTATATTGTAAAAAAATCTTAGGGTGAATGGTTAAAGCTACATTTATTCACTTCACAAAATTTAGTAAAAAATACCAATATCTCCATTTAACAAAAAAAAAATTCAAAATAGTGAAACCTTATCACTCTTTCCACATCACCCTCCCAGAAGATTTCCCACCATTTTTCAAACATTCTCAATATGATATCTTCATGAAAAAGTTTAGGTAGTGATGTTGGATTAGTTGTTTGAAAAAAAAAGTTGGTTTGTACAACCTTTCATCTTCTATGCTATTCTTAGCTTGTCCTAATGATCTATAGGGGTTGGAGCCACTGCACCATATTTTCCTAAAAGATGGAGATTGTTCACCAAAAAGGAAATTAATCTACATGTTACAACGTTGTTAAAAAATGCAATACGTATTAGGGTAGTGAATTATGCTAATAAGAAATTTAGATTGGGAGAGACGTAATTAAAGTTTATCATTTAATTGAAGATTTCCAATTAAAATAATAATAAATCTACATTTATATATTCATATATTGATTGGAAGGCTTCTCACAATGGTCACTTCTTTCAATTAGATCCCCTTTAAGCCTTTGGGATACCTAATACTTTCTTATATAATATAGTTGGGGCTTGCTACTTGTTGGCGTGTTGGGGTAAACAAACTTGATGTGTTTTTTTTTTATCTCGCAGTTGGAGTCTATGGAATAAGAAAGAAATTTGATAACTTGAAAAAAGTGGTAGCTTGACAAAAGTTGTAGAGAAAAGATTAATCTCTCCTACCTTGAAAGAACTCTGGTTAATATCAACACCTACAAGAACTTTGTTGTGGAATATTATCAAAACTAATAGAAGGATATGAAAGAGTGTATTGTAAGAACCTTGACAAACATGATCACTGAAACTTGGAACATTGTTTGTAGGAAGAGAAAATTATGTTTCTTTTTTCCAAACATGTATGTTAGTATATTACAGTTTAATGAATATGT
Organism: Pinus tabuliformis; assembly: GCA_031772625.1. Lineage (NCBI taxonomy): Eukaryota > Viridiplantae > Streptophyta > Pinopsida > Pinales > Pinaceae > Pinus > Pinus tabuliformis. Next base: position 817,399,066 of record CM062804.1, on the reverse strand, counting down.
TTTCTTATTATCATATATGGTTTCATACTTTAACAAAACATTCACCAAGACTTCACAATGTTTTATTATTCAGTAAAAGATTTGCCAAGATCTTACAAGCTTTTATAATTCAATGAAAGATTCTCCATCATTGTACAAGATAATATAATATGGTGAGAGATTCGCCAAAAAAATTATATATACATATTATATTATTGATAAAATCGCCTCCCATTTTTCCTATGTATCATGGGGATTAGCCCATTTATTATACATATAAATATATGGTGGTTCTTAAAATTTTCCCTGGTAACTAGCCAAGTGAAACAATGTCCCATAGACTTAAATGGTTGTTCCAAAAAAGTAAAGTTAAATATACTTCCTTTAGAATCCTAGAATATTTTAATAGGAATGCATTGGTTGGAAAAGCATGCAACTATCATAAATTGTTTAGAGGAAACATTTAGTTTTCTAAGTCAAGAAAGACAAATTCAATTAATAAAAGGTGTACTGAAACCCATATCAATTAGACAGATCTCAAATTTACTGTTTAAAACAAGTGCGAGGAATGGGTGTCATATATTCACATTGTATGTTGAAGCAAATGAGTAGTAGAGAAGAGGAAAAAAAAATAGATGACCTTCCAATCATTAGAGATTTCTAGGATGTTTTTTTGTAAGAGATTCTGGGTTTACCTTCATTAGAGGAAATTTTAGCCTAAAAGTTCCCATGAAATTTTCAAGTAATTTTCATATAATAATATGTAAACCAATAAAAATCCTTTAAATCTAAAAAGAGGTGCATGCAAATATTTTGGAAGGAAAAGAAGAAAAACTACAACTTTTAATTGTATTTTTTCCTTATCCCCTTATAGGTTTACTCAGATTTCAGGTGTAGACACTCATTAGATGCAGAAATAAATTTCATATCCAACGCGTACCCATAATACATAGTTTTGAGATGACCCACATTGATAAAAAATAAACATACATTAAAAAATCATATATCCTACCATTGACGAGTCGATGATTCCTTGGCCTAACGAGGGAATGAGTCTTTAGCATAATCCCACCTTTCACCAGTCTAGGGATTCATAGGCCTTATGTTTCTCCCTTGAGACCACCCCACTTAGCTTCAAATCCATCTGGTAATCCTACTCAACCAAAACAAGAAAACCCCATCACCCCATCATTATCCAAAAATGGAAAGGCAAGACTAGAAACCACTGTCGTACCTAGAAAAATGCATTCCAAAGACAACAAGAGAACCAAAAACACACATTCATGTACCATGCATGCGAAAAATAGCAAGGAAATCATACATGAAACACGATACCTTCAAGTAATCCCATTGTAGCTTCTTGAGTCTCCCTCTTCCCTTATTCATCCTTGATTCCTCTTTATTTCGTGTCCTTCCTTTGCCTTCTTTTCCCAATGTTAGGATTCTCCAAGAATACTTTAAGTTTCCAAGAGGATGAGAGAGAGAGAGAGAGAGAGAATTTAGAGAGCTCCAAAACTGAACTAAAAAAAGGTTTTGAACTGATCCTCATAAGGATTTTTATTTATGAGGCCTCTATTTTATTCAATTTCCATTATTTTCCTTTATTTTCCTCCTCACATGTAACTTGTGACCTTTTAGCTTCCTTTTCCCTCTTCCCTTATTCATCCTTGATTCCTCTTTATTTCATGTCCTTCCTTTGCCTTCTTTTCCCAATGTTAGGATTCTCCAAGAATACTCAGTGTCCAAGAGTATGAGAGAGAGAGAGAGAATTTAGAAGCTCCAAAACTGAACTAAAAAAAGGTTTTGAGCTGATCCTCATAAGGATTTTTATTAATGAGGCCTCTATTTTATTCAATTTCCATTATTTTCCTTGATTTTCCTCCTCACATGTAACTTGTGACCTTTTAGCTTCCTTTTATCGTAATTTCCTTTATTTTCATAATTTAATTTTCCTAAATAAAATGCCAAATGATGCCACCTTTCCTTCCCGAAGCCTTTGCCAATTTCCTTAGCCATAATAAAACAAATGACCACCCACACTAGGATGTTGTTCCCAACATTCAGTTTGGAATAAGTGTTCTATGACATTGGTTATTATTTTTCCTTTATTAACTTTATTACACGAAATTTTGACCAAGGTTGCTATAGAGTCCTAATTTCTCTTATACAACTGTGAAAGGGGAAAAAAAAGGTAAGCTTATAAAAAAATTAAGTGATAGAGATTCATCATGTCCAACCTAATAATGAACCTCTCACACTATAAATTTAAGGGAAAAGGGTGCAAAGAGCGAGTGAAAACACTACATGAGCATAGTACATTTGTTTCTAGATAATCCAAATGTTGGAATGTTACTCCAACATGTGGTAGGGAATGAAGAATTTATTTAACTTCTCACAGGTGTGAATGAAACCCTCTCTCCCATAAGTGACTATCTACAAATAATAGAGGAATAATTGAGGGAAAGGTTCCACAAAAACATGAGATTAGTATTAGTTGGAAGAAACCTGAGAAAACCAATGTTGTTGGATGAAAAACAAAATCTCCTCACTGTTGATCAAATCCTGGAGTGGAGGGTCATGCGACTATCACATGATTATTAGGAATGAAGGAAGAAAAGGTCACTGCATGCCCCTCCATATGAGGATATGACATATATAAATATATATATAAAATAAAAACATTTTACTTATGATCTACCTGAATCATTTACATTCTTCATTGGCCACGTGGTATTATTAAAAACAAGTCATAAACAATGTAACATTAGAATTTAACCTTAGGGGAGGAGAGTGCATTAATAATTCATTTGTGTACTAAAAAAACAAACACTTCCCCACTATTGGTACAAGGGTATGCCAACGCCTCTATATGCAAAGAAATTTTACAATGAATACCAAACATGAATCATAGTCACTGACTAATGAACTGATAAGGAAATAAATTGATATAAGAGGTGGCTTTAGTATATATAACATTAGAAGTCTATGTGACTTCTAATAGTGTTCATGCATGTCACCCCGTGGAAAATAATACATTCGTTTGAAATAAGTTAAAGTAGGAGTAGGTATAAGGATAGGTTATAGCTATAAAATAATTGCAATTACAATAAGAGCATGAGTGCATAGAAATTATTTTAAAAAAAATGGGAAAATATGGGTATGTGACATACAGTATCAAAGCCACAGGTTCAAAAACTGGGCTTACAAGGAAGAACCACACTAAGGTATTCCTATGTGGAATTGTGAATATGATTTAATAACTACTGTGATAATATTATTATTTTTATTGATTTTAAGGTACTCATGTGAAGTAGGGTTACAATATGAAATGGTAGATGATACCGACCCACCTATGGAAGAAGGAGAATGAATGTATGTGGAATTAGGAGGAACTAACACATCCAAAATTAAAATTGTGGATATTATAAAGAGTCTACAATAGGAGTTGTTTCATATTAGAACCAACAATGAGTTGTTGTTGAAGGAAAGTGAAGAACTTGAAATAATGATTAGAGATCTATCTTAAAAGTCTAGTCACAGGATACTAGAAACATGAGAGGATGGATGAAAAAATGAACCATTGAAAAGAAAAAATGTTGAGGTTGAAATAGAAAAGTATGAAAGTGGGGATGATATATAAAATACTTATCCAAAATCCCAAAAAAGGAGACATAAAGTGGAGCTACAAGGGGAGTTCAGAAAAATAAAACCTCCTACTTTTCATTAGGAAAAGCAGGAAGATGCAAAAGCGTGGCTCACAAACATGACAAAGTATTTATAATTTTATGAGTACAAAACTAATAGGAAGTCCATATTGGGCATTTATCAACTGTAAGGAAAAGTTTCTCTCTGATGGGAGCAAGTCAAAAGTGTGCATACATTGGAGGAAAAGACAGTCTCCTGGTAGGAATTCTAGAAATAATTTAAATCTAGATACTTGAATGAATGATACTATGATGATCGAGTGAAGAAATTTCATGAATTAAGACTAGGACAATTAATTATGGATGATTTTGTATCTAAATTCACAAACATAATGAGATTCATCCCCTATATTAGAGAAGAGAAAGACAAGGAGCAGAAATTTTTAAATTTCTTTCCATCTCCCTACAATGAAAGGATTGAGTTTGAAAATACTAAAACAATGGAAGAGGCAGTAACGAAAGAAAGGCCATGTTAAAAACAATTTAAAAATGGTTGGGAAGGCTCAAAACCTTGGCAAAGCAAGGAAAAGGATAAATTGACAATGGGGAAAAAAGACAAAAATTTGCATACCTTCAAATTTTTGGAAAGGATCACCAACAGAAGATATTCAACAGAGGGAATTTAAACTAGCTAGCCCAATCCAAAATTGGTTCCAAGCCCATGGATTTGAATAGTAAACAGACAAGTGGGGTTAAAGAGAGAGAGTGGTTGAAGTGCTCGGGGTTATTGATGGACTACCTGCATAACCCCAGTTTGATTCAAAACATCTAGGCCATAAATGAGGCAACAATAGTGAAGGATGTTGCCAACAACATTCCAATGATAAGTGCAATGTTGGAAGATGGCTAAGAGAAGCATTGATCAACTATGATTGAAGTTGAAGGTACCATTTCCTCTATGTTTTAATTGATTTAGGGGCTAGCTTAAGTTACATTAGTCCTCAGATTGTGGAAAAATGTAAATTGAAAATTAAAAAAATTAAGATTGCATGGTTAGTACAGTAAGAAACCGGCAAAAAGAGAAGGGTAACTAGCCAAGTGAAACAATGTCCCATAGTCTTAAATGGTTGTTCCATAGAAGTAAATTTAAATATACTTCCTTTAGAGTCCTATAATATGTTAATAGGAATGCACTGGTTGGAAAAGCAAGCAGTTGTCATAAACTGTTTAGAGAAAACAATAAGTTTTAGAAGTCAAGAAAGACAATCTCAGTTAATAAAAGGTGTACTGAAACCAATATTAGTTAGACAGGTCTCAAATTTAAAGTTTAAAAAGAGTTCTAGGAAAGGGTGTCAGATATTCACATTTTATGTTGAAGCAAATAAGTAGCAGACAAAAGAACAAAAATTATATGACCCGCCAACCATTAGAGATTTCCAAGATGTTTTTTTGTCAGATATTTTGTGTTTACCTTCATTAGAGGTAATTTTAGCCCAAAATTTCCCATGAAATTTTCATGTAATTTTCATGTCATAATATGTAAACCAATCAAAATCCTTTAAATCTAAAAAGAGGTGCAAGGAAATATTTTGGAAGGAAAAGAAGAAAAACTACTTTTCTTTTTTAATTCTATTTTTGTCTTATCTCCTTATAGGTTTACGCAAATTTCCAATGTAGACACTTGTTGGATGCATAATTAAATTTTGCATCTAATGAGTACCCATCATACATAATTTTGAGTGGACCCACATTGGTAAAAGTTGAAGATACATTGAAAAAGCATGTTGAACACTCTTTTTTAATGTATCTTCATTTTTTTGTCAATATGGGTCTTCTGAAAAGTATGCATGACTGGTACTCGTTGGATGTGAAATTTAATTTTGCATCCAAAAAGTGTCTACACTTGAAATTTGTGTAAATATATAAGTAGATAAACCAAAAATACAATTAAAAAAAGTAGTTTTCTTCTTTTCCCTCCAAAATTCATAACTCTTATTTTATTATTTTAACTATTATTTTATTATTTTTCCTTAAGAGGCCACTTTTAGGCTCAAATTTTCTCTAATGCCTACAGAGATATAAATTTATCCATTGATCTAGTACTAGGCATAGCCCTAGTGTCTAGAGCCCCTTATAGAATGAGTATTCCTGAATTATTGGAATTGAAGATGCAATTACATGAACTACTCGATACGGGCTTTATTAGACCGAGTGTTTCACCATGGGGGGCTCTTGTGTTATTTGTAAAAAATAGAGATGGCACATTTATAATGTGCATCAATTATCAGTAATTAAGTAAATTAACCATTAAAAGGAAATATTTGTTGCCCCGAATTGATGATTTGTTTGATTAGGTAAGAGGGGAAACCATACTCTCAAAAATTAATTTTAAGACCGGGTATCACTAGTTGAGAATAAGGATGAAGATATTCATAAGATAGCTTTTCGAACCGGATATGGACACTAGAAATTTGTAGTGTTACCATTTGCACTTATCAATGCACTCATAACCTTTATGTGCTTAATGATCAATGTACTTAGTAAGTACCTTGATAAATTCATGTTGGTATTTGTATATGACATTTTGGTGTATTCCAAGAATGAAGAAGAACACAAGGAACATTTGAGATTGGTGCCGCAAACCTTAAGAGGACATCAATTATACACCAATTTTAGTAATTGTGAATTCTATAAGGACATAGTACAATCTTTGGACCATGTCATTTCAAAGGAGGGATTATCTATTGATCTTGAGAAGGATAGGGCTATTTTTAACTAGCCCACACCTAAGGATATGTAAGTTGTTTGGTCCTTTATGGGAATTATAGGGTATTACCAAATATTTATTGAAGGATTCTCTAAACTAACTTACCCTATCAGATCCTTACAAAAGAAAGGAACACGATTTGAGTGGACAAATAAGTTCCAGGAAAAATTTGACAAACAAAAACATTTTCTTATGGTGGCCCCTATTCTAAAATTTTCAGATCTCGAGAAGTAATTTGTTGTATGCATAGATGCATGTTTGGAAAGTTTAGGAGGAATCTTGATGTAGGAAAATTCAGTAGTGGCTTATGATTCTAGGAAACTAAAACTACATGAAAGGAATTATGGAGTATATGATTTAGAGTTGACTATTGTCATACATGCCTTAAAAATTTGGAGGCACTACATATTGGGAAATTTTTTTACCCTAGTAACATATCATATTAGCTCAAAATATGTTTTTAGCCAAATAGACCTTAATGCTAGACAAGCTAGGTGGATGTATTTTCTTTGTGAATTTGAATTTGATATCAAACATATTCAAGGCAAAGAAATTAAAATAAGAGATTCCTTAAGTAGACATGCACATGCTCTAATGACAACATCTATTAGCAGCGTACATATATATTTTATGGAGAATATCAGAAATTCAATTCAGAGGGATCATAACTATCTGGAAATTCAACAGAAATTAAACAGACAATGGTTCCAGGTTATGCTAAAAATTCAAAGAAGTTGCTAACTTACTGAGACAAATTTTATGTTTGAAATGCGAGGGTTCTAAGGAAGATAATACTAGATGAATATCATATTAAATCATATGTTAGACATGTAGGATATCAAAAGATGATAACTACACTAAGGAAGGAATTCTATAAGCATGCCATGAAAAAGGAAGTAGAAAAATACTTGTCTAATTGCTTATAATGTCAATAGGTGAAGGTAGAACAACAACACCTAGTAGGCCTGTTAAACCAACTACCCATTCCTGAATGGAAATAGTAAGTGATATCATTGGGATTTATTATAGGACTGCAAAATACAAGACAAGAACATGACTCCATCATGGTAGTTGTGGACACCTTAAGTAAGGAAACACACTTTATACCTATACAATCTAACTATGGAACAACCCAAATTGTAAACATCTTATGAAGGATATTTTCTGATTGCATGGAATACCAAAAATGGTAGTGTCTGATAGGGATGCTATATTCACTTCCAAATTTTAGAAAGCTTTATTTGGAGGCACGAGGAAAACATTAATTTTAGCACTGCATATCACCCACAAACTAATGGACAAATAAAGAGAAAAACTCAAATCTTAGAAGACATGTTAAGAGTGTATGTAATGGACAAACTTTCTAAGTGGGAAGATTTTCTACATTTAGCATAATTTTCCTACAATAGCAATTATAAAGATTTAATAAAAATGAGTCCCTTCAAAGCCTTATATGGAAAAAAAAATGCCACACACCTCTCAGCTGGGGTCAACCAGAAGACAACCTAATACTAGGACCATATGCACTATAAGAAATTGAACAAATGGTGTGAAAGATTTGACAAAACATAAAAACTACACAAGATAGACAAAAACATTATGCTGATAAAAATATAATTCACAAGGAATTTAAGATTGGAGATCATGGATACTTAAGATTTAAATTGAGGAAAAACACCTTAAGGATAGGAACTTCCACCAAATTGGCACCACGGTTTCATGGGCCTTTTGAAATTTTGGACAAGGATGGCCTAGTAGTGCATCAACTGTCATTTCCTATCCACATAAAAGTACACAATGTTTTTCATGTATCTTTGTTAAATAAATATGTCCACGATAATTCTCACATAATTGCTAGGAATTTGATACACATGGAACCAAAAGGATACTTCTTGTAAGAGTCACTTAACATTTTAGATCGGAGAGAGATATTAATCTGGAATCAATCCCTCCCACATGACAAAGTGAAATGGAAGAACTTTACACCTCACGAGGCTACATGGGGATAAAGAATGAAATTCAAGAGGCTTATCTAACACTATTTCAGAGGGGAAGCAATTATACCAACATCATCGAGGATGGTGTTGAATAAAAAGTGGGGTAAGATGTAATATGCCTCTCTTCCTTACATTAATAGTTTTCTATTTTTAGACCTGGACAGTTCTTAGGTTAATGGCTAAGGAGGCCATGATTGAATATGTGGGATGGTATGATCAAATAGAAATTAATGTAATGTTATTGATATGTTATTATTAATAAATAAATTATTGGAAATTACTCAAGAGAAGGGCACCAGAGTCAAAATGTTTCTTTCCAATTGTAAACAACTGTGGATGGATAATTTCAAGTTGTTCCTTCCCAAAAAAATACCCTAAAATTCCCAGGAGAAATAATTGGAAAATAATAGATTAATTATGACGGGAGAAAAATATCATAACGAACCACTTAGTAGATGAAGTTGCTAAGTTGGGGGGTGAAATAAAGCATTACAGGAGAAGAAAAGAAGCTTTAAAGAAAGATAAAACTTAACTTTTCGAAGAAAAAAAACACAAAGGCCTAGGTAGTTGGGCCGCAGACCCAAAAGGTAGGATGCTACCAAAATTCTGCTAGGAAGGGAATCTATAAAGCATACCATTCAAGAATCAATGAGGTTGTTGATTCATGTGGCAAGCATATCTTAGCTCGGGGCATAATTAATGGGCTCAGTTGGAGGTTGGGAGGAGAGTTCTTGTTCCCGAGTAATTTTCCCACAACAATAAGTGTTAGGATTGTAGTATTTTATATTCTTTTGAATTGTATTAAAAATAACGCTCGATTTATGTTGATTTTGGAATGATATAGGATTGATATTCATTGTACTATAAGTAGATGAATTAGTGATAATATGGACTAGATATTGACGTGGAAATTATGTTGATTGTGCTTGATTTGTTCATTAATGTATGTAGACAAGTGTTTAGCAGTATCATCAAATGAGCCGACTTGAAAATTGTATGGCATCCTTTGTATTCTCTATTCTCTCTCAGTTGATTAGTAAAAAATAAGTTATATGGAGTTATCAAACATGTATAGGACTGGTTTTGCATGTCCAATACACATTTTAGTTAATTTATGTTCGACAACTAGGGTGTTGCTTGGAAACAGAAAACTACCTTGTGTCGCAAATTTCATAACTTTTTAAAAGAATTCAATTGAGATCAATTGTTACTAAGTAAAACAAATGGTTGGGTTTCAAAAAAAAATACTTAACAAACCTCACATAGATGATAAGTCCAGTTCAGGAACATGGCAAAAGGACATAGTTATTAAAATACAAGACCAATATTGTAATTAGTGATAAATTGTTGGACCATATGCTGAGAGAAATAAAAACATCGTAACACATAACAATAATTACTGGTGAATGTGTATATATTATTTTACAAGTGTTGTTGTGAGAGAAACTTTACATACTATTGTTATGCAATGATATATATGAAAAAATAAAGAAACGAAATTCGATAAACTATCAAATATTGTTAAAATACTAGGGCCAAATGCCATGTGGGTCATCATATTTATGGTAGCTGATATTTCTCTTGGATTCCTCTCGTCGAGAGGTGTAGGATTCATCTAACGATCATCCGATTCCGACATGTATTCATGGAGATATGAATTTATTTGTATTTCTTGATAATTTGTCAAGATCGGCCAAGAAGTAAAATAGTGTTGCACACCCCCAGCTAAACCTCAACATGGCATATAAGTAGAGGAGACCTTCAGGCATTATCAAAGTCATATCTTCCACACATATCTTTTCTCTCCTTATCTATTGGGTATATAAAGGAGAAAGAAGATGCTCTCTCACGTGGGAAAATATGACACAGTTAGGGCAACATTGTAGGATGCACGAAGGTGCAACAACCTTGTTTGGGTGATAAAGGACTATGTTGACCAGCTTATAGGCTCCATTGACAGTGGTTTTGTGTGGGAAGCCTCTCCCAGGCTAGCCGCATTGCTCGATAGCCTGCATTGACTTTTTCGAGGACACATTTGGGACAATGTTGACTAGTTAGGGCTGGCTGGAGTATGTTGTAGAATTCACTATTGTTTTGACCATATTACATTGAATGTTTTGGGCTGCTATTACTACTGTTGGAGACCGAGTTCTCCTAGGTTGCCTTGAGGAAATTTGGGAGCTGATTGATCACCCTTGCTATTGTTGTTCAAGGGTTTCATTATTGCTATTATAAATCACAAATTTGTGATATTGTACTATCTCTCTCTCTCTGCGGAATTATTGAAGAGTATAGAAGAATTGACCAAAGGGTTTCCCCGCATTGGGGTTTGTCCCTGGATAGTGCCACATCTTGTGTCTCTTGTCTTGGCCTGTCTTTTGTTGTTTACATTTATGTTCTATCTACATTTGACTATCATGTTGATGTGATTTCACACTGGAAATTGATATTTGGCTAATAGAAACGGTTGAAGTAAATTGCTCTTAAGCATAGAACATACCATAATTTAACATTGTATCAGAGCTGATGTGAAGACATAGCCTAAGAAAGAGTAAGAGAAATCACTGAAGATAGTTGGAAAACGTTAGAAGGCTTCATGGGTTTCTCATCACACTTCCCCGCCAAAGACAAGCTCCATGAGAAGTCCGACTATCATGGATGGAAGATGTCTCTTGATTTCACATTGGAGGAGCAATAAGTGTTGGACTATGTGAGGGGTAGAATTATGGAACCTCCATCAAATTCACCGGCTACTACAAGCAACAAGTACACTAAGGGTGAAGTCAAAGAAAAGAAGATCATCGAAGACTCAATTGACAAGTGTCTGGGGGCCTACATTTCCAATTTGAACACCTCCAAGGAGATCTACGATAAACTGGTAAGATTCTTTAAAGTTAGTGATGCAAATCAATTTTTGTTCCTCAAAAATAAGTTGAAGGATATTAAAAAGGGCAAGGATGAGGATATTCAATCCTACTTCTTAAGGATCACTGCGATCAAGAATGATCTCCTATCGATTGGAGAAGTCATCTCTGATAGGGAACTAACTATCACTACCCTTGGAGGGCTCCCATCCAAATGGTACGTATTTAGAACCACTCTTCTAAAAAATTATCGAATTCCGAGATTTGAGGAATTGATGGTGAGATGCATTCAAGAAGAGACAAGGATGGTGGAGCAAGAAATGCCTTCAAGCAAAGGAAATCCCACTTCTTTCTCCTCTCATGCCAAAAGGAAAAAAAAATTCTGGGTCTAAATATCACTTCAGAGGAATGACCAGATCGAAGGGTGGAAGAAAGGGAAGATTCTTCATTTGCAATACATTTGGCCACTATGTAAGGGAGTGTCCAAATAGAAAGGACTCACCACATGAAGATGATAAAAATCACTCCCAGGGCAACTCCAACCACGATCAAAGGAATGGCAGGTTCAATGGCAAAGGAAAAGGGAATCCTAGAAATCAAGGAAGTGGTCAACCCTCCGAGAAGGCAAGGACCTACAAGTATGAATCAATTGTTGTTAACAATAAGTAAGATGAATATTATCTGATATTGGCCCTCTCCACTACCTCTCCTATGGACTCGTTGGGAAAGTGGCTTATTGATAGTGGTGCCTCAAGGCACTTCATTGGTTACAAGGAAGCTCTCTCTAATCTGATAGAGAAGGAGACAAACTTGGAGATTATTCTTGGAGACAATTCCACCTATCTCGTAAAGGGTGTAGGGAATGTTAGTCGTCAATTAAATCAGGGTAACACAATTCATTTTCAAGAAGTCTTATATGTACCTAATCTCAAGAAGAACCTGGTATCCACTTCTACTATGGAAGACAAAAGCTACAAGGTGGCCTTCATCGATGGCAAGGTACGTCTCTGGAAAAATAATTTTAAAGATGCTTCCACTCTTGGGTTTCAAGTTGACTCTTGATATCAAGTTGGAAGAAGTTTGTTGGGAGTCATGTCTTGTGACACATGTCTTCAGTCTGAACTATGGTGTCAGATGTTTTCCCACCTTCATTATGAGGTTCTATATGATGTGATACAAATGGTGACAGGGATACCCAAGTTCAAAATAGAGCATGAAGGTGTATGTTCGATATGTGTCGAAGGAAAGCTCAAAAGGAGACCATTCCCCTCTAGTCATAGCAAGACCTCTGACATTTTGTAGTTGGTTCACTCCGCCATATCTAGTATGATGCCTGTGAACTCTTTTGGAGGATATATATATTATCTCACTTTTACAGATGATTATTATCACAAGACTTGGATATACTTCTTGAAAAAGAAGGATGAAGTGTTCTAGTTCTGTCACTTCAAAGCCTTGATTGAGAATCAAACCGAGAAGAGGATCAAGACCTTAAGGACTGATAATGGGACCAAGTATGAATCCAATGAGTTTCATGACTTTTGCAAAGAATATGGCATTAAGAGGGAGACCACAACACCATACACTCCTGAGCAGAATGGTGTGGTGGAAAGGAAGAATTGTATGATTGTGGAAGTTGTTCATGCCATGCTCCATGAGCAAAAGCTTCCAAAGTTTCTATGGGTTGAAGCTACAGATATCGTCATATATGTTCAAAACCAATGCCCTAATCAAGCATTGGATTCCAAGACTCCAGAAGAAATGTTCACTATTAAGAAACCTCATGTGTCTCATTTTAGAATTTTTGGAAGTCCCGTATATTTTCATGCCCTGAAAGAGAAAAGAAGCAAACTAGGTGCATCTCGTAAGAAGGATATATTTGTGGTCTATAGTGAAATTTCTAAGGGCTATAGAATCCATGTGTCTGGTCAAAGGCATGGTAAATTTTAGGGACGAATTTTAGCCAAAGGGTGAAATTTAAGGGGTTTTTAATTTTAGATGGGCGAATTTTTTTATAAAACACCCATTTCATATATTTAGCCCAACTTTTATTTAAAAAATAATTATTTTTTTCATTTTAGCCCAAAAAAAGGGGTGGATAAACTATGAAAAGAATCATTTGACCCAATTGGCCTGGTTTGGGAGGTTATATTCCATTCGAATCACAAAATTTTTCTTTCCAATGTTAAATTCATTTGCAATCACCCATTTTCTGGTTTGGGAGGTTGTATTAGGTCCCAATAAATAAAAATATAAATAAAGTTGAGGTATGGTAAATAAATAAAACCTCTATACTAACTCCAAACGAATGATAAATAAATAAAAATATAAATAAACTAGAGGTATGGTAAATAAATAAAACCTCTTCTTATATTTAGTCCATAACCCTCTTTCTATTGAAGAAGGCTCAAAAAAGAGGTTTTATTTAAGTGAATCCTATGGGCCAAATACCATATTTATAAAAGAGGTATGGTAAATTAATAAAAATATAAATAAACAAGAGGTATGGTAAATAAATAAAACATTTTTTCTATATTTACTCCATGAGTCATCTTATATTTACGAACACGCAAGGGTGTAAATAAATTAAAATATAAATAAAGTGGAGGTATGGTAAATAAATAAAAATATAAATAAACTATGTTTTATTTAAGTGAATCGTATGGGCCAAATACCATATTTATAAAAGAAGTATGGTAAATTAATAAAAATATAAATAAACGAGGTATGGTAAATAAATAAAAGGTTTTTTTTATATTTACTCCATAAGTCACCTTATATTTACAAACACTCAAAAAATGTGTTATATTTAGGTGAAGCCTGTGGGCCAAATACTATGGGCCAAATACCATGGGCCAAATTATTATTAATACCATGCAAAAGAAATTATTAACCCTAATATTAGTATTAATAAAAATAAAGATGTCACATGGTATTCACATGGAATGTAGCCTATTTAAAGGGGGGAATTAAACTAGCATAGATCCATCTTTACTCTGGATCTACTAAGCCCAGAGAGGGATAAAATATCGTGATATGCAAACTAGCATAGAGTGAACAAATATTTGATCCCTCTCGGGGTAGATCAAGAGTAAAAATTGATATTGTAATTTAATGTCACTTAAACATTTTAACTTGGTTAAAATAAAAAAATAAAATAAAAATCAATTATTAATTTTATTAATTTTTATAAATTACTAATAGTAGTTTTTAAGGTCCAGGTTTATGATAACTCATGGTAATACCATGGTATTCATGTGAGCATAGAATATTTAAAGGAGAAATTCTATTAGCTTAGATCCATCTTAATTATGGGTCTACAAGTGCTAAGAGGGATATATAGATTTCATCCCTCTAAGAGTGGTAGATGTGGAGTTAATATGGATATATGTTGGTTTTTATGATAATGAAGATATTAAATAGACTTGGGAAATTATATTGTAAAAAACATCTTAAGGTGAGTGATTAAAGCTACATTTAGTCACTTCACAAAATTTAGTAAAAAATACCAATATCTCCATTAATATTGGTTTTTCTAATTTAACAAAAAAAAAAATCAAAACAGTGAAATCTTATCACTCTTTCGGCATCACCCTCGCAGAAGAGAGATAGTCACTGCCCAAATTTCCCACCATTTCTCAAACGTTATCAATATGATATCTTCATGAAAAGTTTAAGGTATTCATGTTGGATTAGTTGTTTGAAAAATATATTGGTTTGTACAACCTTTCATCTTCTCTGTTATTCTTAGTTTGTCCTAATGATCTGTAGGGGTTGGGCCACTGCACCATATTGTCCTAAAAAGCAGAGATTGTGCACCAAAAAGGACATTAATCCACATGTTGCAATGCTGTTAAAAAATGCAAGATGTATGAAGGTATCGAATTATGCTAATAAGCAATTTAGATTAGGGGATATGTAATTAAATTTTATTATTTAATTGAAGATTTCCAATTAAAATAATAATAGATCTACATTTATATATTTATATATTGATTGGAAGGCTTCTAAAAACGGTGACTTCTTTCCATTAGATCCCCTTCAAGCCTTTTGGATACCTACTACTTTCTTATATTATATAGTTGGGGCTTGCTACTTGTTGGTGTGTTGGGGTAAACAAACTTGATGTGTTTTTTTTTATCAGTTAGTTGGAGTCTATGGAATAAGAAAGAAATTTGATAACTTGAAAAAAGTGGTAGCTTGACAAAAGTGGTAGAGAAAAGATTAATCTCTCCTACCTTGACAGAACTAGTGGTCAAGATCAAAACCTACAAGAAATTTGTTGTGGAATATTATCAAAACTAATAGAAGGATATGAAAGAGTGTATGGTAAGAACCTTGAAAAACACTACCATTGAAACTTGCAACATTGTTTGTAGGAAGAGAAAATTATGTTTCTTTTTTCCAAACATGTATGTTAGTATATTACAGTTTAACAAATATGTTTTCCTATTATCATATATGGTTTCATACTTTAACAAAACATTCCCTAAGACTTCACAATGTTTTATTATTCAGTGAAAGATTTTCCAAGATCTTACAAGATTTTAGAATTTAGTGAAATATTTGCCATGACTTTACAAGATAATATAATCTGGTGAGAGATTCGCCAAAAAAATTATATATACATATTATATTATTGATAAAATCGCCTCCCATTTTTCCTATGTATCATGGGGATTCTACCATTTATTATACATATAAATTGAGGGTGGTTCTTAAAACTTTCCCTGGTCAAAGCGAAGTCGAAATAAATCATGATGTCACCTTTGATGAAGATATGGCTCTTAGCAAGGTTGAGAATCTTCCTATCCTTATGAAAGATAAAGAAGTTGACACCGGGAAGCCAGATGAGAAGGAAGATGAGACGATGCCCGATGTGGAAGAACCTATGGATCCCATTGATCCCACTCCACAAGATACTTCCTCTTCTAGGAAGAGGCCCTCATTGCTTACGGGGGCCCTTGATGATGCTGAGGGACATATTGCACCCAAAGGGACTTTTCGTGAAAGTAAGAAGCCAACCAGGTATCAATGATACTTGACTATTATGAGAACCATCATTGAAAATGAGCCTTCATCATTCGGAGAAGCCGTGAAGCATCAAGTATGGAAGGATGCTATGAATGAGGAATATGAGTCCATCATGAAGAATGATGTATGGGATTTGGTCCCTATACCCCAGGACAAAACAATTGTCACCTCTAAGTGGCTTTACAAAATCAAGTATGGAGCTAATGGGAGTTTTGAAAAGTATAAGGCTCGCTTTGTTGCTAGATGCTTCTCTCGAAAGGAAGGTATAGATTATGATGAGATATTTGCACCAGTTTCCTGATACACCACCATCCACTGGATCATAGCCCTTGCCGCTTCGCAAGGATGGAACCTACATCAAATAGATGTCAAGACTGCATTCTTGCATGGTTCGATTAAAGAGGAAGTCTACGTGGAACAACCTAAGGGATTTGAGATTCATGATCAGGAATCTCATGTATGCAAGCTAAAGAAATCCCTCTATGGGCTAAAGCAAGTACCCTGAGATTTGTATGACAGGATCAATATCTAATTGATGAAGTTGGGATTCACTAGGAGTGAAGCCGATCCAAACCTTTACTTTAAGGTTGAAGATGATAAGCCTCTCATACTCATGTTGTATGTTGACGACCTCTTTTGACATGTGCAGACCCTCTCATTCACAAATGTAAGAGGAAGTTGGCTTCCGAATTTGAGATGAAGGACCTAGGACTGATGCACTATTTCCTAGGGCTTGAGGTATGGCAAAAGCCAGGAGAAATTTTCCTATCTCAAGTAAAATACGTGGTGAAGATATTGGAGAGATTTGGTATGGTGGACTGCAAGCCCGTGACTACCTCGATGGAACTTAACTTCAAGAAGTTATGTGGTAGTGCTACCGGACCTATATTGGGTAATGCTTCTGAGTATTGTCAACTCATAGGAGCATTGATGTTCTTGGTGAACTCCTGTTCAGATATATGTTTTGCAGTCAACACATTCAGCCAGTTTATGATTGAGCTTCATCACTCACATTGGATTGGTGCCAAGAATCTTCAAAGATATCTTTGGGGCACAATCACTCATGGCTTGAGATACACTGCCGGAGATGTGAGGCTACATGGATATTCCGATGATGATTTGGGCAAGCAATGTGGTGGACCGCAAGACAAATTTCAGGTGTTGTTTCTCTTTGGGATCTACCTCAATATCGTGGATGAGCAAGAAGCATAAGTCAGTGTCTTTGAGCACTGCTGAGGCAGAGTACATTGTTGCAAGTATGGCCTCTTGTGAGGCTGTCTGGTTAAGGAATCTCTTTAGTGAATTGTTTGGAAATTCATTGGATACTACCATGATCCTTTACGACAACCAAAGTGGGATTAGTTTATCTAACAATCTCATATTTCATGATCACTCCAAGCACAACGATATCAGGTACCACTTTATCTGGGATATGGTATAATTACGAGCTATAAGGCTCCATCATATTGGGACACATGAGTAGGTCGTCGACATTTTGACGAAGCCTCTAGGAAAGGTCAAATTCTTGACTTTCCAAGAATGACTAAGAGTCATTGAGAGACCCTCTTATGAGGGTCTTGTGTGATGCATGCATACATTGAGCTCTGGGAGCTCCGGGGGCTTGGGGTACTTCTTGGAGCAACGAGCGACCACAGGGTGACTCACCCTCCCCTAGTGGTGTGCTATGTACAAGGTGAATGATGCAACCTTCCCCTGTGATACTCCATAGCGACATGTAGGCAAGATGAGTGGTTCATCCTTCTCCTGCTGAGACATCCTACCCATGTAGTCTAGGACTCATGGGAAGTTTCTCTCATCTGGCCAATGAGTAGAGAAATGAGGATAGGGCCATAGTAGTACCGATGGCACATAACGTATCTACCGTACTCCCTATGCTATGATGACATTGATCTGGGATCAACTGGAACTGACTTCGGGTCCGTAAGAGTGGTATGAAACACTCTCTTTTGGAATTAATTTCAGATCAGTAAGAGTGGTATGACACACTCTCTTCATTGGGACTGACTTCGGGTTAGTAAGAGTGGTATTAGACACTCTCTCTTATATGGGACTGACTTCGAGCTAGTAGAGGATGGTATGATACATTCTCGATCATTTATTCTTCTTCATAGTTCAGCAGAGAAGAGCAGAGCCAAGGAGTGCAGAGTAGTGCATTTGATGGTAGAGATAGTACCGACAGACAGATGGATTAGCAGATGGAGTTCTCCCTAGTTGAGAGGGAGTGTTAAAATTGGAAACTAGGGCCAAACTCCATGTGGGTCGTCTTATTTATAGTAGTTGTTATTTTTCTTGGATTCCACTCATCGAGAGGTGTAGGATTCATCTAACGATCATCTGAGTCCGACATGTATTCATGGAGATATGAATTTATTTGTATTTCTTGACAATTTCTCAAGGTCGGCCAACAAGTAAAATAGTGTTGCACACCCCCAGCTAAACCTCAACGTGGCATATAAGTAGAGGAGACCTTGAGTCATTATCACAGTCATCTCATCCACACATCTCTTCTCTCTCCTTGTCTCTTGGGTATACGAAGGAGAAATAAGATTGTCTCTCACATGGGAAAAGAGGAAGAAGTTAGGGAAACATTGTAGGAGGATGCAGGAAGGTACAAAAACCTTGTTTGGGTGATAAAGGACTGCTTTGACCAGTGTATAGGCTCCATTGGTTGTGGTTTTGTGTGGGCAACCTCTCTTAGGCTAGCCGCATTGCTGGACAACCTGCATTGACTTGTTGGAGGACACATTTAGGACAACATTGACTGATTAGAGCTGGTTGCAGTATGTTGTAGCATTGACTGCTGTTTTCACCATCTTACATTGACTGTTTTGGGCTGCTATTACTGTTGTTGGAGACCGAGTTCTCGTAGGTTGTCTTGAGGACATTTGGGAGCTGATTGATCACCGCTTCTATTATTGTTCAAGGGTTTCATTATTGTTGTTGTAAATCACATATTTGTGATATTGTACTCTCTCCCTCCCTCTCTCTCTTTTGAATTATTGAAGAATATAGGGGAATTGATCAAAGGGTTTCCCCACATTGGGGCTTGTCCCTGGCTAGCGCCACTTCTTGTGTCCCTTATCTTGGCTTATTTTCTGTTGTTTACATTTATGTTCTATCTGCATTTTACTATCATGTTGATGTGATTGCATACTGGAAATTGATATTGGGCTATAAAAACAATTGAATTAGATTGCTCTTAAGCATGGAACATACCATAATTTAACAAATATGGAAAAGAGAAAGAAAATGTGGAACCACAAAAGAAGTTCAATGCAGCTAGATAGGGACATGGATCACAGAAGCAACATAGAGGTGATGGTACTCGACGATTGGAGTGTTGGACATTTTGTAAGGAACAACTTAAGAGAGAATGTCAATAGAATTAGGGTGGCAGGCCTCAGATATATAACGCACAAGAGGCACAGACTATTGGGGATGTTGGTTAGATCGTTCATCGTATCTATGCAGCACTGGATAATAGACAAGAAAACCATCATACATCCATCATTGAGATGGGTGTTAAGATTTGTGATAAAGTTGTTTCTGTTTTTACTGACCCTCAATCTAATTATAGTTATGTTAAATGTAACCTGGTGGATAAGTGTAGTTTGAATAAAGAAATGCATTCAAAATCTTGGTTAGTGAAGTTGGCTACATGTACAAAGAATAGAGTTCATCATTGGCTAAGAGCTTGTGCATTTGATTTGAATGGTATGCCTACCAATACAACAAAATGGGTGGTTGTTGAGGGTCACAAAATCTCACCATAAGCTCATTGGCGATGGTCAAAATCGATTTTGTCACCAAAAAAGAATGTCGCTATTGAGCCCCAATTTTGTTCATTTTTTGTAACATTTCTAAGGCTTTGCTTCCCCCTTTTGAACTCTTTTTCACCAATTCATAACTCTCTTTTTTCCATATTATATGTGTTTTGACCAAAAGGGTGTTGTGAGTTTTATGGTATGGAAATCATTTTAAAAATTATCATTTCACTTTATTCTTGATTATTTTTGAAGTAGAATGTTATCTAATCGAATTATCTACAATTTCAAGAGTGCTGACCGAATCTTATGTAGAAAAACTATCTTCTAAAGCGGTTCTGCTATTTCCTGTAGACATCCTGCGATTCCTGGAGATATCCCGCAATTTCCTGTAGGATCATTGATTTCCTGTAACTTCTCTGATTTCCTGCAGTGATCTTGATGGTTGAGTCTGTTTCGGTCAGTGTCGAGGAGAACGAAAACACGGGTTGTGTTAAGAAATTTGCTTACATGAATATTTTCCTATTGGTTGCCTCAAAACTGCCACTGAAACCACCCAAACCTTCAGACCTCTCATAGATGGCCGTACTGGGAAATAGCTCCATTAACTCAACGAGATCAATTTGATCCATTCTTTCATTCATGGATCAAACTCACCATGTCTAGTTTTATTGTCTTTTCCAATTATTATTAGTAAACAGTTGTAGTATGTTAGTTTTCCTAATTCGAGCAAGTTTATGCCTCTGCACTTGTATAAATACTTTTTTGTTTCATTTTCAATGAAGGAGAGAGCATATACCAAACTTTTGTTCTACTATAATATTTGTATATATTAATATAAAATTCCATGTTCTGCTGATATTGTTGTGTAAACTCCTTTAGCAGTTAAAGGGGTTGTGAGTAAGGGCGGGCCCCATTTACTCACAACTCTCATAGTTCCACATTTTTTTCTCTTAATTATTTTCATGAATTGGCAGAATTATTACACAACTTTTGTTCCTCTTTTCTAATTTGTAGCAGCACATGTATGATGGTTAAATGGTGAAGCTTATTTGATGAATATGTTTCAAGTTATTTGATTGAGCTTTAATTTACATTGTGAATTGTTGAATTGGTTTTTTTTTTTTTTTATTGATCCATTATCTTTTTCTCATCAACATCAACAATTTTAGGTGTTGTAGAGGGATGATTAAATCTGCTCCATAGCCTTTGCTCCTAAGTGTTGATGAGGAAAAGAGATATTGAAGCTGTGTGTATGTGGTTTTTTTTAGAAAAACATTTAAAGTATTAGCCTGCATATATTTTGTGCAACATCTCATAAGGTTACCTACCCTTGGTTGATTATTTATCTTTGTCAAATTATAAGTCTATAATTTTACCAACAGTCACCAAAGGTTGCATCGCCAAAAATATAGGTGTTATGGTGACATTCAAGGCTGTCACAAATAGATATTATAATGACGGATAATGACCATCACTATTTCATATGAACCACCATGATTTATGGTGGTGGATTTCTTATGGCCCTCACCATTGATGCATATATATGGCAATGTTCGTTGATTGTCATCTTTTAATATTTTTGTGAGGGTTGAAAAATTTCACCGTAATCTCATTGGTGATGGTCAAAATAGACTCTATCACCAAAAATTAAACGTCGTCAGAGTTTGTGTCACCAAAAGTATAGGTGTTGTGGTGAGATTGAAGCTCCATCATGAATAATGATTATAATGACGAATAGTGACCCTCACCATTTCATATGAACAACAATGATTTATGGTGATAGACCTTTCATGACCCTCACTATTGATGCATATATATATGGCGACGTTCATTAACCTTCACCATTTCATATATAAACGAAGACTTTTGATGATGGTCATTTGATTACCTTCACTATTGATATAGATATAGGGACAAATAGTGATCGTTACCATTCCATATGAATACTAGGGCATAATGGAATCGAACCACCAACCACCTACCTGTAAAGAAGGGGCTCCTCCATTAAGCTATCACCCTTCAAATAATTAGACCTTGAAATTTATAAATTCTAAATTCTAAAAATTTAATTAAATTATAGAACATTGTAAAGTCTTATAGGCTTCATTGACTTAGTTAGCACCAAAAATCATCCAATAGACGCAGAACATCATTGTTTTAGAACAAGGAAGCAACTTTTGCATGTTTAGTGAGTTCAACCACCCAAAAAATAGCATCAAAGTCGATTGTTTAAAATTGACACTAACCAAAGTACAAACCCAAAGTCCCCATGTTCCATGGCTCCTCTAATAAAATTTTACAGATGAAATCAATCACTAAAAAACATAAAAATTGTATACAGTTGTAGGAATAATTGACGAACATAGGCATTATAACTTCTATGATGATTAAAGATAAAAATCATGTAAAGTAGGAAATTCAACATAGAGATTGAACATGATGGAGCTAGCACGAAATCCAGTGCATAGTTATCACATGGGCTCCATGAATATACATACCTTTGGAATTTAACTCTTTTGAATCCCCCAAAAATTAATATAGAATTCCAATGATATATAAAGAAAGAAAATAGGCATTATAACTTAAATATAAAGATTCAAAATCTTGCAAGGCATGTAAATACAATATAAAAATTGAACATATAGAGTAGACATGAGATCTTGAGCATGGGATCTTGTGATATACAGTAGACCCGAGATCATTCTGAAACTTAACTGCAAGTTTCAATGTAACTCACCTTCCCTACATGTCAAAAAATAAGTACATATTCCAAACCATAATTTTCCAAAGAAGTCAATTCTATCCTTTGAACTACCCAAAAAAAAAAAAAACTGAAGAGCCATTAAAAATGTACAGTTCCATTCCTTACATCAATATTTTTGTTTGAATCCTCAAGAGACATTTTGGTCACTTCAACAAAATTAAATGTCACAAATAAAAAACCCATGTTTGAAAAAAAAATTTGAGAGTAGAAATATAAAAGAAAATTGCTGAACTAGATATAGTATATTTATAAAACTTTCAAATATCAAAATGACAAGGAACTAAAGTTTCCATTTACTAATTTAATTTTTAGCCAAAAACTAAATTACTTTGGTCTATTTGTATTTTTTTAATATGAAACGGAACCTTCGTCTATTTCTCCATGCCATGAAAAAATCAATATGAGTGCCTCATTTGATGTCTCATATGAAAAGCCACCAATGTAAATCTTCCTCTATGATTGATCAATAGTTTGTGCATAAGTGGTATCAGTAGTTGATAGATTATAGATAGTAATTTGACCTTGGAGAGTTATCACCTCACATTACAAAACTATTCTTAAACTCTGAACGAAGTAACATCCAGTCAAATTGCCAACACAGTGACACGGAACTAACAAAAACAAAAACCTCTTCCAAAACTATTGCTTGGTTTGCAAAAATATTATGATTTTTCTACAAAGAATCTTATCGCATGGAACAATTTAAATGACATTCCACCAAGACAAAAATCATAAATTTGCATATAGTTGATGAGCAGATTGGGGTGAAAATTAGGATTGTTGTACTGCTTGTTGTTGCAGAATTGAACTATAGGTAAAACAAAATTGTTGTGGATTTAAATGAGATTGGTTATGTATGGCTAACTATTTAATCTAACTGGTTGTCCAAATGTCATTAGGGATACTGAATGCTATGGATGTTGTTGGTTCATTAAAAAGGAAAGCAAAACTAAAGACATATGTGTTGAAAATCCACTTCTCTATTTTTTCATGTCCCTAGATGCAACTACAATACCCTTCCAAATGCTATAATGATAGTGAAATATGTTTCAAGTGTTCCAATATACCCTTCCCAAAGCTATAATTATAGTGAAATACATTTCTAGTGACCGATTTTAAGACCTAACTACAATCAACATTCAACAAGAAACACTAGCATATTACTACTTTTTTTAGCTACCACCATGCTCATATTCCCCGCCAACCCCATTGGACAATCGATGTTCTTCTCATTTCAAATAACATTCAATAGAGGTAAACCTTTGACAATGCTACCAGAAGAAATTTATAATCTTAAAATGATAGAGACATGCTTTGTTAGCAATGGAAAATTTTTATGTTGCATACCACAACAAACACAATTATTCTACATATCATACCTTTATATGCAAACTAGGGCATGCGGGGAAATTTAGAGAAATGGAAGGTCTAATCAACCATATGAGAACTAATGGTTGTACATATACACTAGGCATTTTGTTGATATAATTGTAATCTATGGAGAACCTGGAATTCCTAATGAAATTGTCAAGGCTTTACATCAGACGTTAGATTTGTTCACAAACATTTGGCACAACATTTCAATGTTCTATTGATTTTGCTTATTTAACACAAATGCACTAATATTTCCCCTTCCACTTAAAAAAACTACACAAATTTGGAATAATCCAAATATGAGGACCTATAACATGCTCATTAGAACCTAATGCCATAATGAAAAGTTCTGCCAACCCTATTTTCTTTCCAACAAGAATGGCAAACATGGTTTCTTTCCCGATGTTGCAACATTTTAATGCAATGTCTTTTTGGGAAAGTCAGATTAACGCAACACTAGGTGTCGTGGATGAAATGAAAAAGAAGGATTATGTTCTAGATGCTGTTTACCTTTAACCATTTGGGACTAATCCTTTCTAAACTTGGGAAGCCATGTCCCAACAATTTCCACAATAGAATCAAAATATTTCCCATAAGTAATCAGATGGAGAAACGTGGAAAATATGATGAAAAAAATAGATTTTTATTACAATAATAACATGAATGGACAAATTTCTCAAAAAAAAAATGTAGAACAACCAAGGCCCTAAAATAAAACCATGGGCAACACTATGTTACTTTGAGGCTTGTAATGTGTGTGGAATTTGGATAAGAAATACCAATTACAATTAGAACAAAATGACTTCTTATTCAACATAGGTAGGGGTAAGAAAGAAAGTTCAAACATACCATACCAATATGGAAATGCCTTGATCTTTGAGTTGTTGCATGGTCTTCACTAGAATTTGTAAGAGACTCATACCATATAAAGTCCAAAAGAATCCCAATTTTTCCCTTTTGCATGGGCTGCAGTTGGAGAAAGGTTTCAGCATTAGTGGCCAATTGATGATGTTAACATTTAAATGCAATTTTTTCTGCATTGTAGCAGGTTTGACTTGATACTTTTCTCTATAGATTTTTACAGTAATAGTATGTGAAAGAAGAAAATTGTGTGCAACAATGTAGGGTTCTATCAAAAATTTTCCTACTATATAGTTACCAAATGGAGAAGAGCACCTTCCAGGAGAAAAAATATGGTTGTCATAACCAAGATTGGAAACAACCCATGGCTCATTGAATACCATCCAGTATTTCACCCTCTCGCCAAACGTTTTGAAACAAAACTCCACAAATTTTGCATAGTCCTCCCTATTCATAAGAAAATGACATGTATGCCATTACTACTACCATGGAAAGTATTGAAGGTTAGAAAGTATGATATATGTTTTAAATTACATGCTTTGTAACAGAGCTAATGAAATCTAAATAAGTAACTTATGCAACTCTAGAATTTAGCAAACCTCCATAAGTTGCTTCAAGCACTTCCAGGAAATCATATTGATAAATATTTGCATAGGGCATGACTATAGGCTCCTAATTTCTAAGTAAGATGAATTTCATGGGGCGTAAACCAAATGTAATTAACTCTAATACAGTGAGCTGGCTTCTGCAAAGAAGTTAGGGCACTAGATGCCTCACAGATATTAAGAGGCATGGATAAAAATGGATGTATTCCTAATGCATTATCATACACCATATTAGTCAGTGGACTTTGTAATGAAGAAAAGTTTGATGAAGAAAAACAATTCTTGGAAGAGATGATATCCAATGATTTTATTCCACACATTTCTAGCTAACATTTGTTGATAAATGGGTTTTGTAAAGAAGAGAAGGTTGGAGAAGCTTGTGAAGTTTTGTGATAATGACAAAGAAAACAAGTTTGCAACAACAATTTCAAAGTTTTTCTCTTTAGATAATAATTTCTTGTATGCAAGAATCCATGAGGAATTCATGCAAATAAGTGCCATACCTCAGTCCCATAGTTGATTCCTGTGTAAGAAAAATGATCTAAGTCAAGTACCAATTGGTTCGAGAACACTCATGGAGGGTTTTCTCCACTTGGTAAATGAACAAGAACTTGTAGAACATTAAACCATATGGTTATACTTATTACAACCTCCAATCCTGAACAATTTAACACCTTTTATATTGTGAACTTTGTTAAAGAGACCCATATACATTCACGTAACCCAAGAAACTATTTGGAAATAGAAGTAGAAAGTTTATATGTTGGAGTAGATGTGGTGATAACCAGTCATAGTCATGGGAAGGATCATGTCATGAACAATTTTCACTGAACACCCAAAAAAAGTCCAAAATTGACAAGTGAGCACAAACAATATATGTCGGTATCATAATAATTCATGAACAAAGAGAACATAATGTTACACTTTCGCCTCTCATTTTTGTTTGAATACCTTTATAAGAAAATAGAATGGATGTGTTAACATTGTGTAATACAAATGACGTCCTCTACTGCAAATTAGGGAAGCTCTAAGCATTTTTCCCATGCTGTGATTTTAGATGGACAACAAGTGGATCATGTGCTCCCATCCTTGTTTCAGTTTCCCCAACCACAAAGCTGATCCATAACTGCGAAATATACTATATAAGAAGTCTCTATTTTCAAACTACGTAGTCATTTCATTGGCCACAATAATTCAGAGATCTCATATTGTTGTTAGACTTGTATAATAAAATTGCAACCAAACAACATAAAATCTAAATAGAAGTATCTACATTGTAACTAATTTAGAGATCTCAAATTGTTATTAGACTTATATAACAAAATAGAAACTAGACAACATATAGGCTAAATAATATATGCATTATAACTAGTAACATATTTTTTTTGGCCAAAAGAAATCAGAGCTGTCAAGTTGCAGTTTTGTTCCTACAAAAAACTGGTATATTTACCTACGTTGTAAGGGATGATATAATAATTAATACATTTTTTATGGTTATATTTTCTCTCCTCCTTTGAAATGATGATATGGAGCTCATTTACCTTCATCTAAAACAAAAGGTGCCCCATTGATCACGAAGATTGAAATCATGCAAATGCATGGAAGCTTCAGGAAGGTTGGTCAAATGACTTACACAAAGAAAATAAGTGATATAAAGTCAATTGATATAAATAATATTAAGAATTGAGAAGTTCAAAAGTATGAAGCATGGAATTTCATTGCATCATCTTAAAATTTGTGAGCTTTTGAAAGAGAAAGAAGAGGAAATAAACTACCACCTAATATCAGAATAATATTCTTTAGGAGGGGATATGTAAGAAAAACCCTCGAAAATTATGATGTAAGAAAACCCTCTAAAATACAATTTAAAAATAAATTATTTTATTCTTGGACTTCCTCCTAAAGATGTCAACACTCCAACAATATCTGAAAGGCCAAGAATATTGGGACTCCAAAACCAAAAAGGTCATTTGTTGTTGATGCTAAGATAAGCTGGATTTGAAGGATTTCAAGACTAGTTATATTTCTCCAAGTCATAAGACTACTAAATGATGCTAACTTGAATAGGTTGGAATATACAGAAAGTATATTTGGTCATAGTTTACATGCAGGGGCTTAGAAATTTTGTTTTTCTTTAGTTTCCATGAGATTTTTCCATACATCCTAGAAAATTATGGTCTAAATTTTGCTTAGATTTCCTCCAAGATATAATAAAAAGAGGAAAATGAACATGTCATTGAAATTACAAATAGCATATGTGGCAAAATGGAATGAAAATTTCATAGTAATTGTGAGATGTTTTTGGAAGTTCTGCTCCTAATTGTGAGGATTTTGCTAGAGGTTCTAATTGATGATTTCATAGTAATATCCCCTTGTGTACTAAATGATGAAACAAATAAATAAACATGGTTGATTGAAGTTGAATTTTTTGCACTGACTAATAATACATGAAATCTTATAAGAAATAAAAACAAAACTAAAGCATATTTGTGAAAGAGAGATCAGGTGCGCACCTTGTTGTTGTCCAGTTCTTTTATCTTTGATCAAAGCAACTTCAAGGACATTTCCATGTTCATCAAACAGAGGAGGTATCTGAGAAAAAAGGTTGAGTGTTTATTTAACTGAATAATTGAACAATCAGACAAGTTACAATAATACAACATCAATCAAAAGACTTAAAAGGCATTTCCATGTTAAGAAAATATGGATCATACATGAGCAGATAATGTCAGCATTATTCACTGAAGTTTCAAACAATGCAAATTTGTTGGCATGTGGACAAATTTTGAAGTTCTTAACATTGCAAATTCATAATCAAACACAATAATAATTCACAAATCTGTAGGGAATGAATTGATTGCATATATGGTTTCATTCTTCCCATGGGAGAATTAATACCCTAAAATAAATATTGTTAGCAACTTGTCCAATACATGTCACATTTTCTCTCTGGACATCCTAAATGTAGAATCAATGTTGCAAGAAACACACATTCTTAACTCAAAACAAAAAAATGTAATTTCGAGGTATTTAAATAGAAATGAGGTATATTAATCCTGAAAAATTAGCAATGGAAAATGAGATTCTTTCAATAGAAATAATATCTTAGTGACTGTAAATAATATTTGTTGTCAGACTTACATCATCCTGTGTAACCGTTCTTGTTACAGATCTCCCAAAATGTTTGACAAAATTCCGACATATGATGAATTTGTTAAATTGAAAATAACTATGAGATTTTCTTGCACAGAAGTGCACCAAAACCAAATATATTGTTTAGAAAGAAAATGAATATATCTATAATTAAGATACTACACAATCATTTCCAATAATATGAAGGACACGCCAAGAAAAAACATATGACGACAACAGTGAGAAATGAAAGCTTGAAAATTTGTGGAAGTCATCTCAAAGGCATGAAACGAATCAATTCTTATAATAAGGATGAAATACCACAATCCTCCCCACCAAGTAATAGTTAAACTTCATCGGAGTTGGATTCCAGAACTACAAAATGATGTCTTTCAGTTTAACATGACTCCCTCAGAGCCAAAGTTGTAAATCACCACCGTATGATAACCCAATTTTCAAGTAACATTGCACTTCAATTTCAAGCCTAAAAAAAAATATGTACATATTGTAGAAAGACTATGTATCAAACTCATGGCTCGTGATTCTCAAAACCATAGGATTATCATCTCTTATTCATTAGAATTGTTAGAATAAAATGTTTAAATTGATAGACAGACCCCGTGAAAGGTGGGAAAAATATCACCCAGTGATATGTTTTTCAAAACAATAAGAACAACACCACTTTTTAACGAGACACTTGTTATCATAGGTAAGTAACTAGAAATACTGGCCACAAACAATTAAACTAACACTTTGGACTAATATATATATATACACTGGACATGGCATTTAGTTCATGTCTTTTATCTTAATAAAGGGAAAATATCAAATGACACAATTTTTTTGAATGCATTATAGTATTCCCAAGGTTTAAGACTATTTTTAATGCTCAATTTCAATTTAGTAGCCAAGTTATTTGGTACCTTTAGAAGGGCGAAAAATTCTGTTCTAAGTCTTCTTGGAGGATTCCATCAATAAAGCCAAATTTTATGGGTCATTGATATAGATTTAGCTATTGCATTTTCTTTCTTCATTTCTGGTAATATGCGTAGAACCACGGGGACTTTACTAGGGGAGCAATACCATACAACGTGGGTTCATATTGGGGGATATTTATTGAGGAAAAATTGGCATAATATATTTGGGGATATATAGGGGGTAGAGGGTTTTTATATTGACAAGTATAAAAAATGTAGCACAAAGTCAATGAAAAAGTATAAACGGGTATAAAAAATGTTAATGAAAAAACAAATACCTATAATATCTAGTGAAAGTATAAGTTTTTAAATTTGGAAATTGTATTGGGTTCGTATTGGTAGGCGGTTAAGTAATGTGTTTTTTAGAGGTATTTTCCAATATGTAGTCAAATTAAGGGTATTGTTTAATATGCCATGAACGCACGTGATATGACATAGTTTCATTGATTGAAGCCCCTTTGTGTAGAACTAACATTGGACTTAGTAATGCTACAAAAGATAATTTAGAATCACCAATATATGTGTGTGTGTTATATATATAAGAATGCTTCAAGAAACATACCTCAAGGGACTACAGTGCAAGGAGTAGGATTCCTTTAGCTTAGATGCCAGGTTTGAACGTTATTCCACCAAAATTTCCTAGGATTTGCATATGATCCTATTAGTTTTGAAATTCATTCAATGTAAGTGGGATAGATGATAGTGAGAACAAGATTTGAGGGATGGCTTAGCACTCGGTTGACTTAAAAATGAACCAATACCATATTGGCAATTTTTTTTTATTTATCAAAATAATGGTTCAATTAATGAAAAGACTTAAATTCATTACAACAAGAAATGGATTGCAATATGAAATTAAGACAAACTAAATCAGACCCTCCACTAGATTCTGCATATTTTGGTGCACACGTATTTAGCTAAAGACATTTATTTTCTATACTTTCTTCTACTAGAAGGTTCTTTCTTTTTCCCAAAATGGTTATTAAACTAAATTAAAAGATGGTGATTTTTAAGACCTACCATTTTGATGTGATCAATTCCTTTCAAAAAAAATTACAAACACATAATCTTTTTGTCCATGACAAATTTCTTTTCTAAACAATTGTGTAGATTTTGTAGATTATAGGAAACAGGATGTTTTTCCACCCATTATGAGGGGTTAAAAAAATTGTGTCCCTGATGATTGGTGTAGCATCCACCCAAAATATCAAACATCTCATATAATTTACATGGTTGTATCTAGAAGAAATTTATCATCAACATGATTTCCACCTGTGAAAATCTTCATATTCAGACACAACCTTTTATAAAGTTTATTTGTGTTAAAATTGCTCTTTTTGCGTAGTAATAATTAGAATTTATATATTAAAAAATTGCGGGTGAACAATATAGCATATGTTTACAAGAGATATACGGTTTTAGGTAGACATATTATAGAGTGGATAGATAAGTAAAAATCATATGAAAAATACTCAGAATTCTCATAATTGTACTCAGAATTCTGTATTTATGCTACTTGAAAAACTAACATAACAGAAATATTGTTTCAAAAAAATAGTATGATAATAAAAACTAAAAATTTAATGTTCATGTCAGGCTTCAATATTCAAATCCACCTTCGGTCTCCACGTCTTGTGTTGTTCAGGGCATTGGAATGGAACTGATATTAGCAATTGTGTCGAGGTTTGTAGCGATGTGTTCCAGCATTTCACATATGTTAACATTTAGGATACAAACACAATCCTTTTAGTGTTTGATGGAGGCCAGAGGAGGTATATCCAATAGAGCTATCACTTGGAAAGAGAGAAGGGAAAAGTAGAAGCTTTATGGGATATTCTAGTAGGTCACTATGTGCCTAAACAAAGCTTGCAGAGACTCAAAAATTGAGTCCATTTACATTTTCTTCCTTATGATGATGGTATTAGAAGCATGAGATTTATCTTCCCAATCATCAGACTAGGAAGGTGGTTCCCCAATTCCAATGCTAATTGACACCTATCTTTGTTGCTCTCCAAGTTCTTCCTATTTAACGCCTTCTTCTGCCTCTCCCTTTCTAGTGCCAATAAAGATACATTGGCATAGCCCCTTATTTAATCTTCTAAGCTCACAAAGGACATAGTAATTATTACAGCAATGAGAATGGTCCATGGACTTCTCTATCCAAAAGAGATACATTTGTTAGTGCTAGATACCAAAGGGAAATTAGAAACACATAGAGCATTTGATGGAAAGAGAAACGTATAATTCTGAAAAGACTAGATCCTTGTTCTTTTACCCTATTCATCAAGGTTGTCTTGAATGTTAGAGATCACCAGCATCAACCCAAGAACAGATAATTTAATCCTGTACGAAGGAGAAATTGCTACCATAGTACACTTTTTAAGTGAAATTTTTCATTATTGGTGCATAAGCACAGGTAGGAGGTGGGGTCATCCAAGGCTATTCCTCCATATCATCATCTTGATTTGGCTTATGTATAGAGGAGAATCACCTATTGCAGAACCTTAACACTTCATGAAAAGAAGCATGTGGATTTGAGATCTCTACAACCATTGCTCACCCACAAGCTTTATTTCTTCATTTGGACTCCTCAATTTGGTTGGAATCTACTTAGAGTTTGGCAATTTCAATCCCTAAAATTAGGTGACTTGATTCATAACCAAGTCCCATAAAATCAAGACTTTCTTTTTGCACTTGTCCTCCTAAAATATCCTAGCAATCTACTTCAGAATCTAAAGATCATGATCCCTGCAAGTAGGTGATTTTGTTCCAAACCAAGTCCTATAGAAACAACTTTTCACATATTTTTGTTAGCTTTAGATTAAAAGTGGGGTTCTCAAGAGAGGAGCGATCACATGATCACTGTTGAGTCTCATATTACTATCATTTTTACCACCTTTGTCCCTAAGTATATTAAGCCATTAAAGGATGACAAGTGCTTCTAATTCATTATTAGTAGTTATTCCCAACCCACATGAAAATACCATGACTTTGAGTCCATCTATATGATACATGACCCTACTTCTTCTTCACTTATGGCCCGTTATTTGTGTTAAACTTGTGAATATGAATGTACACTTCCATAATTAAGTTTGAAATCCTCAAATGAGGGATGGATCATTAGTTCTCATATTTTTGGATGGGAATCATAGAATCCATGGCTTTTTCTATGTGAACAATGCCCTGTAGGTTGGTAACGTCGAAATTTCACTTACATGGATATACGACTGGAGGTTATAATCATGTTCCTAGCATTGTTCTCAGAGAAAATAAGTTCTCTTTGTTCCAATGGAATCTGCGAGGTTGATAACTTTTGTTTCCTAATATACATGTGGACTATTTATCCTATTATAGAAATATGAGTCTCTAGGTTTGTTAAATAAATGAAAATGTGAATATTATTGAAGAACTATTGCAAACCATCAAGCTATAAATTTAAAATTTCTCCAGTTTGAGTTGCTAGGTCCATGATCTTTTCATGGTGAATAAATATTGCACAGTTGTGTTACATTGTGAAACATGTACTATTGTAGGTGATTTGCTTCCAAGTTGCAAACATATATAGCATGTAAATCTCACATGTAAGTTAATTTAGTAATAAAATATTTTTGCAATAAGTGATATGTTTCAAATCAAAATAGATTAGTTGGATAGATACAAAAATAAATGGTCATGGAACTGGATGGTAATTTATGACTTTAAAAATCATAAAAAAACATAGATGTCTCATTCAAAGGATAGTACTAGGACAAAACAAGAAAAAATCCTTAAATCGTAATATTTGATTCATGGATTCTTTTAATTAGAGACTTCAAGTGTAAAACACTTTCATCTTCTATAAATTTCATAATAACCAAGCATTCTAAAGAACATAACAAAATTTTATCGATTTTGAAATTCGTGTGTTTTTTTAACATCAAATATTTAAGCCTTCAAACAACATGGAGCAGTTTATGGTACAATATACTAGGGTTCAAGAGATGATAATAATCTGAGGAAGTATGAATTCAAAGACTTTTTACTGGTTTTTTTTTTTATTTGGGTCAGGAGTCTACCTTTCAGCAAGTACTCATGGAAAACTACTCACAACTCATTGGCTATTCTTGGAGAACAATCTTACATAGGGACTCAACAGTTGTCACCCTCAAATAAACAAGATAGTATTACAAATCATCTCAATGTATGCTCTTTGCTTTCCAATATTTAGTTGCCTTGAGAATTTAAATATGTAATTCTAGATAGATATAATCAAAGCATGCTTAATATTGTAGTTGAGAGCACCATTTTGTCTATTTTTTTTTAGAGAATTACTTTGTTATAAAGCCTCATTCTGCTTGAATTTTATGTATAATGGTGTAAGAGGCCTTATGTTATACATACATGACTTGAGAATGATGTTTGGATCTATCATTCTGCACACTTTAGGTATGTAGTTTAGAGACGCAACACCAAACACAGAAAACAAGATGAACGTCAATGGGAAAACCCCTCCCAACAGGATGAGGCTGGGTGAGAAAACATGGGTTCCCCCTGATGGACCACTAACGAGGTGGCACCAATGTAACTCAGGCAAGGTGCCCTTGCACCCTAACCAAATGATGGACACCACAGCAATGGGCTGCGAGTAATGCCTACCCCCTCAGGCCCACTCGTTCGTCACCATTTTGAGGAAATTCTTGTAACTTCAAAACCCATGTGAGTAAAAATATATTGCTTTTCATTTTCTATCTGGCATAGGTTATCAATATAAGGAAAACTTGTGACCTGATGTCAATATTTCAAGAACAAACAATCAATGCATTGAAAGAGATTGAGGCATATTTTCTGCACATCCCTCTGAAGTTGTTACGATATTCATTGAAGACTATGTTAGAACACCCAATGGCCTAACCAAATTATTCACTACACCTGAGGTGAAGAAGTATTGGCTTCCAGTGTCTAGAATGCCCAAACATGCTGAGAATTGGCCGACAATAGCATATATGGTAGTCCAAAATCAACGTTTCATATTATTTACTTCAAAGCCTTTTAAAGAAGCACTGGAAGGCACTACTTACCAGTGGAAATATGTTGGTGAAAGTTAATGCAAGCATCGCAATATTTTTGGGTCAGTTTCTACATCCGTTAGTTGTTCTATGGTATGTATTACAGAAAATTAATATCATCAACCAAATCTGACACAAATAATAGGGATTAAACCCTAAAAACCTCAACCCCTCGACATACCATTTTAAAACCACATGTAGGATAAGGAAAATGCTATAAAATAAGCATGGTACGAAAACCATTTGCATCAAGAGACTAGACCTATGTAAATACAAGAAGCTATCTAGATTTTTAAAAAACCCATAAGAAATAAGGAAAAAACAATGAAATTTCCTCCCTTAGAAGAAAACACGGACATGACCTAGAAAGAAGAAGAAATAAGGAAGAAATGCATACATACATTTAGCCTTGAGATGTTGAGAAAAGAATGGGTGAAACCTTAATCAAAATAGTTGAAATCAAAAACTACAAAACCCACATTTTGAACCCTAGGAAGTTCAAAGCTCCCATTAGTTGGATGGGAAATGAAATCAGGTCCCCAGATCAATCTCCACGATCTCCACACCCTGCCTCTCCATATTGATTCTTGGCCATTATCCCTGAGGGAACTTAAGGATTAATTATTAAAGAGTACAGAGTCAAGAAATCAAGAAGATGCCCATTGGTTAAACATAACACCATGTATAGGCTTGTGAAGGGCGGTAAGTCTTTGATTGTGAGGCGCGATACTTTCTTAAACGAATGGAGTGTTGTGATATTTAATGAACCCCATAAGTCTCCCAGATTATGGGTTTTATCATACATTATTAGCATTGTGGAATCCTCAAGGGAATGCCTTATTAGGGGAGGCACACACTTCCTATGTATGGTGTTCAATGAGAAAGTTTTCTTCCATAATATTGTTAAGTTGAAAAACTTGTATTTCGGTTTTCATAATCAAGCAAGAAATATTTCACCTTATGTGCATCTAGGAAAGAACATAATATTATTTGGTCAGGTCCATCACAAATGGAAACAATTTTTTCTTAGTGAAATTGAAGCATAAACATGATGGTATTCTATATATACCATGCACCACTATCAATTTTCAACCCTGTGCTTAAGAAACTCACTCAAAATCAAAACAAAGAGAAAATGGGAGAAATATTAATATAAAAATCCCAAAAACACAGTAGCCTTCAATTGGAAATCCTCACCCATCAACCTTCAAATATGCTATGAGCACATTGTATGGTATGTTGTGGAACTCTCTTGGTTTATTCTTCAGAAAAAACCAAAACAAAAAGCATACCAATGCAGGCTTCTTTCTTGAGAAACCCAACGAATATGAACTAACAAAGGACGAGAGTTAAGTTTTATGTGTGTATCCATGGCATTCAAAATGTATCAGGTTCTAGAGAGTTGAAGAGTAAATTGTCTTGAGGTGGTCAATTTGGGCTGAGACAAGATTTTTACTATACCAGAGTAAATTGACTTGAGGTGGTGAATGTGGGTTAAGACAAGCTTTTTACTATATTGGAAGGAGAAAATTATTATAGGTGGCTAGTTTGGACCTTAAAATTTGGTTGGTTTTTCTGGAATAATAAGCTTGGGATATGTTTGTTGGAGTGGTCGTCGGGCTCTTTTTCCCCCCTATATATTTCATGTAAGCTCTAGCTTTGGGTATGTTTGTTTTTCTCGATAAGAAATCCCTTTTCCTTTTTAAAAACGAAATGGGTCCCCACATGTACATACACAATTTGTGATAATTTCTTATTGATTTGATTGGTTTGAATATCATTCATATATTTTACTTTCTTTTTATATTTTATTTTGTGTCATGGCTTGTAAGAGTGCCTGATTTGATTTTAGCATGCCTCAATATCATTGTGTTGGCATTATGGCACAGGTTTGGCACTATGACACATATGTTGTCCTTGATGGCAACTCACTCAGATGACAGATCACAGTTCAGGTTCTCAAAATGAAGGAAAAAGAGATATACGTAGGTTCCACTTAACCAAGCCGCATATACACGTGGGATCGCCGACCCAAAGGCACATATGCGTATGCACGCACTTTCACACAAGGAAAAGTACGTACATGTGGGAAAACTTGGTTTTGTTCCATGGTATTTGGTCCCTGGTATTTTGACCCATGGTATTGATTCAAGGTATCTTGACCGAAGTGTTGACCCTAGGTATTTCATCCAAGGTATTGCTTCTAAGTGGTTTTCGACCATGGTATTGAGGTAAGGCCTAAGACTATAAAAGGAGGAGGAGATAATTAGGTAAAGGCACTCAAGTATTGAATATCTTATGAAGAAGAAGATCTAGAACACTATCATTGGGTTATAGTGCATTGTTGGATCTGAATCAAGGAGGAACCTGATTGCTTGAAGAAGGATAAGTTCTATTGATGGGTCAAGATCTTAAAGCTTGAAGAGAAGTATCTTTATGTGGTTTTGATATTTTATATGAATAATTGGCGCATGTCATAATCTGTAAATCTAATGATCTGGGTATAACTGATGTCTGAATAGTTGTAACGGTTAAATCATCTTTTACATATCTATACGTAGGTTCAGTATAGCAAAAGTACATATACAAGCTGGTTCGGCAATTCAAAATACCGTATACGCATGTTTGCCTTCATATAACAGCGTATGCATGCAGGTTAGGCACATTGAAGTACTGTACGTCTCATATAATATGTTTTAGCTACTTCTGTTTACTGTTGCAGTGTTCTGGGTTCTGGTACTGTTACTGTACTCTCGTTACAACATTCAGAGAAGTGATTGTTTGATTTAGTTTTGGTTAAGTGCAAGGGAGATTGATTGACGCAGATATATTTTGATGCTATTGATTGATCTAGTCTGAAAATTTATGAAACGTGGTCCCTGGAAGAAAAGAGAGGGTTGTAGCCTTCTGTAGGTCAACACCTACGTACTAGTACATTAGCTAGTACAAGAGCTAAGGGGGTTGTAGCTCCCTTCCAGGAGAAGCTAGAGAATGAGAGAAGGTTGTAGCCTTCTGCAGGTAGAATCCTGCGTACTGGTATAAGACTGCACCAGTACAGAAATACTGTAAAAAGAAGTTTCTTATTTAAAGAAAATAGAGACAAATTGCAGCAGGTGGTTTTCACCCACAATGGGTTTCCACCTTATATCTTGTGTTCTTGTGTGTGATTTTCTGCTATGCTTTTACTGTACCTGTTACTGCTTATATGGTTCTGATACACAGATTATGGATCAACTAACTAGATAATAAGTTTACAAGGTATACGCTAGTTGCTCTAAACACAGTTGCGTATATACGCAAGTTGCATTAACAGAAGTAGCGTATATAAATCTGTTTATGGAAATGAAATATTGTTAAGTTGATAATACATGATTCACCCTCCCTAGTATTATTTCCAACAATTGGAATTAGAGCAGGTCCTTGAAAAGAAGCTTGATCGCTTGTAGGAAGATCTATCATCATGAGCAACTACGAAAGAGACGCATCCATCAGGCCACCAATCTTTGATGGGAGAAACTTCGTCTATTGGATGGTAAGAACCATAGCCTATCTTCAATCTCTTGGAATAGAAGTTTGGGATATTGTGGAAGGGGGATACACATTTCCATCAGCAATTCCTACAGATACGGCAGGTAAAAAGCAGTATGAAACAAATGCAAAGGCTGTCAATACTCTATTGGGGAGTCTGTCACAATCAGAATTCGTCAAGGTATGCAGCTCAAAACCGCCAAAGAAATATGGGACAAGATCATTCTAAGCTATGAAGGAGACAATCAAGTAAAACATGCAAAACTACAATCTCTCAGAATTCAATATGAAACTCTTAGAATGCATAATGATGAAAATGTAGCTAATTATTTCTTACGTATAGATGAGATTGTTAGTCACATAAAAAACTTGGGTGAAGAGATAAAAGAAGTTACTTTAGTTGAAAAGGTTCTAAGATCCTTGTCTTCTAAGTTTGAATCAAAAGTTTCTGCCATAGAAGAGAAGCAGGATCTTCAGAGTATTACTATGTCACAGCTACATGGAATCCTAATTGCTTATGAAATGAGAAAAGGGGGTCCATCAGATATGAGAGAAGTCACATTCAAAGCTTTAGGAAGAGGAGAACTCAATGAGTCAGGGAATATGTCAGAAGGAGAGGAAGAATCAAACTTTGTCAAGAAACTTCAACGAGGTTCTGGAGGATTCAGAGGTAAACTACCTTTCAAATGTTTTTCTTGTGGAAGAGTAGGTCATTATGTTTCCAAATGTCCTCACAAAGATAAGCTTGATAAAGGTAAGGAATCAGTAAAATGGAATAGAAAACAAAGTGTAAATAAGAAGAGCTACTATACGCATGAAGATAGTGATGGTTTATCAAATAGTGATGAAGATGAAAATAGTAATGATTATAGACTTCTAATGGCTTCTGAAGATGATTATTTTTTGGATGCTTTAGATGAAGATGGTCTCTATGAAGAAATTTCTAAACTTAAAATCTATTTAGAAGAAAAGAGTATGATTATAGATACTCTGACATTCCAACTTGCTGAAAGGGAAAAACACAATGAAAAGTTAGAATGTGAAATTGTGGGTCTAAGAAAAGAAATTGAGAAAACAAAAGCTCTCAATCTTAGGTTTGCTAAAGGATCAGAAACTTTAGATGAAATTATCAAAGTGTAGTGTTCTCCTCTGATAAAGATAGGTCTTGGATATACTGAAGAACCATCTCAAGCACAGAAGCCATCAACCTCCAAAAGCTATCTTGATGCAGCAAGGAAAAATGAACAGATTGACAATCGTCAGCAGAGGCTTAAAGCAGATCACTAGGTAAATCGAGTTCAATCTACTTCAAGGATGAACAGAAGCTATAACCAACCACAGGTAAATCATTCTCAATTTGCTTCAAGAATTAATGTCAATGGAAACTACAATCATTAGGTCAGTAGATTCGATAATCGCAGGAATTTCTTTAATGGCCAATGTTTTTCTTGTCATAAATTTGGACACAAAGTTGCTCAATGTGTTTCCTACAAGACCATCATTACTAGAGAAGCACGAAATCAAAGGAATGTGACTGGGATCATGAAAAGTACCTACAAAAACTTCTCTTCTCTTGAAAATGAAATAGAATGCAGTATCTATAACAACTTCGGTCATGAAGACTCTGAATGCAGGTGTAAATTTCGGCAAACATCTCAGAAGGAGCAAGCTTCATTCAGTCCCAAAACATGGAAAAAGAAAGAACCACAAATCGAAAGATGTGGTATAGCCTTATATGCAGAAGGACAAGAAAATCAATGGTACATCGATAGTGGATGCTCAAAACACATGATAGGTGATAAAGAAAAACTTCAGTCATACAATGCCTTAGAAAAGGAAAGGAAGGTCTCATTTGGAAATGATACCACTGCAGTCATAAAAGGTAAAGGCTCTGTTCTCTTAAAAGAAAAGGTTAAAGCTGGGAATGTTATGTATGTTGATGGTTTAAAGCATAATCTATTGAGTGTCAGTCAAATGTGTGATCAAGGAAATGAGGTAGTATTTCGATCAAATGGATGTGTTGTTCATGAGATTGATACAGTAGAAACAGTGATCAAAGGCATAAGAACTCAAAATAATTTATACATACTCAAGGGAGGACAACAACAGTGTTATCTCAGCAAAAATTATGAACACTAGCTATGGCACAGAAGATTGGAGCATCTAAGCTTGCCTCAGATAAGGAAAGCATGCAAATTCCAGGTTGTTCACGATCTTCCTGACATCGGAATTCCAGAAAATACAATATGCAAATCATGCCAATTCGGCAAGCAAACCATAGCACATTTTCCTGAGAAGGAAGGATCAGCTAGTAAGCCTCTTGAACTTGTCCACACTGATTTATGTGGTCCATCAAGGAAAAAGTCACCTCGTGGAGAAGAATACTTTACATTGTTTATTGACGACTTTTCCAAAATTTGTTGGATAGGACTTCTAAAGCATAAAGACGAAGCATTTGAAAAGCTCAAAGCCTTCAAAGCTTTGGTTGGAAATGAATCAGATCGCAAAATCAAATGCCTCCGCTTTGATCAAGGAGGGGAATTTACCTCGGATGAATTCTTCGACTTCTATGAAGAACATGGAATAAGAAGGGAATTCTCTACCACAAGGACTCCCCAGCAAAATGGAATGGTAGAAAGGATGAACATAACTGTTCAACAAATGGCTCGTGCTATGCTAGATGAGTCTGGAACTCCTGCAACCTTCTGGGAGAAGCTGCATTTGTTGCCGCCACTATTATCAACAAAACAAATGTCCGGGTAAATAGCACTCAAATTCCTCATGAACTTTGGTATGGTAAGACTCCTACTGTAAAATACTTCAAAGTTTTTGGAAGTAAATGTTACATCAAAAGGAATGATGAAAAACTTGGCAAATTTGAACCTAAAGCAGATGAAGGCATTCTCCTTGGTTACTCTTCTCGAAGTAAAGGATACAAGTGTTATAATAAAATACTAAGGAAAATTATTGAAAGTATTGATGTTGTGGTTGATGAAGCAGGAGAAAATTCAAAGCAGGTAAAAACTAAAGAGTGGGAAGAAGATGAGGACTATCCTTCCACATCAACTCAGACTAATGCTGAAGAAGAAGAAACCAATGAAGCAACAGAAGAGTAGATAATGGTAGAAGAAAAGACTCCATCCAAATATGTTCAAAAAAATCATCCAGAGACTCAAATTTTGGGACAGAAAGAGGCAGGTGTACAGACAAGACAAACTATCACAGAACCTTCAAGCTATCTAGCATTGCTTTCCTCCATTGAACCGCAAAATGTACATGAAGCATGCAAAGATGAATGCTGAGTCAAGGCCATGAATGAAGAGCTTGAGAAAATTGAAAAGAATAATACTTGGGAATTAGTTCCTAGACCTCATGATAAGAATGTCATAGGAACCAAATGGATATTCCAAAACAAGCTGAATGAAAATGGAGAAGTGATTAGAAACAAGCCAGAGTTGTTTGTAAAGGTACGCTCAACAACAAGGTATAGAATTTGAAGAAACTTTTACACCTATTGCTAGACTAGAAGCCATAAGAATGTTCCTTGCTCTTTCTAGCTTTCAGAAGTTCAAAGTATATCAAATGGATGTGAAATTTTACTTTCTTAATGGAGATCTAGAAGAAGAAGTTTATATTGAGCAACAAGATGGATTCATCCTTGGAAATGATCCAAAACTTGTATGCAGATTCAGAAAATCTCTCTATGGTCTAAAACAAGCTCCAAGGGCCTAGTATTATCCTCTTGGCAAATACCTTCATCAATAAGGTTTTTCAAAAGGATCAGTTGATAGCAATCTATATATAAAAATTGACAATGATAAATTGCTAATACTTGTTGTATATGTTGATGATATCATTTTTGGGAGTAATGAAGAAGCCATGAGTCAAAACTTTGCTTTGGTAATGCAAAAAGAATTTGAAATGTCCCTTCTTGGTGAGCTCACATATTTTCTTGGTTTACAAGTTCAACAAAATAAAGATGGTATTTTTCTATCACAAATGAAGTACCTCAAGCAGATCTTGAAGAAATATGGCATGGAAGAATCTAAACCAGTATGTATTCCTATGGTAACAGGATACAGCCTTAGCACAAATGATGAATCAGCAGTGGTACATCAACCAACCTACAAATCCATGATTGGTAGTCTACTCTATCTAACAGGTACCCACCGAGACATCACACATGCAGTAGGAATAGTTGGAAGATTCCAAGCAAATCCAAAGGAAGCACACCTTCAGGTAGTCAAAAGGATCTTCAAATATCTTTAAGGAACTCAATATTTTGGTTTATGGTATCCTAGGGATACATATCTTACACTTCATGCATATACAGATGTAGATTGGGCAGGAAGCGTGGATGACAGAAAAAGCACTAGTGGTGGTTCATTTTATATGGGTTCCAGATTAGTATCTTGGTTTAGCAAGAAACAAAGTTCAATTGCATTATCTACAGCTAAAGCAGAATATGTGGCTGCTACATCTTGCTGCACACAACTCCTTTGGATGATGTAAACATTGCAAGACATTCAGATCACATGCACTCGACCTGTCTCCATTCTATGTGATAATACAAGTGCAATCAATATTTCGAAGAATCCAGTCATGCATTCAGAGAACAAGCACATACCTATCAAATATCATTTTCCCCGGAAACAAGTGCTTGAACAAAAGGTCAAATTGGAGTATGTTCCCTCCAAGGAACAGGTTGCTGATATATTCACCAAACCATTGTCCAGGGAGACATTTGAATACCTCAAACATAAGCTGGGAGTAGTTGATGCATCATCTTGCTGTTGACACTTATCTGTTTTAGAGAAAAGTGGTTTTATGCGAGTTTGATGAAGAGCATTCGCATACATACACTGGTTTCTGTGGATATAGTCGCATATATGTTGGTTTG
This sequence comes from Pinus tabuliformis, assembly GCA_031772625.1. Classification (NCBI taxonomy): domain Eukaryota; kingdom Viridiplantae; phylum Streptophyta; class Pinopsida; order Pinales; family Pinaceae; genus Pinus; species Pinus tabuliformis. Next base: position 817,355,807 of record CM062804.1, on the reverse strand, counting down.
AAGAAAAAAACAGTGGGCCAGACTCAGGGTGAAAAGAGTCCGATATGGGTCTGACAGAGACTATCTAGCATAGGTTCAGGGGGAGCATATACTTCTAATAATGCATTGTTGGCATTACCTTAGAAGATCTTGGTACAATTTCACAGCTATTTTTGTTTCAGGTGGAACAAGTGCAGAGGGAGATCATGGTTGCTAGTCTGGATGATGATTAACAGATGTTGCTAATGATAGTTTTTGACGACTATCATAGTCTTGTTTTAAATATTTTATCTCTATTCCATGTATATCTTTTATTATCAAGGTCATGTAACAACCTACTTTGTTTCCCCACTATGCCTGGAATGGATGATGTAATGTTCTCGTTTTATCATGTATAAACTTTTGGCATATCCCCACTTGGTTGGGTGGATGATTCAATCTTGGTATATCCCCACTTGGTTGGGAGATGGATGTATGTATGAATCCTTGGTGATAGGAAGGTCATTTATGATGTATAGGGTCATGTTCTTCTTGTAGAACATCTTTTTTCAGACCTTGTTTACAGTCAAGGGGAGCATGTACAACACTCTTCAGCAGATCAGAGATTTTAGCATGTACTCAAGGGGAGCATAACCCTTTTCCCTTGATGACAAAGGGGGAGAGTGACTTGGGGTTGCCATCAAGTCCAAAGGGGGAGATTGTTGGCATTATGATACAGGTGTTGTCCTTGATGGCAACTCACTCAAATGAAAGATCACAGTTCAGGCTCTTAGAATGAAGGAAAAAGAGATATATGTAGGCTCCACTTAACCAAGCCGTGTATACACGTGGGATCGCCGACCCAAAGGCACGTATGCATATGCACGCACTTTAACGCAAGGAGAAAAGTGTACATGTGGGAAAGCTTGTTTTTGGTCCATGGTATTTGGTCCCTAGTATTTTGACCCGTGGTATTGATTCAAGGTATCTTAACTGAAGTGTTGACCCCAGGTATTTGGTCCAAGGTATTGCTTCTAAGTGGTTTTGGACAATGGTATTGGGTAAGGCCTAAGACTATAAAAGGAGGAGGAGATCATTAAGCAAAGGAATTCAAGTATTGAATATCTTATGAAGAAGAAGATCTAGAACACTGGTCATCGGGTTATGGTGCATTGCTGGATCTGAATCAAGGAGGAACCTAAGCACTTGAAGAAGGATAAGTTATATTGATGGGTCAAGATCTTAAAGCTTGAAGAGAAGTATCTTTATGTGGTTTTGATCTTTTATCTGAATAATTGGCGCATGTCATAATCTGTAAATCTGGTGATCTGATTATAACTGATGTCTGAATAGTTGTAAAGGTTAAATCATATTTTACAGATCTATACACAAGTTCAGTATAGCAAAAGCACATATACATGCTGGTTCGACAATTCAAAACAACGTATACACAAGTTTGCCTTCATATAACAGTGTATGCATGCAGGTTAGGCACATTGAAGTAGTGTACGTCTCATATAATATGTTTTAGCTACTTTTGTTTACTGTTGCAATGTTTTGGGTTCTGGTACTGTTACTATATTCTGGTTACAACATTCAAAGAAGTGATTGTTTGATTCAGTTTTGGATAAGTGCAAGGGAGATTGATTAATGCAAATATATTTTGATGCTATTGATGGATCCAGTCTGAAAATTTATGAAATGTGGTCCCTGGAAGAAAAGAGAAGGTTGTAGCCTTCTATAGGTCAGCACCTACATATTAGTACATCAGCTAGTACAAGAGCTGAGGGGGTTGTAGCTTCCTTCCAGGAGAAGCTAGAGAACGAGAGAAGGTTGTAGCGTTCTGCAGGTAGAAGCCTGCGTACTGGTATAAGACTGCACCAGTACAAAAATATTGTAAAAAGAAGTTTCTTATTTAAAGAAGATAGAGACAAATTGCAGTAGGTGGTTTTCACCCACATTGGGTTTCCACCTTATATCTTGTGTTCTTGTGTGTGATTTTCTGCTCTGTTTTTACTGTACCTGTTACTGCTTATATGGTTCTGATACATAGATTAAGGATCAACTGACTAAATAATAAGTTTACAAGGTATACGCTAGTTGCTCTAAGCACAATTGCGTATATACGCAAGTTGCATTAACAGAAGTAGCGTATATAAATCTGTTTATGGAAATGAAATATTGTTAAGTTGCTAATACTGATTCACCCACCCTCTCAGTATTATTTCCAACACATTGCACAAGTTGCTATGAAAATTCCCAAACGTGCAAACCCATTAGTTTCTCTCGTATATTTAAGAATCTGTGTCCCTGGGATTACAATTATGCCTATTATGATCCAAACAACTTGGTCACATGCTCTGGGGCGGACTATCTCATCACCTTCGACCCTCATTGACAATGACGATACAAACACTTTTCACTTTTGAACATTTAAAAGCATCTATTTAGGTATTTAAGACCATGGATTTCAAGGAAGGGTCCAACATTGGTAATTTCAACACTGTAGTGGCACCGAATGGTAGCAACTACAATAGTCATATTCATAGTAGTTATAGTAATGTAGTTCCATTGCATTGGAAAACAAATGTTTTCTGTTGAAGTATTGAACACTTCAATGTTGGATGTGGAAGTGTTTTAGTTTTCGGGATTTAATGTTTTTTACCTTGAAGGATTAGTTTCAGAATTAGTGTAATCATATGAGCATAAAAAGAATATTTGTGCAATATGAAGTTATTGTATTATACTCTTATTTTCTTAATGTGAATTAGCCCATATTTATTCTGAGAAATTGTTATGGCACCCATCTGCACATATTATATATATTTTAGTTACTCAATTTGTTGGATGCCTTCATAATTTTGATTTTAAGTCAATTTCTATTATGGCTTCATAATTTATTCCTCGTTGAATTTTGCCTAAAGATTTGAATGTTTCATGGATAGTTATGGTTAGTTTTTCCCTTTGTTTATAGTTTGAATGATGTATTCTGTTTTGTTTTAAAGTTCCTATGGCGACTTTGGAGTCTCAAAGATTTGCCAATTTTGGAATTTATGCATTCTTATAAAAGAGAGTGCCTGTGCAATATTAAGTTGTTTTTATTTTTTATTTATCTTTTTTAAAGGTAAAGTATATAGTATGTGTTTTGAAATTTGATAGGAAGTATCTGCATATATTAAAAGTGTCACTGAATCTCAGTTTCACAAATTCGGAGTAGTGTAGAAAAACATTAATTAAAATACCCGATATTCAAAGAGCTTCATCCCCAAAATGTGTTGGCTTCCATTTAGGGAGAAATTGTTGTTGTATGTCCTCATCATAGACATCCAACATAATATGGTCATTTTGATCTAGATGGTAAAATTCATCCATGATATCAAACCTTGGAATTTCTTGCGAGAGTAAAATTTCAATATTATGAATTTCTAAGGAGATTCTTTACAGTGATAAGTATCTTATTGAATGCATATTTGACGAAAAAAAAATTGTTTCTTTGGAGTACATCTGTTTCGATTTTTTATATATGGGATGGAAAAGTTGTCCCTTTAAAAGAAACAAGTTTTGTAGAAATTTAGGTAAATGTCACTATTTCGAAATTGAAGCTAAAATATATTACTCAAAAATTTCATGGGCTCTGATTTATTTACATTTCCACCTCATGAATTTTAATCTCTCAAGGAGATAAGTGTATCTTTTGCAAAATTAAGTTTGTTTATATATTTCTATTAGCATTGGGATGAAAATATATATTGGGTACACATATTTTCAATAAAGGAATAATCTTTCAAAGAATATTGTAAATGAAAAGCATCTCACATGTAGGCTAAGCACATGTGGAAGAATAAAAAATTGGAGAAATACTTAACATAAGCTTGATCCTACCACAATTATCGTTTCAAAGTAAACTAAAATTATATCACAAATGAATTTTTTTTGTCATTTGAATGTAATTAAATTTATTGATTTACTTGTATCTTATAACTAAAATTTTATTATTATTTGTGTCATTAAATACTTTTTGAAATAATGTAACTGATTTCCAATTCTAAAATTTAGCTATAAGCATGCATTCTCAAATATTCTATTCCTTCAGTGTTTCAGTGAATCTTTGCACCTCTAGGGGCAATTTCTAGTTATCATTAACAAGAAATATGAGGAAGTAAAAAACTACTATACAGACAATTCTCTATCTCATAGACTTTTTGTGGATGTTATTACAAATTCAAAATAGCTATGCTTAAGTTTCCTAAAACTAAATTGTATTTCTCCCATGTTTAACAACCCATTATAAAATGTCACTCAACCCTTTTTTTAAATAAGCCATGAATTTTCATGGTTGAAAAGTATAGGAGTTATTCATAATACCATATGGTATAGCTTTATATATATATATATATATATATATATATATATATATATATATATATATATATAGTGAGAAAGCCTATCATAACTCAGTGGTCAAACTGGTAGTGAAGACAACTATCATTGACTGATATAAGGAAGGAGAAGATGCTCCTCTCCTTCTCCTCTACATCCGCAGTCATGAAAGTTTGATAATGGCTTTCATTTATATTCAAACAATGAGGATTGCATTTTTAGGAATTTTAGAGTAGAGTGATTAATTCCATTGATGTTGAAATAGAAAATTCTTGAAAGTTGTAATAAAATGTTTATTTTATCAGAATAATAATGGCGAGTGCAGGGTACTAAATTTGTATTTAAAAAACAACCAAAGATATTTAAGAATTGTCACCTCGAGGCAGTCAAGACCATTAGGAATTTGACATGGGTGTTACGGTTCGAGGAGTTTGATGATCTTTCTTATGGATATTTGTGGATTTATTCATAACGTTACATATATATTATTCACCGGAGATGACTTAGTTCTCATTCTGTGCTTTTATGGCCGTAAAGTTAACAAAGTGTTGCACCATCCAAAAGCAACACATGTATACCTGTATAGACGATACATCTCATTTGATCCCATCATCTACCAAATGAGACACATATATTCACATTTTTGTCATTGCAAATCCCTCAAGCATATATTCACTCTCTGACGTGCTCTCCATAAAATCGTTCTAACATTTTCAACTTTGCACATGGTCTTTGTGCCCATATACTCTGTCACACCCTTCACGCATTCACGTTCTCATGATTCATATGCACAAGTGTTCAATTTTTCCACTTGCAGTGGAAGTAAAAGTATAAAGGTACCTTTAGGCGACTGGGGTTCAAATCCCACACGATCACATTCCCTTCTTTTAATTGTTGTAAGAGTTCACCTTCATCACCACACTCCAAGTTCGAGTCCCGTGAAACTTCTCCAAATGGTTATGCCCTTGAAAAAATAGAACGCCAATGGAAAACCATAAGTCGCTTATTGATGTCGCGACAATTCAAGGTTATCCGACTAAGAAAATGGGGAAAATGGGTGTCACAAATTTGAATTCCCAATTGCAGGGCCAAAATTTCACTGGGCCCCTACGACACCCCAGAAAAAGCTTCCCGCCCCTATGACCACAACATATTTTCTTAGAGGATCCAAGGCTAGGTTAAATTTTCTTGACTCGCCGATGGAAATTTCATGTGCCTCTTCTTTATTGACGTCGCCAATCCAAGCCCCCACGACTTGTAGAAGAATTTGGGATACCGTGACAGAGTGACATGACGTCATTGTCTTGAGGTGCAGTAGAGGAATCCGACTTGCTGTCATAAATTCCATGCGCCTCTTCCCTTCTCTATCGCCCTTTCAAATCCAAGTCGTTGCGCCTAGGTTCACCGTAGAAGAATTTTGGTTGCCGTCAGAGAGGACATGGCAACATCATCCTGCCATTTGGTAGCGGAATCTGACATTGACAGCCAATAGATTTCAGCAGAGTAGGGCTTAGAATTTTGGGAATCACTACTCATGGAAGATCTGGATAATGGCGAGTCTCTAAATTTAGAGGATTTTCTTCCCTTATATTTGGCTATGGACGATTTGGGACTTCCCCTTCAGCCAACAGAAGACTGGGGGATTTTCTAAGGAAAAATCTAAGTTTGGCATAGCTGCTAAAATTTTTTCCATGATTAAAGTACATTCTCACTTAATGAAGTTGGCTAGATGGATGAGATTTCTAAGCGCTTGCAAAAGTGTAAAACTGAAATTATTCCCCTTTCGATAAATTATAATCAATCGCATGCGATTGAAATGGAGGCACATGTCTCTTTGTTATTAATTATCTATTAATTTTAGTGGCATAGAGATGTCACCGCACAACAAAAAGGTTGATGCAAATGTGAGGTGAACTAATTCAATAAAATTCCTATCGACCTAAATATATAATTGTTTACATAATTCATAATCCTATATGTTTCCACTAAAGTATCAACATATATTTTAGAGAGTGTTTACATTTAAAAGCCAACAAAACTAACACACAGTGTGGTTTAGAGGGAACATCAAATATGTGGTTCAGAGGGAACATCAAATATGTATTGATGTGCAACATGTCAGATATACACATATTCTGTGTTGAGTATCATTACATAGAAAAACCATGTAGTCATTTAACCAAAAATAATATATATCTATATATATATATATAGATATCAAAGTCTAGTGTTCCTATGGCATAAAACCAATCCAAGAGAAATCTATAGATACCATGGAGAAAATACTCATGTGTTAATGACCCAGAAAGACGACACTGCCAGATGTAGAGAATAGCATAAATAGTGATCATCACTAAGATATAGATTGACTACCTCCAAAATGTGATCATCGGGCACCATACACCGAATACAATCACATATAAGAAAGTTTACCTCTCCACCGTATAATGTTGTTTGCATATAATGAATAGTGTATCTCACCAAATGGAAACTTGAGTCCATATTTAGATAGCCTATCAAAAACTATGTTTAATCCCTATTGTGTATGAGTAAAAGTCAACCCCTTTAAATGGTCAATAATTACTCGAATTATCCTCATCCAATTGATTAAAAGAGGTAGATTCAATGACATATTTTTTGAGGCCCATACCACCACCGCATGAGAGTCCCCGAATACCTCTAGATTTTCAATATCAAGCCCTCCAACAGAAAATAATACACACAAAAGAACTAAGACCCTTGCGCAGGTGTTTGACCAAGTGCCTCTATTCCAACTAAAATGATATTGTGTATCAGGATATAAAGAAGCATATGCATTTCATCTCCACATCTCTTCTCTTGCAACTTTGTCAAAAACCTACAAGGTGTATTATATGAGATAGACAATGGAATGATATGTCTCACCAGGGTATATTTTCCTCCAAATCCACTTCTTTGTAGAAAGCCACAATCCTAATGCATAAACATATGATATTAGGACATGTGTTCTCAAATATTAATGAATTTTGGCTCCTCCAAATGCCTCACATTATTTATAAAGGAAGTGGGTTGAACTCTTTATAATATATAATCCAATATTAAAGGAATTCTTCCACTGAAGAGAAATTTCAATCCACCTGTATATTAAACAAATTATATACTCGAGACCCAATCAATTTCACAAATTTACATCTTGAAAATATATGCATTGAATCCTGATATGCATCAATACATAAAATGTAGCATCCAGGACTAGCAAAACCCCTCCATCAAATATTACCCCAAGTTAGAATCTAGTTTTTCTAGTACCAATATGCCTCCTTTACCAGAAGTTGTCCTTGCACCACGTTACCAACGCACACAAATATGTCCTCGTTTTCATTAAGTGAAATTCCTACTAGTGCTAGGTTCTGGACATATCGATCCCATCGAATACCATGTTCTCCATATAAACCAATGTCACCCACTTTCGTCCATTTAGGATGAATGAAGTCATCATTTACAAAAATCTAGTTGATATAGTAAATTCCAATATTATGCAACCTCCTACGAAGATTCATTAGTAATGTATGATCCCCCTTGAAGCTGAAAATAGGATTTAATCTTATTTCTATATTATCACCATTACCAATTTTCCATTTGATGCATGGACAAACTTTCAAAAATATCCTCCATATATATGAGATGGCACAAGGTATGTGTACCCCTGCCTTTATCCATCGTATCATAGAATGATTTTGGAGATAATTTGTTTTTATGATACGTTGTCATATACCATCCCCATTCAATGTGCACCATAAAATCCTCATTTATAAATCCAAACTCAATCTCTCTAGATCATTGATGCCCTATCCCCCATATTCATTCCTCTATGATAAAACCTCAAGACGGTCCAAATAAAACTTATGTTTCTCAAAATTCCTAGACAAATAAAGCTAGATATTATAGAGTTGAACATGTTGATGATTTATTTGGGCAGAATTTATAGATGAAGCTAGTAAACCAATATGTTCTACAGGACCGCCTGAACCATAATCAAATGAACCCCCAAAGTGAGCCATCTATGTGCCTGTGTAGTTAATTTGTGCTAAAATTTCTCAATAATCCACTTCCAATATTTGATTCCATAACTGTTTGGTTTGAGAACAAAACCAATTTATTTGAAACCAAAATCAATGGATGAACACTCAACCCCAAAAATACCTACTATCTCCATAACCAAAGCATCATTGGGATAAGATGTAATAAACATGGGTTTAAAATTGTTGATGAAGATCCTAGAAACATCCCCACAGACATGAATGATCTCAAATAAATATCTCCATTCCATAATAAACAATTTGACAAAAAGAAGTACATCACTAACAAATATAAGATGATTAGTCTTTGTCTAGAACTGCACACACCCAAGAGTGACTGACTGCTATGAGCCCTAGTAATTGACCTGCGTAAACCATCAATGATAAGTATGAAAAGTAGAGGAGACAAAGAACACCCTTGCCAAAGACCCCAGGATGCAATGAAATATTTTGTAGGTAAACCATTAATCAAGACCACAAATTTTGCAGATAATACACAGGCCATAATCCATGTAATAACTTGTAATGAAATACTAATCACAAGAAAGTCCAATCCACATAGTAGAAGGCCTTTTGGAAATAAAGTTTCATTATAATGATGCTGGTCTTCTTAACCTTGATCAAATGTAAAGCCTCTTGAGCAATAGAAACTTCATCCTGAATTTGTCATTAACGAAGGAAACCAATTTGCTCCAACGCAATGCTAGAAGACAATGATTTTTAATTTGTTCACTATGATTTTAGAAACCAATATATATATATATATATATATATATATATATATATATATATATATATATATATCACAATGCGATATATGGTAATTATATATATATATATAGCATGGGATATATTTACAATGCAAGGTAATTTGAAGTAGCAGGGAGAATTTATGGCTCTAGGGATATTACCAGATGTGTGAGATTCCTCAACTCCCGGTAAAATTTCTAACCCCATAATATCATGGAAATGTATAAAAATTTCAATCGACCATTTGTCGTGCCTCAGTCTCTTGTCCCAAGTAAAGGATTTCATGACTCAGAAAGCTATGGAGTGCCAAGGTATGCCATGGAATGCTAGGAAGTACCAACACATGCTACATAGTTCCAAGGAATGTTAGGCATGCCAAGACATGCTAAGTGCTAAGGCCTTCCAAGATGTGTGAAGTGCTAGGGTGTGGCATGAAAACTTGTTAGGAAGTGTTAGGGTGAGGTGTCAGGGAAACACAAGGGAGAACTAATTTCAAATTGATGGAAATGAAGTGTTAATGAGTTCTAGGTGTGCTAAGGAGGGAGTGAAAAGATAGGCTAGGCATTTCTAAGGCACGCTAGAGTGTTGGGGAATCATACCAAGCTATGCCAAGTGCAAGGGTGTGCCAATGTATGCTGAGTGTTAGTGGGTGTTAATGAAACACAAGGGAGCACTAGGTCAAAATGCATGGAAATGAATGAATACGGTTGTGTGACAAAGACTGTTAGTGAGTTCTAGGTGTGATAAGGGTGGAGTGACATGGTATGTTAAGCACTGCTCATTCATGCTAGTGCGCCAGAGTGGCATGCGACTAAGATGTGTCAAGTGCCAGGGTGTTCCAACACATGCTAGGAAGTGTTAGGGAGTGATAGGGAAACACAAGGGAGCACTATGTGAAAATAATGCATGCAAATGAACAATTAAGGCTTTGTGATAGGAAGTGTCAGTGAGTTCTAGGTGTGCTAAGGAGGAAGTGACAAGGTATGCTAGACAGTGCTAAGGCATGCAAGAGGCCATGGAAACATGGCAAGATGTGCCAAGTGCAAGGGTGTGCCAATGCATGCGAGGGAGATTTATGGATTGCTAGGGAAAATCAAGGGAGAACTAGTTTCAAATGAATGGAAATGAATGAATACGAGTGTATGGCAGGGATTTTTAGTGAGTCCTAGGTGTGCTAGGAGGGAGTGACAAGATATGCTAGGTAGTGTCAAGGAATGCTAGAGTGTTGTTGGGCCGCTAATATGTCATTACTATTATTACTTTTTAACACCTATTTCATCCATTTCTACTCTTCTTTATCATGCCATTTATCATGGTTTATCATATAATTCCATCTTATAATGATTTATGCTCTTATGGATAAATATTATTTCTTCTCCTTTATTTTTAATAAATTTATGATTATGCATGATTTTACCAATGATGGTTTATTAATAAATTGTTTGTAACATCACTCACCATTTTAGCCTCCAAGATATTTTCCAGATGGAAGATTTGATCTCCTGCTCATCATTAAATGGGTCAACTCAGAAATTCGCTGGAATAAGAAGTGACAATTTTGGATTGGACGTTTTGGGCAAATGGAAAAGAATCTGGAAAATCTGAGACATGGGTTTTGTCCAGAACGGACCAAATTAATTTTGTGAAGGCTAGTATTCCCAAATTCGGTCCGTACTAAGAGAAACAGAAGGTTATCTGAAGAATTTTTTCTCAGATTCGTTGTTGTGGCCGTTTTCCAAATTATCTCAGCTGTAACACCAAATTCAACCTGTTTCTATTGAATGCTGATGGAAATATATTTCAGATATGATCTTGTTAATCAATTTATTGTTAACAATCCAATTTTGTAATGGGAATCACATTGTAATCATCTCTATTGTAACTTCTCTCTGCTCTTTGTGTATTTAAATGAGAACAGAGATCAGAGATGGGGAATTATGGATTCATAATGGATTATTAGAGAGAGAATTAGATGGATCATTAGATTAGTGATAGATAGGATAAGATAGGAGGAATGGAAGAATTACTATTGAGATTATAACCTTGATCATCGACTCTCACTATTGAAGAAGAGCATGAACTCGTTGTAACGATTATGCAATGATGAATATATAAAAACAGTTGCAGTTCCTTCACATCTCGTGAAATAATCCGGCGGTATTCACCGGCGGCTAAGGGCCCAGCCCTGGTGGATCCACTTGCTATTTGTACCATTACTTTACAATTCTAGTCATGTGATGGTTTGATTTACTTTTCATTTCCTTGAATTGCATTGCTTTACAATTTCCTGTTCCTTTACATTTCCTTGAAATCGTTTTATGGCATAAAATTGTAATTGAATCACGTTGCCATTTTCTTCCATCATAACAAGATTATTATCCTTTGTGACTTAGATCGTCATGTTGTTCATTCTAGTTATAAAGCTTCACTGTTCACTTTGGACTCTGCTGTTCATTTAGTTTTGCTGTTCAATCCATTAATTTAGCTTTGCTGTTTATTTCCATTAATTTAGCTTTGTTGTTCATTTCCATTAATTTAGTGTTGCTGTTCATTTCCGGTAAATTAGCTTTGTTGTTCAAATAGGCTTTGATGTTATCTCCTTCATGCAAGGATTTGGTTTCACCTTTTAAATGTTACTGCAGCAAGTGTGTTTGTTTCATTTCTACTAGCAACATTATTGATTGACTTGTCATTTCAAGTTAATTGTTTTGGTGTGGAAGTGTAAGATCAACAACTGCAAAGGACATTGACTATCGTTGTCTAAGTTCTCAGATTGAGGATCTTGTTCATGATTGATTTTCATTTGCATCAGTTTACAGGGGAGAGAGTTATCATTACTGAGTCCGTGACTGATGATTGTTTGAGTGAATGATTTAGTTTAGAACATTTCAGTTTCTTGTTGTTCCAATTAAATTTTGTTTCCAGCATTCATTTATCTTTGAATTTTAAAGCACTATACTACAAAACATTACTCTTGAGAAATTGATCACCTCAGACTGAGTACACTCTTGAAATAAAAAATCATCCCTGGGTTTACAATTAATTTGAAGATAATTAGGAGTTAAAAAGACACCTTTTATCACTCAACAAGTGCCAAGGTGACATTCCAAGATGTGCCAAGTCCTAGGGTGTGTGAATGTGTGTCAGGGAGTGTTAGGGAGTGCCACAGGAATAGAAGGGATTGTTAGGGAGTGCCACATAGGTTCCAAGGGATTATTAGATGTGCCAGGTGCTATGACATGTCAAAATGTAAACTATGTTTCTTAATTGTTTTATGAGCACGGTTGGATGTGTGCCTTGACTTGGTAACTTGTTAAGTGGGATGAGTTAATATTGGACATGAGAAGCCTAAGATGAGTTATAGGCCATTATTATGTGAACAAGGCATAGTCTAGTTGTATTAAATGTAACTTGGTCAAGTTGTTGTAGTCAAGGCTGCACTTTGTTGGGTTCTCAAGTCTAAAAAAAATAAGGGTAGTTATGAGGGCATGATAGTTCAGGAGTTTCAGGGCATGCCAAGGAGTGAAAAGTTATGCTAACACATGCCAGATAGTTTCAATGCATGTTGAGGAGTGTTTGGGAGTGTTAGTGCATCACAAGCGAGAACTATGTCAAAGTGCATGGAAATGAGCGAACAAGATATTTTGTGAGGGAGTGTCGGTGAATTTTAGGTGTCCCGTGGATGAAGTGTATTAGGATAATTTCAAAATAGGAGTTGCAGTAGGAAAGAATACAATTGCAATAAGGGGATGGATAAACCAGATTCAGACAAAGGGAAACTTTGGGCTAGGCACAACACTATTTTTTCAATGACTTTGTTGGGTTCCGAGATCGCAAAAAATGTAAGGCTATCTATGAGGGCATGACAACTAGGGAGTGACAAGGTGTGTAGGGAATGCCAAGAAGTGCTAACACATGATAGAACGTTCCAAGGAATGTTAGGCATGCCAAGAAATTCCAAGTGATAAGGCATGCCAAGATGTGTTAGGTTCTAGGATGTGGCACCAATTCATGCTAGTGATTGACAGGGAAACACAAGGGTAGGGGGGCTAGTTTTAATTGCATGGAAATGAATGAATACGAGTGTGTTATAGGGATTGTTAGCAAGTTATAGGTGTGTTAATGAGGGAGTGAAAAGGTATTATAGGCAGTGCCAAGGCATGATATAGTGATAGGAAAGCATGCTAGAATGTGCTAAGTTCTAGGGTGTGCCAAGGAGTGTTAGGGAAACACAAGGGAGCACTAGGTCACAATGCATGGAAATGAACAAATAAGAGTGTGCAACATGGAGTGTTAGTGAGTTCCAAGTGTGTTAAGGAGGAGTGACAAGGCATGCTTGGAAATGCTGAGGAATGCTAGAGTGCTAGGGTGACATGCAGTCAATATGTGCCAACACATGCAAGGAAGTGTTAGATGGGAGTGCCAGGGAAACAGAAGGGAGAACTACATCAAAATTCATGGAAATGAAAAAATAAGAGTTTGTGATTTGAATTGTCAATGAGTTCTAGGTGTGCTAAGAAGCGATTGAAAAGGTATGTTATGAAATATTTAGGCATACTAGAGACCAAGGCGACATGCCAAGATGTTGTAGGTGATAGGGTGTACCAACACATGCCAAAGAGTGCTAGCGAAACACAAGGAAAAACTAGGTATAAATTCATGGAAATAAATGAATAAGAGTTCTTTACCGAGAGTGTCGCTGAGCTCTGGGTGTGCTAAGGATAGAGTGACAAGGTGTGCTAGGTAGTGCGAAGGAATGCTAGAGTGTTAGGGTGGCAGGCCAATATTTGCCAGGTGTTATGGTGTGCCAATCTTTGTTAGGGAGAGTTAGTGAGTTTCAGGGAAACATAAGGAAGAAATAGGTCAAAATGCATGGAAATGAATGAATAAGAGTGTGTGACATGGAGTTTCAATGAGTTCTAGGTCTACTAAGGATGGAGTAACAGGGTTGTATGCTAGGCAGTGCCATGGTATGCTAAACTACCAAGCTGTGTCAGGAAGTGCTACGGTGTGTAAAAGCATGCCTAGGAATGTAGGGGATGTTAACACATGCTACATAGTGCCAAGGAATTCTAAGACATTCCAGGTGTCATGGCATGTCAAGATGTACATTGTGTTGCTTAGTTGTTTTATGACCATGGTTGGATGTGATGAGCCTTGTCTTGGTAACGTGTTAAGTGGGATGAGCTAAGATTGGACATGATTAGCCAAAGATGAGTTATAGGTAGTTCTTAGGTGAACAAGGCATATTTTTAATTTCCATGACACGTGATAATTTGGGTTTGGTCTTATAATCTTTGATGTGAACACACTCAAGTGCCACAACACATCTACTTTGCAAAACAAAATCTACACAAACAGGGAATCAACTAGCGCACATGATTTTTTTTTTTATTTTTTCAAACCCTTCTTCATTATATTACAAACTATAATAGAATAGGCTAGAGCTCTTGTACTAGGGATCATGGCCCTTTAAAATTACAGAGATACAAGGAATACAACTAGGACTTGGGTTTAGTCCTTTGATAACCAATCTAACTTGAACAAGACAACACCTGACCTACTTGCTGATGGTGGCCACACATAACCCTTTCAGTCGACATGTCCTGAACACATCTGGCATGTCCTTTGTCCTCCCATTCTGAACTCCTCAATCTTCCTCTATCAATGAATTCAACTCCTTTAGGTTACTGAACTCAACTCAACAAAAGTTTCCCTCTAGCTACCTCTTTTTTCGTTCAAGGTATGCAAGACATAGGCTCTTCAATCAACTATTCACAACTCCATTTGTGAACAACTCTTTGGTATTACCACTTTTTCCATACTACTTCTCCAAGATGACAAATCTAGGGCTATGGAGGCTTCCCTTCTTCTCACTAACACAATCCTATAAAATACAGTGAACTAGGGCTAGTTTGCTAGCCCACTTAACCACTACTTTAGTCCTTCAAAGTCTACATGCCCTTAGGCCCAATACACCTGCCCTTCTACCAGCATTTTTTCATTCACAAGTACAGGACTTAGGTCTCTTATTTGACAATCACCTAACAACCCTTCAACTGTACTTGGACTACCATCAATTTTCTGAACCACATCCAATTATTTTACTGATCTAGGGCCCAAAACACTGCCCTAATCTAGGGCTCTTCAAATCTTCCACCTAATAGTGATTTGAATCCTATTAAAATCACTATTCTTATGTATAAATTTCTTTTTTGTCCAATCTATTAACAAATCTGAAGTAATCCTCTTATCACCCTTCTAACAATTTGTAGATGATTGAACTAGGGTCACAAAAAATCCACTAACAGTGCATTGACAAACTGTTTATAGGCTACTTCAGATCTCTGTCCAAAACTCTATGGACAATCCACCAGATCTATGGTCTATATTGCAAAGATAAACCTCGCTCTAAGGGTCACGACCCCTCTTCTTCTACACATATTTTTCATAGTCTTAAGGGCGTACCTTATGGACTGAACATCCTGGGAAACCACCCTAACTAGAGAATTATAATTTTCTTCTAATTTCTTTAGAACAAACACTACTCAACCATAGAAAAAACAACAACTCTTACCTCCATAGGGGACTCGGGCTAGCTCATATGGATCTTTAGATTCTAGGAATTTCTTTAACTTAATATTGACCTAAACTTTAGACCTCTACGACCCTCAAACTACAATTACCTTAGTCAATATGACACCTGCAGCTACTCTTGTTCTGACCCTAAATTCCAATGCAAGACATCCTCCACTGGTGTTGGTATTTATCACAAAACTTGTGGCCTACTCACCACCACAATAGAGGGCCTCAACTCTCTCTACTATTTAATAATTTGATGTAGCCTTCACAGATAAATTCCATTGGAATCACATGCCAAAATTCTCATGAGCCACCTCTCTTGAGCTCGATATGCCAAAATAGAACCAATAGTATTCCATCGTACTTCCTATCTCGAACTCATTAAGGTATGTGACATTATTGTGAACGCTCACATGATGATCTTGATCTTTGTGGATGATTTTGGCATTCCTTTAGTAACCCTTACTCAACCCTCTAACTCGACCTACTTTAGGACGACATCTCTCCTCGCCTCCTTGACCAAATGAGGTACTTCTCACTTGATATTCTTGCCTTCATACTAAGGCCTCCTTAAATATATTTTCCTATCTAGGCCTCTTAGGAACCCTCTAGAACTTACAGGTTTTATCCACTTAGACATTAGGAAATATTAATTTTCATTTTTAATTTTATTTTATATTTTATACCCGTCTTGGGTCCAAAATTGCTTCGCATGTGTTCTTTACCCAAAAAGACTTTTGTGACCAAAATCACAAACCCATCTCATTAGGCTTGTGGAGAACCTCCCAAGCTACACAATTTGACAACGTAGTCTAGTTGTAGTAGTCGTAACTTGGTCAAGATATTGCAGTCAAGCGAGGACTTGGTTGGGCTCCCAAGTTGGAAATTAAGTAAGGGTAGTTGTGAGGGCATGATATCCGAGGAGGGTCAGGGCATGCCAAGGAATGAAAATTCATGTTAACACATGACAGACAATGTCAATGCATGATGAGGAGTTCTAGGTTGTGCTCAGGTATCACAAGGGATAACTAGGTCCAAATGCATGGAAATGAACAAATAAGAGTGTGTGTTAGGGATTGTCAGTGAATTCAAGTGTGCCAATGAGGACGTGTGTTAGAAGAAGTTTCATAATAGGATTGCATGAGGAAAGCCTACGGTTATGATAAGGGGCTCGGTAGAGAAGTTTTAGGCAAAGGAAGAATTTGTGTTGGGCACAACACTATTAAATTTCTTTTATCTATTATTTTTATATGACATGTGGCACACTTTGGCCTAATTCTCATGTTTTAAAATCTTTTATACAATTGCATATTTTACATTTTTGTCTATAAGTTTTAGGGCATTAGACTTGTGCTGAATTATATATTGTGTTTCTTATGCATCTTGTGGTTATTTCAAACTCTCAGTTAATGATCTATTGTTTATATGAACTAGACATACATGTGCAATATTGCCTGTGTAAGCTATGTTGCTTAGTTTTCTTATGGACATGGCTAGATGTGATCCTTGTCTTGGTAATTTATTAAGTGAGACAAGTTGAGCTTGGACGTGAGTGACCTAATATGAGTTATAGATAGTTCTTAGGTGAACAAGGCACAATCTACTTGTAGTAAGTGAAATTGGTCAAGTTGTTGCGGCTAAAGTAGGCTAATGCCACTTGAACTCAAATAGATAAGGACTTGATTGGGTACCTAAGTTGTGAAAATATGTAAGGCTAGTTGTGAGGGCATGAGTGCCAAGGCGTACTAGGGAATGCTAACATCTGCCAGATAGTTCGAAGGCATGTCAAATATGATAAGATGTTTCAAGTGCTAGGCATGCCAAGATGTTTAAGGGTGTAACAATACATGCCAAGGACTGTCAAGGAAACAAAAAGGAGAAACAAGTTAAACTACAAGGAAATGAACAAATAAGAGGGTTAATAAGTCATCAATTTACCTTTTCTAAGATGAGCATGCTAGGCAAACCAACACTAGGTGCCAATAGGTGCCAAGTGCCAAGTGTTATTGCATTTTAAGTGCCAAATCTTCCTTTGTTACTTAGCATCTACTTTCCAATAATTGATCTCAAATAAATTTAATATTAAACCATGCCAAAGTATACCAAGCAATCTCAATGAATGCTAGATGTGCTAAGACTTTTCAAGTGCCAACACTTGCCCAATAGGTGCCAAGTGCCAAGTGTTATTGCATTTTAAGTGCCAAATCTTCCTTTGTTACTTAGCATCTACTTTCCAATAATTGATCTCAAATAAATTTAATATTAAACCATGCCAAAATATACCAAGCAATCTCAATGAATGCTAGATGTGCTAAGACTTTTCAAGTGCCAACACGTGCCTAGTTCCAATGTGTGTTAGGGAGTAATACACATGTGATGAAGTGGCAGGACATGTCAAAGAGTGTTAAGGTGTGCCATAAAGATCTAATGCATGTTGAGTGTTATGGAGTGCTAGGGCAACACAAGGAGCACTAGGTCAAAATGCATGGAATTGAATGAATATGAGGGTGTGAGATGGAGTGTCAATGAGTGCTAGCTAACATGCCAAGGAGGGAGTGAAAAGTTATGTTAAGAACTGGCAAGGCATGCTAGGGAATATCAGGTCATGTCAAGAAGTGCCAGAGTGTGCTAGGGAGTTCTAGTGTGATTTAACATGTGCCAAATAGTGCCAAGACATGCCATATGCTAAGGAATTCTAGGATGTGTAGGGTTTTGGGGTATGCCAATATTTGTCAAGGAGTTTCAAGGAAAAAAAATTAAGAACCAAGATAAAATGCAAGGAAATGAGCACATAAAAGGGTTGATAAGCCATGACTTTATCTTTTTCAAAAGGGGCATGCTAAGCACACTAATAATAGGTTCCAATAAATGTCAAGTGACAATGTGTGCTAAGTGATAATGTATATTAATGCATTCCAAAGTGTTCTAGGAAACAATAGGGACTACAGGGCATGAGAAGTACACATGCTAGGAGAGTGATATGTTATGCTAGGGCGTGCCAACATTTGCTTGGGTGTCCTAGTCATGACAAGACGTTCTAGGCATAAAGAAGTTCCAAGACATGCGAGGTGCAAAGGAATGTTAGTGTGTGTGAAAGCATGTTAAGGTGTGCCAAGAGTGTTTAGGAGTGCTAGGTCTCTCTCATTAATCAAATTGACAGAGCTTTATTATGTATTAAATAATATAGTTCCTACACACACAAGTGGAACTTTATCTAAAGGGAATCTGTTAGATAATGAAACTAATAAAGATGAATCATATATTGACTCATAGAAAAAATATATTGTCATTACTTGAGGGAAATTATACACACTAATTACTTCTTAACAAATTGACTAACTCTAACAACTATGGCATTGGACACATAATAAAAAAGACTCGACAACAATGGCCTTAAATCATTATCTGTTGACAAAAAATATAGTAAAATGCACATAACATCATCAAAAACTTATTGGAATGATCAATGATGATGAACATTTTTTGACCCTCACCAAAAGTAACCAAAAAGAGCATTGGTGAGAGTTAATAAAATATAGTCACTAGAAGTGTCACCAAAGAAAGAATTAGTGACGGGCCTTTAACACCCCTCACCAAAAGTGTCACTGAAAATGGATTTGGTGAAAGGCCTTAGAGTTCCATCACTATATGAACTTACAACAATGCTTCTTTAAGGATCGTCACCATATGCGACATTGGTGATGGACCTTAAAGGTCCATCACAAGAATGACCTTCACCAATGACTTTTTTTTGTTGTAGTACCACAACACATTTTAATGTTTTACCATTGAGATCATACAATATGTTGTTGGGCATGGATTTGTTGTACCTTCATAGGACTAAGGTGGATTGTTATGACAAAGCCATTAAATGTGTTGATGACAATGGTGAACCAAGAGTCTCATAGGGAAAGAATAAAACCACATCAATTATGATGGTGACAATATGAAGGCAAAACACACTCGCAAAAAAGGGTGTGTGTTACATGTAGTGCATATTTCTAGTGACAAAGGTAAGGAATGTGAGGATGCAGATACTTTGAGTAGGTACCCAGTGCTACAACAGTTTGAAGATCTGTTTCTCGCACAAATTTCAGATTTTCCACCTCATAGGGAAGTAGACTTTTCTATTCAGTTAGTGCCAGGGGAAACTCCAACATAAAATTCACCTTACAGGATGAGCACACCTATGTTTGTAGAGTTGAAGTTGTAGCTAAAAGATATGTGTGAAAAAGGATACATTAGGCCAAGTGTGTCACCTTGGGGCGCATCGGTATTGTTTGTGAAGAAGAAGGATGGTACCATTAGATTATGCATTGACTACAAGTAGTTGAAAAAAGTAACCATCAAGAACAATTATCCATTGTCGAGGATTGATGAATTGTTTGATTAGCTGAAGGTAGAATCAGTTTTCTCAAAGATTAATCTATGATTTGGGTATCATCAAGTATGCATCAAGGAAGAGGACATTCACAAGACAACTTTTCGCACCAGGTATTGGCATTATGAGTTTGTTGTAGTTCCATTAGGTTTGACTAATGCTCCAAATACCTTTATGTGCTTGATGAATAGTGTGTTGTGTTCGTATTTGGAAAAGCTTGTTATTGTGTTCATTGATGATATATTGGTATATTCTAAAAGTAAGGAGGGTCGTGCTTAGAATTTCACAGGAGTGTTGAGGTTGTTGAGAGAGCATCGATTGTATGCTAAGCCCAACAAGTGCATTTTCTTTCAGACTGAGGTACATTACATGGGACATGTTGTGTCCAAGGAGGGCATAACAGTGGTTCCAAAAAATATAAGGGCCATCATGGAGTGGGCAACTCCTAGAAATGTAGATGACGTGAGATCCTTCATGGGATTGACAGGTTATTACAAGAGATTCATCAAGAACTTCTCATAGATTTCTCATATTATTACATCGTTGTAGAGGAAAGGTAATAAGTTTGAATGGATAGAGGAGTGTGAGGCTAGTTTTGAGTAGTTTAAGCAGTTGTTGACACATGCTCTAGTGTTAAATATTGCAGATCTAGATAAGGAGTTTGCAGTATGTACAGATGCTTGCAAGAGAGGACTTGGTGGAGTCCTTATGTAGGAGGGACATGTAGTGTGCTATGAGTCTTAGAAACTAAATGAACATGAGAAAAACTATCCGACACATGATCTTGATTTGGTAGCAATCATACCTGCATTGAATATGTGGAGACATTATCTTCTGGGAAGGATATTTGTATTGATGAGTGATCACAGTGGGTTGAGATACTTGTTTCAGTAGCTGAATATGATAGCCAAGAAGGCTAGATGGTTGGCCATGATCAATGAATTTGATTTTGAGATCATATAAATCAATGATAATGAGAACAGGGTCACAGATTCTCTTAGTATGCACATACATGTAAATCATATAGCAGCTATGAACTCCTATAGGAGAGATCTACAAGATAAGATCCTGTATGTAGGTCAGCAAGATGTCAAGTATATTGATATTTTTCACAGGTTACAGCAGAGTCTAGGTACAGGTATAGGTATAGGTAGTAGTATCGGTATAGGTAGAGGTAGAGGTATAGGTACATGTACAGGTGTAGGTGCACAAGATGTGGACTATTTTATTAGAACATATCGATTGGTCAGGTTTATAGATAAGATATATGTAGAAAAATCACGTAGATTCATAAGCTCATGCAATGTACTAAAGGAAGAGACAAGAATGTACTTCTACTCTTTACATCAGAAGCCCATAAACATCGAGAAAATAATAATGAACAAGAGGAAGAACATCAAGGGCACATAACAGAATAAATATCTCGGGAGAGACATGGCTCAAAACCCCACTACTATATTGTATTATTACGGAAAATCAGGATGAAATTACAATGTTTGTTCTCTCTAGAACAATCCCAACACTCAGCCAATTCAATCTCCAACTCACAGGCAATCACTAGGTGAAATCTTAGCCTCTTCACAAGCTCTCCAAGTCTCTAGTCCATTGCGTAATTCCTATGGAGGATAGCTTGTATTTAAAGGGAAATAAAGCCTCTAAAAACTGTGTAATCCCTCAAGGGTTAGTTCCTGAATGCATGCACTGTTAGCGCAACTCAAAAAAAAATTAAAACAAGTAGTACACTGTCCTTGCACTCTAGTCTCAACTGGGTCTTTCTCATAATCAACATCCATCAGTTTATGATGAGGGAATGTTCAATTAACTGGAGTGGCACTAGTTGAGTGCACTAATGCATCAACTGAAAGTTAACTCACTATTAGTTCCTCAAACAGTTTGGAACTAATTTAATTGGATTTAACTCAATAAGCTTAGTTAACTAATTACCACTCATACTTAACTCATCCTGGAGCCCTATAATATAGGGAGAACATATACATGACTTCAGAAAAACTTCCAACTCAAAATTCCTAAGTTAACTACGTCAACTCACTCTAGTTAACTATTACAAGTTGCTATGAGAATAAAATTCAATTTTAATTCACAGTTTAATTCAAGGACAAATTAAACTAGAATTTCTCACTTCTATCGTTATCATTTCTTGTTTCTATTTTCAACACTCCCTCTCAACAAGAAATAAATTCAACTCGATCCTAATCATGAACCTTTGGAATGTTCTACATGAAATACTTCTCTCTAGTGTTATTGCTCCAACAACTCCAGAAATAAAAAAGACATCCAACCTGAATCAAAATAATGCCTCTGTCATTAACATCTCTGACTTCTATTGCCTCTTTCAAATGAAAGCTCTGTGCTTCTGTTGACTCTACCTTTTTGCGCCTGTTGTCAACCCTCTCTATGCTATTCATCATCTTACTACTCTAGCCTCTTTCACTCTGATCTCTAACTGCATCAATCCCATTGATCCCTCCCGCTACTATTTACTTTGGGCTCCTGTAGCAAGGTACGATCCACGAGATAAAACCACTCAATGGACCCTGCACAATTTTAGCCCTCTTGCAACTAGCACTTCACATCACCCCACCTCACACCTAGAGGTATGGTTGCATGAGCTCCCTCTTCCCACTTGGCTTGAAATTCCCCCTACTGCAGGTCTCTACATGACTGGATGCCTCATCTCGGTCTTCTCTCGGCTTCTCCAATTGTGGCTACTCCAAAATTGTCTGAGGCTAATTCTGAGGCTGCTTCTTCTCTACCTGAGTGGAACTCTCCACATGGTCTCCTCTCAACTTCTCTAGTTGTGGTTGCTCCACAACATCCTGAAGCTGCTTCTGACGCTTCTTCTAGGGCTGCATGTTGAGAGATAATTTACTCTCCCTCTCAACCACCAAGTCTCTAACGTTTTCTTTTCTCCTCAAGATTTTGCATTCATCTTGAACCTCAAGAGCATATAAGTTCTTGACTCATGCACCAATCTGTTTTACATGTCCCATGACGATGTTTCTAAGGAAAATATTTCCCTTACTAAAATCCACATCATAGCCATGATCTTCCAGTACCGCAACTGAAACAAGATTCTTCTTTAGTCCTAGAACATACATCACATCTGTGAGCCTGAGATGGGAGCCAGACGCCCTCTGAAAGGTAACCATACCGATCCTGGTAGCTCTATCCCTCTCCTCATCTCCAAACTCTATGATCTGCTTGAGGTATTTCTCCTCAAAATCACTAAAGAGATCTCTATTCCATGTCATATGGAATGAGGCATAGCTGTTAAGATACCACATGCCTCCCATGGCAATGTCATTCATGCATGAAATAAGAGTGAAATCAAGATCAAATTGTTAATCTAGATCTTCACCTGCTGCTGCTACTATCGACTCCTTCTTGCTTTTTCTCTTTTGTGCGCAGTTCTTGGCATAGTGCACGTGCTCCTGACAATGAAAACACTTGATTTTCATCAAGTCCATATTATTTCCGCCCTTCTCGCCTTAGGGAATCTTTCCCTTGGCATTCTTTGCCTTACTCTCTAAGGCAAAATCATCTTCCACTTCCTTGAAAGAGGTCCCATCTCTGGTGTTCCTCCTGATCTCCTCCTACATCAAATTTGACCACAGTCATTCACAATTTGGAAGCTTCTCCTGACCATTGAAATAGTCCTGATAACTATGCTAACCCTTTAGGATTCCAGGAACAACAAGACTCACCATATCATCCTCATCAACTGTGATTCCAACACTTCCAAGTTCATCACGACAATGAGTGAACTTGGTCAAGTAATTTGGAATTGAGTCACCTGCCTCCATCTTGATTTTTCGGAGTCTATCTTTCAATGCCAACTTCCTTTGGTCACTGCTATTATGGAAAAGTTCCTTTAATTATTTCCACATAGCATGCAGAGTTTCCTTCCCATGGACACTTGAAACAATGTGCTCTCGAACTCCTTCAAGGATTATCTGCCTCGCCCTTGCCACACACTTCTTTCATTCATCTAGATTCTGAGCATCTAATGCTGGTGGCTTAGGGATGTCATGATCAAAGAATTCGTTCAATCCATTATCATCCAACACGGCCTCCATCCTATCCTTCGAGTGGAAAAACATATAATGCCATCTGTCGATCCTGAAGTATGAAATGAAACTTTGAATTTCACCTATAACCCTGACTCAAAACTTCGAAATATCCTCTAGCATATTTTTCTCAGCTTTGATACCATGTAGAAAATTAGGTCCTTCTTTGATTTCATGCATGATATTTGAAACTTAGTAAATCATACAACTGATAGTACACTATCACTGCACTCTAGTCTCAACTGGGTCTTTCTCATAATCAACATGCATGAGTTTCTGATGAGGGAATATTCAGTTAACTGGAGTAGCACTAGTTGAGTGCACTAATGCCTCAACTGACTCTTAACTCACTATTAGTTCCTCAAACAATTTGGAACTAATTTAACTGGACTTAACTCAATAAATTGAGTTAACTAATTACCACTCATACTTAAATCATCCTAGACCCCTATAATATAGGGAGAACATATACATGACTTCAGAAGGACTTCCAACTGGAAGTTCCTAAGTTAACTAAGTCAAATCACTATAGTTATTACAACTTGCTATGAGAATAAAATTCGATTTTAATTCACAGTTTAATACAAGGACAAATTAAACTGCAATTTATGGATTCTATTTTTATCATTTCTTGTTGTTATTTTCAACAATATATGTGCCAGATAGCAATGAGCTCAAGAAGGTGATCTATGAGTAAGTTTCATGTGAAACCATATTTAGCTCACCCAGGATATTAGAAGACATTGACTGCACTGAAGAAGTTTAATTATTGGTCGAATCTGAAGAAGGATGTAGCAGTGTTTGTGGCTAGGTGTTTTGATTTTTAGTAGGTGAAGGAAGAGTGTAAGCATCTAGGTGGACTGCTATAGCCGATTTCGATTCTAGAATGGAAATGGGAGGCCATTTCCATGGAATTTATCAAAAATATCCTGAGGACAGTGAGGCAGCATGATTCCATCATGGTTGTTGTGGACATGTTGACAAAGGTTGCACACTTCATTCTAGTGAGGTATACATTCTCAGCTAGCAATATAGCATAGGTATTCATTAGAGATGTGGTCAGATTACATGGAGTTTCAAAGAATATCGTGTCACACAGGGATGTAAAGTTCACTTCCAAGGTTTGGAAGGAATTGTTTGCAAGTTTAAGCATAGAGTTTACCTTCAGTACAACTTATTATCCAAAAAAAATGGATAGACTCAGAGGATCAACATGATATTGGAGGACATGTTGAGGTTGTATGTGATGCATCAGAAGATGAAGTGGGAAGGGTACCTTCCACTGGTAGAGTTAACTTAGAACAATGGGTAACAGGAATCTTTGAAGATGAGTCTATTTGAGGCATTGTATGGGTAGAGTTGCAATACTCCCCTCAGTTGGAGTGATCTAGTTGACAGGGTGTTGATTGGACTGGACATGTTGGTGGAAATGTAACAGGAAATGTGGGTAATTGAGAAGAACTTGAAAGTATCACATGATAGGCATAAGATATATGAAGATCTGAATAGGTTGTTCAAGGAGTTCTAGGTTTGGGAACAGGTTTACTTGCGCATCAAACCGAAGAAGATCTCCTTGTAAATTGGATCACATGCCAAGCTTGAACCACGTTTTTTCGCACCTTTTAGGATTATTAAGATGATTGGAACAATAGCCTATCAACTTGCACTTCCTCCGACAATGAATGCCCATGATTTTTTCCATTTCTCATTGCTTAAGAAGTATGTTCAAGATATTGATCATGTGATTAACTAGTCTATATTAAAGGTGGAGCTAGATGGAGAATTCTAGCTTGAGCCTCAGTGTATATTGTAGAAAAAGGTGCTCATGCTCTGAAACTGAGAAATCGAGCAGGTTAAAGTGAAATTGAAGCACTTTAAGCCCGATGAAGCTACATGAGAGATGGCAGATTAGAAGTGAGTTATGTGTCCTTCATTGTTTGTTGATTGAGGCAAAGAAGTTTTGGTATGATGTTTTGTATATGTTTTGGAATAAGTTTGGGTGATTTTTTTATATATGTACATCATGGAAAAATTTAGGGGCTAATATTCGCCCACAGGGCCAATTTTCCATGATTTTCCCACAAACAATATTCGCCAATTTCCAATTTTTATAAAAGATGATTCGCCCAAATTTTAGAATATAAAACTATTTTACCTCAAAAATTGCTAACATTATATAGAGACTATATATAAATCCTTATAAATTTGAATAATTTTACAAATATATCAATAAACATTTTATAGTTTGCATGTTAGGGATCAGTGAGATTCGCCAATGTTTTTAAACTTCAAAGGAAATTTCCATCCTTAAAATTTTCCTTGATGTACATATGTATATGGATGTAAATACCGCCATGAGCTATGTTATAAAACTCCAATAAGCGTTATGGGTTTCATGTCATTAGAGTTATCATGGTGTTATCTAGTCATGTTGGTTTTCTTTCAGCAGGGTGACCATTGTAAATACTACATCGAGTCTATGTTGTAAAGCTCCATGGGAAGTATATTTTCTTTGCAGTGATTTTGCTGAGGTATAGGTGTGGTTGAACACTGAGGATGGTCTCCCCCAAGGGGGAGGGTTCTGTAACAACCCTGGTGAAAATTCCATGTAATAGAAGTTGATAAAGGAAAAATAATAACGATGGTTGATGGGACACTTATTCAAAGCCAAATGTTGGGAAAAATCATCCTAGTGAGGGTGTTCATTGGTTTATTATGGCTAAGGAAATTAGGAAAGGCATGGCTAAGGATTTTGAAAGGAAAAATAAAATTTTTGGCACATTTATTTATGAAAATAATGGAAATTAGGAAAAAAGTAAGGTGAAAGGTCACAAGTTGCATGTGAGGAGGAAATGATGGAAAATAATCGAAAATGAAGAAAATAGAGGCCTAATTGATAAAAAGGCTTCTGAGGATCAGTTTTTAACCTTTTGTCAGTTCAGTTTCGGAGCCCTCTCATTATTCTCTCTCTCCCTCTCACTCTTGGACACAAAGTTTTCTTGGAGCACATTGGCATTGGATCAAGAAAGGAAAAGAAGGCAAGAGGAAGGAAGGAGCAAGAAAGGAAGAGTAGGATCAGGGAACTACAAAAATATTCTTTGCAGGTTTAGATTCGCATGTGTGTTTTCCTTGCTAAATTTGGCATGCAATGTATTTCATGTGGTTCTTTTGATTTTATGGCATGGGTTTTGCCAGGTGTGACAGTGATTTTAGCCTAGCCTTGCCATTTTTGGATAGCCATGGTGTGATGGGGTTCCCATGTTTTGGTTGAGCTAGATTTCTGTATGGATTCGAAGTTGAGTGAGGTGGATCTTCGAATGATAGAACACATGGCCTAGCTAGCCCTGAACCAGACTCTTGGTTGCAGTAAAGCTGAATTTTTTGTTTCCTCGGTGGGCCTAAGAATCCTCGACTGATGAATGGCGGGATATACAGTAAAGCCTAGAGGTGGTGCCCCTTGATTACACCTAGGAATCCTTTCTGGTGAATGGAAGGATATATCGTAAAGCATGGAGGGTGGTGTCTCATTTTAGGGCCTAGTGCTCCCTGAATCGCACTGTGGATTGCGGTAAATCCTGAGAGACTAGGAGACAAGATAGTTCCTTAAGGTGTAGGTGGAGAAATCCAGTGGCATCCATGCTTCTTTTACCCTAGTGATCTAGTGGACATCATAGTAAATCATGTTATTACATGTTTATTATGTTGGCCTAGTGATCTGATGTGGATTATAGTAAAGTATGGTCTCTATTGATGAGGGTGAGGTCGTTTAGCCTCAGGATGTCCTAGTTGGTTCTTTTGGTTTGAGTCCCACATTCATGCTTGGAATATGGAACAAGGGTGAATGGATGAAGAGAGATTTGGCTCAGACATTCTAAGGTCGGGTGGAACATTGTAGTCCCATCCTGGGTTGGATTTTACATTCATTAATAAAAGCTTATCTCCTTGATATATTATGTATAAATGTAATGGTCTATATGTGGATTTTTTGGATGATGTATCCTTGATATTTATCTTGTTATTATGATGATGTATGGTTTTCCTCATTCTTTGATTTGTAAATGAATGAACAATGTTTCTATGACCTAATAGATGATAATGAAGCTAATGATAAAAGGAAACAATTATTCTTAGAAATTCTTAGATAAGTATGAGACCACCATGCTTAAATCTATTCTTTACACCTGTAGCTCACATAGTTTTGACATGTTTCACGAAATCCATGTCATAGTTAGTAGGGGTCCAGTCAAGTGATTGTTTAATTAATTTCATTTGTACCATAATTCCATTGTTATCTTTATGTTCTAAAGGTTTCATTTAGTTTTGGGATGTGACCTAGGATCTGGGTCTAAAAAACTAGCTCGAATCCTACGGAAACTATCACAACATTGAGAAAAATTGTGCATGGACATTGGCATACGATGTTGTGGGAAGGTCCAAAGCCTTCTGGATGTATGCATGCCCATATCATGGCTATGTGCAAGGGTTAATTTGTCAAAAATCTTAGTGAGACCCAGGGACTGCTTACGTGAGAGTTCAGGATGGTTCTTGGGAGTCTTGTTGCTGATGTGGAAGGTCTCTATGCAGTGTTTCCATTAGTTCCACTTCATTAAGGTGACCTAAGAGGATGAATTAGATCATAGAAGCCTCTTGTTACATGTTTTCCCTGGTTGGTTGGTTACTTGGGTAGATGTGGGAGGAGGGTGTTGCAAACAATATATACACTCCTCGAGATTGGATGATAACAAATTATTAAGAATAAAATATTGGTAATCTGAACGCTAACAAAATGGTGGAAAATGTGAATGCTTACAAACCTTGAACAAAAATTAAAATAAGTTACCTGTACAAGATGAGCAATCGTGTAGTTTCATGGTTCTGGAAACAAATCAAGAGAAACCCTAAATTTTAGTAGGGGAACTAGAAAGAAAAATAATGGCAAGTATATTAGGAAATCAGAATTGAAAAAAGAAAAAAAAAAATCCCCACAGAAGGTTTTTCCAAATCATAATACTTTTTCATACGTGGAGCAGAGGCCTTTGCTCAAGGAACAACTCTAGCTCCAAACAGAAGGAGTCCCAATTTCTTTGATACCACTTGGAAAGGAAAAAAACAAAGGGAAACTTACAAAAATTTCAGGTAATAGAGAGTCATCCTATCAAACCAAATACTAAACCTCACACGCTGTAAATTTAAGGGAAAATGGTGCAGAGAGTGAGTGCAAACTCTGCGTGAATGTAGTACATTTGTTTCTTGGTAATCCAAATTCTAGCATGTTACTGCTTCAAGTGGGAGGGAAAGGATATTTTTTGTAAAGTATCACAATTGTGAAAGAAACACTCTCTCCTTGAAGCGGTAATCTACAAAGAGATAGAGGAATCATATGGAGGGAAAGGCTCAATAGAAACATGAGATTAGGGTTAGATTTAAGAAACGCAAAAAAATTGATGTTGTTGTATGTAGAATGAAATCTCCTCATTGTTGATCAAATCCTGGAGTGGAGGGTCATGTGATTATCACATGATTTTTAGGACCAAAAGAAATCAGGGATCACTCCATGCCCCTCCTTATTAGGATATGACATATAAAAAAAAAGAAATATAATAATAAAAAAATCAATTACCTATGATTTGGCTTAATCATTTACATTCTCCATTGGGTGCATGGTATTATTAAAAACAAGTCATAAACCTAGTAACATCACAATTTAACCTTAGGGGAGGAGAGTGCATTAATAAATCATTTATATACTAAAAAAACAAATGCCCCGTGATGGGTACAATGGTTTTCAAGCACCTCTGTATTATAAGGAAGTTTACAATGAATACCAAAGATAAATAATAGTGAATAGTGTACCAGCTAAGGAAATAAATTCATGTACGAGGTGAATTTAGTCTCTAGAATATAAGAATTATATGTGACTTCTAACAATGTTCATGCATGTCACCTAATGGAAATAGAAAATTCCTTTGAAATAAGTTAAAGTAGATGGAGTAGGTATAATTATAGGGCATAGACTATAAATTAATTACAATTACATTAAGAGAATGAGTATGTGACACAAACGAGCTGCAACAACACTTGTTATCCCATGCCTTCATCAATCATTCAATAACTTATCGAAGCATGACAAAGATAGTAATATCACATCATCTAGCCAAGCATATAAATAGTATATAACCATAGTAGAATCCATGAAAATTAGCCATAAAATGAACATAATAGCCACTACTTATGCTCATATATCACAATGGAAAAAAAACTCATATTAACATATGCAAAATCCAACCATGTTAGGGACTTCCATGTACCACCCAACCATAGATTGGATTGAACCAAATCTCTCTTTTAGCCAATCACTCTTGTAACATATTCTGAGCATGAATGCAGGATCATATGGGTTAAACCAAAATAGAACAAAATAGAGCTTCTATAGGCCAAACAACCTTGATCCTGAACCATAGTGATTTCACTTAACCAATCCAAAATCACTCGTACCAACTAGATTGGTCTCTTGAAAAGATATACATGGCTCCAAGTATTCTATCTCAACCCATAGCCTCCAGGGAACCCAAGCTATTATAGGGCCTCAAATATCTCCCACCCTAACACACAACTGCCAGGGAACGCAAGTTTTTCCAGGGCTCCATAGATTCTATCCCAACCCACAACCATAGGAAAGCTGAGAACTAATCAGAAATCCAAATGGGGAACCCATTGCATCATGGCTATCTAAGAAAAGACAAGGCATGTCTGAAACCACTATAAATCTAGGAAAATATGCATTCAAGTGACAACAAATAACCGGAGAGCCACATGCATGTATCATGCATCCAAATATCAGCAATAAAATCACACTTGCAACATGTTACCTGAAATGAACACTAGTGTAGCCGTTGATACAAACTTATTTTCCACTGTCCTTCAATCCCTTGTTTTTTCTTTGTTTGCTTCTGTCCAAGTCCAAGTGAATGTTAGGATTCTCTAGGAATTATCTAAGTGTGAAAGAGTGTATGAGAGAATGAACAATAGCTCAACCAAAAATTGTCAAAAACTAGAACTGACAAAAAGTTGTGAACTCTTTGTCTCATGCCTTTTTATCATTGATGTCTGGACTCTTCCTTTCCTTTTTCCTTTTCCTTTCATTTTCCCTAATTTTCTCTCTAATTTATCTTGCATGCATATTTGTGTCTCTTCACCTTCCTTTTCTCCTCTTTTCCTATTTTTCTCATAATTAAATGCCAATTATTTCATCTTTGCCTTTGCCAATGCTTTTTCTAATTTTTATAGCCATTAATAAACCACAAGTGATGCCCACTATAATATTTTCCCAACATTCAACTTGGAATACATGTCCCATGACCTTGGTTTTATTTTAATTACATGGAAACTAAACCACGATTGTTACATATTTATAGCCATCCAAGGGTTTCCAATTTCTTTTTAGGGCCAACCTTTCATTCTATGCACATGTGGGTTTCCATAATAAAATTACATTTTTTCTTAACCAAATTAATTTCTTCCAACTACTATGAGGGATCTTTATTGATGAGGAAGGTTGTCCAAAGGAGGGAATTTGTCCCTGAGATGCCAAATTAACACCATGATGAGCCTCCACTTCCCCACTATTCATAGCACAAAATGTTCTGAAAATAAGAAATTTTTTGACTTGACCATTCCCCTTATGGAACAGGGAAATGCTTAAGGTTAGTTAAGAGATTTATGTAATTCTTTTTTCTTTATGTTTTGTAAATTTTGGAAAACCTTATAGGTATAAATTGGAAAGTTTTCGCCTCTAAATACCCTTTGTGTGTAAAGAAATTATGCTAGAAGATATCAATAATAGGTGATAATTTAGAAGAATCCCTTGATTTATCTGACCTTGGTTTAAAGACAATTCTAATATCTTGATGTATAAATACAACCTAGGTGCACAATTTTTGCTATAATATATGTATATTAAAAACAATTAAACATATACATAAAAATATGTATCAAGATTCTTAAATATGGAGATTCACTCCCCTTTACCAATGAGATTTTTCATTTGTAAATGCGACTTTGTCACAATATTATGGGCCAATATAATGTATTAGTAATATTGTATGCCCAAAAAACCATAAATAATGTTCAATTAATATATATTTTTAATTAGTTAATTTAATTAAAAGGACATAAATGACATAATTACTTTTGAGATAAATCTCATCCTTTCATTTATTACTACATTCTAAGAAAAATCTGTTCCATTGTCCTAATCCATATTGATAATTGCACTAAGATGAACTCTATAACATTACTATGTTCAGAATCTAGGAAATAAATAGAAGGGGACCACCTTTTCAATAATTATGGGTTTGACCAACAAAACCAGAAGGATTCTTCCTCTAGAAACCATAAGGGAAACATTACCTCATTCACATTGGCTCCTTATAAAGGGGTTTGAAATAGATTTTCTTTAATTGAAGTGACATTAGGAAGCTCGTAGCAGCCATTCAACTGTTTATTTCATTACTAACCTATATTAAGGTATGGACTAATGAGAAGGTATGGTACTAAAGGAAGTTGTAAGGAAATTGTGGGGAAATATTGAGGCTAGCTGGCTTAAAGTTGTAGGGAAGAAGTACCTAATAACGGAAAGAAAAAATGGCTAGCATGAAACAACATATCGTTATAACCAATATTTTTATTATAAATACATCTTGAAGATCTAACAATAATAAATTAGTGGTCGTAGTATGGGGGAGATGTTGTAGTGTTCTTAAATGAACATAAACATTTAAATGTTGGCTCAATATGAGAGAAATGTTATATTGTCCATAAAATGAAGCACTAAACTAGCTACCTAGATCCATCTCAACTCTCGATCTGCTAAGTGTCTTGCGGGGAAAACCTCTTTTAGACTGAAAAGATATTAGATCCCTCTCGATGGTTCGTAGATCTGGATTTAAGATGGATATAGGTTGGTTTAATTATTAGCTTTTATTAAAACTATTAAGATATATGTTTATAAATTGCACTCCATTTTATATTGAAAAGACTTTTATAAATTTTCCTTAAAATATATATTTCATATAATAAAAAATGATTATAAATCCTTTTTTCATTTTACGTTTTAAAGAATTTTACAAAACTTTCTTTAAAATATATTTATATATTCAAAAGTTTTTTTTATTTTTTATTTTTTATTTTATTGGTTCAAAATATGGAACATATTC
Organism: Pinus tabuliformis; assembly: GCA_031772625.1. Classification (NCBI taxonomy): domain Eukaryota; kingdom Viridiplantae; phylum Streptophyta; class Pinopsida; order Pinales; family Pinaceae; genus Pinus; species Pinus tabuliformis. The sequence continues at coordinate 817,322,395 of CM062804.1, read as the reverse complement.
TTATATTTAGTTGCGTACGAATTGAATTTAGAGTGGTAATTTAATTTTTTGACATTCTAAAAGTTTTTTTATTATATTTTTTTAACCAATTTTATGTATCATTAAAATTGTGGGAATCCATCAAGATTAGGATTAAATTAATGTACAAACACATAATTAATTAAGCCTTCACACAAAAATGACTTCTCCTTGAATTATAATGTCTTAGACAATTTTCTAAGCGAATAACTTAAAATTTAATTAAAAAAATTGATGATATTAATCATTTTCCAATGTTACCACTAATGTATGTATCATGATGAGAGAATTGATATATAGTATATTCATTTCTGAACTCTGAGAATTAGGGATTCACATGAAGAATTATTACCTGAAGAAGCTCGCCAACATTTGAATGCAGTGATCATTGATAATGGAAAATGATGGTAGGAAGAGTTTTTGGGTTGACCAAATGTTCCTTACTAAGTGCACAAATTTTATGGGTCAACTAGAGGTTCATTTCTCAGAGCTTCCCATAGATAATCTTCTTAGGATGATAATGGTAAATATTAATGTTTTTGGAATTAGGTAGACTGATGAGGATCATCAATGGGTAAATTATATGGACCTTAATGTCGCTGTCCAACTTATTAAAATCAACTTTTCTCACATTTCTTTACATGTAGTGACAAGGGTAAATATGAGATGTCATGTCTTGTGGTCTAATGTTCATTAATTGCATATTTTTGAGAAATTTTGGCTAATTAAAGTGCAGGAACTCGAAGTATACAAGCAAAGGGAATTTTAGGAGATTGGATCTCCCTCTTTAACTCCTCACTCACTCAAATATACCTCCACCAAATCTTATCAGCTCAGAGTTAAAAGCAGCCAATCCATTGAGTTCACTGGCAGCCAAGCCAGTGATAGTTAAAGACCAGTTGATCTCAAGTTAAGATCCAAGCCTCCCTAACTTTAAGGAAGTTTTTGGTAGATTTAGTTTTATAAATAAGAAGGCATAGAGGCTCATTAGGATTCGACTTTTTTTGTTGTAGGCAAGAGACATTTTCAAGCTAAGAAATTGTGACTAATGACTCTTATCTATTTTTATATTTTAATGAAAATGAGAAGCATTTTGTTGATCCAGCACTGAGTTGACTCAGATGGCTGAAGCTCTTGGGTTAGGGCCCAACCCTAGCAGAAGAGGTTCCCCTTTTTTTACATGTATTCTTAGATTACATTCATAGTTAGCTGCTGAAGTGATTGTGGTTTTGTTAATTTGCAAGTATTTGGATGATTAATTAGTTTTCTTCCATTTGTGGATAGGTAGATCAGTGTTATCATAGTGACATTAAACACTTCAGAAAATATTGTGTTAATGGCTTTCACCTCATCTCCCTTATGGGAACATGATTTGAGGGTTCGATTCACACAACCTAAAAACAAATTTCTTGTTTGATTACTGCATAATCTAGGGTTTCTTGTTGAATAGATCATTGTCTCTGAATTTATTAGAAGTATTTGCAATTGTCATTTTCATCTCTTGAGTTTTCTATGGTTTAAAAGCACTTCCATTCATAAACTTAGCCATTAGCTATTAATAACTCTTTTTTCCTCCATTCAACTCATCTTTCCCTAATATAGATAAATTTGTACATAAATGAAGAAAAGAGTGTATGTTGTTGTAGGAGCTTATAATTTTTAGGGAGACCTAATCTCATTCACCTCATCCAAGTCTTATCCAACTATCTTGGCAAGGTCCACAAAACCCTAATCCAAATTCTTGTTTTGTAAGCGAAGTGGTCACTTTGATTGAGAAAATCCAACCATCTTGAAGCATTTGACTAAGCCTTGGATAGTGTGCACCTCCTCCATGCCTTATTTCCCCATCAAATACCTTTCCCACACTTCATTCTACCTTTCTTACCATCTTCTAATCTTTCAGCCTATTTCTGGTAGTAAAACAGGGCATCCTATAGTAGAACTAGGACATCCTGTAGTACTACAGGAATCCATGTAGCAGCATATTTTAAGCCCGAATTGAGCAGACATGGTCATCTAGGCTTAGTTTATCATCCACTTCGCTTCCATACCCTTGAAACTAGTACATACTTTATCCTCCATACCTGTCTCGCCTGCCAAAGAACAAGTTGAATATTAGAATTTGCATTCATAAAACTAAACATAAAAAAAAGGCTTTTTCTACAAATTTCTAAATTAGCAGATGCATGTAGCAACGATAATAATTCTTAGATCAAATTCCATGCTCAATTAGCCTAGGTCATTAAATGGTATAAACAAGATGAAGAGAGGGTTCTTTTGCAAGAAAAATGTGTAGATGTTTAGCTAGATGATTTCATGTCACTCTATAGCACCTTCCAATTCAGTCTTTCATTTCCTGGAGTAGGCAGCATCCCCTTTTTGAATTAAGGATAATTTTCCCTTTTCCATTTGGTAGTCAAACTCCTTCTAGTCAATAGAAGGTTGGTTTGAAAAACCCTAGTGGCCTATCGCCGCAGTTGAAAAGTGACAAGGGTATACCATTGCATCTACTGCATATACAACGCTGTCAGCTCCAAGTTTGTATGAACCACAGGTTGATAAAGTAAATTTGGTAGCCCTAGGAGTTGCAACATTCTTACTGTAATATTGGTTCTTATCATAGGCATTATCCCATGAGGTCATGCTGAGTTGACTAGTGAGGGAATGATACAATCACCCATGGGGGCGTGCTGATTTGGCTAGGGTAGAGTGGCAAAAAATACTCACATCTTCTAGTCCGGGATGGAGTGATCTATTTTACAGAGCAACGTTGATTTATTTATTTAGTGCGGGTTTTCACCTACTTGTGGAGTAAACAATTGTTGTCTAATGTTGAGTTGTGTAGGCTCACTAAGTGAGGGGTATCCTTGTGATGAGGCGTTTCCTAATGGTTTCTACTCAACATTAGAGTTCTATATAAGTAGACGTGCATCTGACGATACATTTAATCATCAGCATAGCAAACTCATTGAACCTTTTCTAGTGAAGGAGAAATATGTTCTAGGGTTTATTCCTCATCCTACTTTATCATTATTTTTACTCTTCCTAAAGGTTGCACATGTGACCAAGTTGACCAAGTTTGACTTGTACTTTAACAACAACACGTGTGAGGCTTGACTAAGGGTTTGAGGGAAATCCATACATGTGGATTTGACTATAGGAATTTTGATTATATTGCACACGTGTGATTTTGACTATTGAACAATGTTGACTGCAAAATTTAACTAGCGTTGACCACCAAATTATGAGTTGAATTTTGACTTGTTTGACCAACATTTACCAGCAACAGTTTGACCAACATTTATTAGTAGTAATTGGAATAGGTTTGACTATTTATTTTACATGTAATTTTAGCACATATTTCTAGAAAGATTTATGATTTATAAAACTTGTTGAAAAGACAATTTCTCCACAAGAAAATATCGCTAGGTTTTCTCCCAATTTGGGTTTCCCGAGTGAAATGTAGGTTTTAACCCCCTACAGAAATTACTTGCATATGAATTCTAAAACACAAAAAATAAACAATGTGAGAACATAACACATAAAACACATATACATAGAGATTTTCCCCTAGATCCCAAAACTAGGACTACCAGCTTGATTTTTCATTATGTTCCTTTCAATGTTATAATACATATTTATACATGCAGATGCATCCAATACCATGGACCAAAAACCATCGCGTCTAATACCATGGACCAAAAACCATCGCATCCAAAGACATGTGCGAAAATAATGCACAAAACCATAGGTGCATCTGCCCATCCTAACATAGGGTCCAAAACCAAAATTTTCCGGGGCGTTTCCCCGGACCCCATAAAGTGGGGTTATAGGTACACCTCAAACCCCTTGTGACCCCCCTCGCTACACAATTGGCACAATGAAGGGGGGCTCTGCCCCCCCTGACCCCCCCGTTAACTACGTGGGCTAGTCGTGGAATGAATATAACACAACCCAACATTCTCCCACTTGTTGTTTTCTTTCCACAGGGGGCCACAAGAGAGCTTAGTCATTTTTCTAGCCCTGAAACGCCCATTGTCTCTCTACACCAAGAGAACTTCTCAGAGCTCATATATTTTTTCAATGCATCTACAGTATTCTTCAAAGTGTCCACCTTTACCAGCAACACCTTTTTGTCTTCTATCATATCTCTCACAAAGTGATACTGAACATCAATGTGCTTTGTCTTTGAATGATATGTGGGGTTCTTTGCCAAGAAAATTGCACTTTAGCTATCACAGTCTATCTTTATAGCTCCCTGTACTAACCCCATACTTGAACACAATCTCTGCAACCAAACTGCTTCCTTGCTTGCATGAGTGGTTGCCATGTATTCTACCTCTACAGATTGTTTCTTACTCATCCAACTGACTGCAACTCCAAATAGGTTAAACACATACCCACTTGTAGGTCTACTCTGATTCCAAATGTAGGTTTTAACCCCATACAGAAATTACTTGCATACGAATTCTAAAACACAAAAAACAAACAATGTGAGAGCATAACACATAAAACACATATACACAGAGATTTTCCCCTAGATCCCAAAATTGGTACTACCAACTTGATTTTTCATTATGTTCCTTTCAATGTTATAATACATATTTATACATGCCGAAGAATCCAGTACCATGGACCGAAAACCATCACGTCCAATACCATGGACCGAAAAACATCGCGTCCAACACCATGGACCAAAAACCATCACATCCAAAAATATGTGCAAAAATCATGCACAAAACCATAGGTGGGTCCGTCGATCCTAACATAGGGTCCAAAACCAAAATTTTTCGGGGCGCTGCTCTGGACCCCATAAAGTGGGGTTATGGCTATGCCTCAAACTCCTCGTGACCCCCCGCCCGCTACACAATCAGCACAACGAAGGGGGGCTCCACCCCCTCTCTAACCCCCCGGTTAACTACGTGGGCTAGTCGTGGAAAGAATATAACACAACCCAACATGAAAGACATTGTGTCTATTTTGAATGGCTATATTTATATGATGTTTATGTTTGTGTTGCATTTACAATGGATATTTTCTTTGTGTAATTATTCAATGATATTAGTGGCATGAGAAGTAATGTTTGAGAAACATTAGAAATTAATTATCAAAGCATAAATTTTTTATTCTACTACATATGTTATAGAATTCAACATGGTATCAAATATTTATTGAAAGATGAGTCATTGACTAGCTTTACATTTTAGGTTTTAAGTAGCTTTGACAAGCTTCAATTCTTTTGTCAAGATGGTTCTAAGTCTCATAGTAGAAGAGAGGTTGGATGGTGCTACAAATTCCAGGCCTTGGAACAACAAAATACTCATTGTCTTAAAGAAAATGGTATTTAAGATCACATGAAGGAAATGTATTAGAACCAAAATATGCGAAGGGTAAAGACAGACATAAGAATAATGAACCAAAGATTAAGAGGCTCTTAATATATTCCATTAAGGACCATTTGGTTCCACATGTTGTGGAGTTGAACACTACTAAGGAAATGTTTGATGCCTTGGTCAAATCGTTTGAAAGTAAAAACAATAGCAATAAATTAGTCTTAAGGCATCAACTTTATTGTATCATGATGTACAGATTAGATTCAGTTGCCACTTATCTCACAAGAGTCTCTCGGTTGAGAAAAGAACTTCAAACCATTAAAGATACCATTGATGACACAAAGCTTATTACAATGACTCTTAATGGATTTTGTTCTTTATTTGATCCATTTGTACATGGTATTTGTGCACGAGCTAAGCTTCCCATGTTTGATCAACTTTGGAATGACTTTGTCCAAGTAGAGGCTATATTGTTGTTCAATATTATCTTAGAGAGACCTCAGGATGAAGAAACTCAAGCCCTTGTAGCTCATGCAAGGAAAGGAAAAGGAAGAAGAAATTTTGGTAAGAAAGATACAGATAGAAGGTTAGCTCTAGTTCAAGCTTAGAAGAAGAAGGATCTTTCACAAATTCAATGCTTCAATTTCATACATTTGGTGACTATGCCTCCTAGTTTCCTTATAAGAAAAGGAAGGGAAAGAAACATCCATAAAAAATTGATGTTGATAATGATGATGAGCATCTTCCACGGAAGAAGATGAAGCAATATAAATTTGATAAGATTGTACATGGACTTTAGTAGGAATATTTTTTTTGTGTCTACTCTTTCATGCACTATTACAAATATAACTATTATTTGGTTGGAGGACAATGGTGCTTCTAGGTACAAAACAAGTTTAAGAAGATTCTCTCATGAATTTTATAGAGAAGGGTTCCATATTGTAGGTTTAACCTAGAGATAATTCCAAGTATGTAATGAAAGGAGTTGGGCCAACATCATTTGAACTAGAATCTGGAGATTATCTACACATGAGAGATGTATTGTTTTCACAAAGTTTGAAGAAGAATCTACTCTCTATTTTAGAATTGGAGGATAGATGTTATAGAGTTAAATTTGTAGATGGTCAGGTTCTTGTCTGTCTAGAGGGCTCAACCATAGAATGAACAAGAGTGATTGGTGTTTGAGAAGGAGGACTATACAGATTGTTAGATCATCCAACCCAAGCATCGATACATGAAAATATCAATCTATGTGTCATGGCATCACATATTTTCTCACCTGCATTATAGGGATTTTCAAACATTGAGGATAATGGTTACAGGTCTTCCATAACTCTAGGTAGAGCATGAGGGTGTTTGCAAGGGTTGTGCACGTGGAAATAATGCTGAGGGCTCTTTTCGAATTAATGATACTAGGTCTTAGGGTATCTTGGATCTAGTGATTTTAGATGTAGGTGGACCAATTACAATATCATATTTGGGTGGTTTCTTGCACTATGTGACATTCATTGATGATTTCTCCTAAAAGACATGGTTTTACTTCATTAAGACCAAGTATGAAGTATTTAGCAAGTTTTGGGAGATCAAGGCTCAAGAAGAGAACTCGATAGGAAGGAAGATCAATATTTTGAGGTCAGATAATGGAGGAGAGTGTACTTTTAAGCACTTTGGTGATTTCTCTAAGGGGGAAGGAATCAAGAGGGAGTGAATAACTCCTTACAACCCTTTGTAGAATAGGGTGGCAGAAAGGAAGAACATGTCCATTGTGGAGGCTTCCAAGGAGATGATTCATTATTAGGATTTACACATGTTCTTATGGGTAGAGGAATCCAACACAAAAATTTATGTTTAGAACATGAGTCATCACCAAATATTGGGGGATAAGACTCCTGAAAGGGAATTCACAGGATTGAATCCATAGGTCATTCATTTCAAGATATTTGGTTGTCTAGTATACATCTGTGTGCCTAATGATAAGAGGAACACATTAGAAACTTCTATGAAGAAGGGTACTTTTGTGGGATACAATGATATTTTGAAAAGCTATAGGATATACATTCCAAGAAAACCTCATATTGAGGTTAACTGAGATGTTACTTTTGATGAAGAGTTTGTGTTTAAAAGCTCTATAGAGTGGAGATTGATAGTTAGGAGCTAGAGGATGAGAATTATGTGGGTATAGATCCCTTTATTCTAGTTGTTGATCCTTCAGACTATTAGGGGGATCGATTAGAGGCAGTAGATTTAGTGGACCCACCTAGAGATGTTGCAAAGACTAGGAAGAGCTTGTCATGGGTTCGTGAAAATTCACAGGATGCAAATGGGCATATAACTAAAGGCTTTCAATACCAACCTAAAGGCTTTCAATTCATACGAAATTTATGATCCACATAATTAATTCCAAGCCTATCTGTTATGAGGAGGAAATAGGCCAACATGTTTAGAAGGATTCCACGATGGAGGCATATTAGTCCATCATGAAGAATGATGTGTGGGAGATAGTTGTGGCACCATAATGGAAGCTAATAGTAACTTCCAAGTGGATCTATAAGATTATGCATGTAAAAAATGGTAGCATGAAGAAGTACAAAGTGAGGTTTGCCGCAAGAGGGTTCTCCTAGAGAGAGCAAGAGGACTATGAGGAGAATTTTGATCTAGTTTATAGGTACAATTCCATTAGGAATATTGTTTCTCTTTCTTCAGTTATGGATTGGAGGTTGCATCATATGGATGTAAATACCATGTTCCTCAATGGTGTGGTTGAGGAGGAATTGTACATAGAGAAACCTCAAGGCTTTATGATACATAGGAAGAAGTCACAAGTTTGTAGATTGAAGAGGGCTTTGTATGAACTCAAGCATGTATCCATGTCATGGTATTCAAGGATTGATGGATACTTAATGAGTTTGGGCTTCACCGAGAGTGATGTATATGCTAACATTTACTACAAGGTTGTTGATGGTGATCGTTTAATCTTGGTGTTGTATGTTGATGATTTGTTCCTTACTAGGGAAGAGAGGCTCATTGTTAGGTGCAACTGGGAGTTGGGTTTGAAGTTTGAGATGAAGAATCTTGGCTTGATGCATTATCTCTTAGGATTGGAGGTGTGGCAAAGGGCATGTGAAATTTTCCTCAGACAAGGTAAGTACATAGTTCAAGTATTGAGGATATTTGATATGATGGACTGCAAGTCCATGGTTACAACGATGGTGACAAATGTGAAGAAGTTGATTGATTTCAATTTGTATTCATATTTCATGGATCCCACTATGTACATGAAGTTGATTGGATCCTTTGTGTACCTGGTTAATACTAGGGAAATATTTTCTTTGTAGTGAAAAATTGATTAAGTTTATGGTTGAGCTGAGGCATGTAAATTTAGTTGCAATGAAGCATGTGTTAAGAAACCTACATGGTACAGTTGGATATGGTTTGAGATATGATAGACTGCAATCCATGGCTACACCTATGGTGAAAAATCTAAAAAACTTGAGTGATTTCAATTTAGATTCAAATTTCGTTGATTCCATTATGTAAAGGCAGTTGATTGGATCCTTTATGTACGTAGTTAATAATAGGCTAGATAATTTCTTTATAGTGAACACCTGGAGCTAGTTTATGGTTGAGTTGAGGCATGTACATTCGGTCGTAGCGAAGCATGTGTTGAGGTACATACATGGTGAAATTCTATATCGTCTGAGATATGTGTCAAATGGTGAAGTAAGGTTGCAAGGATATATTGATTCTGATTAGGTTGGGAGTGCAGTGGATGAAGGACTACATCAGGTTGATGCTTCAGCTTGGGATCAACTATAATATCCTAGTTTAGTAGGAAGAAAACTTTATTCACACTCAATACAATATAAATAGAGTATATCACATATATTGTTGCAAGCTAAGAAGAAGTGTGGCTTTAAAAGCTACTTATAATACTATTTGATCAGGCGTTGAAGATGAACTTGGTATATTGTGATAAACAAATCTATGTCCATCTTTTAGAGAATCCAGTATTTCGTGATAGGTTGAAGCACATTGAGATCAAATATCACTTCATCTGAGACATGGTGCATAAAAGAGTAGTGAAGCTCCATTACATATACATAGATGAGCATATTATAGACATTCTCACCAAGCCACTAGCTATGGGGAAGTTTGTACACATTAAAGACAATATTGGCATGATGCAGAATGTCTCCCTTGCTAAGAGGGAGTGTTTATGTCTGCAACATTGGGCATACACTCTCGCATGGGGTCATTTTGATTTGATTAGTCGGGGAATGATACATTCACCATGGGGGCCATGTTTATTTTGCTAGGAGTGAATGGCCCATAGGAAATATTTCTCCCATGGGGCCTTGCTAATTTTTCTAGGGGCAATCGACCCATTATATTCATATTTCCTGCTTCCAGATGGAGTGATCTATTTTTTGTCGAGAAAAGTTGATTCATTTATTTAATGTGGTTTTTCACCCACTTATGAAATGAACAATTCTTATCCAATGTTGAGTTTTCATGTAGGCTCATTAATTGAAGGGTCTCCTTTTTATGAGGGGTTTCCTAACGAGGTCTACTCAACATTAGATCTATATATAAAAATATGTGCATGTGAGGAGACAAATCATCAACATCGCAAGCTCATTCAAGCTTTTCTAGTCGAGTAGAAATTTAGGGAAGAATAAATTTGTTCTAGGGTTTATCCATCATTATTTTTCATCATCATTTCTGCACTTCTTGAAGGTTGTACATGTGACCAAGTTGACCAATTTTTACCATCTCTTTGGTAGCCGCACATGTGAGGCTTAACTAATCGTTAGAGCATAGGTTGATCAGGTTTTGACCACAAGATTTAACTAAGTTTAACCACATGGTGTTATTATAGTCTACACATATTAGTTTAACTATAGGAAGTTTGACCGTAGTCTGCACATGCAATCTTGAGTGTAGACCAATGTTGACCACATATATTTGAGTTGAATTTTGACTCGTTTGACCAATGTTGACCAAGAGTAGTTTGAAAAACATTGATCAACAACAATTTGATAATGTTTGACTTATTATTTGACTTATAATGTTAGCATATATTTTTACGCAAATTTATAATTTATATACCTTGTTGAAAAGATAGTTTCTCCTTAACAAAACGATTGCTATTTTTTCTCTCAATTTGAGTTTCCTAGGTGAAAAATATTATGTCTATTGTGGATGTTTATCTTTATTTGATCTTTATTGTTTATGTTGAATATACAATTGACATTTTATGTACATAAATTTTCAATGATATTAGTGGGATGTGAAGTGTTGTTTGAAAATCATTACAAAGTAATTATTAGAGTAGGAAATTGTATTCCACTTCATAGGCTATATAATTTCTACAGTAAATTAAAGTTAGAATTTGGTAATTTAAAACCCTTAGCACCATAGGCCTCCTTCGATCACCTTGTTGTTTATCCCATTAGAGAAGAATACCACGGGAAAAAACATGGTTTAAGAATACCATGGAAAAAAAACATAGGTTTTGAGCCCAAAAAGGTAAATTGACTATTTTACCTCAATTTTATTTTAGTTATTAGCATTGTTTTCAAAATTCATTTTCCTAAGTTTAATTTATTTTTTATTTATATTTTTAATAAAATTTAACAAAGTCAAAATGTTTATAGGACAAGAAAGGAGAGGAAATTACAACAACTCTTCCTTACATAATTGGAGAGCACCTCTCAATGCAATAAAAAGATATTGATAATAAAACTTAATGTCACGTCAATAAAAAGTAATAGTAATAAATCATTTCAATTTAATTTGTCATATAGTAGTTTTGTTTCTATTATAAGTAGAAATTATTGTTATTTCTTTTCTTCATTAGCCTACTAACTAAAAACATGGTATTCCTACCCTACGAATGGATTTTTGTGCTTCTTTCCTCCCATAGGTTAGTCATCTCTCTTTTAACAAATCATTTTACCTTATAAATATATAATTAAATGACCAATCTCACATACCGAGAAATAGCAATTATGTCTTTTTGACTATATACACCAACCTAAATCAATCTAAATACAAATCTGTTATGTGTCGGGAGGCATCAAATCTCTTGAGGTACAAACCTTGTTTCTAGTTCTATACTCCAAAAAGAAGGTTTGCATAATTACAACTTTAGAAAATATTTGCACCTCAAGAGATTTGATCCCTCTTAAATCATGACATATCTAGAGTTAGATGAATCTACGATGGATCATATTATTAACTATTATGTTTTGAATACAAAATCAATAAACATATAAAAACTTAATAAATTTAATTAATAAACTTATAATTAGAAAGAAAAATATTTCTAAATATATAAATGTGAAATATATATTATAAAAAAATAGTAACTGTGAACTAAAATACCATGATCATGTAAATTAAAAAATATTCATATTTGTAATTATTATGTTTCATAGCTTAATATTTAGATTTAATTAATAAGTTTTTAAACATTTATTATTTATAATAAACATTTTTTTCTATGTTATATATCTACCTATTTATCTATATATAATATCAATGCGATGCATATCACATTAAAAAAATTAATTATAAAAAATATAAAATATATGAAAGAAAATATCTTTCTTATATATATATATATATATATATATATATATATATATATGGTTTTATAGAATTAAAATAAGGATACTTTAATATATAGAGATGTGAAATTTATAAACATATAAATAATATTATTAAGAACCACCATAGATCTATCTTAAATCTGGATCTACCAAGCACTGAGAGGGATCAAATCTCTTGATGTTAAAACATTTTCTCTCTTTTTCCATAGAAAAAAAAGTTTACACCTTGAGATAATTGATGTCTATCAATAATTGGTAGATCCAAAATTAATGTAAATCTATGCTAGTTAAATTAAAATTATGTACTCTATTATCTTTCAAAATCGTGACCTTTCCATCAATATAACTGCACAAAAAAACTCACCATCCTTTTAAATGATCACTACACTTGCATAAATTCACAAGTCGTATAAGAGTGGGATAATTACTTCAAACCATTACAAAATTCATAAAACAGGCATATGTGGAACAAAACAAACTATCCTTTATATCTCAAGATGATTATGTACATGGGAGTAACAATATGTGTATTCGAATCTCATTGAACTTTGTCTTTATTGCTAAATGTTTGAAGATAAAGGCAATAATGTCACCAAGAATTAGAACCTTACCAAAAATAATTTATTACATGTGCAATAACCACCATAAATGCCCCACCACCACCATTGCAAACTATTTTAGCTCCAGGTTTCCCATTCCTTTGCCTCAACAACCCTAAACGTGTGACCATAATTCTTTATAGCTTAGTTTCTAGGCATAAAAGGATTCAACCAACATGTCTTCCATAAAACGTGGGGGAAAGGGAATGAAATAGGGAAGTTTGGCATAATTTGAAAGACTCCGAGTAAGGGAATGAAATAGGGAAGTTTGGCATAATTTGAAAGACTCCGAGTTATTTAAGGTGACGTTGTCATAAGATATCTATTTTTAAAAATCGATTCTAGGAATTATAGTGCATTAATCCTAAGTCTACACAAAGTTAATAGAATCCGCGAATTCTAGGAATTAGAGCCACTTCCCTTTTCATCCTTTGGCACTTTATTATATTCACATTGAAGTATTTTTTAATGCTTTCCCATCCCTAAACATGTCGAAGTAAACATTGTTGAAGTAGACTTTAAAGCGAACAATATACATATATGTATTTTAATTATCCATGTTTGATGTGTATGCTAAATTATATTTTATGATAAATGGTCACAATTCCAAAGTATATGTTTATTCTATATTCCTTTTTCCCTTTTTTTTTGGGGTTATATTTGCTATCCTTTTATAATGAATTAAAATTCGTGATAAAAATAATATGAGAGATATTTATCTTTACATTTGATATCCACACACGAGAAAAATGGAATTTTATAAAGAAAAATGACTTATAATCATCTACATGCATTTTTGGTTCTCTATGGGTAGCATTATGGTTTTCGATTCGATACTTCATTAGTGTGGCTATTTATTTTTTTGTCTTTTTATGTCGAAGCATGTTAAGGTATGATATAATCAATTTATTTTGATAAATTTTTATGTACAATATGTTTTAGTTAAACAAGGTTTTAACATATTAAGACTGTAAATTTATGTTACGTATGATATCTTTCTCTTGACAAGTAGCAACATTTTTTGGTTTATGTAATTCTAATTTGACATAATGTAAAGTAACTAAATTCAAAAAAGAAAAAAGAAAAAAATTATTTTAAAACTAATCGTATAATCAAACATGATGCCAATAGTCAAACATAGTTAACCTTTGAAGTCAACCTTTATATTCAATATTAAGATATCAATTATGGTCAACTTTAGTCAACCATATATTTACCATAACCCAACATAGTCAATCTTGTTTATTCATAGTCATCCCCACTAAATCTTAATTTACTATATTAAACTATAATCAATTTTAATGAACCATAAACAAAGTTCAATTTTTTTAATAATATTAGTATGGTTTCAAGCACATTTACTAATATTAATAAAATTAAATAAATCTAAAGTTCGATTTTTTTTACTAATATTAATATGGTTTAAAACGCATTTACTAATATTAATAAAATAAAATAAATCTATATTAACAAGGTTTAATATTGTTTTTAATATTGATATTATATTAAAATCTTTTATAAAGGTTTGTTATTAACATTGATATTAAAATTTATTATCAGTCTCATAAAAAAATATTTGGAAAATTCAAAATTGTTTAATAATAGTAATATTAGTATTAAAAAGTATGCTAACACATTTAATAATAAGTTTTATTATTATTCATATTTATCTAATTTATTAACCATATGAATATTAATATGAAGGTGTTCTAATAAGGTTTAAGGTTTGATTAATATTTAGGTCTTTTTGGTTATTTAATTTTTAATATAATTTCTCTCAACAATATAACCATATTCAATTACAATTAAATTAATTCAATGATAGTCACCTAGGATCATTATGATAATCCATGGTTAACATAGTCAACCATATTTATCTAAGTTAAACATTGAAAAACCATGACCAATCATGTTCAACCATAATCAAACACAATTGACAATAGACAACCATGCTTATAAATTGATATTGCATTGCAATCTACAAAGCAAAAATCAACATCACAATCAAATGAGAAAACCCTTGCATTACCATGTCATGAAAAATAATTTTCATCAACTCATGTCACATTCTAACAAACAAAACCCAACGTTGCAATGTGAAAAATAAAAAAATCAATGTCGCAATATGACAAACAAAAATCTACGTCGTAATGTGACAAACAAAAACAAACATCACAAATTGACAACGTCAATTCAACATCACCATATGATGATTAAAAAAATGTTGTAACAACTTGAAACAAATATTAATGTTACAACATGATGACATAGTCAAAAACAATTAATCTTTATAGCTAACTTTTATAGTCAATGTCAAAATAGTCAACCACATGTGTACCATACTCAATGGTAGTTAACCTTGTTCATACATAGTCATCCTCAGTCAACATTGGAAAATCATATTAAACTATAGCCAACCATGGTTGACCATAAGAAATTATAGTAAATCTTAGTGATCACTCCTGCTGTGAAGACAGAGGCTATGATGTAGTCTTCTGTAAGGGAAAGGTTTTCCTTAGACACATCATCACTAGATAGGTGAAGCAGATTGGTTCACGGGTCAAGAATCGGTATGCTCTTGAGGTTCAAGATGCATGCAAAGCCTTGAGCAGCGAGGCAACTGATGGAGGCTTGGTGGTTGAGAGGGAGCGTATATTACCTCTCAACATGCAAAGCCAGAAGAAGTCTCAGACAATTATGGAGGAGCCACGATTGGTGCAACAGCTTCAGGAGGTTGTGGAGCAGCCACAACAAGGGAAGCTGAGAGGAGATCGAGTAAAGACATCTACTCATGCAGAGACCTCCAGTAGGGGAAACTTCGAGCCAGGTGCGCTGAGGGATCGCATGCAGCCATACCTCCAGGTAGGAGGTGGAGTGATGTGGATTGATTGTCCCAAGGAGGAGGGGCAGGATCCTTGAGGTACCCAACCTCTTGGATGAGACCTTGCTACGGGAGCCCCGATGTGGAGTAGCAGGAACTGACGGATTGGGTAGAGACAGATGCGGATGGAGCGACAGAGAGAGCGATAGTGTAGGGAATCCCAAGACAGCGCATAGCTAGCATGTTGCAGCAATGCGAGAGGCACAAGTGTTTTGCACAGTGCTAGGTGGCACAGAGAGGTGTGCAATGGTGTGAGATGCATGGAGATGTTGCAGTAGCGCAGATGTCAGAGAGGGAGCACTTGTCAGCAGTAGGTAGAGCTTCAGCATCTGAGTATATTCCTAGCCCAATAGAGTGGTCAATTGGGAGTGTTTTTGTTCGAAGTGTTGTTGGAGCAAAGTAGACCGGGCAGATATGTTGCATGCAGAACATTCCAGAGTTTCAGGATCGGATTTGAGAGGAAGCCTTTCTTGTTGAGAGGGAGTGTTGAAAAGTGTGAAACAAGAAATTCTTGTTGAGAATGCAACAAGATGATGGAGCTTAGTGGAAAGGAGTCGCCTTCACCAAGTGGGCCCGCAGGCAATTTATGGTGCAAAGTCTATTTTTGGATCACAGTAGGAGTGATCACAGCAGGAGTGATCCTAGTAGGAGTGATCACAGCAGGAGCGATCACAGCAGGAGCGATCACAGCAGGAGTGATCACAACAGGAGTGATCAGAGTCCATTTTTAGACTGCTAGTCAAAAATAAAAAAGTCAAATATTATTGTCTCATAATAATATTTAGATTATAAACTTTATCTTATCCTCTTGGAGCACTTCAGTTTGAGCTACAGATGTGGCACATGCAGCTGACAGAAGGAAATACGTTTTCTTATGTGTTAGTTGAGCTATTGCATGCAAGACATCAATTAGAACTCATGTGGTTGAGTTTTGTGGAGTTGGATGAGCAGTTAATGGAGTTGTGTTCAGTTTGACTTAGTTGAACTAGTTGTATTTAGTCTAACTGATCAATAGACTAAGTGATGAGTTTTGTGAATTAGTTATTAATTAATTCACTAATTATTAACTCATAATGCAACTGAAGAATACATCAGTTAACTCAGTGCATGTACAGTTCAACGGGGATAGGTGTTAGAGGTTGAGATTGCTATCAGTTGTGACTATAGTTGTGCATGAGATCTTGCACAAGCAATGTATTGAGTATGCCCATGAGAATGCCCAGTAATATAGCCTGTGCTCACGTGATTTACAGTGTGGGTGACTTTCTCCAAGGTAAAAACGAGTTTGGTTCAGCCATTCTCATTCATTCTCAGTAGGTATTGTGCAGTGGAGGCAGGCAAAGCAGCGGGGGAGATTTGGAGATCAAATCTGAGCTAGTTTTGTGTGTAACAGGTGGAGATAGTGTTGGATACTTGGGAGGAGTATTGTACTATGTTTGTTACATGTTCTCAATCAATATAATATATAGATAGTTGGGGTTTTTAGCGAGATGCTTTCCCCGGGAAAATACTATGTTGATATGTGTGATTGATGCTTCTATGTGCGCATGTTATTGTTTCTGCTTCTGTAAATTGATGGTCAACGTAGACGAGGTTATGTATTATGCATGTATTCCGCAATAGTGTATAATCGGGATAATCTCTGTTGAATATGTGTTTATTATTCAAAATTTCTACACTAGGTATGTTTTTTCTCTTACCTCCCCTCTGGGCCTAAGGAATGTGTGTCTAGTTGTGAAAATGTTAGGTTTATGGGATGGCCTACTCTCATTTGGTATGTTAGTCATCTGTATCGGGTGTCATGGCATGAAGTCATATATATCAAGTACAATGTGTCTATTCATGTCTCAATTATGTTCGGCATTATTCTCTCATGCATGTGCATGTTTCTCTCTCTTCGGGGGTGTCTAGGTAGGTCAAGTTCCATGCGGCATGAAAGAGGTAGTATGTTTTTTAAGCAATGGGTTTCACTAAAAATTTCGTTGGGCAAGGGTCTATTATGGTCGTTTTTGTCTTCAGGCATGGTTTAGTTGAGGCCTAAGTATGACGAGGAACTCCTCAGTGGTGATAATATTCAACTTTGTTGTTGCATGGGTAGAGGATGTTTCTATGGCCTTTTGGTTTACTCAGTGTTTCATCGAGTTGAGATACGATAGAGCAGCCCACATGAGATGAATTGGAATCTCTTTTGGTGGCATAACTTGGAACCTGACTATCTTGTGTTTCTTTCTAATGATTATAGAGAAGGTCTTTGTAATATTAGTGTCTTCTGTGATTGTGTGAATATTTCTTGTTTCGGGTTGGTGGTGGGACTTCTGGACTGGCCCAACTGTGCTCAACATGATAGTGTTCGATATAGGATGGTTCGGGGTACAAAAACGACAAGGGTTGGATGCCATCAAAATGGTAGTAGGTATAGGAAGACAAGGGAGAACGCATCACCCTTAGTCAAAATATCGAGAAGGAGTGGTCGGCGCACCGATGCTCGGAGACATCAGGAGGAGGGCATGCCTATGATTCAGGCATGCCTTTGAATGTCAAACATTTGGTTAAAACCTGGGAAACTAATCTTAACCATCGGGCAGGCGTGGAAGTCAGGGTGGAGGAATGGAAGGATCTTGTCCCGGACCTGGGTAACACCCGTGGCCGTCTCACATAGTACAAGCACATGGTGCACCTTTACTAGATTATGAAAAGCATGGTGGGAAGAGCCATAATGACCCCTTAGGAGCATGCCACGGAGTGAGATTTAGGATAACAGGAAATTAAAAAGAGAGCTACAATTGATCCAGGTTCAGATTCTGCATCAAAACAAGTGCCTAGGCTGCATTGAGGAGCACACTCAGTGCCTCCCTTAGATAGAGCTACCAGATTCGAGTGCACGAGACCCAGCTCTAGTGGAGTCTTCTGATTAGTTGATGTTTTTATGTTTAGTTGTGGTGAAATTTTGCTAGTTTTTAACAATTATGTATGTGAGATAATATAGAATTTTGTAGATATATTAGTAGAAATTGTTGGTTAGACTTATAGGCATATAGAACCTTGATGGAAAAACATAAAACTTTCAGATTTTTTATGGCATATAATGCGTTTCGGTGGCCAATAAACCTGGTTTCCCATAGGGCAGGTTGAGGCCATTGAACATATTTTACATGTTTGTAACCTGCTTTTGCTTTAATGAATGAAGATGGACTTACCCATCTTACAATTTTTTTCTATTAATATTAAGGCTTAGGAATATTTTAAGGTTTATTTTATATTTAAGTTTTTCCAATATTTAATTTTTAATATAACTATTATAATTTGTATAGACAATGTAACCATAGTCAACTATGATTAAACCAACTCAATCATGGTCATTGATGGTAATCCACAGTTAACATGTTCATCCATAATCATCTATACTTACACATTAAAAACCACAGTAAAAAAATGTCTATCCATAGTTAACCAAAATCGACCATAAACAATTATGTTAAAAAATTGGCACTGCAATATGAAAAATAAACATCAACGTCACAATGTATAAAAAAATATTAGCGCCCGAATATAACGAAAAAAATTTAACATCATAATGTGATGAACAAAACATGACATCACATGTGATGAGCGAAAAATCACATCGCAAAGTGACAAACAATAATCAGTTCATTATAATGTGACAAACAAAAAAATCAACATTTTAGTGTGATAAACAAAAAGCAAAGCATGGTTGATCACACTTTATTAAGGTTTACCATAGTTATCCATAGTCGTCCATGTCAATCTTAGTCAACGATAGTCAACCATGGGAAATCATAGTCCACCATGGCTAACCTTAGAAGACCATAAGAAAGCATGGTTATCTTCAATGAATCACACCCACCAAATAGTCAACCACAGTTAGCCATTATCAACTTGGGTCGACCATGAGAAAGCATGGAAATCTTCAATCAACCACCTTGCCCATAGTCAACCATGGTCAACCATTTTCAACCATAGTCAATATGGTCAACCATAGTTAGCTATGGTCACCGTGGATTACTATGGTTAACTATGGTAGACCGTTGTCAACAATGGTAGTCCATAGATAACTACGGTCAACATTGCTAACCATAGTTGAGTCTAGCCTCCATGCAACTATGGCGACAATGGTCAGCCATGAACTTTAGTTAGTCATGATCAACCTTAGTCAATGATGATTAACGATGACCAACCATGGTCATCTTTGGTTGACCATAGTCAACCTTGGAAAACCATGTTGAACCCATGCTAAAGATGATAAACCATGGTCAACTATTGTTAGAATGATCAAACATGCTCAACCAAGGTCACCGTGATTAAACATAGTCAAATATAGTCGTCCATTGTCAACATGGACAAGCATAATCTACAATAGAAAACTATGGTCAACCATTGTCAAATTGGTCAAACCATGTTCACACATGGGTAGCATACCCAACTATAGTCAACCATGGGCAACCATGCTTAAACTTGAATACCCATCATCAACCATAGTCAATCACAATATATCATATTCATATATATTTAGTTGTGGACAATCATGGTCGCTTCTAGTTGACTCTATATTAAGCATAATAAATGCTCCTTAACCATAACTTTAACATATCTAACCATTTTTAACCATAGTCAACCATGGTGTACTACTCCTCATGCACATTGATCATCTACTAGCACAACCACATTAGTAAATGTGTTTGATATACACTGATCGTTGGCATTTTCCACCTCTTATACACCAATAGGGATATGAAAAAGACGTCAATGGATGTATATCAACCACATTTAATAATGTAGTTATTCTAAGTAGGCTGATATGTGTGTCTATTTTGGAACATTGCTTCAATAATTTTAATTTAATGATTAAAAATTATTAAGTGGATGGTCGAGATTTGGCCTCCACTAGATATTCTAATATATTTTTAGTGGAATACGCATGTAAATGTTGATATTTATCTTCAAAGTAGTTATGCTATTTTTATGTTTTTAATTAAATTAATTAAATAAATAAAATGTCTATGAACAAGTGTCACACTAAATAAATTATTATTTTTATGGGCATGTAGTATTGGTAAGTCATGGTATTAGCCCTAATATTGTAACAAGGCCTATTTGCAAATAGGGTAAAATGGGAATGAATTTTCATGATTAAAAATCTTGTTATAAGTTTTTTTACATGTATATATGTTTAACTTATATATTAACATTACTACTTCAAATAAATTTATAATTTAGTTATTTTTATAACTTTTAAAATATTAGCAACACAATATTTATAATCAAATAATTATTTAATTTAGATAACTAAACTACTCATTAGTCTAGGCTCAATTTTCTTTTGACTACCCATTAGTTGAGATTTGAACAATAAATTTTATAATGTTTTACTTTCAAATATATAAACAATATTAAAAAATAAAAAATTATAATGTTTCTATTGGTTCAAAAGATGTTATTTCAACCTTCAAGGAACATGAATTTGATAATCGTTCTTTCAACTGCATTCTGTGCAACCACCATGGTTTGTGATTCGACTGCACCACGACTCCTGGCGTTGTAAATGCACGTGATAGAACTCAGGTTGGACAATCCTCTACATTTCATCCATCATGTCGACGATATGTAGATTGGGCGTGAAATCAATCCTCTTTCGGCGGACGCGGGGTAGATTTATTCCAAGATTCATTTTGTGCTCTCTGGGATAGAAATGGCCTCCGTGGAATTCAAAGAAAATTCTCCCATTAAAGTTGTAGCCAGACGAAACTCTGGGAAATCATCAACCATGGACAAACATGGTCCCCTCGCATTTAAATCCAATTCTGCCATGAAAGCTACAATTAGACGCAACTTTGGGAAATCAACAACTATGTGCAGTCCTTACAGAGCGAGGAGGTGAAGGTTTGAATTACTTTAGTTAAAATGGCCCATGATAAAATATCTAAGCTTGTAATAAGATTCCATTTCTTCGCTTTGATTATATTAATATCTCGAAAGGTGTTTTTTTCAAATTATTTCAATGAAGCTCGCCTCCATTATTCCTCTTTGTGCTTTTGACTAATAAAATACGAGTCACCTATCTCCAGTGGTAAGTTTTTATTCATTTCAATCATATGGGATTGGATTTTGTAAGTAAATAAAATGATTATTGAAATCTAATTAGTGAAGCTTCAATAACTAATGCTATTACAAGTGTTACCCAGTGCCATTGTTATCAACGAAATTAACCCAGTTACGTCGATCCTAGTGATACATTAGGCAGTTGCAAAGTCCAAGAACATAAGAGTGTTCCACAAAATTATTCTCCACTGCTAATGGTAGTGCCATGGGCATTAGACCATGGTTTCCTTCACTAGACAAAACTCTAGTTGGCTAGTTAAGTATCAAAGCTTAATATGGAATAATGAAAGTATTTGCTCAGGTGTATGTAGCTTGGAAAGGCCAACTAGAGTTTTGTCTAGTGAAGGAAACCATGGTCTAATGCCCATGGCACTACCATTAGCAGTGGAGAATAATTTTGTGGAACACTCTTATGTTCTTGGACTTTGCAACTGCCTAATGTATCACTAGGATCGACGTAACTGGGTTAATTTCGTTGATAACAATGGCACTGGGTAACACTTGTAATAGCATTAGTTATTGAAGCTTCACTAATTAGATTTCAATAATCATTTTATTTACTTACAAAATCCAATCCCATATGATTGAAATGAATAAAAACTTACCACTGGAGATAGGTGACTCGTATTTTATTAGTCAAAAGCACAAAGAGGAATAATGGAGGCGAGCTTCATTGAAATAATTTGAAAAAAACACCTTTCGAGATATTAATATAATCAAAGCGAAGAAATGGAATCTTATTACAAGCTTAGATATTTTATCATGGGCCATTTTAACTAAAGTAATTCAAACCTTCACCTCCTCGCTCTGTAAGGACTGCACATAGTTGTTGATTTCCCAAAGTTGTACATGGGTTCAATAACTTTCATCCTCTTCTATTAACATTGAACGTCTTCAATAACGTGATAATTAAGTATGCAGTTATCTATCAATATGTGATTATTTCTATTGAAATATGTGGTATTGCATTTAAATCTACAAAACAAGACAAAATTATCTACAATTTTCAAATCGATAAAACTAAATTCTAAGCCCTTTCAGCTTTGGAAAATTGGAATTTACTTCCCAACTCTCACACTTCGTTAATTTTTAAAAACGTTTAATTTTCGTTATGGTGATGTGAATATTACAGTTTTTAACTTGCACAGTCTTGCACATTTTTGAAATAATCTAAGAACAATTCACAGTTAGCATCCAAATCGGCGTGATGTTTCATAAATTCACTTTGTTTTGTTGACTATAATTTCTTTGATAAGATTTAAAGATTGCATTAGCGTTATATAACCTCAAATCAATTAAGTTCAGGAACCTTCTTGCCGTTAGTTATTTCGTCTTTGGAATAATAAGAACCTTCTCAACCTTATATTTTCTTAATGTTTCATGTTGTTATTTTTACTTAGCATAGACTTTCACAATGCATTAATTTCCACACTTATATGAGAAGGGTTGAGTTACGGTCCCTCACATTAACTTCCAAACTTCCAAATTAAAGCAAGTCTCTTTTACGTTGTTATATTATATCATTTTTTATTTCAATAATTCATTTTGTATGAGCACAATTTTTATATAAAATAGAAATTAAGTAATAATTTTTTTAATTTAATTGGAATATTAATTTGGGATTTATTAATAAAGAAGATACTTTTTACATTGAATAATTATTAATTATCTATTTTATAGATTTATTAGTTAAACTCAATTTAATTTATAATGTTAAATCTATAATATTATTTATTTTTTAGTGTATGGAATTTTATATATTGTAATAAAAAAAATTGGTTTAGCATTAACCAATACAAGTTATAATGTTTAACATTGAAAAAGAAATATTTTGTTTTCAATGTTATAAAAAAATTAATATTTAAATATGAACGAGTTGTAAATAAATATAATTTTAAAAATTATTACTTACTATTATTTATGTTTTCTTAAGCACTTTAATAAAAAAAATCTAAAGCACAGATTTATTAGTAATTACTATCCACTAAAAATTTATACAAATCCCTGCTACTTAATAAAAAAATTAATTTTATTAATTTTATATCAATTTACAAGTTTTATAAAAACCTAATTTCCAGAGCACATTTGTTTTTTATTATTAAAATATTGAAAACTTTATCATCTAATAATAAATAAATGAGTTTTTCACTTTTTAAAGGTGCATCCAGCGAGACAAAAATCTAGTCTAAAACATCACCACTATTTTAATCCAATAAAAAAACAAAATAGAGTACTCCACGCCTTTTAATTTTTTAACAAAGGTATAATTTTTTCAGTCTTTAACATGGCATTAGAGTCGAGCCTGCATAAGTTCCTTGAGAGCAGCATAGAGAAGAGGCGAGGTTGCTTAACACCGAAAGGAGAACATAATTTGATTTTTTTTGTGCTCACATAGAAATAGCAGAAGAACAGAGGAGCTCATGGTCCGCAGGAGCCACAAAGGACGGCATAATTTGATTTTTTTTTGTGTTCACACAGAAATAGCAGAAGGCGACAGGAGCTCATAGTCCAGAGGAGTCACAAATTTTTAAATTCCGTACCTGTAAAGAAGAAAAGAAAGTGCCAAACTTACAAAATTGTTGAAATTTAAGAATTGTAGCACCCTGTCAAATGCGTACATTGCGAAGGATTGCGCACACAATTTGTCTAGGGTGGTGCGACAACGTACCCAAAAGTCAAAACGCCAGAATCGAGGGGCTCTAAAAGTCTTCCAAGTGACGAGGAGGTGCGACAGCGTACTCAAAAGTCAAAACGCCAGGATCCAGCCGATCGAAAAGTCTTGCAAGTGACGAGTCTCAAGCTGCTCGAAAAGTCTTCCAAGTGGCGTGTATGGAAAAAGAAAATTTCAGTCCGCAGCCACGCATAGTTTAAAAAGGATTATCGTATGGTGTATTGATGACGCACACACAAAAGGTCAAAAGTGAACATTAATGTCTTTACTTTAAAAGGTTCATTTTTTTTTAAATCTTTTTCAAAAATCATGAAACGTATACTCTTTTTTAAAGGGGTTATGATATGATGTGCTCTCATGGAATAGTTTTGAAGTGTATATGATATGTGCATGAGCTCGAAAAATGAGTTTTTTAAAAAGCCCTTATGTAATTGTGAAAGTGCTTATGTAATTTTTTTAAAGCTGTGAACGTAAATCATATTGTTTAAAAATTAAAAAGCTCATGTACTGGTTTTTAAAAGGCCTTGTTCATAGAATAATTTTTTGAAAATACATAGGTGTATTTTTTAAAATAGATAGTCAAATTTATTTTATGAATACGGTATATTAAAATAAAACAAAAGGGGTGTTATTTAGATAAGTTGTGGGTGTTGTGAGAGTCATTTTTGTAGAGAATTTGTAAACCTGTTTATTTTGTAGAATTCAAGTAGAGGCACAATTTCACACAAGCTATGTTTGCAAGTCAATTTGTTTGTTAGTCACACTGAATCAGTGCTCAACAAATGGGAAAATTCAAGAGGCTCAGAAGGTATATTTTCCAAATATTTGGAAACCATGAGGCAAAATAGTGCATTCACATTGAAATGCATAAAATAATGTGTAGATTCCAACATTCTTCCTCTCATTGTAGATGCACAAACAACCAAGATGGCCTTGGGCACCCAACCGAGATGGCCTTGGACACCTTTGAGAAGAATTTTATTGTAAGGGAAAGTTTGAGCTGAAAATGAAGAGTTTGGTGAATCCCACTATCTTGAGCCACAAGTGGATGATGACTAAGAAGAATTTGCGAAAGAAGCTGAGAAGGAACACATAGATGCTCGTGAATCCCACTATGCACACTTGGAAGTGGACCAACATTTGGTGAATTGAGAAACAATGCTTGTTGATGACAATGAAGCTCTCATTGTAACACTACGTGTTATGTTGAGTCCAACAATTCAATTTGTTGGCACTAGCTTTGAAGAAGACTTGTTTGCTAAAGATGAATGGTTGTAGATGATGCAACAAAAACATGATATAGACATGATGCTGTTCTGTGAGAGAATCCCAGTTGAGTCTCGAAACCAAGTGGAAGACAACCTTTTTGCAGCAACTCAAATTAGTAAAGAAGTGGAAAAGACAGAGCGAGGGAGAGAAGGAAGTTCATGAAGAGAAAAATCTTATTGCAGGTAGAAAGAATATGATCGTGCAAATGTTTTTAATCTTAATTTTGATTTTGAGTGTGCAAATGTAAGCAAGAACGAGGAAGAAGAAATAAATTTTTGAGAAGAATTAATGTTCCTTGAAGCATCACTTGCAATATAATGTAAGTATGCGTAGAGGTTGTAGCAATGAACCTTGAAGACAACTTGGATGATGAAAACATTAATGAAAGTTTCAGGTATTGGAGTGCTCAAGACATAAATTTTTACTATAGACTTATGTTGCAACAAAACATTGATGATGAAAAGTACATAACAATATGACATGGCTGATAAATCCACGTAGAGCACCATATTTGAAGAAGTCAAGTACATGCTTAGGCAACTTGGAAAGATGCAAGAGCTACATGAGCAAATCAAGAATTTGAAATGTTAGAATAATCTAGAAATGGAAGATTCTAGTAATGTGATAGTTTTGTTGAGTTGTCTTATTAGATGTATGTGAGTCATGAGATGTTCTAGAAGTCATTGATTTCTAGTGTAAGTGAGTTGTATCTGAGTCATAGACTCTACCTTCCATGTTGTTATGTTGATTGAGTATAGTGATCCCATCATTATATAATATGGTATGTGGCTACAAAAGATGAATTTGCAATTAAATTTGATGAGGGATATTTGTTTTTTGAAAATGAATTGCAAGTTATATTTGAAAAAAATTTGATTGATAAACTATTGTTTGTTGTTGATAATCAAGTGGAAGAATCTGAAGAGGAAATTGTAGCAACCATTAAAGGGACAAGAAAGTATGAAGATGTCAAACTTGATTATGATGCAGAGATAAATTTTATTGAAGAATGGTTTGAGAAACCTTTTGAACAATTTGACGCAGGTCTCAAAGCAGCAACCAGAAGAATGAAGGCTCTTGAAAATGAGCACAATGGTAAATCAATGAATGATTCATATGGTATGGAACTGGAACCAGTGGTGGACACATTTGAAGAAGTTCGTGGTATTTTAATATATTGGAGCCCTCAAGAAATAAAACATTATTATGGATTGATGAGGCAACAACCAAGTAAACAGAAAACTAGTGATGATCAAAATGAACTTATTGAGAAAGGAGTTAAGATGTATTGCTTTCATCCTGCTTGGAATAAGAAGCAATATCCATACTTCATGATCTGGAGTAAGAAGAAGACTAAACAGGTTGAAAGTGTGAGAGTTTGGAGTAGCAAGTCGAAGAAGAAATTTCCTCAATATGTTGATGCAAAGAAAGTTAAAATGAAGTCATATTTGTAAGCCTGGCTCCATTTCTCCATTAAGGAGAGATGTTAGAATAATGCAAAAATGGAAGTGTCTAGTAATGTGATAGGTTTGTTAAGTTGTCTTATTAGATGTATGTGAGTCACTAGATGTTCTAGAAGTCAATGGTTTAGAGTCTAAGTGAGTTGTATCGGAGTCATAGACTCTACCTTCCATATTGTTATATTGATTGAATATAGTGATCCCATCATTATATAATGGGACATATCCTGATGTAGAGCTAGTGTGAGCCGACGTAGGATTGAATTAATAAAGTGTTCCCTTGGGTTAACTCTTGGGAGAAAAGAAAAAGAAAAAGGTAACATTGAGTAAGACTTGCGCCACATTTTATTTTAAATATTTGGTTGCCATTAACCCGGAGTATTAAGAGAATCTAATTCCCCACGTGTAACCATCGATCCAAATTTCATAACTAGTTTGAAATCAGCATAATTAGATTAAATTCCAATTTAGTCTCGCGGCCATTATTTATGGTTGATTTCCCCTATATAATTTATATAACCGAAGAGCATCAGTGCTCCAAATTTTTTCATTTTTTTTAATGAGGTATAAGTTTTTCATTCTTTAACAAAGGCATCCTTCAATGGATCCTCGGCACGTCCTTCACTCATGCGCATGGCCATAAACTCGCCCAGGCAGGCTCTCCTCCCATACCCAAATGGCATATATTTGAATTCATGCCGAGTCACGTCTGGGCCATAAGAATTCACGTCAAACCTTTCTGTCTCGAATTCCAGGGGGCGTTCCCACTCAGCGTTGAGGGGGTGTATCTGAATACCCCGCAGGTTTACCAAAAGCTTAGTGTTCGCCGGTACATGATACCCTCCCACTTCTGTCAGTACCCCACACGTTTACCAATGATACCCTCCCACTTCTGTCAATACCCCACACGTTTACCAAAAGCTTAGTATTCGCCGGTACATGATACCCTCCAACTCTGCAAGCCTCCTTTGTCATGTGAGGAAGGAGCATCTGCCCTGCGGGATAAAGTCGAAGAGTCTCTAATAATGGCCTCCAAATATTTCAACTCGGGGAGATCTGACTCTAACACTCGCTCTCTTCCAACTACGACATCCAGCTCTTCCTGTGCCCTCTTCAACCCCTCCAGGTATTCCACCAGCGATGAAATTGCTCCATTCCCTTGGGTTGGCTATCGTATCGATTGATCTCAGTAGCATGCTCTGCAAAATAAGAGACATCTCAGTTACATTCTTTCCAACAACATTCCCAATTTGAGAGAAGGAAAACTTTCATGAGCGGAGTAGCTAATATTGCCATCAAGGTCGAAAGGAAGGAGGCACATACCATCATGGTGCTCTTGACGGTGGTATCGTCGCTGCAGAATCTTGGGCTTTAACCTATCATGGTGCTCTTGACGGTGGTAAGCGTAGAAGCACATCTATCAAACTCTCATCAGTCTCCTCTGGAGATCCTTCCATCTGAGGAAGGGAATATAATCTCCCACATTAAATCCTCGCAATAGCTGGAAATATTTGTGGAGCATCTCCTTCAACTCTTTCACGTCTTCTACCCTACCCATATAGCTTTTGTCATGTAACATTGATCGTACAATAATATCAAATAAAAGATCAAACGTCATTGATCAACCACAAGAGCCTCTTTAATTCCCATCTGGAACGGAACAGGGCACGCACCAACTTTGACACCTCACTTCGAATGTTTTGAGATGACTCTACCCTGGAAGTGGATAAAAGGTACGATTTGCAGATCCTACGAAGGTTTCTATAACGCCGGTCATATGAATTGAGACCCAGCAATGTACAATCGTAGCCAAAATACTTAGTTCCCGAGAAACGTGACCCGGAGGTGAAGTTCATGTCGTGGGTTGTGAGAAATTCCCTGGCTAATTCCGAGGTCACAACCAACACCTTGCAAGAACCGAGTTGGAGGAGAATTGTGTGGCCGTAGCGCCGAGCGAGATCTTAAAGCGTTCGCTGAAGAGGTCGATTCGCGTCCAGCATATCGATGCGCCGAGCTTATCTCGATTGCAGGTTGCTCAAACCTGTTGACGTGGCTAGCGGGGCCCATCCGTCTCAGTTGCCCGTTCTGTTAATAAGTTCCGTTAATACTTTCAATATTCCGACAACTCCTCATCTCTCCTGATTTCCGATACCTCGACAACTCTGACTCCAGAAGCCGTGGATAAGACATGAACTTAAATGCATTTAATGCTACCTCCGCACCAAAAGATTTCAAAATTCAAATGCGTTCCCGCCTAGGATTTCAAATTGAAATATTGAGCCCGGAGTTTCTGCAACAGATTATTGATTAGGGAAGAGATGGTTCTCTGCTTCATTGTGAACCTCTGACGCACCGACTTCGGCACCGTCCCCCACTGCAACAACATCCAAGGCAACTCCATAATGGACATCAGCAAGAGGCTTCTCATGGCCAGATCTCTTCCTCATCTGCGGCTGCTGGAGCAATTTCTCGAGTTGAGGGGCATGGATATGATTTCGGATCAAATCTAGGCATTCAGGCTATGTAAGCTCCCTTCACAACGCCGCTAAAATCTCCAACACCATATTATGATCTCCACACTTTTAAAATCAAAGTTTATATTGGAAATAAAAAACTATTTTACTTGATTCCGTTCCCTTTTAATTGATGTTTCCGTGCAGGCGAGGATACAATTCAGTAGCGTTGAAGGCAGAAAGTAGAGGATTAATTCGAGCGAAACCAAAAAGGCAGAAAGTAGAGGATTAATTCGAGCAGAACCAAAACAAGCTGTTGATACGCCTGCTGCAGGTTATTAAAAAGGTTTTGGATGTCGGATCCTGTAACGGGTTATTATATCCCGGGATATCTCTTTGGTGAGGCCGATGTAACCGAACAGAGAAAATATTCTCAGGGTCGATTCAACTAATTCCAGCGGAGTACCAAATTAAGGCTGCTCGATTCAATTTCAAATATAAAACTTTAATGATGTGCAAGTCCAGCGACGCTTTTGGTAGGAAGAGATGTACTTTGGATGCATTTACATATCATTGTATCATTTTATTAACTATCAATGAAGGAAGTGCTGTCGAACTTCTGAGTTTGAAGTTGTTGTTTTAGATAAATTGTTTTGCCTTGTATGACCATATTACATTTAATTCATAAAATTGGCTTTAATTCTCAGAAAAATCAGTCTAGTTTGGATTCTGAATCGTTAACTACTATAATCCTAAAAACAAAAGCTAATCCTGAATACAAACAAGAATACAAACAAGGCATTGGTGAATTCTCCAACGCAGTAAAAATGTGTAAATTATTCACAATGCATGGGAAATTTACTAAATCACTCTCAAGATCGAGATCAGGGGGACACTAAGATTCGATTTGATGATGAATGTAGAGATTTACATCATATTCTTATTTTTATGTTGGTTGTAGGGTTTTTTGAATTGGGTTGTTGGTTTTAGGGCTTTCTGGATTAGGTTGTTAAAAATAAAATTTTGATAATAAAAACATCCACCTACGTGTGGGTATAAAAACAAATTTAATTATAAATTTTACAAGCCTTCAGATATAAATTAGTTGAAAACATTTTATTTGAAATTGTTAGTTCAAATTTTGTGTTAATTCTTTTTTTCCAAGGGAGAAATTACTTTAATATGTTGGATGTTATAATTTTGTTGATTCCAGAACTTCAAAGTAAAAAAAATTGACAAATAAAATGAGTAATAAAAAAATTATTTATTTACTACCAAAAATAACTTAATGGCAATAAATTTTTTTATTTATTTACTACGAATAGCAGTGCAGACTTGAAGTTAGAGGGTTCCCAAATGCAAAAATTCTCACTTAAGTGATTGTAAGAATAGGTTGTAAAATGTATTATTTTGAAATCGTCCTTTGAAATTAATTTTTTTTAGAAGAATCATATTACATTTTAAGTTATTTGTTTAGCCTCACAATATGCTTATTCATAAGAATATATTAGACAATTTTTTTCAATAAATAAGATAAATGGAAAAATATTTCAACTATTAAAAGAGGATAAAATATTTATGGATTTTTAATTGTAATATGCTAAGTCATTCTATAGTACTCAATTTATTTTTGTGAGTTTGACTTTAGTAAGAAGGCATAAATTCAAGGAAACATCAAAAAAATTGTTAATACATTGTTTTATGGTAAGGTTCTATGTGGTGATGGAATGAAAAGCTCTTCTCTTGTAATTACAAACTTTTTCACCTTGACTGGTATTTAAAATAGTGAAGTATTTAAATCATGTCTGTCATATTGTTTAAAAAAAATTGTGAACTATAATTGCTTTAATTGATGGGTTTAAAATTTGTAAAAACCTTTATAGTAATTTAAATTAGTAAAAAGCTTAGATACCAACACACTTTCTTGTTGAAAACATAGGGTTAGAAGTAAAATAATTAAGAAAGTAACAAAAAAACATATAAATTTAAATAATGTAATAAATCTGTTACAAAATAAAGATAACTTATCAATTAAGTATTTAATAAAGATATAAGATTTTCTTTTTGGTTTTTACCTACTATTCTATATGTCTCTATGTGTGGGGTCCTAGTCATGGAGATGGATTCCATAGATTATATTATACTAATGACCCATATGATAAGATGTAGATTTCGTCTACTTTGGATTGCAATGTTGGTTTCTCATTGAGGGTCTCTTAGGTGCGCACATCCTTTCCCTTATCAGAGGATGGTGTCTTAAAGGAATTGATGAAGCATCTATCTGTATAAATAGTGGTGTGGCAACAATGGAGATTCTAGTTGTGTACACATAGATTCCATTTGGTTCATGTGCAATTCCGCTACAAACATTTGGCTTTCTTTGTTAGAAAATTTTGTCATTATAGTTTTGCAAGTTGGCTTAATTTTCTTCAAATGGATGCTTTTTGGAAGTAGTAACTCAACAATCAACCTACTAATTGTAATGTGGAATATTTGAATACACTTATTTGCTGGAATCTGGAAAAGAATGAGAAAACAGGTAATTAGATGCCATAACTAGTTATCCAAACTTGAGGTTGCTTGATATCTAAGATTGATAATTGGAGAGTACTCAAAGATTAGTCCAAACTGCCAATGAAAGACTCATTGTCTGAAATACCCCATGTAAAATTGTTGTTAGAGAATATCATGAATAGAAAATGCAGAGACCATAGAATGTTCAAGATATTATTTTAAGACTGCTTCCAATAATGAAAAAGACACAAAACATATACTACAATGAAATGTTCATTATGGAGCCTCTTGCCTGCATCGATTCGAACTAAACAAAGTGTTTTTGAAATAGTCTCCGAGACAAATGAGAGGTGGTATATTGCAACTTTAAGATTTTGAATTTAAATTTAAAACTAAAAAAAAACTGCCCCATCACATTTAATATTTAAACTACCTTGTCAACTCACCATATCACTTACTCAACCATTTGGAAACTGTAGCAGTGATCCTAACGAAGATTACTTCAGACGAAGGGGTTGACAGAAAATGGATGACCAAAATATGGGAGGAAGAGGATGTTGTAAAAGTGCCAAGATTATCAATATCATACATGCATACATCTAGATAACATAATCTTAAGGTCTCTTCATCCTGGTGGATAATTCTCATCATTCTCCCACTGCTCATCGTTAAATAATGGATACATTTCTCCCACTGCTCATCATTAAATAATGGATACATTGAAAAGATATATTTTGGAATCAATTCAAGAAAAACTATGACCTTTATAACTCTATCCAATGGGAACTATAACCCATAGTAAATATAACCAATGAGAACTATTACCACAATTACTCTATATGACAAGAACTTTGATCAATGAATGACTAAGATGATTATAGGTGGTTGGTCATAATAGTTATCTGATCAAGAAATTTCCTATAGCTATGACTAATAAACATTGATTATAGTTATTGTGAGTCAAGGTTCCTAACTAACAAAGGAATTATTCCCTAGAACTATGACTAAACAAAAAGGTCCTAGTTTAATTTCATTTTCAAAGTTCCCACATCATAATTCTTGTGGTCATGATTCTTGTAAAATAAATTAAAAATTCCTAATTGACAAGGGAACTATGAACAAAGGAATGATTCTTAAGGTCATAATTCATGAGGATCAAACTTCTTAAGGTCATAGTTATTATTCATCATAGTTCGTAAGGGTAAAAGTTCTCAAGTTCATAATTCTTGTATGTCATAGTTACTATGGTCATATTTATCATGGGTCGTATTTTCTATTGGTTAGAGATTCCAATGATAAGAAAATTGTGAGAGTCGAAGAAGTGCTTGTTGGAAAATGAGGGAGGGAGGGAAATCAAAATAGAGAGAGAGAGAGTAGAAAATGTGTAAATGGAAATAGAGAGATATAGAGTGTTGGGAATAAATTAGTCATAATGGTATAAACAACAATTACATCCATACGATTCCATTCCATCAAATTCTACAATACTAGTGTTTTCAAATTCCATAAAAGTAGGGTTTTCAAATTGCACAAAATTAAGGTCTTCAAATTTCACTTCAATATACATTGACAAACGTTGCCAACTTGTGATGCAAGGTAAATATGGTTTTTTTACTTACATTGTCTAATTATGCACTCAAATTTGAACTCACTATATTGGAGTTTCCACATTCCACATTGATAGGGTTTTCAAATTCCACAAAGCTAGGGTTTTCATAGTGCATAAAGTTAAGGTTTTCAAATTGCATAATGATATTTCCTAATAATGCACGTACACTTTTGAGCCATGCTAAGTAGGTAGCCTAGTTTGGGCCTTACAGAGCCTAGACAACTAGGACCACGTGTGCATTCCTAAGGACAGGCACACGTTCTTGTGGGCATGTGTTCCTCATGATAGCCCCATTTGCACTTCTGGGGTCATCATTCTTGTGCAAGTTCCCTTAGTTGATTCTCACTAGTTTTTTCAATTATGCATAATCCTTCTCAAGGTCTCATTATAGAATTTCTCACAACATTCCTTCATACACTTCATGCTAGGTGTTTTCTCATTAGTCTACATAGTTTATTTCTTTTTCCACATATGAAGTCATTGCCACACATATTTCATTCCACAACTACTTTCCACATGCTTATTTACAATATACGAGTAGAGTGCTAAGTTATTTCATCATGACTATTCCCTAATTACAAAAGCCTCCATAATGTTCTAGTTGATTTCTTACACTTGTTTGAGAAACTTTCACATATTTAACTTTATGTATCCATTTATTACTCTTTTATGTTCATATCATCATTCTAGATTGATCATGGTTATGAGCACTACAATAGGTTATCATCGTTCATTTCTTAAAACCCCCATTTCTTTATACTTATTTTTCTATCTTCTCATAGGTTTTGTATTCTTTGAGGGGTAAGTTTCTTCCAATTTTGACTTCATTCGTATGTAATTTAGGGAATTGTGATACTATTTCTCATCTATAATTTCTCTTGATTCATATTGAATTATTATATTGTTCTTTATCTATCTCAATGCTTTCAGAGTGGAAGAATTACATGAATGAGCTTGTAGGGTCTTTTTTATCGATGGGTCCCAATTTGGAAAATTTGGGTATGAAATCTTCCATAACCATTTTGAGGCATTAAACAAAATTTTTTGGGGTAAAAAATTTATCACGTGTGTGAGACCATCCGGTACTTGAAGTTTGTATACAAAATGTATGCCTCTCACAAGTTGATCAACCATATTTACTACCATGGTACAATTCGATGTCACATTAATCCCTGTTACTCATGCATATTGGGATAGCCATGTATGGAATTTCAAAAAGATTCTAGAAGGTGCAAAATTATAACTCTAATTGAGGGTTGAGGGAGTCAAACCTTTCATATAATTAGATATTGGGTTATGTTAAATACTAGGCCACTAAGAGGAGTAGGGGTTCCATTTCATGGTATTATATTTTCTTCCATATTTGAGCAAAGAAATTAGGATTGGGATGTCAGAGAGAAAGAAAAAGGGGATTAAAGATTTGTAGAAACTTTACAAGGCATAGGTCTTAGGCAACTCTATAGAGAGTACCTCTTTCTTTGTATCTACACATTTTTCCATACTAGAGAATAGATATCAAAGAAACCTCACCTTCTAGCTAGGTTTCTCCCGTAAGGGTTTCCCAAGGAAAAATTGTGCCTATTTTGGTTAGTGTCTGTATGTATTTTTAGTTTATATTAATTGCATTTCAGCTAATTTATATTTAAGCATACAAACAATAAATAAAGAATCTGAGATCTAAAAGGAATTAACATTTACATTAAAAATTTCAATATTTTATCAGATCTATTATGACGAATTGTTCCAATGGAATAACCATGACAATTTACTAATCATCTCCACATCTTGCCTGAATGACTAGTGTCTTCTTTACTACCACATGTTACGATGACCAGTTTAACATATTATGTGATTGTATGTTACTTTATCTTTGATGTTCTTTTCTTAATGTCCATGGTTAGGCTTTTATTGCCATTATTCCCATCTTCAAAATGCAACATCCTCAAAGAAAGACAATCCAATAATCATTAATTAGGAGTCAGGCTCAACAATTATCTTGAATTCATTTTGTATTTGAACCCATCATTCATATCAACTAGAATTGCATTTTCAAACTATGCCATGATTGCTAGGTTGTTACTTTCATTAATAGTATAAAAATATTCTAATATGAGGACAAGTATAAAAGACAATTAGTTCATAAAATAATTATTAAAATTTATTTTCCCACACATTACAACTATTTATTGGTCGTATCTATATTCCCTCACCCTTGTAGCACTAAGTAAGGTTCCAAATTCCTTTATCCTCCCTTAATTAACTATATAAACCTCATTATATCTAAAATGTAATAATAAACCTTTATATTCACGTAAAGTTACTCATATTCATGAAGTTATATAATTTCAATTTACTTTTGTTTTTTGAAAGGTTATACACATTTATCAATAACCAAATTATCCTCATCATAACTTAGTCCACAATAGTAAAATTATTATTTATACAAAAATATAAATCACAATAAAGATAAATGTAAAAGTATTTCCCAAAAATTTCATATGAAAATATTAACTTCTTATATATTAATTTGTTACATGTCTTACTTTTTTGAACTTGTTATAGAATGTTTGAATTCATTTTAATCATTCTTCCAAATTGTGGAATGTGCAATTCTCTAACTTTAAAATGTTGTTTTTAAACCATTGCACTAAATTATATCTTTAACAAATATCATATAAAGACATTACAAATTAAATAAAAATAGAAATAAAATAAATCTCATATAAAAATATATTAGTTATAAGTAATTTTTTTTCCTCTTTTAATTTTGTTTCAATATTTTATTTAATCACTAGATATGTAGGAGTTAGATGTTAGATGTTAGACATAAATATTTTCTAAATTCAAATTATTTTATATAGTAAGTTTGTTTTTATTAATAAAATTACGAACATTTGTTTAGATAAACCATCCTAAATCCATCTTAATCCCGATATATCAAGCGTCGAGAGGGATCAAATCTCTCGAGGTGCAAACCTCTTTTGTGAGTGCAAAACTTGAGGAAAGGTTCTCACCTAGAGATATTTGATCCCTCTTGACGCTTTATAGATCCAAGGTTAAGATGGATCTAGTTATATATTATCTATATTTGTATCTATGTGTCCCTTTCTTATTCCCTCTCTCTATCTCAGCCCCAAAATATACGTGCTCTCTCTTCATATATATCTATCTCTCTCTCACTCCCTCTTCCTTTTCCTCTCTCTCTTCCCCTTCTCTCCCTCTCTCTCTCCTCCCTCTTGCTCTCCTCTCTCCCTCACTCTCTCTCCATCTCTCCCTTGTCACTCCCTCTCTCTCTCCACCTTTCTCCCTCTATGCCTTTCTTCTTTCCTCCCTCTCCCCCCTCCAACTCACTCTCTCTCCCTCTCTCCCTCTCCTACTCTCTATTTATTCCTATCTCTCTCCCTTTCTCTCCCACCTCCCTCTGTCTTCCCCCCCATCACTCTCTCCCTCTCTTTTCCCTCCAAATTTGTCACTATCTCCCTCCCTCTCTCCTTCTCTCTCTCTCTCCCTTCCATCTATGTGTCTCCCTATCTCTCTCTTCTCCTTCTCTCCCTATCTCTCTCCTCTCCTCTTCTCTCTCTTACCTCCTCTCCTCTCTCCCTCACTCTCTCTCCACCTCTATCTCTCTATGTCTTTGTTCTTTCCTCCCACTCTCTCCCCCTCCAACTCCATATATATGTCTCTCCCTCTCTCCTTCTCTCTCTCTATCCCCCCATCTCTCTCTTTCTTCCTCTCTCTCCCTTTCTCTCCCTCTCACTCTCACCTCCCTCTCTCCTCTCTCTCTCCCTTCCTCTCTTTCCCTCTCTCTCACCTCCCTCTCTCTCAACTCCCTATCTTTCCCTCTCTCTCACCTCCCTCTCTCTCACCTCCCTATCTTTCCCTCTCTCTCACCTCCCTCTCTCTCCCTCCCCCCATCACTCTCTCTTTCTCTTTCTCCCTCTCTCCACCCTCCAACTCTGTCACCCTCCAACTATGATCTCAAGAACTTCGATTGATATGTACTATTCCCTAGAACTATGACCAACAAGTGAAGGTCATAGTTCCTTTGTTTGTAAACATTCCTTCATCATATTTCTTATGGCCATAGTTCTTAGAGTTCTTGATTGACGAC
Organism: Pinus tabuliformis; assembly: GCA_031772625.1. Classification (NCBI taxonomy): domain Eukaryota; kingdom Viridiplantae; phylum Streptophyta; class Pinopsida; order Pinales; family Pinaceae; genus Pinus; species Pinus tabuliformis. The sequence continues at coordinate 817,284,746 of CM062804.1, read as the reverse complement.
CCAACAAAGGTTAAATTAATAAATACTCTAACAATTTGAGCTATAATGCTTTTAGATAAGGAATAACCAGAACATGAAATTAACCATCTCAAAAAGATTTTATTAAATAATGGATACATTGAAAAAATAGACTTTGGAATCAATTTAACAAGAACTATGATTTTAAGAACTGTAACCCATAGTAACTATATCCAATGGGAAATATTATTGTAGTGACTCTAAGTGGCAAGAACTTTGATCAATGAATGGATAAGATGATTATAGGTCAATGGTCATAATAGTTCATTTATCAAAGTTCATGATCGATAAATTCCCTATAAATAAGACTAATAAACATTGGTCATACTTCCTATGAGTCAAGGTTCCTAGGTGACAAAGGAATTATTCCCTAGAATTATGACTAATGAAGAAATGTCATATTTCCATTCAAAGTCAAAGTTGCCACGTCATTGTTCTTGTGGTCATGGTTATTTCCAAATAAAGTTCTCATTAGTCAAAGTTCCTCATTAACACAGGAAATATGGCATTTGAATCTATGAAAGAAAACATAGTTGAATGTTTTAACCCTTGTACAAAACTACCTACAAATGAATTCTTAAAGAAAGAAAAATATACAATGGTGAGAAAATAAAATACAAACAAAGATTTTTCTCCCAAAACCCAAAAATGGGAAAACCATATTGATTTTTCATTATATTCCTTTCAATGTTAAAATACATTATATACATGTCAAATCATTCATAAACCCCCAATCCATTAACCATGGATTAGAACATAATCATAGTTCCCTTGACCAGATCTACAAAATGTCATGGGTAAAACCATTATATCCAAAACCATGCATAAAACCATGGGTGGGTCCACACACCATCCTTGGGTTGCTCCCATCCTTGGGTCCACTATCATCCTTGGTCCACCCAACCATCCTGAGGCCTGCATAATTTTTTTTTTGGACGAACCCCTCGACAAGGGGGTTTGTTGCCCCCTTGTAATCCCCCCGACATGGGGCTCTTCCAAACCCCTTACGACTCCCCCGCTAGACCCTGCGCACCATGACAACACCTGGTGCTAGTCATGCAAAGGATATAACACAATACCCAATAGTCTCCCTCTTATTGTCTTCTTTTCACACAAGGGGTTGCAAGAGTACATAAGTAATCAGTCGGGGTTGTAATGCCCATTATTGCTCTACACCAAGAAAAATTCTCAGTGCTCACAAAAATTGCCAATGCATCTGCAATATTCTTCAATGTTTCCACCATTAATACCAACACCATTGTTTCTTCAACCATATCCCTCACAAAGTGATACTGGACACCAATATGCTTTGTCTTTGAATGATAAGCATGGTTCATTTCTAAGAACAATGCACTTTGGTTGTCGCAATATATCCTTATAGCTTGTTGTACCAACCCCATACCTAAACACAATATCTACAACCAAACTATTTCCAGGCTTGCAAGAGTGGCTGCCATGTATTCAACCTCTATAGTTTGAAGTGCCACTACATATTGTCTCTTTCTTATCCAACTGACTGCTCCTCCAAATAGGTTAAACACATACTCACTTGTAAATCTTCTCTGATCCAAATCTCCAACCCAGGATGCATAAATAAAGTTGCATATGTCCAACACTCTATCCAATTATAGTCTTACTTGGTAGCATAGACCATAATCACTAGTGCCACGCCCTGCTTTACTATTGTCCAATGATCCTTCCCTAGTTTTGACATAAACCTGCTCAATACTCCCATTGCATGTGTAATGTCTGGTTTGGTACATACCATTGCATACATCAAACTACCAACTACACTTGCATATGAAACATGGACATGTCCCCTTCCTCTTCATGTGTCTTGGGACACTGTTCTGCAGATAGTTGTACACCTACATGAATAGGAACCTTCACTGGTTTGTTATCCTGCATATTAAAATTTTGCAATATTTTCTCGACATAATTCCTCTATTTTAACCAGAGATTCCTCATTTATTGATCTCATTTAATTTCCATGCCCAATGTTAAGTTTGCAGCACCAAGATCCTTCATGACAAATTTAGAGAACAACTAGGTCTTCACATCCTAGATAGTTTATTTATCATTTATAACTAGCAGTATATCATCCACATGTAAGACCAAATAAATAACACTATCACCAACTATTTTAAAATACACAAAGTTATTCACTTTGCTCCTTGTGAAACCAAGTCCCTGCATATATGTATCAAATTTCTAATAACACATCCTTGGTGATTACTTTAACCCATAGAAAGACTTATTTAACCTGCATACCCGTTCTTTCTTACCCTTCAATGAAAATCCTTCTGGTTGCTTCATGAAGATCTCTTCTTCCATATCCCCATGTAGGAATGTTGTATTCACATTCATTTGTTCTACCTCAAAATATAGAGTAGTAGAAACAGATAAACGTAATATAATAGAAGCTAACATGGCAACATGAGAGAAAATATCACCAAAATCAATTCATGACACCTATGAATAAACTTTCACTACTAATCGAGCTTTGTACTTCTCCACTTTTCCTTCAACATTCATCTTCTTCTTAAACACCCATTTGTTGCCAATCGATTTTCTTCCAGCCAGTATTTCTACTAGATCTCATGCATCATTCTTGTTTAGGGCTACTATTTCTTCCATCATGGCCTTCTTCTAGAGTTTTCCATCCTTTGAATCCACTACCTCCTTGATAGTTCTAGGATCATCATCAGTAAAAAATAAATAAAAAATTTGAAAAATTAGATGGACTATACCTCTCTAGCTTCCTTCTTTCTTGAACTAATCTCCTCAAAACCAGAGTGTGTGGTTCTTCCTCTTCTGATTCCTATTCTCTTGTAGAGTTTGATTCTTCCTCATTTAGTTCAAACTCTACTTCTATCATTCATTTTCCTTTGATAGGACTTCCTGTTTCATAACATCCTTCACCTCTCTAAGTACCACATCATGATAGTACAAACCTTCCTTGTTTCTGGGTTCCAAAGCTTGTAACCTTTTAAACCATCTTTACACCAAATAAATATGGGATAAATATGCACCTTTCAGATTTACTATTCAACTTGGTTCTTTTCTCCTATGGAACATGTACATATGCATTACAGCCAAACACCTTGAGATGTGAAAGAGAGGATTTCTTACGAGTCCATACTTCATGTGGAGTCTTATCCTCCAACGCTGATGAAGGTGACCTGTTAAACAAGTAACATGTGGTATCCACTTCCTCTACCTAGAACTCCTACCCTAATCCAATGCCACTAAGAATGCTTCTTTCATTTTCAATCAACATCCTATTCATCCTTTCTGTAACTCCATTTTATTGAGGCCTGTATGGAGTAATATTCGACCATGCTATACCACACTTCTTTCAAAACACTTTTTAATTCCTTCTTGCAGAACTCTCCACTATTATCTGTCATCATGATCCAGGGGATCAATAAAATTCTCAAAATTCAGAGTGTTCAAAAGTTCTCAAAATTGGTGCCAAAGCGAATATCTCGTCGTCCTGAATCCAACATAACTCATTTCACTCAAAAACGATATCGTATGCTCCCGATATCGTGTTCTAATCGATTTGTCAAACAACTAAAATGTTTGTAATATTGGTTGCAGGTACACCTAGTCAGTAGTATGTACGCTGACTAGGTAGGTGACTCAGAAATTGACTGTGTGTTTGTGGGCCAATGGTTTTTCACCATGTGTCTCAATCTGGTTGGTCGAAATTTCTTAGTTTTTGATTGGTTGTGGGGTCGTTGATGTGGTTCAATGATGGAGGGCCACATGGGCCAATGGTTGGCTTCCACATGGCCTCTGAAATGTGCAGTGAAATTTAGTATGGGGTCTAAGCACCCCATGGGAATCAAACTCAAGACCTACCACCTAGCAGCAACAAGCCATACTACAACACTATTCATTTGTTTCTTACCCATATTGTTCATGGGTTATATTTATAGTGGTAGCACAAATGTAATGGGGGAAGGGGCCAGGGCTAAGCCCTAGCCCATTTCCACACCCCACACCATAGGACCGTGGTGGAGGGAGCCTAAGGCTAGGGATTAGCCCCGGCCCACAGTCCCAACACCCACACCATGAAACCACACTAGAGCCATAACACAAAACCGTGAGCGGAGAGCGGAGGGGGCCAACCCCGGGCCACATGCGGCCAATACAACCACCAACACAGAGTAGAAGGGGGCTTAGCCCTAGGTGCTTGCAGCCGCGCCAGCCCTAGGTCATATAACTCATCACATGACCGCAGTCTACAGAGTTTTGGGTGCATGCGCCAGGTGGGCACCAGGCCCAGGTTTTATGGGTGCATACGACCATGATGCAATGTGTTGGGGGCCTGGCTGGTGGGGGCAGGTGGTTAGCCCCGACCCCTGGGCACGTGGCCCCCATACGACCATAAATTTTGGAATTGGGGGGTTAATGGACAATTTAACTGTGTGAAAATTTCACCCGACGGGCGGGATTGTAGGCGAGGTTTGCACGCTGGTTCCAGGTTTGGGTTGCTCAAGCCAGGTTTGGGCCGAATTGTAGGATGGTTAGCTATGAAAATTGGGAAAAACTTGTAACAAGCATAACTTTCTTAGTTTTTGACGAAATTAGGTGCAGAAAGAACCCAGAGAAAGGTTTTTGATAGTTTTCAAAATAAATAAATACCATAATAATAAATTTTAAGCATCAATATATTTATAGAATAAAAACTCATATTTAATATAAATAATAGTTACATAAAAAAATACCCCATATAATAATAATAATAGTTAATATTTATTTATACTGAATCAACATTAAAAATTTAATTTTATAAACCAAAAATATTATAAGTATAAATTTTAAAATTGCTATTTAGAGAATAAAAACTCATATTTAATATAAATAATAGTTACATAAAAAAATACCCCATATAATAATAATAATAGTTAATATTTATTTATACTGAATCAACATTAAAAATTTAATTTTATAAACCAAAAATATTATAAGTATAAATTTTAAAATTGCAAATGCACATTCAATTTATTAGAAACAATAATTCAATTTATAAAAAACATTAAAACTAATTTAAATTAAAAAACATTTTTAAACTAATAATATAATTATTATATTAAATTTTTAGTTTTTATATATTTTTTTATCTTTCCCGATTTTGATTTTTAGAATAATAATATCTAAAAGATAAATCATAATATTTATATAACATTATAAATAAAACAGAATTCTCAACCTTCTAAATAAAAATGTAAATTAAAATTTTAAATATATTAAAATTTATATAAATTTTTAAAATTTAAATAATATTTCAAAAATAATATTCATTTAAATTAAAATATAATCTTAAATGTTTAAATAATTTTGAAATTAATAAAAAATACATTAAAAATTAAAATATTTATGTATTATGCATTGAACAAAACATATCTTATTAGTTTATGGAATATTCTAATATAGATTAATGGTGATATATGATATACTTTTGAGGTGTAGTTTAATTGGTTAGTATGTGATGTAGTCTTGGCTAGTTTAGGTTCAAACCTTATGGGAAGATTGAGGATGAAAGCTATTTTGGGGGAATTAAACTTCCCAAGATACATCCCATTGTGAATGATAATTAACATTTTTCCATAAAAAAACATAAAAAAACTATTTTTATTTTTAAAATTTCAAAAAAAATGAAATAAAAACACCCAATTTTTTTTAGCATCATTTTCAAAACATTAATATAATTCAAAGTTAGTAAAAAACATTAGAAAGTAACAAAATGTATATGAAAAAATTCACAATTATATTGGCCCCATACACATAGGATAAAAGGTTAATTTAAAAGCTTGACATAAAAGACTTAGAATACATATTAAATATTGCATTGCATGCACACATGATAATGATTAGCAATAAGATAATGTTATCAAAATCTAGTCATAAATCATAAAAAAACATTTTAACCGTAAAAGACTTTAATGGTATCTAATAATATCGGTTCATTACTCAAATAATTTTAAAAGATACATTTATAAGAGACTATTCTTTTTATTTTTTATTTGAAGGTAGGTTTTTTTAATAATTTTCATTGGTACTCATGTTTTCAGTTATAATTAAAATTGCTTCTCTACGAGATATTTTGAAATTCACTAGCTACTTTAAAAAAAATTGTTGTTGAGTATATTGAAAATATGTAGATAGACTAAATGTGACTATTCAAAAGAGTACCTACTACAACGCATCATAACCGCACCAACCTTATCTCAAACCACACCAACCTTATCTCAAAATTGGGACATTTAAATGCACCTTCTTGAAATGGTCATGAAAATTGATGTTTCCACATTTGTTGGTTGTTGCTTCTATTAGTGAAATGGTTGAAAAGAGTGAAATGGTCAAGAAAATTGATGTTTCCACATTTGTTGGCTATTTCTTCCATGGAAAATTAGGTTTAGTGAAATTGTAAAAATGTTGATGTTACCACATTCGTTGGCCATTTCTTTCCTGTTAAATTTCGTTGATAGCTGATACTATATGATACATTCTAACTTAGTAACCGGAGAACCCACAGTAAAAACCATTTTCAGTCAAAGTTTCAACCCATAAGATAAAATCCAAACAATTACTCTGTGGGCAAGGTTCATCAAGATTGGTAAAATTGTTAAAGTAATATGAGACAAGAAGTTTAGAGATTCAACCCATAAGTTAAAATCCAAACAATTACTCTATGGGCAATGTTCATCGAGATTGGTAAAATTGTTAAAGTAATATGAGAAAAGGTGGAACCATAAGAACCAAGATAATGAACAATAGCCTTTCTTGATGAGATCTTATTCCAAAATGCTTGAAGTAGCTTAGTTTCTAAGTAATATGAGAAAAGGTGGAACCATAAGAACCAAGATAATGAACAATAACCTTTCTTGATGAGATCCTATTCCAAAACCCTTGAAGTAGCTTAGTTTCTAACACGTTAAAAGATTACACTCCATTCTAAACATTTAAATACAATTTTGTACTAGGATAATCGCCTACTCTTTGCAGTGACGAAACTTGCATGTAATCTATTTTTTTTCTTCTAAAAAATATATTTTTAAAATAAATCGTAAAAAGTAAAATTTTAATTACCCTCGAATACATCCATCCCTTCCAATATGTAAGAGACATTTCAAATAGAAAAATCAATCGATAGCATTTAAATTGAAAAAAATGAAGCTTTAAAAATATCCAATGATAATAAAAAGAAAACTCTACACTTCCCTACACTGAGTCGCTTAGTGGAGGTGCAAAGGTTGGCTCATGCTTATGCTAGATTCAGAGCATTTCAATTTTTTTTAAAGGGGAGGAGGCAACTACATTGTGCTCCACAGAACTTTTGAATTTGAAAATGAAACATTGGTGGATGACCATATCTTATGTTCCTAGATGACATGGATGTCCTTGATTTTAATCAACTATCCGACTGACGGAGTCTTAATGACTCTACAGTGGATAGCGCCGTGCCTGCTACCTTCTCCTCGTTCTCGTACCATCCGTACCACCCGAAAGTTAGCGCAGGGTTTCCGGCAGTGAAAGTTTCCGACCACAAACAATTTCCAACGTCCGTCTATGTAAACGGAGGCCGAGAGGTGGGCGCGAGCGCGCCACCTAAGCGGATGCCAAGAAACTGCAATCGGGATAAGGGTACAAACAATTTCCAACGTCCGTCTATGTAAACGGAGGCCGAGAGGTGGGCGCGAGCGCGCCACCTAAGCGGATGCCAAGAAACAGCAATCGGGATAAGGGTATCGATGTGCCCAATTATTGGCCAGGCCATAGGCCCTGGAGCGTGCACACACGCTTCTGGAATAATAACCATTTATCACAGTGAATTATTAGAAGCAGAATGATACCTGTTAAGGAAAAATCGACAATGGCCTCCAATGGACCTCCTTTAATTAACCTGGGTATTCTGCCCATTCTACCTCCAATTAAGCTGGGTATCCCGCCCATTCTAACGACAGACTGAAAATACAAGGAACAGAATATCTATGGGTGATTGAAATCTCGGAGTTACATATATCAAATGGAATACATAAAGGAAAGACAAGATACAAAAAGCCCGCTAATCGCCACAGTTTGATTTAAAAATCAACGCTGAAAGTCTCTTGTACTCTTTAGAAGATAAAGTAGGAATTTGGTCCCCATTACCAGCTTATCCCTACCTCGGTCATCTATTTTGGATATCATATTGAATGGATAAAGATCAATAGAATGAGCTTGCATTAAAGTGAATTTGTATGATGTATAGAATCTGCAGTAGAGATAAAAATGTTATATTATATAACAAATATACGAGTTGAAAGTGGTAAAAACAGTGTTATATCTTTAATTTAAAAAATAACCAAGTAACGATTAGCATTTACTGCTATGGGCAAGATTCTGAAGGGTAAAATGATCGCTCGCCAGTCGACTCAAAAAAATAACATTAGCCATCCCAAATAGAAAGTGAGGGAGCTCCCTTCATAATTACACCATTAATGAGTCGTGTTTTAGTTTTATTAACTTTGGAAGGAGAAACTGCTCGTTTGATAAGTTGTGAGAACAAAGTAGGTAACCATTTGATGAGTAGTACAATAATATAAATAAATGTGGTTGATATAACATATACATATATAAATCACATGTACAATTATATTAATAATTGTGATTCATATATAATTTATTAAATTTTAAAATTATAAACTTTAAAATAAATATTATAAAATTTAATAAACTTTAAAATAAATATTATAAATTTTAATATTAATATATTGTTATTATAAAATATTAACGTTATAAAATTCAATCCTAATATCAATATTAAAAAAAATATATAAATCCAAATATCAATATATAAACTTTAATTTTAAGATTATAAAACTTAAGATTAATATTAAACAATTGGATTAATATTGTAAACCTTATGATTAATATAGAATCCTAGTATTAATATCATAAACTTTAAGATTATAAATTTTAATATTATAAATCATAGGATTAATATTATAAACACTAAGACTAATATTATAGAACCTAGGGTCATAAACCATAGAATCAATATCATAAATAGTGATATTAATATTAAACCCTAATTATTATAAACACCAATATTAAAAAAACCCAATATAATATTATAAACTATAAATTTAATATATTAAACCCTACAATTATAAATCATAAAATTAATGTTATAAACCCTTAAATTAATATTAAACTCCAAGATTACAAACCCTAGGATTAATATTATAAATCCTAAGATTCATATATTAAGTCTTAAATTTAATATATAAAACCATAGGATTAAAATCTCTACATTAATATATTAAACCATAGGATAAATATTATAAACACTAGAATAATATTATAAATCATAAGATTAATAATAAGCCATAAGATTAACATTATAAACCCTAGTATTAACATTATAAACCATAAGATTAATATTTTTTTTTTATCGTTAATACTATGCTATTCTATTATATACAAAACAGGAGAACAATTACAGTCGTTGAGTCATACTGTCCAAGGCCATGGATGGCACTTTGGATTGGAGTTTAACAGCAAAAACAGCTCTCGCACGGGCACCGCAACTGAAACAAACCACCCACGCAGGGGTTCTAAACCATGGAAGTGTTATCTGAACCAGACTTGACAACCCACGCAGGGGATCAAAAAGGAAAAGGGAGACCTTCATTAGGGACCCGCGCAGGGGCCTCAAAAACCATTTAAAAAAACTACTTTCGACCCAAACGTATACAGCAAAAACAAACAGAAGGCTTAAGCAGACATAACATAACATGGGAGAACCTGAACAACGATTCTGAGCAAGAGGACGGCTAATCTTCCGGTTCCTCCTCGACAATTGGATACCAACCATAGTCCTCAGGGAGAGGGTCCTGTTCTTTCTTATCTTCCGCTGGAGAAGGCACTGCCTGAGACAGAGGTGGACTGGCAGCTTGTTCTGGAGCAGCCTCTGGCGGTCCCTCAGCTTCCCTCGAGCTTCCTGCCTGGTGCTTCTTCTTGCTGGGTTGATTCTCGCTCTCATCCTTCGGTTCCTCAAGGAAAAGGACCGAGACATGGGCGTTGATACGGGAATTCTCTTGGGAACTGCCGAAAGAGAAGACAGCCGTGCCAAACGCTGGTAGAGGTGCCGAGCCCAAATCTGGGCTACTCGAGTCCAAGAATTGACTCGCTTGAATGGGGTGTGCTTCTGCAACTCTGTGGCAGAGGCATCTACAACATCTTGATTGCGCTGAAGCCTCGGAGGGACGTGATGACCCGCCTCGGCTAGTGCCGCGCCGACTGAGGAGACGCTGCCGTGGCGGAACCATATTCCCACTGATACCCGGAGGGAAGAACAGAATCGCAAGGGAGGAATTGGGGAGATTGAAGCGTCCACCTTTCGCGTTTTCCGCTTGGAGGCCACAGTTAGTTGATAGAGGAATGGCGTGAGCAGCAGCTCCGCAAACCATAAACACAACAGGGGCGCTCTTCCTGAACCGTGAGCCAGGCTCCAATTTCTGAGCTCGGAACAACATAGAGCGATCCATCCCCTCATCGTTTTTAATCTCTTCAGCATTTCCTCGAAATCTGCAGGCCATAACTACGCTCTGAGACCACACTTGAACTCCGGACTGTGCATTGAAATGCCGTCCCAGTACCCACACTTAAACTCATCGACGACGGAACGCATTAAAAGCCTGTCTCAGGCATGAGGCCACACATGGCCTCCATGTGGCTCCCCTCCTTCGTCCCTGATGTCACCCGCATCCGGGGAGGCAGCATCTTCTTGGACCAGCCTAGCGCAGTCCTGAGCCTGGGCATTATTTGGTATAATGGCCGTGGTTCCAGTAAGGAGAGTGTGTTCATTATCTGCTCCTATGTTTGCTAAAAGGTCTGCGACCTTGTTGCCCTCTCTCTTTGTGTGATTGAAGGTGAGTGCCCTGTTGCTACGGAGAGCTTGTTCAATGGCTTCTAATCGGGCTGCGAGCCTCCAGCTGTCCGCGACTTTTTTTGCTTGGGATCCATTTTGCATTCTCTTGGCCATATTTATGAGAATCTGAGAGTCTCCTTCCACGATCAAGGGTTGGAGATTGAGATTCCAGGCGAGAAGGAGCCCTTGCCATAAGCCTTCAAGCTCAGCCGAGTTGTTGGTGTCCCAACCCAGGTATCCAAAGTATATTTGCAGTGGGGTACCTTTGTGATTCCTCAAAATACCTCCAAAACCTGCCTTGCCAGGGTTACCTTTGGAGGCTCCATCAAAATTGAGCTTGTAATAATGCTTAGGAGGGGCGATCCAAGTGCCTTTGTTTGTGTTGCTGCTTTTTGAGGTGCTGGTCTTGAGAAGGGTCGTAGGTAGGAGCAGTTGCCAGTTGCTTAGAATGCCTTTCTCGACGTCTAGAGATGGGAGATCATCCTGGGTCCAGGAATGGAGCATCAGCGTTTCGTTAAGGTTCCCATGGAGTCTGGTCCAGATGTCTTCGATCGTTGAGCGCTGATTTTTGAATATACGTTTATTCCTTTCCTTCCATATACCCCATAGGAGAAGACCAGGGAGCAGGTTCCACAGACAGTTGAGTAACGCACTCTTATAAGGATTCTGCGGCCATTGTCTTAGGGAGTTGATAATGTCGTTCTCTGTTCTGCATCTTTTTTGACATCTGAAGCTAGCCTTCTCCCATAGCTGATTTGCTAGGGGGCAGGTGTCCAGGAGGTGTTGGAGCGTTTCCTCATTTTGATTGCAGTTGGGACAGATCGATGGTCCATGAAAGTTTCTTCTTCTTAGCTTGTCCCAGGTGAGGATTCTTTTGTGGCTAGCCAACCATAGGAAATAAGAGACTTTGGGCCAGGATCCAAGACCCCATATTTTGCTCCAGATAGGATCAGAAGGGGTGGTAATGTTGCATAAAATCTTGTAAGCCTCCGAAGTAGTAAAGTCACCCTTAGATTTGTATCCCCATCTTAGGATGTCATTGCCTTCGTTGTATCTGATGGTTCTTTTTTCGAGCTCCTTCTCCAAATCCTTGATGTCCTGTAGATTTGTGATGGTTATTAACTGATTGCCTTGTTTCCATTTCCTGAATCCATGCTCCATTTCCTGTACCCAGTAATGATGGATTTTTTCTTGTTGCTGCTCCATCCTAATGAGATCCGGGAGTGAGTGAAGAACTTGGGTGAGCTTTGGTAGCTGGTTCCATGCATCAGTCCAAAATCGTGCAGACTTGCCATTCCTGATCTCCCAAAAACTGTGCTGCTGAATTAACTGGAAGTGTTGTTTGGCTGCGTTCCATATTAGCGAACCTTTTTCCACGGGGGTGAATCTAATGAGCTCCTCCTGAGGTCTGTTATTAGCATATTTAGCTGTCCAGATTCTTGCCCAGGGTTTTCCTAGGTTTGTGATCCAGTGCCACCATATTTTGGCGCTCATAATGGAATTGCTGTGCTCTGGATCTCTCAGACCAATACCTCCTTTATCTTTGGGCAGACAGACTGTGGGCCATTTGACTAAAGCCCATTTACGATTGGTTGCTGAGCCGCCCCATAGAAAACTGCGCTGAAGATTCCTGATTCTTTTTAGAGCCCATTTGGGCGCAGCCAGAATAGAGAAAAGATACAGAGGCATTGCCTGAAGGACAGACTTAATGAGCACTACTCGGCTGGCAAGATTGAGAGATCTGTGCGTCCATAGGTTAAGCCGAGTTTCAAGCTTCTCAATGAGGGTTCGCCAGGAGGAGTGCTTTATAGCAGAGGCAGTGAGGGGGGCTCCGAGGTATTTGGAGGGGAGGGAGGCTGTGGGAAAGCCAAGGATTCGGGCTACCGCTGTTTTAACTGGAGGGGGGGTATGAAAGAAGAAGATCTGCGATTTGGTGCAGTTGACATCAGTTCCTGAAGCTTCAGCAAAGTCATTGAGCAGAGATTTGAAGCATGCGGCTTCCTGGACTGAAGGATATCCAAACAGCATGGTATCATCAACAAATTGCTGATGAGAGGTAGCAGGGGTGTTGTGAACTGTAAGGCCTTTGAGACGATGGGATTGAAGGGCATGTTTAATGTGACGGCCAAGCCCTTCTGCCATGAGAACAAAGAGGAAAGGGGACAGGGGGTCCCCTTGCCTAATTCCTCTTGTTGGTTTGAAGGGGCGGGATGGGATCCCATTCACAAGAATGGAGAATTGAGTAGAATTAATTAAACTCATAATCCAGCGGATCCACATAGAACAAAAACCAAAAGCCTTTAGCATTTGCTGAATGTAAGTCCAGCTAAGTTTGTCGAAAGCTTTAGAAAGATCCAGTTTCAGAAGCATACCTGCCTGTTTTGACTGTTTGAGAGAGTGTATTATCTCGTGCGTGAGGAGGATGCCATCCATGATCTGTCTTCCTTCAACGTAGCCCGACTGTTCCGGTGATATGAGCAGAGGTAACAGAGGCTTTAGCCTGTTAGCAATTACTTTGGATATCACTTTGTAAATGACATTACAGAGTGCAATCGGCCTGTATTTGTCCGGAGTGATTGAGTCTTCCTCTTTTGGTATCAGGGCAATGAAGGTGGAGTTGAGAGAGGGAAGAAACCAATGGTGAGCTCTCGATTCTTCAACAATTTGCCAGACTTCCTGTTTTATCATCTCCCAGAAAGTGTGGAAGAAAGTGGTGGTGAATCCGTCCGGCCCAGGGGCTTTTCCTTCCTTAAGCTGGGACATTGCGTCATCCACCTCCTGAAGCTGAATTGGGCGAAGGAGAAGCTTATTGTGTTCCTCCGTTATAATCTTTGGCACGTTGTTAGTGATCCTTTCAATTGCCTGTCGCCTATCTCCCTCCGGCTCTTGAAGGACCTGATTAAAGTGCTGGAGAAATTCCTTCTCGATTTCCTCATGCGTTTCTACTTTTTCCCCTCCTTGCTTTTGGATGAATGGAATGCGATTGTGCATTCTTCTTTGGATAGTAGTACTGTGGAAGAATTTGGTATTGCGTTCGCCCTCCTTCAGCCATCTTATTCTGGATTTTTGCTTCCAGTACACTTCTTCTTGCTTCTGCCTTTCCTCAAGCTGCCTATGGATACGTCTTTCTTGTTCCAGGGTTACTTCCGTGTGTCCCCCTGCGGTTACTCTTTGATGGAGATCCAACAGTTCCTGCTTTAGATCTTGTTGCGCTTTGAAGATGTCTCCAAAGGTTTCCCTGTTCCAGCGCTTTAAGTGATTTTTTAGGAACCTAAGCTTCTGTTGGAATTCATACATCTTAGACCCTTCTGGAGGAATAAAGGAGGCCCAAGTATTTTTGACAAAATCTTTAAACTCAGGATGCGAGAGCCAAAATCCTTCAAAGCGGAATGGCCTTCTGGTCAAATCGCCTGGTCTTTGCCATTGGAGGGCAATCGGCCAATGGTCCGAACCTGTGTGTGGAAGAATTGCAGCTGTGATATCTCCTCCTAGGTGAACCGCGTTATCAGAGATAAGGAAGCGATCTAGCTTGGAAGCGATTTGATGTTTTCCGGCTCTGCGATTACTCCATGTGAAGGTTCCATTGCAGAAAGGCAGATCTATGAGGGAGGTGTTTTGAATGAAGTCCTTGAAATGGGTGTTTTCTTGCTCCAATCTGTTGCGCCCCCCAATCTTCTCCTCTAGCTTGGTGATCATGTTAAAGTCCCCTCCGATGATCCAGAGTGGGTGCCTTCTGTTGTTGTTCAAAGCCTCTATGGTGTCTAGAAGCGCAATTTTGCTTCCTGTGTCCTGCGGGAAATATACATTTGATAAATTTCCATGGATGTTCGTGCCTAGAATGTGGAATGTTGCCTGTATGAGATGATGAGAAGCGTGGAAATCTGAGAGATTTAACTCTTGAGTGTTCCATGCAATGGCCAATCCTCCTGAAGCTCCAGAGGCATCTACTGCTACCGAACGACATCCTGGCCATGCTTTGGAGAGAATGCTACCTAATGTAGATCCATTACATTTTGTTTCCTGGAGAAAGCATAGTTGTGGCTTTTCCATTTTAATCATGTTTTTTAACATTCTTAGTTTCCCTGGGCTATTGAGCCCTCTTAGGTTCCATGATACAAGCTTCATGGTTCAACTATTTGCAGAGGGTTTATAGTACTTTGTCAACTTTGCATACCTGCCTGAGTCTACCAGGATTTTCCCAATCTCGATCGTTCTTTGTAGATCTGTCCTTCGTCCTCTCTTTTTGGTTTCTTTTGGGGGGTGGTTTCCATCCCATTGGCTTCCTGGTTGAATACCTAGTTGCTGCTGCTGATACGCTCTTGAGATGACCACTTCCAGCTTGCTGAGTTGGGTTTCGGATATGCTGTCATATGCTTTCTGTTTACATGCTAGCTCTAACTCTAGAATATCTAGGCCATGCAGATCTATGCTTTCTGGTTCTTCTTCCATCTGTTGCACTTGACTGCCTTCTTCCACAAAGATCTCTGAGTTAGCAGGGGGGTCTAGCTTTCCATCGATTTCCATGTCCTTGTCTTTCTCTGTTTGATCTTTCAGATCTCCTGAGGACGGGTCCTTGAAGATGAAGGGGGGTTGGCGTGTGGAAGGGGAGGCTAATGGGGGGGTGGGGAGGAAGAAGAGGGATGGGCGGGGTTAGACTCAGAGCTCGGGGGGATGTCATCAGAGGATTGAGCTAGGATTTCGAAGCTGTTTTTAGAAGCTGGGTTATTGGTGCTCATGTGCTGGGGCTTATTCCCGTTGGAGGGTTTCTTGTGCGCTCGCCTTCGGCTAGGGGCTTTGGTGAAGCCGTCCTGGGATGCGGGATCAGAAGGGTCAGGGGAAGTAGCTTTGGCATTCAGAGGGCAGTCACGGAAGAGATGCCCGAGAGCGTGGCATCTCCTGCAACGGAAAGGCACATGCTCATAGTCTAAGGGTTGGATCCATTCCTCGTCACGGTGGGAGAGACTTACCGATTCTGGTAGGGCTTCATTCAAGCGCATGAAGACGCAGATGCGAGCATAGGAGATGAATCTGCGCAGTTTGGTTTCTTCTGCAGTCCTGATGTACTCTCCTAGACCATTTCCTATATTCTTGAGAATGTCCTCGTCCCAATATTCATCTGGAAGCCCATACATTCTGATCCATACTGGTGCCCAGGTGAGGTCTTCCTTGTCCGGGTTGAATCTAGGTATCCAGTCTCTCATGTACAGGCCTGCTGAGTTGAAGAAATGGGGCCCTGTTCCCAGCACCCTGAGCTTGTCCTCAATACAGTAGAAGATTGCTGTGAAGAAACCCTTCGGCCCTAGCTGCAGGGTAACATCTCCTTTGGGCTTCCATTTTGCCGTGATCCATCCATATAAGGCTCTTTCAGTCGGCCATAGCCCTATAAACTTCCCAATGATGGCGTGGTCCTTCATGAACTCGATTCGTGCATCAATCTTGTGTCCCGGTAGCTCTATTCATGGCCGTTCTTTGGCTATTGGTTTGCATGTTGTTGAGGATACTTTCGGGGTGTCCTCTGGATTTTTCCCTTTGTCTTGAGTGACGCTGGCATGGTCCTTCCGTCCTCCTACCTTCTTGCTTCCCTGCGGTTGCCTGTTCCCATTGATCAGGATCTCCCTGTCAATCGATCCAAAGAGGAGCGCCTGCTCAGGATCGCGCTGCGCTGGGGAGGGCTCTGACGCCGTCCCCTGAGGAGATTCCATTAGGTAGCC
Organism: Pinus tabuliformis; assembly: GCA_031772625.1. NCBI lineage: Eukaryota > Viridiplantae > Streptophyta > Pinopsida > Pinales > Pinaceae > Pinus > Pinus tabuliformis. The sequence continues at coordinate 817,268,090 of CM062804.1, read as the reverse complement.
CTAGTACTCTGTTTTCCCTCTGCTCAATAGTTGATTTGGTCTGGTTCGCGTACAGATCCAGAGCTGTACTACCTGCGCCGTCGATACCTTCTGCAAAACCCTAGTCGCGGTCACGAGCTCGCTTCACCATAAGATTAATATTATAGAACATATAGGATTAATATTAAACTCTAGGATTAATATTATAAACACTAGAATTATAAACCGCAGCATTAATATTATAAACCCTAGGATTAATATTATATTTTAATGTTGTATATAAAATCTAAAATCATTATTATAAAGCACAGGATGAATATTAAACCGCGATATTAATATTATAAACGTTAAGATTAAGATTATAAACCCTAAGATTGATAGTATATACCCTAGACGACGGGACTGAAAGAGCGCGGGAGGTTGCGGAAGACCAGGGTAGAAAGCTTTTGTGCAAGGGTTTCTCCATGGACAGGAGCAGAGGAGGGAGCTCCACTCCCTCCTTCAGAGAGGTAGTGGCTAACAAGGGCAAGAAACCCCTGGATTTAGGCAGAGGTAACTCGATGACAGAAGAAGAAAACACGTACAAGGAAATAGTAAGCAACAAGGAGAAGAAAAATGATGGTACAAAAGACAAGGAGGAAAATGACAAAAAACAGGGAACAACAAACAAGAACCAAAAGGGACCGTGCAAGCCCAAAGCTGATATCACGCCCAGAGTAATCTTAAATAACCCAGAGCTATAGGCCCACAGGGAGCACATGCAGACTTATGCTATCATATGCAAATTCATGGGACTATGGCCCACCGAAAAGTCGTTACAAACATGGATTAGAAACCACTGGAAGCCTAGAGGAAGCATTGATCTTCATTTAGGATCCAAGGGTTTTTTCATTGTGGTGTTTGCAAACATTGAGGACAAAGATAGAGTGTTTGAAGGTGGGCCCTACTTCCTTGTAGCAGCAGGGCTCTATATGCGGCCGTGGATGGTGAACTTCGTGCTGGAGCGGGAAACCTTTACCTCCGTCCCGGCTTGGGTTAGACTCTATTTGCTACCTCTGGATTATTGGCAAATAGAATCACTAACAGCTATAGGTAATAAATTAGGGAGGTATGTCAAAACTTCTAAAGTCACAAGAAGGGGAAAATATACCTCCTTTGCCAGGATTTGTGTAGAGATGGACCTATCTAGAGCACTTCTGGATGAGGTGATATTGGAGGTTTATGATGAGGAATGGGTGCAGACGGTTGAATACGAGCATATTCCTTTTAGATGTCGAAAATGTCATGAACATGGGCACCTTCTTAGAGACTGCCCTCTCAGTAAGATAGAGAGAAAAAACAATCCCAACACAATGAAAGAAACAGAGGAATTTCACAAAGTAACTCATAAAGGGAGAAATGGCAAAAAAGGGCCAAAACAACACCAAAGCGGAGATCAAAAAGTGAGGCTGAACCAGTTCCAAGTTCTTGAAGAGGAGGAAGATACAGCAGTTGAAAATAAAGTAATGAAGGATGGATATGTTAAGCAGGACAAGGGAGAAGAACAAGATCAAGAAAAGGTAAAGGAAAAGCAGAAAGAGATCATGATGAGTGAATCAGAGATGGATATGGATCAGGAAATAACTCAAAGCGAGATGGAAATGGAGGACAATGAGTTGCAAGAGATTCTTGACAGAGAAAACCTAGATCTAGAAGGGTTCTTGAGTAAGGGAATGACAGGAGGGGTAGAATCTCTACCACAAGAAGAATGCAATCGAATAAGGTAGCTATTCTTATGGAAAACTCAGGCAAAGAACTTAGGTGAAGATTATAGCATGGAAAAAAAAGCCAACCATGGAATACAAGTAGTAAAATCGACTCCAGGATTAGCTCCAAAAATCCCGGGGAAAAAAAGGGGCAGAAAAAAGTAGAACGAGCTACTAATGGAATGTGGAAAGCTCATGATAGACTTAGGTAAGATGAAAGATCTAACTAGTTACTCCTTTACCAATATGTAATTATGAAGTTTACAACATGGAACATCAGAGGTATAGGAAGCAAAAGAAAGCAGAGAATATTGAATAACAGAATGAAGCAAGTAGCTCCGGATATAATCTTTGTCCAAGAAACGAAATGCTCTGTTCAAAAGATAAGACAAATAAATAGCAAATGGCTCAGCAGATATGAGTTCATAGAAGTCAAAGCAGAAAATACTTAAGGAGGTATCCTTATCCTTTGGAATCCCTCAAAAATAGGTATTATTGATGCAGAGGCATCAAGGAATTATTTATCAGTTGTTATTCATCTTGTAGGTGACATGAACGCTTATCTAGTAACGAATGTTTATGGCCCTCAAAGGATAGATGACAAAATCAGGTTTATTGATTCCTTAGTAGACCTTCGAAATAGATTTGAAGGGCTACCGTGGGTTATAGGAGGAGATTTCAACATGATTAGATCTCTCTCAGAAAAAAAAGGGGCTACAAGAGCACTAAACAAAGATTCCTCAGCTTTCCAATGTTTTTATGAAAACATGAAGTTGGTGGACATTGAAATAAACAATGGCCTTTGTACATGGAACAATAAAAGAGGAGGAGATTCTTAGGTAGCTTCCAAGTTGGTTAGATTCATGATCTTTAAAGAGCTCATGCTTCTTGACAAGGAAATAATAGTGGATATTCTTCCTTTTGGAGGCTCAGATCACTGGACGATTTAGATGGAGATCATGGACATTGGCACCCCAAGGAACAAACCATTTAGATTTGAAAATATATGGCTGTCACACCCGGATTTCTACAGCAATATTGAAAAATGGTGGGCTGAAGACCTGCAAATTCAGGGATCGTCTATGTTCCTGCTGCATAAAAGACTAAAGCACATTAAGCAGAGGCTAAAGGAATGGAACTAGAAGGAATTTGGTAATATTTTCACAAGTAAAAAAATTGCAGAAAACAAAATTCTGGAGCTCAATCAAGATTTGATCAGGAATGGCTTTGATAAAGACAAAAATGAGCTAGCAGAGAAACACCAACAAGAGTGGGAAATGCTGTGCAAACAAGAGGAAATTTTTTGGAAACAAAAATCTAGGGTTTTATGGCTAAAAGAAGGAGAACGTAATACTAATTTTTTTCACAGATCTACCATTGCGAATAGAACTCACAACAGAATCTCTTCGATCAAGGATGAAAATGGCCAAATTCATCATTCCCATGAGGAGATAGATGCAGTGTTAGTAAAGCATTTTAGGGACATTGCCAAAGAAAATGTCTCAGAAAGAGAACCTTTCATCAAGGAGATAATTAAACAAATACCTAAACTAGTCTCCAGAGAGGATAACTGTAACCTCAATAGACTTATAACTGAAAAGGAGATCAGTGAGGTCCTCAAGGAAATGCAAAATGGCAAGGCACTAGGGCCGGATGGTTTTAATGTGGATTTCTTCAAAACCTGCTAGACTATCGTTAAAAGGGACATAGTGGAGATTGTGGAAGACTCCAGAAGGAGAAAGACCATATTGAAAGCTCTCAATACGTCCTTTATTGCCCTTATTCCAAAACAAGACAATGCTCAAACTCCAGAGAGATATAGGCCCATCGCCTTATGCAATGTTGTCTATAAGATAATTTCCAAAGTTGTGGCTAACAGACTCAAACCCTTGCTGCCCAGGCTTATCTTCGGGGAACAAACAAGGTATGTAGAAGGAAGGCAAATTCTAGACAACATAATTCAAGCTCACGAGGTGGTTCACTTGTTAACATGCAACAAGAGAGCGGGCATGGTCATGCAACTGGACATAGCAAAAGCTTATGACAAAGTAAATTGGATATATATCAAAAAGGTGCTCACAGCGTTTGGTTTTGATCATAATTGGGTCAGATGGGTCATGGCCCTGGTGACCTCTTCCAGCTTTTCAATTTTGGTGAATGGCTCTCCTTTTGAAATTTTTTTCCCTTCCAGGGTCTTAGACAGGGAGATCTGCTATCTCCATTTCTCTTCATCCTCATGATGGAAGGGATGGGGCGATCTATCAAAAATGCAAGAGAAACAATAAGAATTCAAGGACTCCAACTTTTGGAGAATGGGCAGGTTCTGACGCATCAATAGTTTGTGGATGATACCATGTTACAAGGAATTCCCACAGTTAAAGAAGCACAGGCCTACTAGCAAATTTTGAAGGACTTTGCGAAGGCTACAGGTATGGAAGTCAACCTTACCAAATCAAAATTCTTTTTCTTTAACACTCATATCACCATCGAGAGAAATATCTCTAGAATTTTAGGCTTTCAGAAAGAATCTCTTCCTTCTAAGTATTTGGGAGTTCCTCTTATAGCTAAACCCCAACACAAGAGCATTTGGGATCCACTAGTTACTAAAATGCAAGACAAGGTCAGGAAATGGACAAACAGATATCTAAATTTAGCGGCCAAACTAGTGCTTACTAAAGCAGTTCTCCAAGCTATCCCTATCTTTATGCTATCACTCCTCCTAGCTCCATTAGGAGTCTTACAGCATTTTCGGAATATTCAATGAGATTTTCTGTGGGGCAAAGAGGAAACAAGGAAGAAATGGGCTTTGGTCTCATGGGAAAATATCTGCAAACCCAAAAACCAAGGAGGCCTGGGTTTGGACAATCCAGAGATTCTCAAAAAGGCTCTAGGAGAAAAAATTTGGTGGAGGTGGATTAAGGATCCTAAAGCTCAATGGGCAAGCATCTAGAAGGAAAGATATGCCAATGCGTGGCTGGCTTCTGATATAATACGTATGACAGGAAAAGTGAAAGGCTCCCCCATATGGAATAAGGCTTGGGAGAATAGAGAAATGGTTCAAAAAAATATTTTCTAGGAAATCAGAGAGGAAGATCTCGCACTTTTCTGGGAGGACAAGTGGCAACAAGAACTTTATCTTCTAAGGGAAGAATTTGTAGGCCTCAAGCAAGAGACTAACAATCAAGGATTAGTTAAGGTGAAAGACTTTTGGGAAAATCCACAGAATGCAGGAAAGTGGAGAATTTGGAAAAAAATAGAGAGTAGAGAGGATATGACCCTCAACAGTAAAGCTGAGTCCCTTAAGAGAATGTTGGATCAGAGTATAATTCTAGTAATGAAAGGGCAAGATCAACTGAGATGGGGCAACAACAAAGAGGGAAACTTCAACATTAAGGATGCTAAAGGTCTTCTCCTTGATCTGGACCCACAAACTCCAAATAATATTTGGCAGAAGCTTTGGAAGCACAAAGGCTGGATGAAAATCAAACTCTTCATTTGGTTAGTTAACCACCGAAAAAACTTAACCTGGGACAACCTAAAAAAAATGGGCATGATGGGACCCTCCAGATGCCATCTCTATGAAACCCAAGAGGAGACCATTGAGCATATTCTCAACAGCTACATTTTCACAGACAAGATTTGGAATTTCTTTACCAACATCTTCAAACAGTTTGATAGAGACAAAGATTGTATTGGTAACACCCTAAACAATTGGAGGAATAAGTTTTCTAATAATGAAGTTCTTAATTCTGCCTGGGATCTCTTGCCGGGTTTCATTATATGGAATGTGTGGAAAGAAAGGAACAAAAGAATTTTCAAAGAGGTAAAGAATGACTTTATTAGCCTGGTGAAGTTGATTGTAAAACAAATTAAGGATATAGTTGGTACCACCATTAGGAATCTCCCCAAAAATCCTCCCTCAGTCGAAGAATTGAGAATCCTTCAGCTGTTAGACATGCAGGAGCTTATTCCTCAAGACCTAGGCAGGAAAGCAAGATGGAGAGAGGAAACAGAGGAATTCTAGCATCCTCCCCCTGAAGGTTTTTTAAAGTACACTATAGATGGAGCTTCCAAAGGCAACCCAGGGCAGGCTGGCTTTGGGGGAGTTCTAAGGGATGAAACAGGTAGAATAATTACCCTCTTCCATGGATACCTAGGAAAAGCCACCAACAACATGGCGGAACTAATGGGTTTGGAACAATGCTTAGAATTTTTGATACAGAACAATTGTCAAAATGTCATAATAGAGGCAGATTCAGAGTTAGTCATCAACGCAGCCAGGAGAATTAGTAATGGATCAGGGCCGGAAAAGGTCACAAAACACTAGAGGTTAACGCGGGTTCTTCAAAGAATTCAAGTTCATCTACAGAAGCTTCGTACCCTCAAATTTATACATGTGAAAAGAAGAGCTAACAAGTTGGCATACATTCTTGCCAACCAAGGAGTAGACTACAAGAACAATGCAACCTTATGGAGGTGGGACACAATGGAGCAAAGCAACCTGAAAAAACTCTGTCACAACCAGGCGGAGGAAGATATTGAAGTGTATAGAAGCAAAATAACAGAAACCAACTAGTGATGAACAGAGGTCAGAGGGTTTCTCAAGGTTGGACAAAAAGGTTCAATAAGAACAATCTGCCAAGGTTAGCAATTAAGTTGACAATGCACAGGATTATTCTCCATGTTGGGTGTCACAGTTGCCCAGATCGAAGAATGCATCATCTCATTCTGCAACATCACCTCAGGTCCTTGCCTATCAGCAGGCTTTTTGGCGAGTATTTCCTTTTTTCTTTTGGTTCCGGAAGTCAGGGCGCATCGTATGGTGTTCACTGCGGTCACAAAACTGAAGTTTCCTATCCGAAAACTGCTTACCGGTGGGGTAGTGGTATTCTGGCGATCGCATGCCCCAAAGGTGGATTCTGGTTTTCCCGTTTTGGCAGTGATCACATTCAATGGTTGACACGTGGTGATGGGGTCGGTTGGAATACCACCCTCATCGCACACTATTGTCCGAGCTTGTTGGGGTTGCGATATGTTCCAAGACCGTCCGATCTTATGATGCAAAGTGACCTCTGGGATGACTCGTGCAGTTTGGTGTATGGGCTTGTTATTTGTTGTGCTACTTTCCATTGCGAAGTTAACCATGACCTTTGGATAGGGTTAGTAGAATCAATGGTTAAGATTAATGAGACAGGTTGTCCGCAGGTTGTACTCATCCTCTTGTACGAGGTGTGTTTCTCGCGGCAATTGTAATTAAAGCAGCTGGTTAGTTTGTTGTTGGGAATAGTTAGTCTTTATTACTCTTGGCAAGACGCATTAGTTCTTTGTGGAATGCGCCTTTCCTTTTCCATCCTTAGTTTCTCGGGTGGGGTTTTAAGTGGCGTTGTTTCTTTTTCTGATTGGTTCTTTGGCTCTCCTTTGAGAGTTTTGGGGTTTTGTCGTTGGGATCAGGGCTAGTTCCTCTCGCCCGTATTTAGTTTTTGTAGGCTTTCTCCTCGGTCCACAACTCCTCGAGGATTGTTATACTCTATGTATTTTAATTGATGATTAATGAAATAGAAGGTCTGACTCTTGCTTTAGCAAAAAAAAGATATTATATACCCTAACATTAATATTGTAAACCCTAGGAATTATATTAAACCCTAGGATTAATATTATAAGCCTTATTAATATTATAAACCTTAGGATTATAGACCCTAAGATTAATACTATAAACCCTAATGTTAAAGTCGAATATTATAAATTTGATATTAAGCTCCATAGCATTATAAAATCTAATATTAAACCCAAATTTTGTAAAGTCTTAATGTGACATTGAATAAATTACAATGTAATGTAACATTGCTACAATGATTATTAGATTGATTGTCTTATTGAGACAATGTTTAGCACAATGTGATGCTCGATAGATTTGTGTACCTTTCCAACTCCTAGGTATTATACCCTAATATAAAACCTTAACATATAAATTGTAAATTTAATATATTAAATCCTATGATTAATGTTATATATCCTAAATTAATATTATAAATCCTAATATTAAACCTTAATATTGTAGATTATAAATCCATTATTAAACGTTAATATTATAAACAAAATATTAAAAACCTTCATACTAAACCCCAATTTTGTAATGTTTCAATGCAATATTGAATAAATTGCATTGTAATGTAACATTGCAAGAATGATTGTGAGATTGATTCTAACATTGAGACAATGTTTTTCACAATGCGATGTTGGATAGATTTTTGTATCATCCAACGTCAAAATATTAAACCGTAACATTATAAAACTCCATATAGTAAACCCTAATATTAATATTATAAACCCAAATATTAAACACTACTACTATAAATTATAAATTCAATATGTAACACAAATTTTATAAATTCAATATTAAAAACCCTAATATTGAACCCCAATTTTGTAATGTCACAATGCAACATTAAATAATTTGTAATGTAATGTAACATTGCAAAAATAATTATCACATTGAGACAATGTTTGTCCCAATGTGACGTTGGCTATATATTTGTACTATTCCAACATCACAATATTATTTCCTAGTATAAAACTCAATACAATAAATCCTAAGATTATTATTATAAATCCTATGTTCAAGATATTAATCCCTAAGACTATAAACTTTAGGATTAATATTATAAGCCTTAGGATTTTAAAAATTAATATTAATATAGTAAACCCTAAGTTTAATATATTAAACCCTAGGATTATAAACACTAATATTAATATTATCAACACTACTATTAATATATTAAACACTAAATTTAATATATTAAACCCTATAATTAAAAACCCTAACTAACATTATAAAACCTAGGATTATAAACCATAGGATCAATATTATAATCCCTAAGATCAATACTATAAATGCTAGGATTATAAACCATATTATGAATACTATAAACCATAATGTTATAAATTATAAACCGAATATTGAATCGTAATATCATAAATCTATTTTTAAAAACCCTAATATCAAAAATCCTAATATTAAACCCCTATTTTTTATGTCGCAATGTGATGTTGAATAAATTGCAATATAATCAAAATTTCGACAATGATTGTCATATTGATTAGTACATTGACACAATGTTTGTTACTATGTGAAGTTGGATATATTTTTGTATCACTCCAACGTCACAATATTAAAATCTAATATAAAACACTAATATTAAAAAATATGTTATAATAAACCCTAACATTAATGCTATAAACTCTAAAATTATAAACCCTAAGATTTATATATTAAACTATAGGATTACAACCCTTAAGATTAATATTAAACACTAGGATTAATATAATAAATCATAAATTAATATTATAATTCCTAAGATTATAAACCCTATATTAAACCTATTAAACCCTAGGAGTATAAATCCTAGAATTATATTATAAACCATAATATTTTAAATTATAAACACAACATTAAACCGTAATATTAAAAACCCAATATTAAAAACCGTAATTTTATAAATCATAATATTAAACCCTAATTTTGTAATATCACAATGTGATGTTGGATAAATCACAATGAAATCTAATATTATGATAATGATTGTGAGATTGATTATCACATTAACACCATGTTTGTCATAATGTGACATTAAATAGATTTTTGTACTATTCCAACATTAAAGCATTAAATCTTAATATAAAATCATAATGTTATAAAACTGAATACAATAAACCCTAACATCAATATTATTAAACTGAAGATTATGAATCCTAAGTTTAATATACTAAACAGTAAGATTCTAAACCCTAAGATTATTATTATAAAACCTAAGATTAATATGAAACCCTAGGATTAATAGTATAAACCCTAACACTAATAAAATCTAAGGTTACTCGGATTAAAATTAACCCTAGGATTAATATCATAAAACCCTATGACTAAAATTATTAAACCCTACAATTAATATTATAAACCCTATAATTAATATTAAACCCATGATTAATATCATAGACAATACTTGACTAATATAATAAACCATAAGATTATAAACCTGAGGATTAATATTATAAAAAACAAGATTAATATTGTAAAGCATAAGATTATAAATCCTAAGGTTAATATATTAAGCGGTAGGATTATAAACACTAAAATTATAAACATTAATATTAAACCTAATATTAAAACCCTAATATTATATAACCCATTATTATAAACCCTAAGATTAATATATTGATATTATAAAACCCTAACATTCTAAAAACCAATACTGTATACCATAGCATTAACATTAAACCCTAGGTTTCATATATGAAAGCCTAAAATTATAAACCTAAAGATTAATGTTAAACCATGGATTAATATTATAAAATGTAACATTAATATTATAAACTATAATATTATAGACCATATTATTATTATTATTAAAGCCAGGATTAATATCAAACCTTAAGGTTAATGTTGTAAACGTGACGATTATTACTATAAACCCTAGGATTAATATTATAAACCTTTTAAATATTTATATTATAAATTTAATATTTTATTTTACATTCTAAATTTATTATAATGTTAATTATGTGAATCAAATTTAAATATATTCAACTTATACATTTTTAAGCACAAACATATTATCGATCATTGTCATTTTCATAAGTTGATTGTTGTATAAAAGGTGGAAAAATGTTGTCCATAAACATATATCAACCAAATTTACTAATGTGGATGTGCTAGTTGACAACCAATGTGCATGGGGTTGATTCATAGATGATGGTTAGCCATGACTATATTTAAAATTGGCAAATGAGGGTTGACCATGGTTGACATTGCTTGAACATGGCTAGCAAGGTTTACCAATGTTCGAGAGGGTTGATCAAGGTTGACCATAGTTGCAAAAATTTGACAATAATAAACTATTAATCTAAAAATATATTTATGTTACATTCATGTGACAATGTTAGATCAATGTTGAACATTGTTACATTGTCACATTAATGTTAACCATGTTGGATGTAATGCTAATGTTAACGATACATTAATTGTTGAAAAAGGGTAACTATTGTTGATCTAGATTGGCATAATTAATCTTAGTTAGTTATGCTTGCCCATAATTAAAATGGTTAAGGTTAATTAGTTAATATTATTAATATTATATATCGTAATCTATCTATTTTATTCACATATTAATATCAAAGTTTACTAGAATTGAAATTATAAAAACTCATATTACAAACCCTAAAATTAATATTATAAACATTAAGAGAAATTTTCTAACACCCAAAGTTAATAGATATATCTAATGTCAAAAGTAACATATATCTAATGCAATGGTCATTATTATTTTCTAAATTGTGCATGACCGTGCATGGTTCTTATGTATTAATCTCTCTAAAAATAATATTGTATGGTTCCACGATAAGTTAAATATGGTGATTATGGTGATTTTTTTGAATAGACAAGGTTTTGTAATTGCATGCATGTTCTTTATTCAGATGCAAGTTAAGAGAAACATGGTTTGTACTTGAGATGTGGATAAAAAGTCACGGTTTTATGATTGCATAAAAGTTATTTATTCACATGCAGATTGTAAGTTAGTATTTTATAGTTACAGGTGGTTTTGCAGTTGGAATAAGGATGAATAGAGGAGATTTTATAATTGTATGCATTTAATTAGTGCATGTGAAATGCAGATGAATATGCATGCTTGATATTCTTTCTACATTTTAGATAATGCATATGCGATGTGGATAAGAATACATGCTTTTTAATTTATGATTGTATTTAAAGTATGTGAAATGTGCATAAGAACCCTTTCTTTTATAATTTTATGCATTTATGTAATGCAAGATAAGTAAGCCTGGTTTTATAATTGTATGCATTTATTAATGCATTGAAATATGAAAAATTAGACATCCATTTATAAGTATATGGATTTGTATAATGCATTGAAATACAAACAACAATATTTTACTTGTACCTTCCATTACTAACTAATGTTATTACATTGGTAAAAACAAGAATGGTGAAGGGAACAAGTAGAATATTACACATGGTCTACCAACAAGAAGAATAACTAGAAAAAAATCCATTGTTGAACATATTTGTTCCCATAGGTTTTACATTTTGATTAAAAACATTAAGTTTATGGTTTTGCATATAGTAATTAAGGTGTTGCATGTGTCAAAGAGTTATACTTTTGTACTTGGCGATGCATGTAAAAGTAAAATAACTTTTACTTTTATTTGTGCATGTGCAAGAAAGTGATACATGAAGAGATGCATAAAGCATGAGATATTGTTAGCAATTATGACAAAAAAATGATAATGGGTATAGATTGAATACTTGGTTCTCGATAAATTGTTATTTTACATAATTATGATGTTATAGCTTGGTGACTATAGGGGTTGCATGAAAGAATCATGAGTTATGCCAAAAATGGATTGATAGCTTCTAATCTATCCCTTTTGCAACAATTGAATTATCATTAAAATTATGGCATGCAACGAGGTCATTATGTTTAACTATGGTTACATGAAGAGTGAAGGATTGTCACAGACACTTTTCAAGGGGTAACTTAATGCAAGAAACAACCATGCCTTGAAGACATTGGGTAATGTGCTTGAGAAACATGACATTATGTTTAATGTAATGGCCTCTATTTAATTATTTTTTAATTAAGGATTATGTTTCTTTTGAAAGAATTCAATAGTGGATGAGGGATGGAATCTCTTGTTTCCATTAAGTGAGGAGTGAACCCCCTCATGAAACTTTTAATAAATAATTTTCTGTTAGTTTTTCCCTTCAGTTTTGAGTGGTATATCAATGTCCATTTATGTGTTTTCCTCTCCTATTATCTTGATGATATAGCTATCTTTCACAAAGTTGGAAGTTACATCACTTAATGTTTTATTAATAAGCCCGATTAAATAAACAACTTTAATGATGAAAAATTACAACAAAAAACATTATGTTAACAATTCACATTAATGGTTATTATTTTATGAGATTTGATATTCCTTTTTCGAAGGTTAATTCACTGAATGATCATGATTATATCATTTGGTTATAAGTTAAGGAGTATGGGATAAGTCTATTGGGAATATTACATGGTGGTAAAATTGGTAAAAAATTCTAATCCGGTGTATTTTGTACTAGGCATACCGAGGGATGTTACAAAAGTTGTACTTTGAAAACAACATATGGGGACATGGATATATTTTATTCAAATTTAAGCATATTTTTAAAAATATGGTAGAGATTTTAGATTAATATAAGGTAAGTTTCACCCATGGTGAATCATAATTTTGAATCATTTTTTATAATTCCTTTATTTATGATGAATAAAAATACCAATATACAATGAAAAATAAATATAAAATAGATCATAATTTCAACAAGATTTATAAAATCTTACATTGGACATGATCATATATGTTATCCGAAGTGGAAATTGAAACATTTGTTAATAGAGAAAAAAATCACTAAAAACATTTTATTTTGATATATACAATTTGCATATCTTACACCATGTTTTGATTTGCACCCTTAAATACACAATAGTTCTTATAGTATTAAAGAAAATACAATCTAGCCATAGTACGCATATTTCACAAGGAATACAATGGCTTATTATAAAAGTGAATTGTCAAAATCAAAAATTGTTTAAACTCAAAAAATAATTGAAATCGTCATAAACATGAAAGTGGTAAATGGTAGGTGATTTTTACCATTTTACACCATAGAAACAATAAACACCATGAAACCGTCAATTATATTATCAATTTTCATATCATTGAGTATACATGAAAAAATGTATTATGTTGACATGATATCAAACCATTGATGCACATAGTCATGTTTATTCTTTCCTGCCTTATTAGTTTATTACATATGGCTATTACATGAAAGTGGTAAATGGAACTCACAGCCAAATCTCAAAGCTTGATGAGCAAAGAAATTTAAAGAATACAAAGACTTCAAAGAGAAAAATAAAGAATGATTTGACTTGTACATGAGCACCTTCAATGTGCCCTCCTTTCACCATAATATGTTTCAAGAAGTAGAAAATATTATAAGCTTCAAAATACTTTGACCCAAAAAAATATTATGACACGTCGTACGATCGAGCATTCCAAACTACAGGCCTATTCTCCATAAAGTGGCAGTTTCTAACATAATGAGAAGTTGTGACCTAACATGTGAAAAAAATGCATAGAGTAACAACTAATAAATTAATTAGATGATTAGAATGACAAGATTGAAACCAACAAAACTAATAATTATATTTTGATGTTGGTTCTAGGGATTGCAGGCTCGCTCAATCTTTAATGCAGAGCAGTGCAAGCAAGGGTTCCAATATTAAGCATGATTGCTTCCATCATAAGCTATTATATTTAACATAAGTATAAAATATATTCATTAATCTTTCACCAAATTGATCCATTAAAAAATTAAACTGTGATGTTGGATTCGTGGGATGTAATCTGGGATTTAAATTTAACCTAGTTCCAAGTTAGATTTAAATTATTTGAATATACGAAATCGTCCTTGTACAAATTTAACCTAAAAAATATAGCCACAAAAATATGAAATCGATCCTGGCTAACAAATGAACTAGAATGCAGGCACAACGATCTTGCAAAAACGAACCTAGGCATATCAAACCTCCAAAATTAAAATTGGCGAAATAGGAATCAATTGTAATGTCAAATAGTCTATGCTAGGATACATTGAGCACATCGAAATGCTGACGCAATAGAAATGTACGTGATGGATTAATATACGCCAAATTATCCATCAACACATCCATGTAGAGGACAAACATGTTGATTGTGGCTAAATCTCATCCATCGATGTTGATATTAGGCAAATAATATTTCCTCCCATTAAACCTTAACCCTATGTTTAATAAAAAAATAGATTCTTAATTCTCAATTCCAATAATCGGTGTAAAAATTGTGGCTTGTACAAATTCAATCTAATTTAAAGAAGTATTAATGATCACAATGGACTACATGGGAGATGGGTTGATCGCGCTGATTGGGAACACAAAACTGAAAGAGAAAAAGGTTATCAAAACCAGTTTAAACGTTGTCATGAAGGACACTCATTTTAAATAAGATTCAATTTGACTATGGATTTTAGTATTCCAAACATTGGAGTCATGCCTTGTTGATCGAATGAAGATGGATATTTCACAAGAAACAATATTTGCAAAAGGAATTTTAGCAAGTTAGGTGCCCATGTTTCACAGTGGCATGACAATATAGTAGAATATTGTATTTCTCTTATTTTTATTAAATAAGTGTGAATCCTTCCATTAATTTGAACAAAATACATACAATACAACCTAGGTCTATGATATTTCAATAGAAACCTGGGATGGCAGAAAGTCGAACTAAATTTCAAACAAGACTGCAAAAGAAACGAGGACATGGTGATCCTCCCTACAAAGAGTGCCCAGTGTCTAACGTAAACCCAAACAGTCCACCCTAAATGGCCAACGGATTAAAAACCTGCTTATCGACCCTTGAAGGCAGGCCCAATGAACAACAGACCCAAAACTATGCCACAATGCAATATCCTTACTTTTTGATTAACATTCAAACTTAAAGACCATACGTTCCCGCCCTTGGAGATCTAACAATCGTGAATGATTTCGAGCCCAAACCTCACTCGTACTTTAACCTTTCTGGCGGACCTGAAAAGAAACTAAGCCACCGCTCTAAACTATTTCGGGTCCAACTCACGAATTAAGTGTTGATTGCTTTCTCCACTCGAAATCCATTAGATGGGGGATTACCAAAGCGATCCCTCCAACAAGCCCACTTTTTAACCTGTCTTATGGACCCAAAAGGTTTATAAGCCACCACACATTAATTTTTCGGGTCCATTTTGGGAATTATTCCTCGTGCATCTTTCCGTCTGAAATCACAGGGATTAAGGATTTTTGACAAGATCTTGTTAAATTGCACACTTTTTACCATTTCTTACGGACCCAAAAATTAAATAGGCCACCACTTTATAATAGTTTGGGTCTGTTTGGGAGATTAATCTTCGTGCAATTTTACGTCCTAAATGCATAGGATGAAGGATTTTAGAGGAATCTCTGGTAAGCCTCCTTCCAATCTGCCCGCATTTTATCACTCTCTTATGCCCTGTGATTGATCCACTACTTGCTATTTTCATTGGTCTTTTCTCTGTTCAGTTCTCATTTTTTTAAAAGTGCTCCCTATCTTCGATAGCCTTCCTGTGGCAGTCCTCTCACGATTTCCCTAAAGGCATCCTCATCCAGGCATATCTTCTATTGTTCTTAGAACATAGTACTCCGTTTGCCAGCCGATTTGCTAATTTGTTAGTTGTTCTGCTAACATGAACAAATTGGAGTGTCCTTAGGGATCTTAGGTTGGATTGGATGTGTTGATAAACCTGCAATAACCGCCAGTGTTTTGACACTTTCTCTGGTGCTGTACCATTGCATATCTTCTTGACCGAGTTAATTATTAGTTCAGACTCTCCTTCTACAATGGCATTGTGTAAGTTTGACTCAATCAATATTTCTAGGCATTGCTCTAAGGCCATGAGCTCTGCCATATTGTTAGTGACATTTCCCAAATGACTGTGAAAGACAATTTGTATTCATCCCTTCTCATCTCTTATGACTCTTCCATAACTAGCCACTCCAGGGTTTCCTTAGGAGGCTCCCTCTATATTGAATTTCAGAAAACCATGTGGAGGAGGTTGCCAGAAGTCCTTGCCCGCTGTTATATAGCTTGTGTTATTACTTGTGCCATGGGGGATCATCAACTAGAGACCCAAATGCACAAGTATATGTGCATCCTTGTTTAGAGGAGGGTTTTCGGGGGGTTGCTTAAGACAGGTGCTTACAGTTTCTTTGAGATATCTTTTAATCAGATCTATGATGCTATGTGTCGAACCAATTCTGTCCTTGAAAATCCTATTATTGCGTTCTTTCCAGACATCCCAGATCAAGAAAACAGGGATTAGAGTCCATGCTTTATTGATGATTTCATTTTCTAAGAAATCTTTCTACCAATTATTTAAAGTGCCAGTAATGCTGGATTTGTCCCGGTCAGTTTTCCTAAAGATTGAGGCTACCCAGTTCCACAAGGTAGAGATGAATGAACAGATGTTCAGTAGATGATCCATCGTTTATTCTTATAAACCACACAATTGGCATCTAGAGGGACCAGCTAGACCTCTTTTCTGAAGATTCTCCTAAGTTAGAATTTTTTTGTGATGCACCAACCACATGAATAGTTTAATTTTCATCCAGTGCGAGTTCTACCATAGGTCCTTCCATATTTTATCAAGATTTGGAAAGTCAAGCCCAATGGCAATCCTTTTGGCTTCTTTGAGGTTGAAGTTGCCTTCATTGTTTCTTCCCCATCTTAGTTGGTCAGACAATGTAGATGTCAATATCTTTCTCTGATCCAAGATGCCTACAAGAGTTTCTGCTTGGGCCTTTAAAGGGTTTTCTTCACTGTATCCCAGGCTCTTCCATGTTCTCCATTTATCCTTGTATCTTGTTTGATCATAGAAAACCCTTACCCTGAGTAACCCTTCATTGTCCGTGTCATCCTTAAGATTGGCTAATTCTTCTCTACATAGGTTAGGTTCCCGTTGCCAGTTATCCTCGCAAAACCATGCCAGGTTTCCATCTTTGATCTCCCAGAAACCGTGCTTCTGAACTAAGGCTCTATTTTCCGAAGCCCTGTTCCAAATGTGGGAGCCTTTAATGTGTCTAGACATTCAAATATGATCCCTTTCTTGCAAATTGTTTGCATACATCTGTTTCCAGGGCTTGGCCCACGGGGTTGCCGACTCCTTTAGCCATCTCCACCAAAGTTTAGCCTCTAGGACTTTTCTAAGGGTTTTAGTGTCTTGAAGTCCCAGACCCCCATGGTTCTTAGGTTTACATAGATTTTACCAAGCTACCAAAGCCCATTTATTTTTCTCTTCCCCTTTTCCCCAAAGAAAATCTCTTTGAATATTTCTGATCAGTTGCAAAAGTCCTTTCGGAGCAGGCAGAGCTGAGAACATGAAGGTGGGAATAGTTTGTAGGACACCCTTTGTAAGCACTAGTCATCCAACTAAATTCAAAGATCTGCTTGTCCATTTCCTAATTTTGTCCTGCAATCTATTACTCACTGGCTCCCAAACATCCTTGCTCAGAGGTTTATCAGTGAGAGGTATTCCAAAATATTTGGATGGTAGCTGATCTCTTTGAAAGCCTAGAATTCTGGAGAGGTTTCTCTGAACAGCAATGTCAGTATTAAAAAAGAAAATTTTTGATTTGGTGAGGCTTACCTCTGTACCAGCGGCCACAGCAAAGTCGTTTAGGATTTTCTTGAATGCTTTAGCTTCCTTGACTATGGGTGTACCCTGCAGCATAGTGTCATCCACAAATTGTTGATGAGTCCAGGAGTCCCGATTTGGGGTGAGTTTGAGACCCTGGATTCGTCCTTCTATGTTGGCGGATTTGATGGCTCTGCCTAATCCTTCCATCATAAGAATAAAGAGGAAAGGGCAGAGTGGATCTCCTTGTTGGAGGCCTATCAAAGGCCTAAAGGTTCTAGATGGAGAGCCATTAAGAAGGATCAAAAAATTAGCTGTAGTAACCAGGGCCATTATCCATTTTATCTAGTTGTGGTCGAAGCCATATGCTATTAGTACTTCCCTTATGTATGACCAGTTAAGCTTGTCATAAGCTTTCACTAGGTCAAGCTGTATCATCATCCCCACTTGCTTATTTCTCTTCAAAGAATGGACCACCTCGTGAGCTTGAATTATGTTGTTTAGAATCTACCTTCCTTCCACATAACCAATTTGCTCCTTAGACACAAGCGTTGGAAGTAGGGGCTTGAGTCTATTCGCAATTACTTTCGAAATAATTTTGTACACCACATTGCATAAAGCTACGAGTTTGAATCTGTCTGGTGTCATAGCTTTTTCCTCCTTTGGAATCAAAGCTATGAACGAAGTGTTAAGCGCCCTCAAAACGGTTTTGGATCTTCTAGAGTCCTCCACAACTTCAAGGATATCTTTCTTGACTATTTCCCAACATGATTTAAAGAAGTCAACATTGAACCCATTCGATCCTAGAGCTTTCCCATTTTGAATTTCTTTAATAAATTCAGAAAATTCCTCTTCAGTCACTAGCCTATTAAGATTGAAATTATCTTCCCTCGTTACAAGCTTTGGAATATACTTCGTGAATTTGTTGATAAATTGTGATCTGTTTATGAGCAGCTCCTCTACAATGATTTGGAAATGTTGTACTAGTGCACATTCCATTTCTTTGTGGGTGCTAAGCTCTTTCCCTTGAGTGTCTCTGATCTTTGAAATCCTATTATGTGCATTGTGATCCAAGGTTGACTTGTGAAAAAACTTGGTGTTTCGGTCCCCTTCTTTAAGCCATTGCACTCTCAATTTTTTCCTCCAGAAGATCTCCTCTTGTTGGCATCTGTCATCCCATTCCTATTGTAGAGTGTCCGCTTGCTTTTTTCTTTCCTCTGTAAAGCCATCTGTGATAAGGATCTGATTAATTCCTTGTAGTTTCTGTTCAACCTCTCTTTTCTCTTTGAAAATGTTGCCAAACTCCTTTTTGTTCCATTCTTTAAGCTCGAGTTTGATGTGTTTCAGTCCCTGTTGTAGGAGAAACATCTTAGTGCCTTGAACGGGTGAATCTTGCATCCACCATTTACCAATATTACTCATGAAGTCATGGTGAGTGAGCTAGACATTTTCAAACCTGAAAGGTCTATTCCTCGGAGTACCTATAAATGAAGCTTCAAGTTGGATAGGCCAGTGATCTGAGCCTCCAAAAGGAAGGATTAATGTAGCCAAGTCAGGGCTAGTGAAAAAGAGGTACTTTGAGATTATAAATCTATCTAGTTTAGAGGCAACTTGAGAAGCCCCTCCCCTCTTATTGTTTGATGTGAAAGTACCATTTATTGTCTCCGTATCCACTAGCCTCATGTCGATTAGGAAGTTCTGGAAGGCAATGGAGTCTTTACCTAGTGTTCTAGTCCCACCTTTTTTTTTGTAAGAGATCTAATCATATTAAAATCCCCTCCCAGAATCCAGGGCATAATAGGATGTCTCCCTCTCAACTCCTCCAGTGAGGTGAGAAGCCTGAGTTTGTCTTCTAGTTTTTGAGGACCATAGACATTTGTGATCATATATATTTCCTTATCACCCAAAGGTTGGATCACCATTGAAAGGTCGTTCTTGGATGCCTCAGCATCTAGGATTCCAAGTTTCTGGGGATTCCAAAGAGTGAGAATTCTACTTGCCGTGCTATCTACTTTAACTTCTAGATACTCATACTTAATGACCCATTTACTATGAATCTCTCTGATTTTATCTATTGAACATTTTGTCTCCTGGATGAACACCATGTCTGGTTTTCCTTCTTTTATTCTATTGCTAAGATTTCTTTGTTTCCTTTTGCTTCGTAGACCCCTAATGTTCTAGGTTGTGAGCTTCATTATGAAAGATTAGTAAATGAGTAACTAGTAAGATATTTCATCTTACCTGACTTAATCATGAGTGTCCCACACTTTGTTAGTAGTTCATTCTGTCTTTTCCTTTCTCTTTTCCTGCCTGGGTTCTTGGAAGTGTGTCCTGATGTTGCCTCCATTGTTTTAACCCCTTTGTTTTCCTGGCTATCATGGTTTCTTTTGATTCCAGAACCCTTTGCTTGAGATCTCCAGAGGAAGAGCTGTTGTACTCTGTCAAACTGCTCTTGTGGTAGAGAATCAACCCCTTTGGTGGTTCCCTACTCCAAGAACTTTTCTAGATCAAGGTTCTCCCACTCAAGAATCTCCTGTAGTTCGTAGTCCTCTATTCCCACTTCACTTGGGGTCATCTAATGGTCCCTGCCAAGTTCCATGGTGTTGAGCATATTTTCCTTTAGTTTGCTATTTTCCGTCACATCCTCCATGCTGGCTTCTTTTTCCTTCTCTACAATATTATACTTTGATGCTTGGTTCATTGCATTCTTCTCCTCTTCTTCTTCTAAAATCTTGAAACTGTTGTGACTTGGGTGTTTATCCTCGCTAGTTTTCCTTTGGTACTTTCCCCCCTTTCCCTTTGCCTCATATCTTGGTAAAGCCTTTGGGTCTTTGCCTTTGTTGGTCTTCATATTGTCCTCCAGTTTGTTTAAAGGGAAATATCTGATGAGGTGCCCATGCTCATGAAATTTACGGCATCTGAATGGACATGTTCATAATCCACCGCCTGCACCATTCTTCATCATACACTTCTAGAATGATTTCATTCAGAAGTGCCCTTGATAGGTCCATTTATACACATATGCATGCAAAGGAGGTATATTTTCCTTGCAGAGTCACCTCTGAAATTTTTAAAAGACGACCTAATTTATCTCCTACGGCCTTTAAGGATTCAGGCAGCCAGTAATCTAAAGGTAGGGTGTATATTCGTATCCATACTGGTACCTAAGTGAATGTTTCTCATTCTGGGACAAAATTCATCACCCATGGTCACATATAGAGGCCAGCCGCCACATAGAAGTATGGTCCTCCTTCAAACACTCTGTCTTTGTCTTTTAGTTTTGTGAATACCACTGTGAAGAAACCCTTGGACCCAAGTTGGAGGGTTATTTCCCCCTTAGGTTTCCATTTCTTTCTTATCCACACCTGCAATGCCTTCTCCATTGGCCATATCCCCATAAATTTACATAAAACTGCATATGTTTCCATATGATCCGTGTGCTCCTGTAACGCCGGATTATTTAAAACAACCTGAGGTTTAATGGCTGACCTGAGTTTGCAGATTCCTGTCCCACTCCTGTTCTTAGCTTTTTGACTGCTGCATTTTGTTCTTTTCTCCCCTCTAACCTCGTCATGATTCTTTTCCTGCTCAGGAGAACTGTTATTTTCTGGTTTTTCCACGTTGATCCTCTCCATTCCTACTTCCATTGGCTTTTTGAAGCGATTCGAGCCCGCTTCCTTGTTTTTGTTCGCCACCACATGGCTGTAGGAGGTAGTAGAACTCCCCCCTCCTCGCCCTTCCATGTTAACTAGAAATCCTTTGTTGTTCGAAACCCTCGTTCTGTGCTTCCCCCACAACCCTCAATCAAGATATCTAAGATGCAGAATATTGTATTTCTTGAACGTTATCAAATATTGGATTTGTTGGCTTGGTTTCTTAGATAAATTTATATTTCAGTCAAAGTTGGAAAATCAAATAAATGCTTGAAGGTAGAAATTTAAAATCATTGATCATGGAAAAAATTGCCCAACGTACATTTCACCATCAAATTCTATCATTTCTTCTTAGTTCTTAGATTTAAATTTGGTGGGTGTCTAGCTAATTTTTTTTTATTTAGCTGTCAAATATGGATCATGTTAAAAATTTGCATTTTATTTTATGATTATTATTTAACTTTACAAAATTTCATTTTGATAAATGATTTAAAATTTTATTATTTAGTGATAAAATTACATAAAAAAGAAGTTAGTGATAAGATTATTTGAAACTCCAAGATAAGTGTTGCACTGTGCAACATGCACAATACTAATTCTTACTATGAGGCTTCAAGATAAGCATAGAATGGCTCAATAGTCAGCTCATATATATCTTCAGGCACACCATATAATCATGGATTGTACACAGTTAAGTCCAAATCATGATCATTGAAGCCTAGAGCTTAAAGTTGAGAGTTATACAACATGTCCATATCCATGGAACATTAATATTCTTTATAAAACATTAACTAGATTTTCTTGTTTACTTGGGAGAAGTAATGAATTTTTATGTAGTTTTTTAAATATTGACCCATTGGTGATAAAACAAATCCATTTTGTAGTTGGATAAGGAAATCTCAAATGTGGAGCTACCAAGGCTATGATGCCCTATATATATCAATATTTGAGTTTAAACACATCTATGTTTGGGCCTTTTATGTGTTATTGGGTCTCAAAGAGAGTTCTTGTCATTATTAGAGGAATAATAATTTCCACAAAATGCATGCCCTTCATATTATCTTTGAAATGTTAGGATCCTCTCAAATTTCTATTTGAAAGTGGATTCAATCTTGTTTTATTGCTTATAAGGTTGTGCTTAATTCCAACTCATCACATTGAAAGGTAAGACACAATTTTTCTATTCAAAATATATTTAACTCAATGGTTTTAAGGGAGCTACTTGAAAACATTTCAAGAATTGTTTAACATAATTTGTACAATCATTGAAATTACATAAATAGTGACAATATATAGTTGCACCAAATCATTAGTCTAGCATTAGGAATGAGAATTGTTGATATTTATAAAGTAATATAAGACATATACATATAATATATTACTTGGTTGAAGCATCTTTTTTTTTTGGTTAAAGTCACAATGAAATAAATTACAAAGACAATTCATAATTTCTATCGACAAAAAAATCTGTTTATATTCACATGAAAAAAACTAACAAAAACACATAAGGCATGATATTTAAATGAGAGGCAAAAATAAAAATAAAACATCAAGGGAAGGGAAATTAAAAAAAAAAAATTACTTGACAGGTATGAGTGCCCATAAAATCTATACCCTGTTGGTTTTGGTATTGTCATGCAATAAGTCATGCAATGATCATGCCACACCCCGAATCTTGTCTAGAAGACATACATAAAAATCACCCATACAAAGTTTACATATTTATAGAACATATATCTTCACAAATCCAATCTTTCAGTTAATAATATTGTTTTTCATAATCTTACTATTAAGTTGATTGTAAGTATGTTGATAACCTTGTGCATTTTGGAAAAGGTGTCTTATAATTTTAATTTAATTATTGATAGCTAATAATTATTAAGTATATAGTGAATATTTAATTTATATGTTTATTTTGACATAGGTTTCCAAACATAAAATTTTAATTTAATTATTAATAATTATTAAATCGATATAAATTTAGCTTTTATGAAAATGGATAAAGAAATGAAATCTATCTCAAAATAAATTAAAAAAGTGTAATTTTTTATTTTTATTTTTATTTTTTATTGTGGCATGTTGATATATATATATATAGTGTTTATATGTAAATTTTACAACGCTCTTCTTGAATAAGTGAAGCCAAAATATATGAATTATTGAACTCTTTTCTTTCTACCATGGAAACAGATCAGCTTTGTTCAAGTCAATTTGAGTTGGATCCAAAGTGAGGGATTTTAATTCTGAAAGAATCAAGAAGATTCTAAAATAAACTCAGACTTTGCCCACACTATGACTAGAGGAGCCCTTGTGGCAACACATTATTTTATGAGGCATATTGTGAGAGTGGTGGGGGGTTGCATGTGGGATAATGCTAATCTATCGAGATGGGCCCCAAGAGGAAGGGGTGATGAGTGAGACAAAAAAATTTACAGTGAGTGGCACTGCAACATGTATTCAACACTTAGTAATAAGGAAGAGATTAGTATAATGTCAAGAGACATAACAAGATGTCAATACATTGTAGGAGGAGGTGTGTGTGAGGTTGAAAGGGAGTTGCAGGATGCTATATATAAGTTTGGTGCCCCAAGACTATGTAATGTGGAAAGAAAGAAATCCGACTCGGTGTAACCATATGATAAATAGAGCATGAATGTGGTAACCCATATGAACTAGAACCTCAATAATTTATTGTGCTAAATCTTAAAAGTTGGAAACAAGTTTGTGAAACAATTGCCAAAGGAATACTGGATTTATAGTACCTCTAATTGGGGATTAAATAGCTAGTGAGATGCCATATAATAAATGCAGCCTATGCTAGAGAACACCACTTGAGGGATGTAATCTACGCTAGAGAGCCCTATCTAAGGGATGCAAGGTATGCCAGAGAGAACTACCTTAGGGATACAACCTACACTAGTAAGTAGATTTCTGTGCCACACCTCACTGAAATTCTTTGACCAAATTCCAATGCACTAGTGGATGATGCACAAACCTACCTTTGTCCCTATTATGCTAATGGAGATGGGTGTTAATTGTTTGTTGCAGAGGTTGTTATAGGAACATTGGCTACAAAAAGTTAGATTCGGGCATGATCCCATTACAAAATTCATAAAACAATTGAGAGAAATGACACCATGAAGGGAAAGTGGCTGGCCTAGTTAACAACACCAAAAATCACTCCAAATTCTACTAGGGAATTTTCTTAGAGAGATTCAGGGTGTCAAGGAACAAAGGGATAGCGGTGCTAGTGAGGAGTGAGGGAAAAATGAAGTGAACAACACATGTACCTGCAAGAGACCAATCAATTTTCTTTGTAGTGGATTAATACCTAGGGTGGCATGTTGAAGAGGTGGATGGGATAGGGTTGGTTCTATCCCATCAGTGCTCATCTCACCCTCATCCCACCCTGGTGCACCCCAATAGGAGGATTTCAATATGCAACCTTACAATAAAAATTATACTTATTTAAAATATATTCATAATAAAAGTACATTTTTTTAGGACAAAATTATATATAAATAAAATATTTTGATATCAACTGTGCATATATATAATTTATGATTAAAAAAACATATAATTAACTGAAAAATAAATAAATAAATTCTATAGTTATATTATCAATATATATATATATATATATATATATATATATATATATATATATATATATATATATATATATATATACTTAAGAGATCTAATAGTTCTCAAAGCTTACTAAATTATTGCTCTAAAAATTATTAGATTCATGATTTAGATGAATCCATCATAATAAAAATAATAATAATAATTTCTTGATTTTTTATGATGATTAAAATCTAAGTAATTTTCACACATATTATATATTAATTTACATTGCCACATTCATATAGCGAAAAAAATATAAACATATAATCAAATCCTACACAAATATCTTTAACATTTCTAAATCATAAATAAATTGAAATAAAAATCTATCCCCCCAACCTACCTTTACATATATTGAACCTATCTAAGAAAAAATTCAGCTAGATCAAATTCATTCATTGGTCCATGTGAAACATTTCAGGCACTAACAATTTTATTAACGATGCATAAGGTCTTGACACAATTAAACCTATCATCGAAAATGACATGATTGTTAACCTGTTTCCCATAAGAGTAAAATAGTGGATTTTTTCTTTTTTTTATGCAAAACTGGGAATGCACATTCTCAAAATATATTACCTTTATTGCATAGAAAAATGACACAATACTTACAACCTTAAAATATTGTAACTCAACCTTAAAATATTGTATTATCAAAATTGAAAATCCACCATTCTCTACTATTCTGCAGCACAAATAACTGAATGCTACACAACAAAAATCTGTAGTAACCCTCCTCCTTCTTACGAAACTATTGTATTCCTTTTACGAAATTTCAAGATATTACATATAACAACAAGAATCACTGGGGACCTAGCTTGCTCAAAGATATTATAAGGGCAAGAAAATTCATTGAGAAACTTGTTTTTCCAATCTGTTGAATCCCAATAGGACTATTTCCTAGTTCCAGGATCAATCTACCTCTATTTGTAATAGAGAAAATAGAACGAACATTGGTTTTTGGTATGGGAAAAGTCAAGACTATTTTAAGAAGCAATAAAAAAAGTATCGCAGATAACAAATAAAGTACATAAGGATTTTAACGTACAGAAGGATTATAAATGTCCCCTTCGGAGAAGGGAAAAATAAGGGAAAAGAACATAATTTCCAGATCCGCTATGGACCCACGCTCTTCCTCCACTAGGTAATACTACACACAAGTGTAGGAAACTACAGTAGACACTAAAAATCGCACACAAGTGTGTGAAACAGAATCATAGTTTAATGTGTCGTCGTCAGCCAAACCGTTCCCTGAAAACTCTCAAACTTGGAAGTAATGTCACCGCTGGCTATGTTTTTCGCATAGAGATATATAATCAGATGGATTTACAACATTTACTAACCAAATCACTAAAGTAATAAGTACCAAGAGGAGATATATAATGAGAAGGATTCACAAGATTTACTTATATCGATATCTTTGAAGTAATCATTTTTTAGAGGAAAAAAACTAGATATATTATATGAGAAATATAAAGTAGTTGTGATACATTCTCAGATTTCAGATTAGTGTTCCTGCATTCTAAATACCATCGAGATAATTACAACAAGAACATATTTATATTTATCTATTTGCATATGTGTTAGCTATAATTAGCTATATAAATGAAATAATTCATAAATATTAATAAATGTTTTTAACAAAACATTTATCCAATAAAACATAAAAAATAACTTAATTATAATCTTATTTTAAATTATTATTATCAATTAAAAAATAATAATATATGGAATACACATATAAGAAAAATGTTTCAAAATTTTTAATCGAGCATTTAATTCCATTTTATTAGTGTTGCACCAATCAATTTTCTTGTTTTCTATTAATTGTTTAAGGTTAACCATGACAATTTCTAATGTTTAACTTTAGAAACCATTAAAGTCTTTTTAGTTAAAAATAATAATTTGTTACCATGTCATTTACATAAAAGTTTGGGTGACTTATTTTAGATTTTCTGACATGTGTCCCATGTAAACCATGAAACTTGGCATCTTGTAATAAAAATAAAACAAATCCATAATTGAAACCAATTTTTATTAATTAACCCTTTGTATTGACTAATTGTAAATACAAACATAACATAATGTTAATATGGTTGTGTTGAGTTAACATATCTTTATTATTTAGAAATCTACATGTTAGAATCAAATAAAGAAAATATCTTAATTAAAATATATATTTTATTTATTAAAATAAAATTAGTGGATATTACTTTTTATTAAAGTTAAATTAGAGAAATATATACTTAAAAAAATTTGTAATTATAAACAAATAAGATGATGGTTATATAAATTCAAATAATCATACATTTTTAAAGTAAATAAATACATGAAATTATAGATGATTATATGAAATTGTATAGTAATAGATTTTAAGAATCATGAAAAAATATATTTAATGTAAATAACTAATTGTAAATACTAAAATAACATGAGATTAGTAAAGTAAAAAACCGTGACAATTCAACAATTTTCATGGGGATCATGGTTGAAAACTTGTTATTAACATAAAACAAATCAATAATTCAAACTATTTTTTATTAATTAACTCTTTGTATTGACTAATTGTTAATATTAACATAACATAACATTGATATGGTTGTGTTGAGCTAACATATCTTTATTATTTAGAAATCTACATGTTAAGGAATCAAATAAATAAAATGTCTTAATTAAAATATATATACTATTTATTTAAATCAAATTAGTTGACATTAGTTTTTATTAAAGTTAAATTAGAGAAAGATATACTAAAAAATAAATTTGTAATTATAAACTCACATCTTCGAATGAAAGTAAAAAAAATCAATAATTCAAACTAATTTTTATTAATTAACTCTTTGTATTGACTACTTGTAAATATGGAGATAATATAACATTATTATGGTTGTGTTGAGTTAACCTATCTTTATTAGCTCCTAAAAATTAGTAACTACATATAAATAACTATAATTCAAACTATTTTTTATTAATTAACTCTTTTTATTGACTACTTGCAAATATGGAGATAATATATCATTAATATGGTTGTGTTGAGTTAACCTATCATTATTAGCTCCCAAAAATCAGTAACTATATATAAATAACTTTTTAATAAAAATAGGAAATAACTTTTCACAACATTTTAAAACTAATAACTAATTTGCATAATAGCTATTAATTATAAAAGCTATATGTAAATGAGACAAATTTAACAAAGTTAGGAAAGCAAAACTCACACGATTCTAAAAACTAAAAACTGTACAATAACATAATGACTATCTGAACTCAAATAATGATACATATATAAGTAAATATATATATGAAGTTAATTATTTAACTCTTTGTATTGACTAATTATATATATGAACATAACATAACATTAATATGCTTGTATTGAGTTAACAATTTTTTATTATTTAGAAAAATACATGTTAAAGAATTAAATAAAGAAAATATTTAAATTAAAAAAGATTTGTGCAACTTCCATCACTATCATTATTTTAGTGCTTCTCTCCAATGAGTTATGCTCAATTGTAAACCAACTCTAGAAGGTAGAACATTAATGGGATCACATTACCATAAGAAAATACTTGAAGGGGAGCTTAAATAAATTGATTCATTTCTTTATACGAAACTTTCTAATTATTATTTTCCTAGTGCAAAGAGAATACAAGCCAATAAGGTATGAAAATTATCTTAGAAATATTAGGTAGTAAATTAACGACGTGGAGTCTATAAATTAGCCTAACAATATGATAAAGAAAAACGATTGATTTTTTTTGTAATTAATAACTTTGCAGGTATTTGGTTTCCACTGAATCTCGCATCATATAAAATTTATTTTTGTTAAACTATTGGTAGAGTCATTAGTGATAGTATTGAATTAATATTCTATGGTGGGAAATTGTATTGATTTTGCATGAGTTGTAAATTAACATGTATGGATGAGGGTTTCAAAGTGTGAGAATATGCATAGACTTGATAATTGTATGACATCCTTTGTATCCACTTTCCTCTAATAGTTGATTGATAAATGGAAATTCTATATGGAATTATCAAACATGTACAGGATTTTTTATGCATGCATAGTGTATGTTTTATTAAATCTTTGCTAAAGATTGGGTTCTGGTTTGGAAGAAGGAAACTATTATTATGACGTGACTTTTATTAAGTTCCTTACTCTCTTAAACACATGAAACCAAGATTAATTGTTAATAAGTAAATGAAAATGAGAGTGTGAGAAGGCTGGGTTACTAACAAAGAGAACTAAACATATACTGTTCCTCTATAGCATACAGGAGTCAAATAATAAAAAACAGATAACCTAGTATTGTAATTAGCTTGGGATTACAGGACCATATGTGGAGAAAAAGAAAAGCACAATAGGATATAATAGTAACTACAGGTGAACATATTCATATTATTATATAAACACACATGTGAGTTAATATTTACATACCACGACAATGCAACGACTTAATATAGTACGAGGAAGATAGATAGAGAGAGAGAGAGATGAAATTGGGATTGTAGAAAATATATAAATTTATCATTGTACATTGCCATACTTAGAAATTCAAACAAAAAAGTAGAAGTCCACAATGATAGTTACAAATAACTACTATATATTCAAAAATGACCATTTCTTGTAGATTAATCTAAGCTCCCATGCATTTCAATTATTGAACCATAATGAATGTGAATTTCGCGCATTAGACACTATAACGGACAAGCACGGTAAATATTGGTTTCTTATTAGACAATGAACATGACATTAAAGAAACATAATGATATCATTAAATAAACATTTTATCTATACTAGCACTGTTGGATGCATTCACGATAATCTAGAACTCATTAAACACGCATTTATAATTTGCTAACAAGAGTGGCCAAATTTATAACTAGAGATCATTAGTTTTGAGAACATGGAGGTAAAGAGATAAACATGAACTTGAGAAAATATAGTATAAATTGTGCCTCGGGTTGTGTATATATATATATATATATAGCCCTCTTCGCAAGGGTTCTCAAGATCATGTCTAAAATTACACACTAGTGCGGGTAGGATGACTTGACAAGAACATTAGAGGTACATTACATATCCCCAAAAGCCATTTGTGCCAACATTTCAAAACCCTAAAATAGCTGAATGATTTCATTCCTTGAAGTAAAGGGAACCACAATAGTTCACCAACCTCGAAAGCTCATGAAGGGAGAATTTATTCTCAATTAGGACAAAAAATGGAAGCCTTCACCCTCGAATGCACCATTCTTGGAATAAAGAAAAAAAATTGTGCCTGTAAAAATCAACCAAGGTTATGATTAATAGAATATTAATTAAAGGTAAAGAAGTTGATAGTGGAAAAAAGTGGAGATTGTATTCCTTCCCTAGAAGGGTGTTGAATCCATTTTATCCAATGGGTTGTGGTGCTTAATAGAACTAGAAAACATGACACGGTCAATATTTTTCCATACTCATCACGTACCACAATAAACAAGAGAATGTTTTAATACACAAAACGTGTGAATAAGTAGTAGAAACCATGGAAAATAATAGAATGTTGGTTAGGGAGGGATCTGCGATGGAAAATATCTACAACAACAGAGGATTTGAGGCACTAGTGATCTATGGAAATGGAGGGTGTGAGGCGATGGTGAGAGTTTGTGATGAAGGTTCTGTGGAGAGAGAGAGTGTCTTTGGCTCCCTCCTCTAGAACGATATGAATTAGATATTTGTTTCTCTTCAAAGGATGGAGAAAGCTAGGGTTTCACAGCTCTCCGTAGATGGGGAGATTGTTGAAATTGGGACTGTGTCTCGTGCCCAGTTCATGGACAGACGGATTTGGAACAATTGTATTGAGCCAGATGGATTAGGAAGCCATGAGATCTTCCTATGATTTCTTACAGACATTAGATTTAATTTGGTTACTATCTACGAAAGAGGGGATTTTTTATCTTCTAATCAATTTACAATCTGGGTTAGATACGAACCTGCAGAGTTGTGTCAATGCACACTTAGATCTCACCTATGTTTTGTATGGGTTTGGATATATTCATCCGTGATCACACTCGACACAAGAACTCATCAAATTAGTGAGATTTTTTTATCTGTCAAAGTGGTTGTCTGTTTTGTCGCGAAAACACAAATATCCTATATAAAGTTAATTCGATCTATGATAGATCTATCCTTATTAGATCCAAAGTTATTTTCTTCCAGGAAAGTCGGACCAGAATAAAACCTATGGCTATTGGAACCCTTTCTGGCGGCTCAACCCTGTTTTGTCAGAGAACACAACATAGTATGGCTTATGCGCACAATGCAAACTCCGTTGCTGGCTTCTGAGGTGCCATATGTCACTGATATCAAAATTGTATCTTACGTCCCCCTGGATCAGGAAGAATTGGAAGACTAGAACATTGTCCAATTTTTTTAAAGACCCCTGCTAGCAAATCAACATCAGTTTAGGTACAAACATTTGACAAGGTTTCTCAATTGAAGCAGAATATCATGACGAATCTTGGCTATCCACTGCACCTAAAAAACGTGATCTGTTGTGGCAGATCTACATAAGATGATTAGAGTCATGAAGACTACAAATTAATGCATCCCATGACCACCATCATCATATATATGAGACTAAGAGGCGGAGCAATGAGATCAAGTGAGTCAAAGGGAACAGGTGGGGTTGTCGGATCTAGTCTACCCAAGAGTAAAAAACCAAACAAAGAACATATGAAGGGTGGACTCTCTTAAAAAAACATTCTACAAGGAGAACCAACAACTATAGAAAATCTAGGAAAATAACCCAATGCTATGAGTCCCTACATAGTGGAAAAATTGAATATTGTCTGAGAACCGGTCATAGATATTTTAGAAACAAATGATCTCTGCAAAACTTATGAAGCCCATGCCAAAATCTACATATTTAACACTTTCTATCCAAAACCAATGGATCTTTTCCATTGGATCTTCACAAATTAGACAACAAACTATGAAATACATCTTTGCTCCAAAGGATTCTTCACTGTAATATTTGCATTGTCAGAGGATCAAGAAATTGTACTTCAGGAAGGCCCAGGGTTTTGGGGACCACCAAAACTTTTCATTACCCCATGGTTCTGAGATTTTGATGCAAAAACAATGGTTGTATAAAAAATGTTGGTGTGAGTTAGGCTTCATAACAGCCCCCTACACTTTTGGCATGACCAAGTGTTATAAGGCATTGGGAATATTTTAGGATGATACATAGAGATGGGCACACAAAGAATGGAGGAAAGAATATATAATTTGTTTGAATATGCATATAAGTGGACCTCAGTAAAGGCCTACTAGATCACATATTATTGACACATAACAAGCATAACTAGACTTAGTTCATAGATTTCAAGAACACAACCTTTAGATGTGGATTATGTCAAAAAACATGGCATCTACAAAACACGTGCCTTAAAGTTAAGAAATAATCACAAAGGAAGAAGAAACCAGGGACTAAACCCAAAGGATGGAAATTTACCCCAAATGAACTAGATGAGGAAGAGGATGAAGTAGAAAGAGCTCTCATTTCCAATGTGGAAAACTAGAAATCGCAAGAAAAAGAAGGAAAGGGGGAAGTATCACAAGAACCAACTGCTTTACATGTCAGGGTGGAACAGATAGCAAGGATACGAGAAGAAAGGGATTCTAGTGGATACAAACGTCATCATGCATCAAAAAATTTTGATTCAGATAGGGAAATTCCAAGAATAGAAGAAGGAAATTAGCTAGCCATCGTCTCCTCCTTTCCATGTCAATGAGAATGGTGAAAGGCTGAAGAAAAGAAATGGAGAAAAGTTTAACCTTTTTTCTTCATATGTTTTGTTGATTATTTTATATGAAATTATGATCACCAGTCTTTGACTAGATAATGGAATGCTTTCAAGCATATACAACATGTAATTTTTTTTTCATTAATAAAATTAATATTTTTCCTTCGGAAAAAAGTAGTAGAAATCGTGAGCCAAATGGCAGATAACATATCTCATTAATGTGGTTGAATTTGTGTTGCTAGTTGGACCAAGAAGAGATCCCACCATGGAAATCAGTTTATGCGGAATGACATATCACCTCAAAAAGAAATAAGGACATTAAATTTCCTATCCGAGCGAATTTTTCCCAAACTGGAAATGACATAAGAATAATTAAAAGAGAAAATTCTTGGAAGAAATGTAACTCAATGAATTACCTTGGGCCAACGATGCTAGTCAATTTCCTATTAAACCACTAAGAGCAACAGTTGAAATGAATTACCCCACACCATGCAAATTTTTCATATGTAGTGCAAGAGGTTGAACAATAAACTCCACAAGTGTCATTTCTATGAAAAACCTTATTGAAGTGAGTAAGAGTATGCTGAAAAAATGAGATATAAAACCGGTGTAAAGGGTTTAAAGGAAATAGAATATTTACCTTAAAATATCATCATCCTAAGCAAAGTCGACCTACACGAATTCACACTAGATAAAATGAACTACACAGAATGGTATATATGGGCCCGGGACTCGGATAATAGAAAATTAAGAAGAATAATGTTACAGTAGACAAATTACTAACAAAATAGTGCATCTAACAAAAAAATTACAATTGATAAAACTTTAAACAAAAATAATTTGTATTTCCTTTACGCAATGAGAAATGGAGAAGTCCCGTGGTGTTGGAGATATACTAGGGGAAAACCATGAAATTATTGAGGGAAATTTGGTAAAAATTGGTGGTAAGAATTATACCAAATTCAATTGAAAAAGAAACAAAAGTATAATTTCCCCATAGAAGTGACGACCAACATTATCTTGCATTCATACACCTAGACTAGAGAATTTACCTCAGGGAATACTTCTAGTTGGAAATGCTAAGAGCCATTTTTTGTATACTACTGAGAAACAAGGGTATAATTTAGGAACATTTAGGAAACATATTATGTAAAATAGAGTTATAATAAGAACCTAATATAATACAAATTTAAGAGAAGGGAGCCAAGAATGAGTGCAAACTCTAACTACAAGTGGATCACTTATTCTGGTGCATTCTAAATGTTGCAACCTTCTCTAGGAGGTAGGAAGTGAATATCCCTGTAACTCATAGTATATGTGAAGGAACCCTCTTCCCCTGTAGAGGTGCTCTACAATGCAAAAAGGTAGGAATAGAGGGGAATGCGCCATGGAAAATTAAGGTTAGGGTTAGATGGGGATCCCAAGAAAAACTTTTACCCTTGGATGTAAAACGAGATTTTATCACCGTTGGTCAAAACTTGGAGGGGGGGGGGGGGGGGGTTCATGTCATCAATGTGACTATCACGTGATTTCCTGAAACATAATCATTCATGATTCACTGTGTGTCTCTATGTATTAGGAAAGTATCAATTAAAAAGAATACATCACTTATGACCTAGATGGATCACGTAATTTCCCATTCGGGCATACAATGCCATGCAGTTGAAGCCATAAAACAAGTAATAATGCCAAGGTCATGAAACTGTCATGTTATTGTCATTAACATAGGAAATTACTTTAACAAACCATTAGTATACAGATTCTTTAATAAAAAAATAGAATATTAATCAACCAATTTAACAATTCTTTATTATTTAGAAAGCTACATGTTAAAGAAATAAATAAAGAAAATATCTTAATAGAAAAATATTTGTGCAACTTCCATCACTATCATTACTTTAATGCTTCTTTCCACTGAGTTATGCTCAATTGTAAACCAATGCTAGAAGGTAACAAATTTACAGGATCACATTACCATCAGAAAAGACTTGAAGGGGAGCTTAAATAAACTGATTCATTTCGTTATACGAAACTTACTAATTATTATTTTCCTAGTAAAGAGAGAATACAAGCCAATAAGGTATGAAAATTAAATGGGAAATCTTAGGTAGTAAATTAATGATGTGGAGTCTATAAATTAGCCTAATAATATGATAAAGAAAACTAGTTGATTTATTTTGTTATTAATTACTTTGCAGGTATTTGGTTTCTGTTGAATCTGGCGTGATATATAATTTAGTTTCATTCAACTATTGGTAGATTCATTAGTTATAGTATTGTATTAATATCCTATGGTGGAAAATTGTATCGAATTTGTGTGAGTTGTATATTAACATGTATGAATGAGGGTTTGAAAATGTGAGAATATGTATAGACTTGACAATTGTATGGCATCCTTTGTATCCACTTTCCTCTAATAGTTGATTGATAAATGGAAATTCTATATGGAATTATCAAACATGTATGAAATTTTTTATGCATGCATACTGTACATTTTATCAAATATTTTCTAAAGAGTGGATTGTGGTTCAGAAGAAGTAGACTATTATTGTGACATGACTTTTCTTAAGTTCCTTACTCTCTTAAACACATGAAACCAAGATTAATTGTTAAGAAGTAAATGAAAATGAGAGTGTTATAATGTTGGGTTACTAACAAAGAGAACTAAACATATGTTATTCCTCTAAAGTATATGGGAGTCAAAGAATGAAAGTTAGATAACCTAGTATTGTAATTAGCTTGAGATTACAGGACAATATGGTGAGAAAAAGAAAAGCACAGTAAGATATAATAGTAACGAACGTCAAAATATTCATACTATTATATAAAAACACCTCTGAGGTAATATTTACATACCACGACAATGCAACTACTTACTATAGTATGAGGAAGAGTGAGAGAGAGATGGAATTGAGATTGTAGAAAATATATAAATTTATCACTGTAACTTGCCATTCTTAGAAATTAAAAAAAAATAGAAGTCCACAATGATAGTTATAGATGACTACTATATATTCGAAAGTGACCATTTTTTGTAGATTAATCTAAGCCCCCATGCATTTTAATTATTAAACCATAATAAATGTGAATTTTGCACATTAGACACTATAATGGATAAGCACGGTAAATAGTGGTTGTTTAGTAGACAATGAACATGTCAATAAAGATAAATAACAGTATCATTAAATAAACATCTTATCTATACTAGAATTGTTGAATGCGTTCATGATAATCTAGAAATCACTAAACAAACATTTATAATCTTCTAATTAGAGTGGCCAAATTCATAACTAGAGATCATTAGTTTTGAGAACACGGAGGTAAAGAGATAAATATGAGCTTAAACAAATATAATATACATTCTGCCTTGGGTTGTATATATATATATATATATACATAAATCACTCTTCTCAAGGGCTCTCGAGATCATGTCTAAACATTACAGACTAGTGTGGGTACGATGGATTCAAAATAACATTAGAGATACATTCCATATCCCCCAAAGTAATTTGTGGAAACATTTCAAAACCCTAAAATAGCCGAATGATTTCATTTCTCGAAGTAAAGGGAACCACAATAGTTCCCTAACGTGGAAAACTCATGAAGGGAGAATTTATTCTCAAATGGGACAAAAAAATGAAGTCTTCACCCTCGAATGCACCATGTTTGGAAATAAAATAAAAAAATTTGTGCCTGTAACAATCAACCAAGGTTATGATTAATAGAATATGAATTAAAGGTAATTGAGTGGACAGTGGAAAAAAGTGGAGATTGTATTTATTACCTGGAAAGTGTTGACTCCATTCTATTTAAAGGGTTCTAGTGCTAGACAGAACTAGAGAACATGACACGGTCAATGTTTTTCCATACTCATCTTGTACCACAATAAACAGGTGAATTTTTTAATACGCAATACATGTGAATAAGTTGTAGAAACCGTGGAAAATAATAGAATGTTGGTTAGGGAGGGATTTGTGATGGCGAATATTTACAAAAATGGAGGATATGAGGCATTGGTGATCTATGGAAATGGAGGGCGTGAGGTGATGGCCAGGGTCTACAATGAAGGGCTTGAGGAGAGAGTGAGTGTCTGCGGCTCCCTCCTCTAGAACAATGTGAATTAGATATTTTTTTCTCTTCAAAGAATGGAGAAAGCTAGGGTTTCACAACTCTCTGTAGATGAGGATATTTTCGACATTGGGTCTATGTATCTTGCCGAGTTCATAGATGGACGAATTTGGAACCATTGTATTGAGCTAGATAGATTAACATGCCATGAGATCTCCCTCCAATTTCTTACAAACATTAGATTTAATTTGGTTACTATCTTCAAAAGAGGGTATTTTTTATCTTCTAATCGATTTATTGTTTTGGGTTAGATATGAACCCGCAGAGTCATGTCAATGCACACTTAGAAATCACCTCTATATTGTATGGGTTTGGATATATTCATCTATGATCGCACTCATAATGAGATCTCATCAAATTAGTGAGCATTTTTTCTTTGTCAAAGTGGTTGGCCGTTTTTGTCATGGCTCCATCGGAAACAAAAATATCTTGTATAAATTTAATTTGATCTATGATAGATGGGTCCTTATTAGATTCAAAGCTATTTTCTTCTGGGCAAGTCGGATCAGAATAAAATCTATGGCTATTGAAACCCTTTTCGACATCTTGACCCTCTTTCATGAGATAACACAACATAGTATGGATTATGCCCACAATTCAAACTCTGCTGCAAGCTTCTAAGGCACCATATGTCACTGATATAAAAACTGTATCTTATGTCCCCCTAGATTAGGAAGAATTGGAAGACCAGAACAGTGTCCAATTTTTTTTAATGACCCCTACTAGTAAATCAACATCAGTTTGGGTACATATATTTTGGCAAGGTTTCTCAATTGAAGCAGAATATCATGATGAATATGGGATATCCACTGCACCTACGAAACTTGATATATAGTGGAAGATATATGTTGGATGATCAGAGTCTTCAAGATTATAAATTAATGCATCCCACGACTACATCATCATAAATTTGAGACTGAGAGTTAGAGCAATGGGATCAAATAAGTCAAAGGGATCAGGTAGCATTGACGGATCTAGTCTACCCAAAGGTGAAAAATGAAACAGAGAACATATCAAGGGTAGTATCTCGTACAAAAACATTCTACAAGGAGAACCAAAAACAATAGAAAATCCAGAAAAAAACACCCAACGCTCCGAGTCCCTACATAGTGGAACAATTGAATTACATCTGAGAACTGGTCATATATATTTTAGAAACAAATCATCTCTGCAAAACTTATGAAGCCAAGCCATTATATGCATATTTAATAGTTTCTATCCAAAACCAATAGAGTTTCTTCGTTGGATCTTCACAAATCAGACAACAAACTATGAAATACATCTTTTCTCCAAAGGATTCTTCATCGTAATGTTATCATCATTGGAGGATTGCAAAATTGTACTTTAGGAAGGCCCATGGTTTTGGGGATGAATGAAATTTTTCATTAGCCCATGGTTCCCAGATTTTGATGGAAACACCATTGTTGTATAAAAAATGCTGGTGTGGGTTAGGCTTCATAACGACCCTCTACACTTTTGGCATGACCAAGTGCTATAAGGTGTTGGAAATATTTTAGGATGACTTATAAAGATAGACACATAAAGAATGGATGAATGAATATATAATTTTTCTCGAATATGCGTAGAAGTAGTCCTCAGTAAAGGCCTTATGAATCACATATAATTGACACACAACAAGTAGAACTGGATTTAGTTCTTATATTTCGAGAGATAAACCTTTACATGTCGAATATTGTGAAAAACATGATATCTAAAAAACACATGACGTGAAGCCAAGAAATAATCACAAAGGAAGAAGAAATGAGGAAAGCAACCCAAAGGATGGGAATTTACCCCAAAAGATCTAGATGAGGAATAGGATGAAGCAGAAAGAGCTCCCATTTCCAATGTGAAAATTCATAAATAACAAGAAAAAGAATGAAAGGGAGAAGTATCACAACAACCAACTGATATATAGTTCACTACGGAACCGATAGAAAGGATACAAGAAGCAAAGGTTTCTAGTAGATACAAATGTGATCATGCATAGGAGAATTCTGATTTAGATAAGGAGATTCCAAGAATAGAAGAAGGAAATTAACTAGCCATATTCTCCTCCTCTCCATCTCAAGGGGAATGGTGAAAGGTTGAAAAAACGAAATGGAGAAAATTTTAACCTTTTTTCTTCATATCTTTGGTTGATTATTTTGTATAAAATTATGATCATCAGTCCTTGACTACATGATGGAATGCTTTCAAGAATTTACAACCTGAAATTTTGTTTACATTAATAAAAATACGGTTTTTCCTTGGGAAAAAAGTTGCAAAAATTGTGACCCAAATGGCAGATAGCATATCTGGGTAATGTGGTTGAATTTATGTTTCTAGTTATACTAAGAAAAGATCCAACCATGGAAATTAGTTTAGGCGGGATGGCATATCACCTCGAAAAGAAATAAGGACATTAAATTTCCTATCCGAGCAAATTGTGCCCAAACTAGAAATGACATAAGCATAATTAAAGAGAAAATTATTGGAAGAAATGTAACTCAAAAACTTACCTTGGGCCAACGATGCTAGTCAATTTCCTATTAAACTACTAAGAGAAACAGTTGAAATGAATTACCACACACCTTGCAAATTTTTGATAGGTAGTTTAAGAGGCTGGAAAATAAACTCCAGAACTGTCATTTCTCTGAAAAACCTAATTGAAGTGAGTAAGAGTGTGCTGAAAAAATGAAATATAAAACCAATGAAAAGGGTTTAAAGTGAATAGAATATTTACCTTAAAATATCATCATCCTAAGTGAAGTTGACCTACATGAATTCACACTCGATAAAATGAATGACCTAGAATGATATATATGTACCTAGGACATGGATAATAGAAAATTAAGAAGAATAATGTTACGTAGACAAATTACTAACAGAATAGTGCATCTAACAAAAATTTACATTCGATAAACCTTTGAATGAAAATAATTTGTATTACCTTTACGTCATGAGAAATGGAGAAGTCTCATGGTGTTGGAGGTATACTAGGGGAAAACCATGAAATTATCGATGGAAATTGGGAATAAAATGGTGGTAATAATTATAGGAGATTGAATTGAAAAAAAACAAAAGGCAATTTCCCCATAGAAGGGACAACCCACATTAGCTTCCGTTCATACACCTGGAGTGGAGAATTTAGCTCAGGGAATACTTCTAGTTGTAAATGCCAAGAGCCATTTTTTGTATACTACTAAGAAACAATGGTATAATTTAGGAAAATTTAGGCAAAATATTATGGAAAATAGAGAGCTATAATACGAACCTCATATAATACAAATTTAAGAGAAGGGAGCCAAGAATGAGTGAAAATGTTACCTGCAAGTGGAGCACCTTTTCTAGTGCATTCTAAATGCTGCAACCTTACTTCTCTAGGAGGTAGGAAGTGAATATCCCTATAACTCCTAATAGATGTGGAGGAACCCTCTTCCCTTGTAGAGGTGATCTATAATGCAAAAAGGTAGGAATAAAGGGGAATGTGCCATGGAGAATTAAGGTTAGCATTAGATGGGGATCCCAAGAAAAACTTTTACCGTTGGATGCAAAATGAGATTTCCTCATTGTTGATCAAAACTTGAAGGAGGGGAGATTCATCTGATCAATGTGACCATCATGTTTCTTCTATGAACATAATCATTCACGAGTCACTGTGTATCCCTTCGTATTAGGAAAGTATCAATTAAAAAAAAATACATCACTTATGACCTAGATGGACTACGTAATTTCCCATTAGGGCACAAAATGCCATGTAGTTCAAGCCATAAAACAACTAATAACACCAAGTTCATGAAATTGTCATGTTATTTTCATTAACATAGGAAAGTACTTTAAAAAACCATTAGTATAAAGATTCTTTAATAAAAAAAAGAATATTAATCAACTAAGTTAACAATTCTTTATTATTTAGAAAACTACATGTTAAAGAATTAAATAAAGAAAAAATCTTAATTAAAAAAAATGTGCAACTTCCATCACCATCATTACCTTAATGCTTCTTTCCACTCAGTTATGCTCAATTACAACCAACTCTAGAAGGTAACAAAATTAATGGGATCACATTACCATAAGAAAAGACTTGAAGGGGAGCTTGAAGGGGAGCTTAAATAAACTAATTCATTTCTTTATACAAAACTTACTAATTATTATTTTCCTAGTGCAAAGGGAATACAAACTAATAAGGTATGAAAATTATTTGGGAAACATTAGGTAGTAAATTAATGACGTGGAATCTATAAATAAACCTAACAATATGATAAAGATATATTGTTGATTTGTTTTGTTATTAATTACTTTGGATTTATTTCGTTTTTGTTGAATCTGGGGTGATATAGAATTTTTTTCGTTAAACTATTGGTAGAGTAATTAGTGATAGTGTTGAACTAATATCCTATGGTGGAAAATTGAAATGATTTTGCATGAGTTTCACATTAACATGTATGGATGAGGGTTTCAGAGTGTCAGAATATGTATACACTTGAAAATTGTATGACGCCCTTTGTATCCACTTTCATCTAATAGTTGATTGATAAACGGAAATGCTATATGGAATTATCAAACATGTATGGGATTTTTTATGCATGCATACAAGACATTTTATTAAATCTTTGCTAGAGACTAGGTTGTGGTTGAGAGGAAGGAAACTATTATTGTGATGTGAGTTTTCTCAAGTTCCTTACTCTCTTAAACACATGCAACCAAGATTAATTGTTAAGAAGTAAATCAAAACGAGAGTGCTATAAGGTTGGGTTACTAATAAAGAGAACTAAACATATA
This sequence comes from Pinus tabuliformis, assembly GCA_031772625.1. Classification (NCBI taxonomy): domain Eukaryota; kingdom Viridiplantae; phylum Streptophyta; class Pinopsida; order Pinales; family Pinaceae; genus Pinus; species Pinus tabuliformis. The sequence goes on along the minus strand of CM062804.1, from coordinate 817,226,106 downwards.
CTATTCCTCTAAAGTATATAGGAGTCAAAGAATAAAAAATAGATAACCCAATATTGTAATCAGCTTGAGATTACACAACCATATGCTAAGAAAAATAAAATCATAGTAGGATATAAAAGTAACTACAAGTGAGCATATTGATATTATTATATAAACACACCTGTTAATTAATATGTATATACCATGACAATGCAATGAATTACAATATTATGTGTGTGTGTGAGAGAGAGAGAGAGAGAGAGAGAGAGAGAGAGCGAGCGAGAGAGAGCGCGAGCGAGAGAGCGAGAGAGAGAGAGAGAGAGAGAGAGAGAGAGAGAGAGAGAGAGAGAGAGCGAGAGCGAGAGAGAGAGAGAGAGAGAGAGAGAGAGAGAGAGAGCGAGAGAGAGAGAGCGAGAGCGAGAGAGCGAGAGAGAGCGAGAGAGAGAGCGAGAGCGAGAGAGAGAGAGAGAGGAGAGAGAGAGAGAGAGAGAGAGAGAGAGAGGAAATTGGGATTGTAATTTATCACTATACCTTAAATTGGGATTGTGATGTGAGTTTTCTCAAGTTCCTTACTCTCTTATTCACATGCAACCAAGATTAATTGTTAAGAAGTAAATCAAAACGAGAGTGTTATAAGGTTGTGTTACTAATAAAGAGAACTAAACATATACTATTCCTCTAAAGTATATAGGAGTCGAAGAATAAAAAATAGATAACCCAATATTGTAATCAACTTGAGATTACACAACCATATGCTAAGAAAAATAAAAGCATAGTAGGATATAAAAGTAACTACAAGTGAGCATATTGATATTATTATATAAACACGCCTGTCAATTAATATTTATATACCATGACAATGCAATGAATTACAATATTATGAGAGTGAGAGAGAGAGAGAGAGAGAGCGAGAGAGAGAGCGAGCGAGAGCGAGAGAGAGAGTGAGAGCGAGAGAGAGAGAGAGAGAGAGAGAGAGAGAGAGAGAGAGAGGAAATTGGGATTGTAATTTATCACTATACCTTGCCATACTTAAAATTAAAAAAAAAAAAGAATTCCACAATGATATTTATAGATGACTACTATATATTCAAAAGTGACCATTTTTTGTAGATTAATCTAAGATCTGATGCATCGAGAGAGAGAGAGAGAGAGAGAGAGAGCGAGAGAGAGAGAGAGAGAGAGAGAGAGAGAGAGAGCGAGTGAGAGAGAGAGAGAGAGCGAGAGAGAGAGCGAGAGCGAGAGAGAGAGAGAGAGAGAGAGAGAGAGAGAGAGAGAGAGGGAGGGAGGGAGGGAGGGAGAGAGAGAGAGGGAGGGAGGGAGAGAGAGAGAGAGAGAGAAGAGAGAGGAGAAGAGGAGAGAGAGAGAGAGAGAGAGAGAGAGAGAGAGAGAGAGAGAGAGAGAGAGAGAGAGAGGAAATTGGGATTGTAATTTATCACTATACCTTGCCATACTTAAAATTAAAAAAAAAAGAAGAATTCCACAATGATATTTATAGATGACTACTATATATTCAAAAGTGACCATTTTTTGTAGATTAATCTAAGATCTGATGCATCTCAATTAGTCAACCATAATGAATGTGAATTTCACACAGACAACGAACATGAAAGTAAAGAAAAAGAATGATTGTCATTAAATAAACATTTTATCTACACTAGCATTGTTGGATGCATTCAAGAATATAATCTACAACTCCCTAAAAATCATTTATAATCTGCTAAACAGAGTGACCATATTCATAACTAGAGATCATTACTTTTGAGAACATAGAGGTAAAGAGATAGATATGAACTTAAGAAAATATAGTATACGTTATGCCTTGGGTTGTACAAATATATATATATATATCCCTCTTCTCAAGGGTTCTCAAGATCATGTCTAAACATTACAGACTAGTGTGGGTAGGGCAGATTGACAAGAACATTAGATGTAGATTCCATATCCCCCAAAGACATTTGTGCCAACATTTCAAAACCCTAAAATAGTCAAATGATTTCATTCCTTGAAGTAAAGGGAACCACAATAGTTCACCAACTTGGAAAAATAATGAAGGGAGAATTTATTCTCAACTAGGACGAAAAATGGAAGCCTTCATCCTCGAATGCACCATCTTGCAAATAGAATAAAAAAAACGTGTACCTGTAACAATCAACCAAGGTTATGATTAATAGAATATTAATTAAAGGTAATAGAGTCAATAGTGGAAAAAAGTGGAGATTGTATTTCTTACTTGGAAGGGTGTTAACTCCATTCTATCCAAAGGGTTGTGGTTCTTGATAGAAAAGATGACATGGTAAATTTTTTTCCATAATAATCATGTACAATAGTAAACAAGAAAAATGTTTAATATACAATACCCGTGAATAAGTAGTAGAAACCATGGAAAATAATAGAACATTGGTTAGGGAGGCATCTGCGATGATGAATATTTACAATAACGAAGGATCTGAGGCATTTGTGATCTATGAAAATGGAGGGAATGAGGCAATGAAAAGGGTTTGCGATGAAGGGTCTACGGAGAGAGCAAGTTTCTGTGACTCCCTCCTCTAGAACGATGTGTATCAGATATTGTTTTCTCTTCAAAGGATGGAGAAAGCCAAGGTTTTACATCTCTCCATAGATGAGGAGATTGTTGAAATTGGGACTGTGTCTCTTTCCCAATTCATGGATGGATGGTTTTGAAACCATTGTATTGAGTTGGATGGATTAGGACAACATGAGATCTCCTTCCGATTTCTTACATATATTAGATTTAATTTAGTTACTATCTACGAAAGAGGGGATCTTTTATCTTCTAATTGATTTATTTTTCTGGGTTAGATATGAACCCACAGAGCCGTGTCAATGCACACTCATATCTCACCTCTGTGTTGTATTGGTTTGGATATATTCATCTGTGATCGCACTCACCACGAGATCTTATAAAATTAGTGAGATTTTCTTCTCTGTCAAAGTGGTTGGTAGTTTTGACACGGGTCTACCAGAAACAAAAATATCATGTATAAAGTTAATGCGATCTATGATAGATCTGTCCTTATTAGATCCAAAGCTATTTTCTTCCAGGAAAGTCAGACTAGAATAAAATCTATGGCTGTTGGAACCCTTTCTGGTGGCTCGACCCTATTTCGTTAGAGAACACAACACAATATGGCTTATGCCCACAATGTAAACTTTGTTGCAGGCTTTTGAGGCACCATATGTAATTGATACCAAAACCGTATCTTACGTCTCCCTAGATCAGGAAGAATTGGAAGACGAGAACACTGTCCTAATTTTTTTTAAAGACCCCTACTAGGAAATGAACATCAGTATGGGTACCGACATTTGACAAGGTTTCTCAATTGAAGCATAATATCATGATCAATCTAGGCTATCCATTGCACCTACAAAACCTGATCTACGGTGGCAGATCTATGTAGGATGATCAGAGCCTTCAAGATTACAAATTAATGCATCCCACAGCCACCAACATCCTAAATATGAGACTGAGAGGTGGATCAACGGGAACAAGTAAGTTAAATGGAGCAGGTGTGGTTGTGAGATCTATTCTACCCAAGGGTATAAAACCAAACAAATTAGATATCAAGGGTGGTCTCTCCTACAAAAAATTCTAGAAGGAGAACCAACAACTATAGAAAAGCCATGAAAAATACCAAATGCTCTGAGTCCCTACATAGTGGAACAATTCAATTACGTTCCAGAACTGGTCTTAGATATTTCAGAAACAAATGATCTCTATAAAACTTATGAAGCCCAAGCCATCATTGGCATATTTAATAGTTTTTGTCTAAAACCAATGGACCTTTTCCATTGGATCTTCACAAATTAGACAATAAACTGTGAAATACTTCACCTTAATGTTTGCATCATCGAAGGATGGAGAAATTGTACTTAAGGAAGGCCCATGGTTTTAGGGATCAAAATGAATTTTCATTACCCCATGGTTCCCTGAATTTGATGCAAATTTGATGCAAACACCATGGTTGTATCAAAAATGTTGGTGTGGTTTAGGCTTGATAATGGCCCCCTACACTTTTGGCATGACAAAGTGTTGTAAGGCATTGGGAGTATTTTAGGATGATACATAAACACATACACTCAAAGAATGGAGGAAAGAATATATAATTTTTCTCGAATATGCGTAGAAGTGGACCTTCGTAAAGGCCTTCCGGATTTCATATAATTGACACACAACAAGCATAACTCAACTTAGATCCTAGATTTTGAGAACACAATGTTTAGATGTCGAATATGTTGAAAAACATGACATCTACAAAACACGTGCCCTGAAGCCAAGAAATAATCACGAAGGAAGTAAGAAACAAGGAAAGAAACCCAAAGGATGGAAATTTACCCCAATGAGCTAGATGAGGAAGAGGATGAAGCAGAAAGAGCTCCCATTTCCAATGCGGAAAATCATAAATCGCAAGAAAAACAAGGAGAGGGGGAAGTATTACAATTATAGGTCACTCTAGAAAGGATAGCAAGGATACCAGAAGCAAAGGATTCTAGCGGATACAAACATCATCATGCGTCAGACAATCCTAATTCATATAAGGAGATTCCAAGAATATAAGAAGGAATTTAGCTAGTCATCGTCTCCTCCTCTTCATGTCAAGGAGAATGGTGAAAGGTTGAAAAAAGGAAATGGAGAAAAGTTCAAACTTTTTTCTTCATTTGTTTGTTTGATTATTTTGTATGAAATTATGATCATCAGCCTTTGAATATATTATGGAATGATTTCAAGCATCTACAACATGTAATTTTGTTTTCATTAATAAAATTATGATTTCTGCTTGGGAAAAAATTAGTAGAAATCGTGAACCAAATGGTGGATATCATATCTTGGTAACGTAGTTGAATTTGTGTTGCTAGTTAGACCAAGAAGAGAGCCGACTTTGGAAATTAGTTTAGGTGGGATGGAATATCACCTCGAAAAGAAATAAGGACATTAAATTTCCTATACGGGTGAATTTTTCCCAAACTGGAAATGGCATAAGCATAATTAAAAGAGACATTTGTTGGAAAAAGTGTAACTTGAAAACTTACCTTGGGCCAATGATGATAGTCAATTTCCTATTAAACCACTAAGAGAAACAGTTGAAATGAATTACCTCACACCTTGCAAATTTTTCATATGTAGTGTAAAAGGCTGAACAATAAACTCCAGAAGTGTCATTTCTCTGAAAAACATGATCGAAGTAAGTAAGAGTCTGTGTAAAAAATGAAATATAAAACCAATTCAAAGGCTTTAAAGGCAAGAAAATATTTACCTTAAAATATCATCATCCTAATCGAAGTCGACCTACACGAATTCACACTGGATAAAATGAGCTACCCAGAATGGTATATATGCACCTTGGGCTTGGATAATAGAAAATTACGAAGAATAATGTTACGGTAGACAAATTACTAACAGAATAGTGAATCTAACAAAAAATTACATTTGAAAAACCTTTGAACGAAAAATGGAGAAGTCCCATGGTGCTCGAGATATATTAGCAGAAAACCATGAAATTATCGAGGGAAATTGAGTAAAAAAATGGTGCTAAGAATTATACATGATTCAATTGAAAAAAAACAAAAGAAGAATTTCCCCATAGAAGTGACGACCCAGATTAGCATGCATTTACACACCTGGAGTGGAGAATTTAGCTTAGGGAATACTTCTAGTTGTAAACTGCAAGAGCCATGTTTTGGATCCTAATGAGAAACAAGTGTATAATCTAGGATAATTTAGGCAAAATATTATGGAAAATAGAGAGATATACTAAGAACCTCATATACTGAAAATTTAAGAGAAGGGAGACAAGAATGAGTGCAAACGCTATGTGCAAGCGGAGCACTTGTTCTGGTGCATTCTAAATGTTGCAATCTTACTTCTATAGTGGGTAGGAAGTGAATATCCCTGTAACTCCTAATATATGTAGAGGAGACATCTTCCTCTTTAGAGGTGCTCTACAACGCGACAAAGTAGGAATAGAGGGGAATCTGCCATGGAAAATTAAGGTTAGGGTTAGATGGGGATCCCAAGAAAAAATTTACCGTTGGATGCAAAATGATATTTCCTCACCATTGATCAAAACTTGGTGTGGGGCGAGGGTTCATCTGATCAACGTGACCATGAAAATAATAATTCATAAGTCATTGTATGTCCCTTGGTATTAGGAAATTATCAATTAAAGAAAAAATACATCACTTATGACTTAGATGCATCACGTAATTTCCCATTGGGGCACATAATGCCATGTAGTTCAAGCCATAAAACAAGTAATAACACCAAGGTCATGATAATGTCATGTTATTGTCATTAACATAGGAAAGTACTTTAACAAAGCAATAATATACAAATTTTTAATAAAAAATAGAATATTAATCAACAAAGTTAATAATTCTTTATTATTTAGAAAAATACATGTTAAATCATTAAATAAAGGAATATGTTAATTAAAAAATATTTGTGCAACTTCCATCACTATCATTACTTTAATGTTTCTTTCCACTTAATTATGCTCAATTGTAAACCAACTCTAGAAGGTAACAAATTAACAGGATCACATTACCATAAGAAAAGACTTGAAAGGGAGCTTGAAGGGGACCTTAAATAAACTGATTCATTTATTTATATGAAACTTACTAATTATTATTCTCCTAGTTGAGAGGGAATAAGGGCCAATAATGTATGAAAATTATATGGGAAATCTTAGGTTGTAAATTAACGATGTGGAGTCTATAAATTAGCTTAACAATATGACTTTTTTTTTTGTTATTAATTACTTTGGAGGTATTTGGTTTCTGTTGAATCTGGCGTGATATAGAATTTAATTTTGTTAAAGTATTGGTAGATTCCTTAGTGATAGTATTGAATTAATATCCTATGGTGGAAAATTGTATTGATTTTGCATGAGTTGTATATTAACATGTATGGATGAGGGTTTCAAAGTGTCAGAATATGTATAGACTTGGCAACTGTATGGCGTCCTTTGTATTTAGTTTCCTTTGTTAGTTGATTCATAACTGAAATGCTATATGGAATTATCAAACATGTATGGGATTTTTTATGCATGTATACTGGACATTTTATTAAATCTTTGCTAAAGATTGGGTTGTAGTTCGGAAGAAGGAAACTATTATTGTGACGTGACTTTTCTTAAGTTCCTTACTCTCTCAAACACATGCAACCAAGATTAATTGTTAAAAAGTAAATGAAAATGAGAGTCTTATAAGGGTGGGTTACTAACAAAGATAACTAAACATGTACTATTCCTCTAAAGTATAAAGGAATCAAAGAATAAAAATTAAATAACCCAATATTTTAATTAGCTTGAGATTACAGGACCATATGCTGAGAAAAGAAAAAGCATAGTAGGATATAATAGCAACTACAGGTGAAAATATTCATATTATTATATAAACACACCTTTGAGGTAATATTTACATACCATGACAATGAAATGACTTACTATAGTATGAGGAAGAGAGAGAGAGAGAGAGACGAAATTGGGATTGTACAAAATATATAAATTTATCACTGTACCTTGCCATAATTAGAAAAAAAAAATAGAAGTCAAAAATGATAGTTATAGATGACTACTATATATTAGAAAGTGATCATTTTTTGTAGATTAATATAAGCTCGCATGCATTTCAATTATTGAACCATAATGAATTGGAATATCGTGCATTAAACACTATAATGGATAAGCACGGTAAAGAAAAGTAACGATATCATTAAATAACATTATATGTATAGTAGCATTGTTTGATGCATTCAACATAATGTAAAACTTGCTAAACAAGCATTTATAATATGCTAACTAGAGTGGCCAGATTCATAACTAGAGATCATTAGTTTTGAGAACACAGAGGTGAAGAGATAAATATGAACTTAAGAAAATATAGTATACATTGTGCCTTGGGTTGTACAGAAATATATATCTATATATCTATCTCTCTCTCTCTCTCTCTCTCTCTCTATATATATATATATATAAATGTATATATATATATATATATATATATATATATATATATATATATATATATATCTATATATATATATATCCCTCCTCTCAAGTGTTCTAAAGATCATCTCTAAACATTACAGACTAGTGTGGGTAGGACAGATTCACAAGAAAATTAGAGGTACATTCCATATCCCCTAAGGTCATTTGTGCCAACATTTCAAAACCCTAAAATAGCTTAATGATTTCATTCCTCGAAGTAAAGCGAACCACAATAGTTCACCAACTTGGAAAAATCATGAAGGGAGAATTTATTCTCAACCGGCATGAAAAATGGAAGCCTTCACCCTCAAATGCACCATTCTTGGAAATAACATAAAAGAATTTGTACCTATAAAGGTTAAGATTAATATAATATTAATTTAAGGTAAAGGAGTCCACAATGGAAAAAAGTGGAGATTGTGTTTCTTATCTGGAAGGGTGTTGACTCCATTCTGACAAAAGGGTAGTGGTGTTGGACAAAACTAGAAAACATGACATGGTCAATCTTTTTCAATACTCATCATGTACCACAATAAACAAGAGAAATTTTTAATACACAATACGTGTTAATAAGGAGTAGAAACTGTGGAAAATAATATAATGTTGGTTAGGGAGGGATCTGCGATGACAAATATCTACAACAATGGAGGATTTGAGGCACCGGTGATCTATGGAAATGGAGGGCGTGAGGCGATGGCGTGAGTCTGCGAAGAAGGTTATGTGGAGAGAGCGATTTTTTGTGGCTCCCTTCTCTAGAACAATGTGAATAAGATATTTGTTTCTCTTCAAAGGATGGAGAAAGCTAGGGTTTTGCATCTCTCTATAGAAGAGGAGATTGTTGACATTGGGACTGTGTCTCTTTCCCTATTCATGGATGGACAAATTTGGAACGATTGTATTAAGCCAGATGGATTAGGAAGCCATGAGATCTCCCTCTCAAGATTTAATTTGGTTACTATCTACAAAAGAGGGGATTTTTTATCTTCTAATCGATTTACTGTCTGGGTTATATATGAACCTGCAGAGTCATGTCAGTGCACACTTATATCTCACCTATGTTTTGTATGGGTTTGGATATATTCATCCATGATCACACTCGATAGGAGATCTCATCAAATTACTGAGATTTTTTTTCTCTATCGAAGTGGTTGGCTGTTTTGTCACAGCTCCACCAGAAACACAAATATCCTATATAAAGTTAATTCGATCTATGATAGATCTATCCTTATTAGATCCAAAGTTATTTTCTTCTAGGAAAGTTGGATCACAATAAAATCCATGGCTATTCAAACCCTTTCCAGCGGCTCAACCCCGTTTCCTCAGAGAAAACAACACAGTATGGCTTATGCCCACAATGCAAACTCCGTTGCAGGCTCATGAGGTGCCATATGTCACTGATATCAAAATTGTATCTTACGTCCCCCCGAATCAGGAAGAATTGGAAGACTAGAACACTGTCCATTTTTTTTAAAGACCCCTTCTAGCAATTCAACATCAATTTGGGTACAAACATTTGACAAGGTTTCTCAATTGAAACTACATATCATGATGAATCTGGGCTATCTAGTCCACCAATAAAATCTGATCTGTGGTGGAAGATCTATGTAGGATTATCAAAGTCTTAAATATTATAAATTAATACATCCCACAACCACCATCATCCTAAACATGACACTGAGAGGCAGGTCAATGGGATCAAGTAAGTCAAAGGGAGCAAGTGGGGTGCTGGATCTAGTCTACCCAAGGGTACAAAACCAAACAATGAACATATCAAGGGTGGTCTCTCCTACAAAAACATTCTACAAGGATAACAAAAAACTATAGAAAAGCTAGAAAAAACACCCAATGCTCTGAGTTGCTACATAGTGGAACAATTGAATTACGTCTAAGAACTAGTCATAGATATTTCAGAAACAAATGATATTTGCAAAACTTATGAAGCCCGAGTCATCATCTGCATATTTAATAATTTCTGTCCAAAACCAATGGATATTTTCCATTGTATCTTCACAAATTAGAAAACAAACTATGAAATACGTCTTTGCTCGAAAGGATTCTTGATAGTAATGTTTGCATCATTGGAGAATCGAGAAATTGTACTTCAGGAAGGCCCATGGTTTTGGGGATCAACAAAACTTTTCATTACCCCATGGTTCCCTATTTTGATGCCAACACTATGGTTGTATATAAAGTGATGGTGTGGGTTAGGTTTCATAATATCCCGCTACACGTTTGGCATGACCAAGTGCTATAAGGCATTGGGAATATTTTAGGATGATACATAAAGAAAGACACACAAGGAATGGAGTAACGTATATATAATTTTGCTCGAATATGCATAGAAGTGGACCTCAGTAAATTCCTTCTAGATGGCATACAATTGGCACACAACAAGAATAATTGGACTCAGTTCCTATATTTTGAGAACACAACCTTTAGATGTCGAATATGCCAAAAAAATGACATCTACAAAAAACACGCCTTGAAGGAAAGAAATAATCACGAAGGAAGGAGAAATGATGAAAAAAACCCAAAGGAAGACAATTTACCCCTAATGAGGTAGATGAGGAAGAGGATGAAGCAGAAGAGATCCCATTTCCAACGTGGAAAGTCATAAATCACAAGAAAAAGAAGGAAAGGGGGAAGTATCAGAAGAACCGACTGATTTATAGGTCACTACAGCATAGATAGCAAGGATAGTATAAGAAAAGGATTCTAGTGGATACAAATGTCATCATGCGTCAGAAAATTCTGATTCAGATAAGGAAATTCCAAGAATAGATGATGGAAATTAGCTAGCCATCATCTCCTCCTCTCCATCTCAAGGAGAATTGTGAAAGGTTGAAAAAAAGAAATGGAGAAAAGTTTAACCTTTTTCCTTCATCTTCTTGGTTGATTATTTTGTACGAAATTATGATCATAAGTCTTTGACTAGATGATGGAATGCTTTCAAGCTTCTACAACATGTAATTTTGTTTTCATTAAAAAAATTACGATGTTTCCTTGGGAAAAAGGTAGTAGAAATTGTGGCCCAAATGGAGGATATCATATTTGGGTAACATGGTTGAATTTGTGTTGCTAGTTATACCAAGAATAGAGCCCACCATGGAAATTAGTTTAGGTGGGATGGTATATCACCTCAAAAAGAAATAAGGACATTAAATTTTCTATCCGAGAGAATTGTGCCCAAACTAGAAATGACGTAAGCATCATTAAAAGAGAAAATTATTCGAATAAATGTAACTCAAAAACTTACCTTGGGCCAATGATGCTAGTCAATTTCCTATTAAACCACTAAGATCAACAATTGAAATGAATTACCCCACACCTTGCAAATTTTTCATATGTAGTGCAAGAGGCTGAACAGTAAACTCGAGAACTGTCATTTCTCTGAAAACATGATTGGAGTGAGTAAGAGTATGCTGAAAAAATTAAATATAAAACCAATGAAAAGGCTTTAAATGAAATATAATATTTACCTTAAAATATCGTCATCCTAAGCGAAGTTGATTGACACGAATTCAAACAGGATAAAATGAACTACCCAGAATGGTATATATGCACCTAGGACTTGGATAATAGAAAATTAAGAATAATAATGTTACAATAGACAAATTACTAACATAGTAGTGCATCTAACAAAAAATTGCATTTGATAAACCTTTGAAAGAAAATAAATTTTATTACCTTTATGCAATGAGAAATGGAGAAGTCTCGAGGTGCTCAAGATATATTAGGGGAAAACCATGAAATTATCGAGGGAAATTGGGAATGAAATGGTGGTAATAGTTATAGAAGATTAATTGAAAAGAAAACAAAAGGAAAATTTCCCCATAGAAGGGATGACCCGCATTATCTTGCGTTCATACACCTGGAGTGGAGAATTTAGATTAGGCAATACTTCTAGTTGTAAATGCCAAGAGCCATTTTTTCTATACTACTGAGAAACAAGGGTATAATTTAGGAAAATTTAGGTAAAATATTAGGAAAAATAGAGATCTATACTAAGAACCTCATATATTACAAACTTGGAGAGGGGAGCCAAGAATGAGTGCAAACACTACCTGCAAGTGGAGCACTTGTTCTGGCGCATTCTAAATGTTGCAACCTTACTTCTCTAGGAGGTAGGAAGTGAATATTCCCATAACTCTTAATAGATGTGGAGGAACCCTCTTCCCCTATAGAGGTGGTCTACAACGCGAAAAACTAGGAATAGAGGGGAACGTTCCATGGAAAATTAAGGTTAGGGTTAGATGGGGATCACAAGAAATACTTTTACCGTTGGATGAAAAATGATATTTCCTCACCGTTGATTGAAAATTGAAGTGGAACATAATCATACATGAGTCACTGTGTGTCCCTCCATATTATGAAAGTATCAATTACAAAAACATAATACATCACTTATGACCTAGATGTATCGCATAATTTCCCATTGGGGCACACAATGCCATGTAGCTCAAGCCATAAAACAAGTAATAAAGCCAAGGTCATGAAAATGTCATGTTATTGTCATTAACATAGGAAAGTAATTTAACAAACCATTAGTATACAAATTCTTTAATAAAAAAATAGAATATTAAGCAACCAAGTTAACAATTCTTTATTATTTAGAAAACTACTTGTTAAAGAATTAAATAAAGAAAATATCTTAATTAAAAAGTATTTGTGCAACTTCCATCACTATCATTACTTTAGAGCTTCTTTCCACTTAGTTATGGTCAATTGTAAACCAACTCTAGAAGGTAATAAATTAACGGGCTCACATTACCATAAGAAAAGACTTGAAGGGGAGCTTGAAGGAGAGCCTAAATAAACTGATTCATTTCTTTATATGAAACTTACTAATTATTATTTTCCTAGTGGAGAGGGAATACAAGCCAATAAGGTATGAAAATTATCTCATAAATCTTAGGTAGTAAATTAATGATGTGGAGTCTATAAATTAGCCTAACGATATGATAAAGAAATCTCATTGATTTTTTTTGTTATTAATTACTTTGTAGGTATTTGGTTTTTGTTGAATTTGGCGTGATATAGAATTTATTTTCATTAAACTATTTGTAGAGTCATTAGTGATAGTATTTAATTAATATCCTATGGTAGAAAATTGTATTGATTTTGCGTGAGTTGTACATTAACATGTATGGATGAGGGTTTGAAAGTATCAGAATATGTATAGACTTGACAATTGTATGGAGTCCTTTGTATCAACTTTCCTCTAATAGTTGATTGATAAACGGAAATGTTATATGGAATTATCAAACATGTATGGGATTTTTATGCATGCATACTGGAAATTTGATTAAATCTTTGCTAAAGACTGGGTTGCGGTTCGGAAGAAGGAAACTATCATTGTGATGCGTCTTCTCTTAAGTTCCTTACTCCCTTAAACACTTGCAACCAAGATTAATTGTTAAGAAGTAAATTAAAACTGGAGTGTTATAAGGTTGGGTTACTAACAAAAAAAACTAAACATATGCTATTCCTGTAATGTATACAAGAGTCAAAGAATAAAATTTAGATAACCCATTATTGCAATTAGCTTGAGATTACATGACCATATGTTGAGAAAAAGAAAAGCACAATAGGATATAATAATAACTACAGGCGAACATATTCATATTATTATATAAACACACCTGTGAGGTAATATTTACATAGCACGATAATGCAATGACTTACTATAGTATAAGGAAGAGAGAGAGAGAGAGAGAGAGAGAGAGAGAGAGAGATGAAATTGGGATTGTAAAAAATATATATATTTATCACTATACCTTGCCATACTTAGAAAAGAAAAAAAAATAAAAATAGAAGTCCACAATGATAGTTATAGATGACTACTATATATTCAAAAGTCACCATTCCTTGTAGATTAATCTAAGTTCTGATGCATTTCAATTATTGAATCATAATGAATGTGAATTTCGTGCATTAGACACTATAATGGATAAGCACGGTAAATATTGGTTGCTCAGTAGACAAGGAACATGAAAGTAAAGAAAAAGAATGGTATAATTAAATAAACATTCTATCTATAAGAGCATTGTTGGATGCATTCAGGATAATCTAGAACTCACTAAACAAGCATTTATAATTTTCTAACCATAGTGGCGAGATTCATAATTAGAGATAATTAGTTTTGAGAACACAATGGTAAAGAGATAAATATGAACTTAAGCAAATCTATTATACATTGTGCTTTTGGTTGTACAGAAATATATATATATATATCTATATATATATATATATATATATATATATATATCCTCTTCTCAAGGGTTCTCAATATCATGTCTAAACATTACAGACTACTGTGGGTAGGACAGATTAACAAGAACATTAGATGTACATTCCATATCCCCCAAATTCATTTGTGCCAACATTTCAAAACCCTAAAATAGATGAATGATTTCATTCCTCGAAGTAAAGGGAACCACAATAGTTCACCAACCTAGACAACTCATGAAGGGATAATTTCTTCTTAAATGGGACGGAAATTGGAGGCCTTCAACCTTAAATGCACGATTCTTGGATTTTTTCTTTTTTACATGTAACAATAAACTAAGGTTATGATTAATGGAATATTAATTAAAGGGAACTGAGTCAATAGTGGAAAAAAGTGGAGATTGTATTTCTTACCTAGAAGGGTGTTGAATCCATTCTATCCAAAGGTTTGTGGTGCTGGACAGAACTAGAAAGCATGACACAATCAATGTTTTTCCATACTTATCATGTAACACAATAAACAAGAGAAATGTTTAGTACACAATAACTATGAATAGGTAGTAGAAACAATGGAAAATAATAGAATGTTGGTTAGGAAGGGATCTGCGATGGAAAATGTCTACAACAATAGAGGACCCAAGGCATTGGTTATCTATGGAAACGAAGGGTGTGTGGTAATGGCGAGAGTATGCAATGAAGGGTCTGTGGCTCCCTCTTCCAAAACGATGTGAATCGTATATTTGTTCCTCTTCAAATGATGGAGAAAGATAGGGTTTCACAGCTCTTCATAGATGAGGAGATTGTTGACATAGGGACTGTGTCTCTTGCCCAGTTCGTGGATGGACGGATTTGGAACAATTGTATTGAGCCAGATGGATTAGGATGCCATGAGAGCTCCCTCCAAGTTCTTACAAGCATTAGATTTAATTTGGTTACTATTTGTGAAAGAGGGGATTTTTTATCTTCTAATTGATTTATTGTTCTGGGTTAGATATGAACCTACAAAGCCGTGTCAATTCACACTCAGATATCACCTTTGTGCTATATGGGTTGGATATATTCATCCGTGATCACACTCGCCATGAGATCTCATAAAATTAGTGAGCTTTTCTTCTCTGTTGAAGTGGTTGGCCGTTTTGTCACGACTCCACCGAAAAAACAAATATCCTGTATAAAGTTAAGTTGATCTATGATAGATCTGTCCTTATTAGATCCAAAGCTATTTTCTTCCAGGAAAGTTAGATCAGAATAAAATATATGGCTATTCGAAAAATTTCTAGTGGCTTTACCCTCTTTTGTATAAATATTTTAATTCTTAACATTAAAATATTTTTAATATAATAATAGTTATTATTAATATTTATACATTTAAATAGTTTAACTAGTTTTAATATTATCTCATTATTCTAAATAAAGAATTACATTGTACTAACTCATGTGTTATATATTAATTAAATAATAAATATTAAATATTATATTCATTATTCTAGGATTAATATTATCAATATTATATATTAATTCAATATTCTAGGATGATCAATTCTAATTATGAATTTAATTTTATTAATTCTAATTATTATTATTAATTATTATATTAATAAATAATAATTATCAATAATATTCCTATTAACAATAAATTTCTTTTCTAAGCTAATTAGTAACCTATTCTTAAAAATTTATTAATATTAATTGTACCAACATATATTATAATAAATATTAAGTATTAATTCAATATTCCAAAATTAATATTTTAAACATTAATTTTGATCATTATAATATCATTAATTCTAATAATTATTATTATTAATTATTATAATTCTATTATTATTATTAATTATTATATTATTAATAATAATTAATGATAATAATAATAATAATAATTACAAAATAATTTTAATAATAAATAATAATAATTATTAGTGATCAATCATTTATTATAAATATTAAATATTAATTCAAATTTTCTAGGATTAATACTTTTTAACATTAACTTTAATCAAGATAATATCATTAATTATAATTATTATTAATTATTATAATACTAATTATTTTATTATTAATTAGTATATTAATAATAATTAATAATAGGATTGATAATACTAATTTTTTATTAAAAAAAAATAAAAATAAAAAATTAATTAATTAATTAAATTTAAAATTTAAAATTAATTAATCTGAGACAGCCGACATTCAAAATTTTTTTGACAGCCGACATCCTTCCCCTTTTTTTCTCTCCTCATTTCTATTTATCCCTCAAATTTGCTCTTCTTCTATCCAGCATTCAAGTTGTCCTGATGATGGATCTCGGTTGGGATTTGAAACGTTGGCAGCAAATGGTTCTTACTGTGGATTCTCCGGTAACTAAGTCGAAAATAATAAACCACAGAGGTCTTAAATCCAGAACAATATGGCTTATGCGCACAATGCAAAATCTGTTGCAGGCTTCTGAGGTGCCATATGTCATTGATACCAAAACCATATGTTATGTCCCATTGGATGAGGAAGAGTTGGAAGACCAAAAAACTTTCCAATTGCTTGTAAAGACCCCTGCTAGAAAATGAACATCAGTTTGGGTATAGACATTTGACAAGGCTTCTCAATTGATGCATAATATCATGATCAATCTAGGCTACCCACTGCACCTACAAAACCTGATCTATAGTGGCATATCTATATAGTATGATTAGAGTCTTAAATATTACAAATTAATGCATCCCACGACCACATCATCCTAAATCTGAGACTGAGAGGTAGAGCAACAGGATCATGTAAGTCAGAGGGAGTAGGTGGGGTTGCGAGATCTAGTATACCCAAGGGTAAAAATCCAAACAAAGAACATATCAAGGGTGGTCTCTCCTACAAAAAAATTCTGCAAGGAGAACCAACAATTGTAGAAAATCTAGAAAAAAACTCAACGCTCCGAGTCCCTACATAGTGGAACAATTGAATTACATATGAGAACTCGTCAAGGATATTTCAAAAAATAAATGATCTATGCAAAACATATGAAGCTAAAGACATCATATGAATATTTAATAGTTTATATAAAAAAAAATGGATCTTTTCAACTGGATCTGTACAAATTAGTCAACAAACTATGTAATACATCTTTGCTCCAAAGGATTCTTCATCGTAACGTTTGCATCATTGGAGGATCGAGAAATTGTACTTTAGAAGGCCCATGGTTTTGGGGATGAATGAAAATTTTCATTACCCCATGGTTCCTAGATTTTGATGCAAAACACCATGGTTGAATAAAAAATGTTGGTGTCGTTTAGGCTTCATAATGCCCCCCTACACGTTTTGCATGACCAAGTGTTGTAAGGCATTGGAAATATTTTAGAAGATACATAAATATAGACACACAAAGAATGGAGGAACGACTATATAATTTTTCTCAAATATGTGTAGAAGTGGACCTTAGCAAAGGCCTTCTGGATCGAATATAATTTACACACAATGAGAAGAACTGGACTAAGTTCCTAGATTTTGAGAACACAACCTTTAGATCTAGAATATTCTGAAAAACATGACATCTACAAAACATGTGCCCTGAAGCAAATAAATAATCATGAAGGAAGAAGAAACTAGGAAAACAACCTAAAGGATGGCAATTTACCCCAAATGAGCTAGATGAGGAAGAGGATGAAGTAGAAAGAGCTCTCGTTTCTAATGTGGAAAATCATAAATCACAAGAAAAAGAAGGAAAGGGGGAAGTATCACAAGAACCAACTGATTTACAAGCCACTGTAGCACATATAGCAAGGATACTAGAAGAAAAGGATTCTAGTGGATACAAATGTCATCATACATTAGATAATTCTGATTCAGATAAGGAAATCCAAGAATAGAAGAAGGAAATTAGCTAGCCATCGTCTCCTCCTCTCCATCTCAGGGAGAATGGTGAAAGGTGGAAAAAAAAATGGAGAAAAGTTTTACCCTTCTTCTTCATCTGTTTGGTTGATTATTTTGTATGAAATTATGACCATTAGTCTTTGAATAGATGATGGAATTCTTTCAAGCATCTACAACATGTAATTTTGTTTTCATTGATAAAATCACTATCTTTCCTTTGGAAAAAGGTAGTAGAAATCATGACCCCAATGGCGGATAGCATATCTGGGTAATGTGGTTTAATTTGTGTTTCTAGTTAGACCAAAAAGAGAGCCCACCATGGAAATCAGTTTAGGCAGTATGGCATATCACCTCAAAAAAAATAAGGACATTAAATTTCCTATCTGAGCGAATTTTACCCAAATAGGAAATGACATAAGAATAATCAAAAGAGAAAATTCTTGGAAGAAATGTAACTCGAAGACTTGCCTTGGGCCAACGATGCTAGTCAATTTCCTATTAAACCACTAAGAGCAACAATTGGAATGAATTACCCCACTCCTTGCAATTTATTCATATGTATTGCAAGAGGCTGAACAATAAACTCCACAACTGTCAATTCTCTAAAAAACTTGATTGAAGTGAGTAAGATTATGCTAAAGAAATGAAATATGAAACCAATGCAAAGGGTTTAAAGGAAATAGAATATTTACCTTAAAATATCGTCGTCCTAAGCCAAGTCGACCTACATGTATTCACACTAGATAAAATGAACTACCTAGAATGGTACATATATACTTGAGACTCGGATAATAGAAAATTAAGAAGAATAATGTTACAATAGACAAATTACTAACATAATAGTGCATATAACAAAAACTTACATTTGATAAACCTTTGAAAAAAAATATTTTTTATTACCTTTACATAATGAGAAATGGACAAATCCCATGGTGCTGGAGATATATTAGGGTAAAACCATGAAATTATCGATGGAAATTAGGAAACAAATGGTGGTATGTTAAGCCCCTATACTACTAGTGTAACCACTTATTATATTGTGTACCCATGTAGTCCCCATATTGTTATTATTGTGCCCCATAGAAGCCAACTATTGTTATTATTGTGCCCTTACATTATTATTGTTATGTCGGCTCTGATTATATTATGACCCCTTAGACTCCTATATATAGAAACGAGGCCTTGTCATTTGTATCATCTAAGAATTGTTCATTTGTGTAATGTAAAGGAGGTTTGCCCCTCGAAGAGGCTGAATTATAAGGCGTTGATCTATCTTTTCTATCTTTTTGTGCACTGGTTTCCTAAGATTTGGTATTAGAGCTTTGGATTCTAGAGTTTCGCTGCTCCAAATAGGTCATTGTGGAATTTTCGCTATAACATTTATTTTGCGACGCTGCAGAAGAAAAAAAAAACCCCTTTGAGACGAAATCGCGCTTAACCTCTGGTCCGAATTTCAGAGCTTGTCTCACTATATCTACGGAGATATGATATGAGGAAGTTAGTGATTTTGTAAGCTCCAGAATTTCATCTCAAATAGGTCACCGTGAACGTTTCGCTATAATATTTGCTCTATGAAGCTTCATACTTTGAAATTAAAACCCATTTGAACCGAAATTTTGGTGAAGCTTGGTTCCGAATTTCAGATCTTGTCTTGCCATATTTTTGGAGATATAATCTGAGACATGTAGGGTTTCTGCAGGCTCCCGAATTACATCCTAAATAGGTGACCTTGGGAAAATCGTCATAACTTTCTCTCTGAGTATAAAATTGAAATTTCATAAGAAGTTCCAGAAAGAGGACTTCCTGTAGTTTTTTTAATATTTTTTCTAGTACTAAGGTCGAAACAGTGAGACATGGCACATCATACATGTTTGCTCTACTGAAGTAGTCTATAAACAGGTCACCATGGGAGATTTGGCATAACTCTTTCTTGGATAATAAAATTCTGATCAGACTGGTGGCATTGAAAAGAGGACGCAGAGGACTACTGCAAGTCTCGATTTCAGAACTGGAAGATCCGAAATTACAGAGTTACAGTCATTTCAAGAGCGAGCTCCTAAAATCAATAAAAAGAAAGATGAGGAAGTTTGATGGCAAGGATCTGGTAAATTGGATACTACAAATGGAGTAATATTTTGATCTACATGGTGTACCACTATTAAAAAAGGTATGTATTGCATCTAATTATTTAGAACCGAATCAATTTTGATGGTATAAATGGCTTTGTTCTCATAAATCACTTGTCACGTGGTCAATTTTCACAGAGGAAATGATAGCACATTATGAGGATACAAAGAGAAACACCTTCTTTAGCCAATTGATAAATCTCAAACGAAAGTGTAAAATGGAAGAGGACATTGAGGACATTCAAAAATTGAATATAGGGGAAAATGATATTCCAGAGAAGTAGAGGATTGTTGTCTCCATAGGGACTTTAAAGGATAACATTCAACATGAGGTTCGTCTTTGGGAACCTGATTCATTGGAGAAGGCATTCAGGTTGGCAAGAAAAGTGGAAAGAAAAATTATGGAAACAAGGAATTCTACCCCTCACAACTATAACATGGAAGTTTTGTCTCTCCTAGCCTTCCACAACCTACAAGGGTGGCACCACAACAATTGGAAGAAAAAAGAGAGAAAGGGCTTTGTTACAATTGTGATAGAGAATGCACTAAAGGTCATAAGTGTGCTGAGAAGAAATTATTTTACATAGATTATGAAGAGGAGGAAGAAAAGAATCAAGAAACATCAAAAGAAGAGGATATACACGATGAATCAACCCTAGAGAAAGAAGAAATGAATCCAACCATGTCTTGTAAAGCATTGGCAAGAATTACCACTCCTCAAACTCTCAAGATAGAAGGAAATATCAAGAAGAAAAAGGTTCAAGAAGTGAAAGATCACATCGAGAAAGAAGAAATGAATCCAACCATATCTTGTAATGCATTGGCTGGAATTACCACTCCTCAAACTATCAAGATAGAAGGACATATCGAGAAGAAAAATGTTGAAGAAGTTAAAGATCACATCGAGCATCAAGAAATGAATCCGACCATATCTTGTAAAGCATTGGAAGAAATTACCACTCCTCAAACTCTAAGATAGAAGGACATATCAAGAAGAAAAAGGTTCCAGCTATGAAAGATCACATCAAGTATCAACAACAAGTTCTCCAACTTTTAAAGGATAACGCCACTTTGGTGCAGAATCAAATGAAACAATAGGTAGATCAACATCGCAGTGAAAAATATTTTGATGTAAGTGACTGGGTATTTTTACAGCTACATCTCAAGCAAGCTATATATGAGAAGGAAATGTTGAAAATACTACATGCACTTAAGAAATGGTGACCTTACCCAATGGGAAGACACTTCAAGGTAAAAATGGATCATGATAGTCTTAAATACCTTTTAGAACAAATATTACCTTTAGAAGAATAGAAAAAATGGGTCACAAATATGTTGGGTTATGACTTTGACATCATCTACGAAAAAGGGAAGAAAATTTTTGTTATAGATGCACTCTTAAGAAAGGCTGAGGATGTGGAAGCATTGTTTTGTGCTATTTCTATTATCCAACTAGATTGGATAAATGGCACAAGGGATGAATGGAAGAAGGATGAAGAATTGTGGCCACTCATTCAAAAGTTGCAGAAGATCCCAATTCAAACAATATTGCTAGAACTTGAAGATGAAGGAAAAATCATATTGGAACCTAGAGTAGTCACAAAAACAAGAATCTGATAGGTATGAAATCGATCAATTTCAAAGTGTCTCATAAAGTGGAAGAACTTGCCCGCTAAAGATTCCACATGGGAGGAGAAGAATTTTATACAAAAGTAACAAGAACTACTCGAGCGTTGAGGACAACACTTTTTGAAGGAAAGGGGCATTTTAGTGTTATAGACATATTTGGGCATTGCAACCCCAATCACATATGTCCATAAACCAAGGGCTTATAAGTCCTTAAAATTTTTGTTTCATACCCTAAAGGAGCAAAGTCAGTTGATTACATCATCTCCCAGAAGTTCTCCATGAAAAGCTACTAAGAACTACTCAAAGCAGGACCATACAGACTGCCCAGTGCTAAAGGTGCGATGCATCTCACCTGCCACATGCAAAAAGTGCAATGCATACTAGAAATTCCTTCTATAAGGTGCGATGTGTGAGAGCAGACAAATGGCACAAGAATTTTGCTAGGTGGAAACCCAGAGAATCTTCTAGAAACTGCTCATTTGACACTTGCCCCTCTGAGTTCACCCAGGGATGAGTAAGAGATCTAAAATCTCCATGTGGAACCTGGAACTATCGGAGAGATGACACTAATCAAAATCCCAAAAGCTAACTCACCCCCCCTACAAATATCTATAAATGGATCCCTCATCCAAGAGATCCAAAGGTCGGAATTGGGTAATTTGCAAAGAGGTGCTGCTGGTTTCTCTTTGAAGACATTATTGGGTGATCTTGCTTTGTGTGAGGTGAAGAGGGCTTTCAAGCTGGGAGGATGGCGCTGGGTCAGACCAAGTGGTTGTAATCCTGTCTTCTACGACTTTTACTAATAAAGCTATTTGAGTTTTCCTCCATATTCTTGTGTATCTCTGAATATTGTGTTGTTATATGCATTTATATGGTCAATATATATATGATCCTATATTGTTTACAGTGAAAGATCTCTATGCTTTGATGGTATTATGCTGTTGTGAATCTACAGGTGCTCTTTGAAGTTGGATAAGTAAGGAAGCAATGGCGAGATTCTGTCAAAAGGGAAAAGGAAACAAGAAAAGAGCCAAGCGAAAGACTGAGGTTGGTACTCTTTGCTTCTTTCCCATCTCTCTCTTGTAAAGGAAAAAAAAGTGACTTTAATCTGTTTGTTTCTAAGATAGCTACCCGTCTTAGTGGGACTAGCAGCTCTGAATAGACACTAGATTTCCCAATAAGAAAATGGTGACTCCACTGGGGAGCGATTAGTTTGATTGCTTGTCTCTATTTGTTTGATTCATAAACCACAGATGAAGCCTGAAGTCAATCCAGCTAGCCTTCAAAATGCATTTGCTATGCAAGTGCAAAGTAGATCAACGCTGCTTCAATCAATCTCCAGGTTTTTTTATGAACTGAACAATTGACTTGCAAACATCCTAAGTGCCCTAGAGGTAGCTTGCATAACCTCATTAGATCAGCCCTATACTTTGTAGTTACTAACTATCATTTTCTCGGCCTAAATCCTTGAACTAAACTGCAAACTGTGACCAAAAACCAAGTTAAAGTCTCGTTCCTTGACCATCACACCCTCTCCTTTAGGAAATCTGGATGCATCACACTTCCTATGTGCAGTAGGTGGGATGCATCCCTGTTTCCCTATGTTACAGGTGTGATGATCAGACAAGACTAGATCTGCCTCCAGATTTTGGTTTTTTCTTCGTTGTCTTCAGTTTTATTCAGGAGTTTTGTTGTCTGTGATCAGTAGACCACTGTTGAAACCCCCTTCTTTGCATCATCCAACCTCTAATATACAAAGAATTGTGAATCTTTTTTATGTATTGTGCGCCCTTTACAGTTCTCTTTTACAAAATAGTAGCTTAATCGAACTGTCGTCTTTGATTTGGAAGTGTCATTTTCAGTCAAAGGAAAGAATACTTCTCTTTTTGATAGTCGATTACACTGTTACTCTTGTATTTGATCTGAATTTATAAGTATTTCAAGTGTTGAAAGTAGTTTTCAATTCAAAATCGCAAAGTGTCGTCTTTCCTTCCTGTCATTTTTTGAAAAGAAAATCGTTAGTACTGTCGCTTTGAAAGAAGAAATAATTCAGATTTGTATTTACCATTCTTTTTGTCGTTCACACATTAAGAAAGTGGAAAACAAATACATACATGTGCATCTGCATTTAGACTACTTGTTGATTTTGATTTAGGACAGTGCATCTAGTGTGTGCTCTCTGCTCTATGTTGAAAGAATTTCATTTCTCTTTCCTTAGTGGCTAGGATTTTCATTGTAAAAAGAAGATTAAACGACTGTTTATCATCTTAGATTGCATTTTAGGAATTGTATATCTACATCATGCGGTGAACCTGAAAGGAAAATTTCTTAAGAAAGATCAACTGTAAAATAAATTTAATGAACATAAAAATGCTTTGGAACCTAACGCACAACATCTAGAAGTCTAGGCTAGAGATGTATCTTGGCGTCGTAAAGCCTGGTAACTGTTGTTTTCATTGTAGGTTGGGTGATTCCTCCTCTTTGAGATGATAAGTGCTAGTACAGACTTGTGCTCCCACATACCATCGAGTATATATTGGGAGACCACAACATGCTATATCCTTTATCCTTAGGAAGCCATGTCTGCCGCCCTATTGATCGCAATGCACTAAACACAGCATTCGGGGAGATTGACTACCGTACCGTAAAAAGTATTATGCAGTTTTGCGATTGGTTTGGTAATCCCTCTGTCTAGATTTCCAGAGCAGTCTCTTTTGTTCCTTTTTAGACTCCTTAAAGGAAAAGGTCCATCTGAGCGCTTGTCACTTCAAGCTCATTAAAAATCGAAGGCGACTAGAGTCATCTTTTGCTTTTTCTTGACTCTTTAAAATTGAAAAAGCAAGTTGTGTCAAAGCGTCTAAAATTTATTTTAATCGGAATAACGTCACTATTCACTCGTTGGTCATAGGTTGAGAAAATGGAGTCCACCAACCAAGGATTTCCCCTTGGGGGAAGTCCTAGTCCTTTCTCCTCTTGCGAAGATGTTGGTGCACCTCATATGGCCACATTATCCCTTCCAAGACTGACAATTGGCTTGCCAGTATGGCTTTTCTCGACCTCTGTCATTCAAAGCATTGTAATTCCTGAATAATCGAATCGGCAACTAGATGATACCAGAGTTTCCCCCCAGCCTTCTACTTTGTTTGTCTCTCCCTCTCCTTCTTCATCTTTGCTTGGTAAAGATAGTAAAACTAAAAGCCAAGTAACTAAGGAGAAGAAGAAGGGGAAGGAGAAGAAGAAGAAGGAGCCAACGGCAAAAAAGGGCAACCATACATCGTCTAGTGAAAATTCACAGGTCATCTGTAAAGGAGACCACTATCACCGAGATTGTCCTTGCATCCCACAGATCCTAAGGTACTGGTCTCCCCCCTTACACAATCCGGTGTCATCAACCTCTGACAATCATGTTGAAAGTACACCGTCAACTAGTTAAAGCGAAGTCACCAGACAGAAAGTGAAATCTAATTTTCCCTGTAGACTGTGTGAAGGTGATCATGCCCTTCACCATTGTCCCTTCCTGGATGAAGCTAAAAGAGTCTTGGATAATCGTCCTATATCACCGCAGCGACTCCCTCCTAGGTACAAGAAACTCTTGCAAAATCCATTGCTAGTTGAAAATCTAACTGACCCACCTTTGGAGTTGGTCGAAGAACTTACCATTGAAGATAAACCCTCTGAGTCCACATTGGACCAAATTCAACAGGTCGAGATGGCAGTCGACCCCATCTTAACTTCAGAAGATTTACCTTCAGATGATACAGT
The DNA here is from genome assembly GCA_031772625.1 of Pinus tabuliformis. Classification (NCBI taxonomy): domain Eukaryota; kingdom Viridiplantae; phylum Streptophyta; class Pinopsida; order Pinales; family Pinaceae; genus Pinus; species Pinus tabuliformis. The sequence goes on along the minus strand of CM062804.1, from coordinate 817,200,521 downwards.
CACTAAAGAGAATGAGAACGACACCGTTCAAATTCCTTTCATAAACACAGACTCCGATGAACATGGGGGCAATATGCCCATTCCTTTACCGTAGGAAGGAAATTTGTTAGAGTTGTATTCGGCCATTTGTTCGATCCCACCTCCAAGCAACCTAGTCATTTCCTTTGATTGGAATCTACTAGGCAGACCCCATTTACCATCTAATGTACCATTTCAAATCATAGTGCAAACTTACAAAATGGTCATGGTTGGTACCATCATAGATGAAGGGGCTTCTATGAGTATCCTTTCCTCAATGGCTTGGAAAGTGCTTGGTTCGCCATCGCTTTTGCTTGAGATGTGAAATTTGATAGGCTTTGATAAAGGAACCAGTCAGCTGTTAGGGATCCTTCCAAGTTTTCCTATAACTTTGAGAAGGAAAACTGTTTATCTAAATGTAATGGTAGTCCAAGGACCTTTAGATTACAATCTACTCATTGGGCGTGACTACATTTATAGCATGGGAGCCATCATCTCCTCACTCTTTTGAGTAATGTGTTTTTCGCATGAAGGCAGAGTGGTCTAGCTCGTAGACCAGCTTTCATTCCCCGGTTCACACATAGATAATAGTCAAATGCCATCCCTAACAGTTCTTTTTGCACAAGGAATGTCTCATCAATCTCCAGTCTATCCACTTGATGAGTGCGAGTGATTTGGTGGTCAAGACTGAAACCCAGGGGGCATGCCCCCTGGCCTGCTTTGGCAGGAAAACTTTAGGTATAGGGTAGGTTTCCGCAGAGGATATATGACTAGTCTGACACACCCGTCTGTTTAGGAAAATGGGATTAGACTAGAATACGATACCTCTGTTAGAAGGTAGGCCTTTCCCAATAGAACAAATGTTTTGTCTACAAATTGGAGGTTAACTTGAAAAGGTAGGCCTTTCCCGATAGAAAAAATGTTTTGTCTGCAAATTGAAGGTTAACCTGAAAAGGTAGGCCTTTCCCGATAGAACAAGTGTTTTGTCTGCAAATTGAGGGGTAACCTTGGAAACTCTACTTCGCTATACCTGGGGGCATGAAAACTTTTTGCGTGAAAGTGAAAAGAACTCGTAGGATTGGTTGTTCCCAGCTTACATAATAAAAGGAGTCGAAGCATAATTTTGAATGGTGTAAGCTCCCTAAAAAATGAACCTATCAATAAGACATCCTTATTATACGACTGGCACAAGAATTTTTACACGAAGTTCAAGCTCGTTAAAAATTAAACCTAGCAATGAGCATATGTTCCACCAGAGTTTAAGCTCATTAAAAAATAAACCCACCTCCGGGAAATAACCATTGTGAATGCATTATCATTAGCTTTTGAGCCTTGGTCGTGTTCTTACTGTCACCTCCACTCTGTTTTTGCCAATCATTCACCTCCATTTGATTGTTTAACCCTTTTGAAGAACAACTGCGATGAGTGATCCTATTAGCCACCTTTTTACACTGCCATGATTGGAAAGTTCCAAACCTTACCTGGAACCAGCTGCTATCTAAAAACATCACTCGTTCCTAAAAAAAACCGAGTCTCCTTTAAGCTCTTTTCACCTGACTCGTAGAATATGAAGAGATTGCCGAGTGATTGGCCTCTCCAGCTCGTTAAAGTGATTGTAAGTGCTATCCCTCCTCTATATTTTAATTTTTTTGGACCTGAGGAATTATTACACGAAAAGATCGAGTGTTTGTCTTGTTCGGCTCATTAAAACTATCGAAAAGTCATCCCTTTCGCACTGTTTTATACTTTTTCGGACTTAAGGGATTATATTACGAAAAAGGAATATTGGAGTCTTCTTTCCGTCTCTTTCGAGACTCTCTAAAATTGAAAAGAACTAAGTTATCCTTGTCATTAAACTCGTTAAAACAATAGCGACAAACTTGTCCATTCAGACAAGAGTGAGTTTCACTATTGCTAGGCTCGTTAAAACATAGCAACGGGTTTGCTCGAAGGGAAAATTATAGAACAAGCATATGTTATCCTCCTCAAGCTTGACAAAAATAAAGAGGTACTGGTCAGAAATGACTGGGGAAAATTGGGAAGAAAACTTGAAGAAACTTTATTGGTAGCAGGTCGCTCTTGAACATGACACTTTCACTCCATCACCATGATTGAGTCGGGTTGGGTTATTCCATTCACTGGTCATATCACCATTGGTCCACCGTACCATCCACTTTTGGGGTTAATGCTACCAATCCATTTTAGTGTCACCGATATGTTGAATAGAAGTCGCTCAGAGAATTCACCTACCCAGCTTGTGTCTCATCCGCTACAATACCTTCACGCTTCATTCTTTCATGACCGCCACCCTAAACCTTGTATCATCAGATCGTTTTCACCTCCACAAAATCATTTGCTCCGTTCCATGTTGTAGATGTGGGATCCATTAATGCCCTCCTACGATGGGTCACTTCTTGTCGACATTAGCTCATTATCCAAGAAGTCGACCTAGGGACAACCCTTCCAGCACTTTGAAGCTTGCATGCCTCAATGGCAAGTTTCTTACTTCCGGTGACAGGTTTACACTAATGGCCTTCGACTAAAAGATTTTGCATGGTGTTCGACACCAACTCATGTATTCACACCACATGAATTGTACTGTGGTACCTTGAGGGTCATCATCATCATTGGTGATTCCTCTCACGTCTGTTAACATCTTACATCATTGGCTGGTAATTAGATGATGTCCTTCCATGTTCGACATCAGAACATCTTTTTCACATGGATCGACTTGTACTTTCGAGCGAAGATTGAATGAGTTTTGAAGACCCCGGATCTAGTTTCATCCATCCAGGCTACAATATAATCAGGAAAATAAAGGCATCAAATGTACATCATTGCTGCATAGATAATCATCCAAACTAAGGGATGATGGTTGTACTAGAATCATCCGTCTGCACACAGACGGTTGTCTGTCCTATGTACATGAAAATGAATTTATCAAGCTAAGCATGGGAATTCCCGCCTCAGCTAGATCATGAAAATATTATGAAGATAATGTATTGTATTGTATCTTGTTATAGGTCACCTTCCAGTGCAAAAAACGTTGGATCCTCATTATAAAGCATTTCACCCGACATCAAAAGATTTATGACCTCACGCTTTAGGGGGCAACTGTTATAGACATATTTGGGCACTACAACCCCAATCACATATGTCCATAAACCAAGGGCTTCTAAGTCCCTAATAGTGTTGTTTCATACCCTAAAGGAGCAAAGTCAGCTGATTACATCATCTCCCAGAAGTTCTCCATGAAAAGCTACTCAGAACTGGTCAAAGCAGGACCATACAGACTGCCCAGTTTTAAAGGTGCGATTCATCTCACCTGCCACATGCAAAAAGTGCGATGCATACTGGAAATCCCTTCTATAGGGTGTGATGAGCGAGAGCAGACAAATGGCACAAGCAGTTTGCTAGGTGGAAACCCAGAGAATCTTATAGAAACTTCTCATTTGACACTTGCCCCTCTGAGTTCACCCAGGGATGAGTAAGAGATCTAAAATCTCCATGTGGAACCTGGAACTATCAGAGAGATGACACTAATCAAATTCCCAGAAGCTGACTCAACCCCCTACAAATATCTATAAATGGATCCCTCATCCAAGAGATCCAAAGGTTGGAATTGGGTAATTTGCAAAGAGGTGCTGCTGGTTTCTCTTTGAAGACATTGTTGGGTGATCTTGCTTTGTGTGAGGTGAAGAGGGCTTTCAAGCTGGGAGGATGGCACTGGGTCAGACCAAGTGGTTGTAATCCTCTCTTCTACGACTTTTACTAATAAAGCTATTTGAGTTTTCCTCCATATTCTTGTGTATCTCTGAATATTGTGTTGTTATATGAATTTATATGGTCAATATATATCTGATCCTATATTGTTTACAGTGAAAGATCTCTATGCTTTGATGGTATTATGCTACTGTGAATCTATAGGTGCTCTTTGCAGCTAGACAAGTAAGGAAGTAGTGGCGAGATTCTATCAAAAGGGAAAAGGAAACAAGAAAGGAGCCAAGCGGAAGACTGAGGTTGGTAATCTCTGCTTCTTTCCCATCTCTCTCTCATAAAGGAAAAACAAGTGACTTTAATATGTTTGTTTCTAAGATAGCTACCCATCTTAGTGGGACTAGCAGCTCTGAATAGACACTAGATTTCTCGATAACAGTTAGGTCCCTATACTACTAGTGTAACCCCTTATTGTTATTGGTACAACCCCCTTATTATATTGTTGTACCCATGTAGTCCCCATATTGTTATTATTGTGGCCCATAGAAGCCCACTATTGTTATTATTGTGCCCTTACATTATTATTGTTATGTTGGCTTTAATTATATTATGACCCCTTAGACTCCTATATATAGAAATGAGGTCTTGTCATTTGTATCATCTAAGAATTGTTCAATTCTGTAATGTAAAGGAGGTTGCCCCATCGAAGAGGCTGAATTCTAAGGCGTTGATCTATCTTTTCTATCTTTTTGTGCGCTGGTTTCCTAACATGGTAAGAATTATAGCATATTCAGTTGAAAAAAAAAGGATAATTTCCCCATAGAATTTATATATCCAAATTATATATCCAAGAGATTATTTAGGTCCCTAGATAATAAAAAATATATTTTTCCTCCATTGGTGTATTCAATGGGATAGATGAAACCAACTTGCTTGAGCTTATCGATTTCAGCTTTCATAGCATCACGTTTGGAAGGCTAGATAGGCCTTTTATTTTGGAAGATAGGTATGGCATCAAGCCAAGTGCAGATGTGATGTTCAACAATTGTGGGATGATGTCCGAGAATTTCATAATAAGACAAGGTGAAAAAATCACAGAATTCTTTGAATAACTTGGTGTAAGCATCAATTTCTTATGAGGTGTGTTATGCCCCCAAGATGATACTTTCTTCGATCCCTTGTTTATTCGAAATGTTGATTTTTATTGTAGGGGAAATATTAGCCAGATTTCCTTCTTCAAAATAATCTGGTGCTCGATCGGTATTTCTAAACAAATCAAATTCAATATGAATGAAGTATTTTGAGTCCACAACATATTGGTCATGGGTTTGATGCGGAAGGAAGTGCGTACAATGGTGCATATCATCCCAAGGATAATCAGAGTTGGTCATGGCTTCCATAATGTATTTATCAGAATGGAAGATGAGGGAATTGGAGGAAGAGAGACCACATGATGAAGAAGAGATACCAGAGATACAAGTATCACATATGTTGGGAGATATATGACTAGTAGATGGAAGATCTATTGATGTTAAGACTGGAGTGTTCGTCGAAGAAGGTTAAACATAATAATAATTGAAGACATCAAGGGACTTCCAATGCATCAATCCCATGGACAATGATGGGGAGAGAATGATAGAGGTACTATCCTTCATCTCGACATCAGGGGGAGGGATCAAAATGGGTGGTTGAGAGACATCCTATTCTAGTGTAGGAATGGGACTAGAATCTGCAGGGAGAGGAGAGGTGGAATCACTACAAGAAATCTCTAATTCATAAAGCACTTGAAGTGTATCAAGAAAATATTTGAAATGGTGACAATGATCAGAAAAATGGCCAAATAATCACACAAAGCAAAAGGGTGATTCGTGCATAATGATCTATTATTCTTAGCTGACTAAGATAAGGTGCTAGGGACCTCAGGAATGTTATAATTAGGGATAGTGCCAAAGACCAAATTCTTGATATGAGGGATCTTGGGACAATGAATTGTGGCATGACCAACAAAATCTAACAAAGCACATGGAGGAATAGGCTTTGGCGGTATAGGAAGAGCTGGAGTTGCTGGCGGTGCCTTGTCTTTGGTTCCATTTCTCAAGGATTTGTCCTCGTTGTCACATGCTTTTGCAATAAGAGTAGGTTCCTGTTAAGGTTGTTGTGGAACTGAAGAAAAATTAGAGGTAGGAAAACAATTTTGAACAAGGTCAAAGTAGTGTAAGGTTTCAGTTGATTGGGGGGAGTGTTTTTGGGAGGATAAATGTACTAGATTGGGATCCCCACAGTGATGTTATGTAAACTTAGCATAGCCATGACAGGTGTAGAATAAAATCCCCAGGGTGGAGATATGAATGGTATCTCACTAGAAGGATAATGGCATGGGGAAACGACTCCGAGATGGTTAAGAACTGGGGGAACAGTTTTGGGAAAAAATGTATTACGAGAGATACCAGTAGATGGAAAATGTCCTTGAGGATTAATAAGAAAAAGATGGGTTGAGTTGGGAATAGTAGGTTGTGGAGGTGTTGTCTACTATGAAGGCATACCATATCATTTTGGGTGGCCCATGATGATTGGACGATGCAAAAACTGCATGAGATAGGCTCAAAATGAGTATGTGGTGGACCATAATAAGCACAAAGAAAAATGGAATCTTTGCAGACCCCACGAGAGACATTGGTGAAGGATGAGAAATTCTTACTGTCAGTGACTGATGAGATATTGGACTGAGGTGAAGTCTGAGATTTGGGATCGTATTACGTCAACTGATCGACAATGATGATATTTCCATTATGGGGAAATCACATCTTACAGTGAATTGCAAATGCGAAAAATGACATAGCATAGGTATATTTATGACCCAAAAATGTGTTGTAATCTAAGGGGGCATCGATGATTTTGATATCAATAGAGATATTCTTGTCGACAACAATGATTAGATAGTTGCAATATAAGCCAAGTGGCTATGAAGGATGACCATCCCAAGCATAGAGAGTGATGGTGGACGGGGACAGATCTGGGGAACCAGGTCAATTCCAAAAACTAGAATACATCACATAGGTGGAGGCACCTTCGTCTATGATACATCATTGAACAATGGCATTTCTAATGGATACTAGTATTTGAAACACAATGGAGGAAGTTTGGGGAGGATTTTCTGACTTGCCAACATGAAAGACAATCATATGATAATCTTGGGGATCAACAACACCCAAAGAGGAGAGTAGAGATTTCCATTGGGATGGGCACATCTGGAGAACTTCCAGCGTTGACATGGCAATAGGAGACTATGCCAAGTCATCTACTATGCTATAGGTATGGTCAACTTTAGCAGAATAAATTTTTTGACATAACATAACTTTGGGAATATTGGGAATAACCTCTACCTTATGTAGAGAGATTTGTAAGGTACCATTGGATGATGACAGAGCCTCAGTGGAAAATTATGATTGGGACTCATTTGTTGACTCAGTAGGTGGCTTCCCATATTGGCACGATTGAGTCTCGAGGTAGACTTATGCGGTATTGACATCATTAGACTTCATCATTAGAATTTGGTAATCATGGTGACCAGATGGGGGAGCTGTGGGAGCTTCCTGAGCTTGTGTAGGTTGAGAGACAATATATTTTTGGTGAGAATAAGGATTGGTAAGCATTGCTTGTTGAGATGAAGTAGGAGGACAAGGAGGAGCTATGGGCTGCGATCCTCCAAAAGAAGTTGCTTGATCTTACCATACCTAGCACATCTGAGGTAAAAGGGGATGCTCATGAGTATAATGGAAATATATGTTGGAAGATGCACAAGGCTTGTTCATATGAAGAAAATTGTTTTCCTTGGGTTGTTTTCCCTGTCGTGGGGTTCTGGGATTAAGATGGGGTACCTAAGGTGCATTGGGTGGTAGAACCTTGCTACCTTTATTATCTTGAGATTGTTGGTTTTGGTTACCTTTCCCCTTGTTCCTTTTATTAGGTTTGGGGGATTGGTTGTGCTCTCCTAAGAATACACTTGACCCTATGGAGGAGGTTGCTGCTAGGGCAGAAGTGGAGTAGGCATGGGGTTTGGGGCACTACTTTCGAAGGGGGTGTGAATAATGAGACTAAGTAGATGGGGAAACATTAAGATAAATAGGTGGTGCAACAATTGGTCCTGGAATCTTTTGTTGCAGATAGGGATTTGCATATGGTGTGCTGGACCTGGATAAGATTTTCCATGTGGGATATTGGGGGTGAGATAGGTGTAAGAGGAATTGGTCCCTCCCTGGGCTTGACCATAACTGATAGAAGGTGGAGAATATGGTTGAGGGGGTGAAATGGTTCCAACTATGCCATCTATAGAATGAGATGCCTCCAGTGCAATAGCAGCACCAGGTTGAGGTAGATTGGGGATGATAATATAAACATAACTTGATTGGGCATTGATCATATCAAATTTCAAGGCTACTTGGAGCACATATTCCTCAGACTGGGGAAAGTGTGATGCAACATATTTAGCAATGGGGGCCAAAAGAGATCTAAGGAACCAATCCATATAGACGTGGTCTTCGAATTCAAAAGCTCTACCTATGCTCCTTCTTCTATGTTATTCCTGAACATGGTCGGATAGGTGAATGTCGGAACTTTTATGGAAATAAGTCAATAGTTTGGTACCGGTGTCATAATGGAGAGGTAATTGGAAATAGGCAATAAATCTTTGGCAAGAGTCAAAAAGGTTTAAGTGGCTCTGGGTTGATTGACATACCACTTAGCATGAACTCGAATAAGAGTGCGTTGGAACAAACAAAGATAAATGGAGTCTTCAGTAATATAATTGGATGAAAACCACATATGGAATGAGTGAATATTATTAGTGGGATATTCTCCAGGATTATCTTCAAACATTTGGATGCCTGGAGGGAGTTTAGTAGGCATAAATAGCCAATTGGGATCATGGAGAAGAGGATCATTGATGAGATAGCTAAAAAATGGAGACTCAAACCAGCCATAAAAGGAAGCAATGGAGGAGAAGTGACCACACCATTGGGGGTTCCTCTTATGGGGTTACAATGGCTCTTACTTGGGCTACCACCTTGGTTTCTTAGACCCATGTCGGTGCATGACATGGTGGTTGTACAAGGTTAAGAAGACATAGAATCAGAGGAAGAACCGAATGAACCAGCAGAATTGGAATTAGAATGATGAGTCGATGGAGGATTGGGGGGATGTACTCTAACTCGACGGGATGAGTAATATGTCCTAATGGGAACTGAGCGTGAAGGCCTTGAAGTCTCTATTACAAAGACATATATGCACAATAACGTCAAGAAAATGATGACTCTAAGGACTAAAGGGTGATGGTAGGAATAAAAGAGAAACAAACAACAAGAAAACACCTAGTGCAGTGGTGCAAAGTGTAAACTAAATATATTAATGATGTTACTCTAATACAAGAAAACATGTCCTATCAAAGAAAAATACCTCTAGCCTATAGGTGTTCTAAATCCTAAGACAATCCTAAAGCTATTATTTCAGATGGCCTTCCAAAGGACTTCTTTCTTTAAAAAATGTAATAACCACAAGTAGATATGTACAAAGAAAGGTAGGGTAAAGAACCAACTTCTTCCCACAACCAGTGTTAAAAGATGTTTTCCTAAGATTGATCACTATGATTACCTTTGTCCCATGGGGGTTTTCGAGTCGTGAGCATCTTGGTAGTCATCCAACACACGATATTCCCTCCCATGGGTTGGGTAGCCCAGAGGAGAATTGTTCCCATGATGACCTAGCCTAACACCCTTTGAATCTGGTTTCTGATGCACTCTGGATTTGGACCATGGGATGGTGAAGTATTTTAAGATCCCTAATATGTTAACTTCTATGTCTTATTGAAAGTGATTGATAGGTGTTATTGGAATCCTATCCCACCGATCCTACACCTAAACTGCAAAGATTGTTTGGCCCTAATGTCGAAGTGAGCTTAATCTATGTAGGTTGAATTATTAAGGTGTAGTGTTTCAAGTTTTGGCTTGGCAGTGTTAACCAAGCTGAGGTTCACTTAGGGTGTGAATGTGTGCAAAATAATGTGTCGAGTGGATGATTTAATTGAGCACATTTTATGATGTCATGTGATGCTAAAAATAAAGAACTGAAATATTATAAATAATGCTAAAAATGACAAAAAATAAATATCCAATCAAGCACACAAAACCCCACCCAAAAATGCTATCAAGTAGCAAAGAAAGAGAGGGAAAACAAGCTACTCAAAGACACATAAAATGTCTAAAATGCATAACGTCAAAAGGATTGAGATCTAGAGGCACTAATTTGCTATAAATGGTCTAGACGAACAATAAAAGTAAGGGGTTAAAAATGATGCAAAGGATAGGTGTGAATGTCTAAAACCTAGGATGCTCAATGGGATCATAAGGGGGAAAAGGAGAAACCCAAAATCTAAATGGAGAAAATTTGAAATAAACATGTCCAAAAGTGCTGAAAAGTAATGGATCAAACTCTTAAAGTTAGTGGCTGGAAATGTTGAAACCCTTGACTCCTCACTCAACAAATATTTTCTTAACAATGTGGAGGTGTACTCTAAAACATAGGGGGAGTTTTCCTTCCTAGAAAGAGAAAAAATAAGATAATCTATGTTTAGGGGAGACTGAAAATAGAGATGAAGTACCCTTCCAAATCTACACACAATAGTCTCAGCAAATTTGAAAAAATTCTGAAAATTTTCTGGAAAAATTCCAAAACGCATGTGTTGACCTAGAACAATGGAAAACATAGTTTTTGGGCCAAAAAGTGCACTCTCGAATGAAAATCTCGGTTTTAAAAGTGTGCTTTTCTCCCGAGACTCTCGATCATCAAATATCGCACATATTTTGAAGTATCCTACCTGGATGGTACTTGTGACCCACAGAAAGAACAAGAAAACCACCAGAATTCAAAAATTTGACAAAAGAGGAAATAATACTATAAATAAAAATTGAGACACTAAAAATAGCTATAGAAAACCCTGAAATTTACCAAAACTTCAGACACCCAATAATTCTGCTATTACACCAGTGGAGACGTCATCTGTTAGTGTGAAATTTCATGGAAGGTGTACGAAAAGTACTTCACTTAAGTCACTAGGTGTCACGTTACCCTAACAACAATTTGTGACTTGTTATGCTTCAGAGCTATCATAAAAATTGGAAAAACTGCAATAAAAATAACATATATGATCCAAATAGTAAACAACAATATAGATATCCAATGCACTAACTCAAATGGAAATACTTTCAGATGAATACATCTTTTATTGATAACAACTCATGAAGGATATCTACAAAAGGGTCTACAAATCCCCCTCTGTGGGATGGGTCCTTTGATGTCCTTAATGTTTCAATAATCGATTCTCTCTCTCAATATGTGAAAACCCCAAAATAGTGTGGAGATATCAAGTGGGAGTTCAAATGAAAAGAGCTGATAATGTTGACGATGATAATGATCATGGTGAAGAATGAATGAAAAACCTTCCTATTTATAACAAAGTATTGAGTTAATTTAAAAAATGGAGAACAATAAAACAATATTGACCAAATCAAAATGTAACTCTTAGGAATACTTTATTATATTTTTTGGAGAGGGAAAATATATTCAAAATGGTTAAATATCTTTATCTAGAAATAATTAACAAATAAATGATTTATTAATTATTTCGTGCGGATTAAGAATAGAGTGAAATTGAAATGATTATTAAATAGTTATTTAACAATTATTCCAATAATGGAAATAAGGAATAGTAAATAAATAGTGATTTATTTAATTATTCCTAGAAGATTTAGTCAAATGTGGCAAGGAATAATTACCAAACAATGATTGAATAATTATTCATAGAGAAAATTAAAAAAGTAATGATTTATTCATTTATTCTCATGGGGGTTTTTTGGTTTTAATAAGAAAAATAATTTAATAAAAACGGTTTACTAAATTATTTCCCATGGCGAAAGTGATTTTAGTTTGGATCCACCTATTTAGAAATGGGTACGTGATCATTTTTTGGTAATAACACACCTAATCAAAATGACCACTTATTTTAAAGAGATTTAAGATAGAAGGAATAAATTTAAGGATTGGGCACAAATTGTAAAGTAATTATCATTTTAACAAGAGTATATATATATATATATATATATATAGGCAGAAGTTGGATATGTAACATGCAAAATATGCGAAAGTCACTAAAAATGAGCAGGCATTTTAGAATACGACTAGTCCAATGACGTTTCCAAAGGAAGGTGTCACATTCAAAGTGGATTATAAGGATCGTGGAGAAAATATAGATCCCCATGGACCAACCCCATGGATGCCTTTGTACTCTTAGAAAAAATAACTCGGGTGGTATTTCATTCAAGCCACATTTATTCTCATGAAGATGACATCTCTGATGTATTGAATTGAATTTCCATTCATCTTAATAATGTGAGCATGCTTCTCAATAATGAAGAGAAGATATATAAATATTTGCAGTTTAGTTTAGGAGGTTCTGAAATTTAGAATTCCTCTTTATATGGCTTTGCAGTATAATTTAACTGGTTTTTGTAGTTGGATTGGCATTTTGCACCATTTTAAAATGAACAAAAATGTGTACAAATAAAATTTCATAGTGAAGTTCCCATGGATATTAGGAATAAAAAATTCATACTTAAATTATCAATGACTCAAGAGAAATTTTATTTTTTCCAAATATTTAGAAATCGTCCCTTGATGTCAAACTTTATATTCATAATATTTTTAAATTTACAAATAAACAAGGACAAGAGGAAAAATAATGGATCACATTTCAATCTGGAAAAACAATTTCATTTTAGTTTTTTAATATTGATAAGTTAAAATGAATTATTCTTTTCATATGAAGTGGAAAATAGTTTAAATGAATATATAGAATACTGGGAAGATTATTATGTGCATCTTGTATAGTCGATTGGAATTATCTTTTTGGTTTTAAAATAAATTTTGATAATGGAGTAGAATATTCTAAACAGTGATAATAGTAGAGTAGTTCATATGGAAATGAATGTGTATTGATGTGAATCATATAATATAATAGTGATTCTTAAATATGGATGCATTGTCATTCTTTATGGTACTGTCTATATTTTTAAGTTTTTCATATATCTTTTTATTGGTATATCTCTTATATTTTTTTTATACGTTTTAAATACAATTTTTATTTTTTTTGGAATGTGATGTCAAATTTTTTTATGAGATTATGAATTTGTATTTTTTGAAATGTGTTTTTGAATATATATTTATGCAAATTACATAATTGAGACTTACCATCTTAAGAAATACTCATTAAATGGAAGAAAAATATAAAAAACAAAACATATACCTATATAATATATTGATTTGATATGTGTTTCACGTAATTTTAACAACCATTAGTTCCAATAAAAAGTTTCAAATATGAGTGGATCAAGAATAAAATATTTCAATTATAAGAAAAAATCACAATTCAATCAATCAAAACTTTACTATGATGGTAAAAAAAATAAAAAACTAAAGTTAAAAAATCACTCAACTATATTTATATATTTTTTTAAATGGTTGTCTAAATGACAAAGTATTTTCTTCTTGAGAGTTTCAATTTGAGGACACTTTCACAAACTTGATGCTAATATTTAGTAGTAGTGTTATAAAACCTATGCAACTCAAATTGACAATTTCAATTCATTAACAAATAATTTAAGAATATTTTGAATGAGGTTCACAGAAATAAAATTTCAAGTCAATGATATATAAGTGAAAAAGCTAGTTTTCCTTCACGGAGCTCACAGCGGAGTGAAGAGCCACATAGTAGAGAGCTGATAGAGCCGAGAGCTCACATTGTACATCCCACATCCACAGAGATGATAGAAGGCATAGAGTTGCCAGAGGTTGGGGTGATTGCAGGGGATGTTTCCTTAGGATGAGGAAGGGACAGAGAGCCCAAATGATCCAGCTGCAGAGAGCCATGAGAGTGAGGAAGGCTGGACAGGAAGCGTTTGACAGAGAGCTCATGATATGCACACAGAGGCCGAGGGCAGATGCGCAGAGGCAACTTGGAGAAGCCCATAACTATTTGAATGCTGAGGAATCCAAAGGGAAAGATCAGTGTATGCCGAAAGAGTGCAGAGAGTCTTTGGAGTCACTCGAAGGTCGAGTGAAAATCTAGAGTGCTCAATTGACAGCAATGTATTGTTGCTGAAGGTTGTTGGAGTTGATTGGAGGTTGAGTGACTCACAGAGGCATGCTGAGGCCGAGAGAAAGAGCTTAGAGAAGCCAGAGCAAAGAGCCATGAGCAGCAGCTAGAGACAAAGATCCAGAGCGAGAGGCAAGAGCCAGAACCAAAGCTAGAGCTAAAGAGCCAGAGCCAGAGTCAAAGCTGAGAGACAGAGTGGGAGCCAGAGCCAGAGCCAAGAGCTAGAGCCAGAGACAGAGCCAGAAAGCCGAGAGCTTAAGATCTAGGGATGAGATGGTAAAGTAATCCCATCATGTTCTGTGTAAACTGATGGAGTTGATTCAAAGACTTGTAAAAGAATTGCTTCCATAATCCTAGAGAGCCTAGTTGAGTTGACTAGAGCTCAAGGAGACGTAGCCCAAGAGTTTTGGGTGAACTCCAAATTAGTATTGTTGTTATGTGTGTGCTTTACTTGCTTCATTATTTACTGTTCTTTGTATTTAAAATATTAGCATAAGAAACATTAATTACAACACTTAACAGTCAAAAATAAACACAAGCATACACCTATTTCAAGCACACTTTTTAATTCCGCAATTAGTTAATCATTAAGACTTGGGAAAATTTAAAGCTTTGGAAGTGGGACAGGTTCTTGTAGATTAGACATGAAGCCTAAGTGCCCCATTTTCAGATCAGGTGGTATCAAAGCTTAAGTTTGATTAACCCCACCTTCAAAGAAGGTGTTATCAAAGCTGGTTATACCAGAGCAAGTGGTATCGTGATGCTTGATGGACAGAGCAAAGATTGCTGTCTGAAAGGTGTGTAAATATTCAGAGGTTGATTGTATGCTTGGTTGTAGGATTTTACCAAGTTGGTGAATAGAAAAATGTTGAGTAGAAGACTCACTTTGTTGCTGCAACATTATGTTCATTTCAACTTTGAAAGTATAGTGTGCTTAAGCAAAAGCTAAGGGATGAAATGCATGCATGAGCTTGAGATGCATGAACACAGGGATGTCAATGATTTCCTTGTATTTGAACATGTATGTGTAATTAACTTGCAGGGTTGATTGCTTTGACATGCATGTGATGCCATGTTGACTTGGGAGAAGTTAACTTGGTCTCCAAATGGAGATAATGATGAAGTGTTTCATCTTTTCAAAAAAGAGTCCTAATGGTCTTTTTCTACATGCTTGACTTGAAGGGTCGTTTATTTAAGGGCATGTTTCATGGGCTTGTTAACTAGTCCATCATTTGTATTCAGATGTAAGACATGGAGGTGTTCACAAAATGTGAAAATCTATTTCTTTTGTTGAAGCAAGAGTTTATTCTGTCCAGTTGTTGTCTGTATGCTTGTTGTTGTTAACAGTTGCTGTTGACATCTTTTCAAACATGTATGAATGAAAGTTTGTGGAGCATATGTACTTCACATTTTTTTGAGCCACCTTGGATCAATGATCAAGGCAAAGAAGTTCAAACCACCTTCTATGACCGGTACAGAAAAAGTTCTACAACAAGGCAAGGAGGAAGATAGTTCTTCCCAAGAAGACCAGCCCATCCAGAGAAGGGAAGTGGTCAGAAACTTTGGTTCAAAGGCACTATGCAAAGGCAAGTGTAGGGAGGCTGAAAAGAAGAGGGTGAATCACTATCATTTACTGTTCAGACTAGTATATCAGTATTTTGGAGACCAAAATTTCTTTTAGTGGGAAGGCATGATCCAAAAATGGATCCTGGATAAACCTCTAAGTCTAAAAGACTTCATATAAGAGGTAAAAGGTGCCAAATGGCACAAATCCTTTGTAAATCAGAGGAAAACAAAAGACGCAGGATGCTCTCACAAATAGTCTCATTTTAGAGATCTCTTCATTCTGAATCCAATGCAACTTGAATGGATGGAAACAGACTTCAGATGAAGAAGTTATCACAAAGAGAAGCAACCCTTGTTCTTTGGGAAAAGGAGGCAATTTCTTATTAAATGGGAGTTAGGGGAAAAATGTGTCTTTTTTAACATAAATCCCCTTAAATATTCATCAGAGCACAAGTCCTAAGGAAAAATGGAAATATTGCATCACATTACTTCCAAAGGCAAGGACTTAAGCCAAAGGCATGAAGGATTCGCGATGAGCGATATGAGATTAAAGTGATTGGTGATCAGGCGATCAGACGAGCAAAGTGCTAGAAACCAGACCCCTGTGACAATGCGATTGCGATGGCTGATTATCAGCATCTACGATCGGCATCGGCATATGCATATAACCCAAGGATGGACCCTTGGGCCATAGTGATTAGCAATTGTGATATCAGCGATCGTCCAATCACCAATCGGGAGATCGGTGGTCCCCAATACACTTGGTCGTTGGGTAGCGTGACTTGTGACTAGTGATAAAGGCCAGATCCGATAGAGATCATAAGCCGAATTTCATAAAATTTCAAATCCAGGAATTTGGATTTTCCTTTGTATTTCTTGTTTAATGGATTTTTGGCCATTAGCCATGCCGCCGAAGCAATTGTGATATGCGATGGAAAGCAGACCTGATAGGGATTTTAGGGGTGATTTAATGGACTTTCACGTCTGAATTTCACGCTCAATAGTGTTTTTCCTATGTATTTTCTTTGTAATGGCCTCCATCCCTTGTGCCACGTTGTAAGCGAGCATTGTGAAACAATGATGCATTTGAACAGGAATGCATTATGTAATGCACAGAGCCATAGAGCCAGTGAGCCAAAGGGCTAGTCGAAGAGACACAGAGGTAGAGGGATGATTGCATATAGAGGAAGACAGAGGGCCAGTCGAAGAGACGCAGAGCCGCCAAAAGAATGATTCCTCATGATTACAAGAAGAGGAATGAATAGGGAACCACAGAGCCAGGAGGATTCCTCAAAGGCCAGAGAGCCAAGTGAGAAAGCCATTTCCTTCAGGGAGCTCACAGAAAAGCACAGAGCCATAGATCAGAGAGCTGATAGAGCCAAGAGCTCACGCTGTACATCCCACAGCCACAGAGTTGATAGAAGGCATAGAGCTGCTAGAGGTTGGGCCGATTGTAGCAGATGTTTCCTTAGGATGAGGAAGGGACAGAGAGCCCAAATGATCTAGCTACAGAGAGCCATGATAGCATGGAAGGCTGGACAACAAGTGCTTGACAGAGAGCTCATGATATGCATAGAGAGGCCGAGAGTAGATGCACAGAGGTATCTTGGAGAAGCCCAAAGCTATTTGAATGCTGAGGAATCCAAAGGGAAAGCTCAGTGTATGCTAAAAGAGTGCAGAGAGTCTTTTGAGTCACTCAGAGGTTGAGTGAAAAAGCCAGAGAGCTCAAATGAAGACAGCGTATTGTTGCTGAAGGTTGCTGGAGTTGCTTGGAGGTCGAGGGACTCACAGAGCCACTCCGAGGCCAAGAGAAAGAGCTCAAAGAAGCCAAAGCAGAGAGCCATGAGCCACAACCAAAGCTGAAGAGCTAGAGCAAGAGCCGAGAGCCAGAACCAGAGCTAGAGCCAAAGAGCTAGAGCCATAATTAGAGTCGAGAGCTAGAGCTAGAGCCAAGAGCCAGAGCGTGAAAGCATAAAGCTTCAGAGCTAGGGATGAGATGGTAAAGTAAGCCCATCGTGTTCTATGTAAACCGATGGAGTTGAGTTGCAAAAGAACTACTGCCATAATCCTAGAGAGCCTAGTTGAGTTGACTAGAGCTCTTGGAGATGTAGCCCAAGAGTTTTAGGTGAACTCCAAATTAATATTGTTGTTATGTGTGTGCTTTACTTGCTACATTATTTACTATTCTTTGTATTTAAAATATCAGCATAAGCAACAGTAATTACAACACTTAATAGTAAAAAATAAAGACAAGCATATACCTATTTCAAGCACACTTTTTAATTCCGCAATTGATTAATCATTAAGACTTAGGAAAATTTAAAGCTTTGGAAGTGGGAGAGGTTCTTGTAGATTAGACAAGAAGCCTAAGTGCCCCATTTTCAAATCAGTACCACCCAAGTAGAGACAAATAGAAACAAGAAGGATCCATCTGACATCCAACAAAATAGTCCACAAAAGATGCGATGGTCATTACAATCAATGAATGAGAAAGATCTATGTAGTATCATGAAGAATAGTCCACAAGGATGGGCCAATGATAAAAACCATTGCAACACATTCTCAATATGATAAGTACTAAAATAACCAAAATATTTCAACTACTTTAGCACATATGAAAGCAAACATGAAATACAAGCATCCGCAGAATAGTCTTACAAATATTCATAATCCATGCACGAAGAACGCGTTGGCCATGAAGGATAATTTTATTAAGTAAAATTTCCAAGACACATTGTATACAATGAACATCACTAGCTCCAATATTGGAGCATTGGAGCCACTCCTTTCTCCTCAAAAGAACTAGCTTATCTCTCTAATGCCTTGCGGGAGGAGCCGAGGTGAAAAGTCCATTTCTCAAACAACGAGGTTGTATATAGAACCAAGAGGTCATGCTTCACCTTCCTTGTGACTCTTTGAATACCCTCATGACTATTTGACTTCCTATTACTTTTAGACTTTACATGAATCTTCATATTACGAATGTGTCCTTTGAAGTTCTACTTTAAAATAAATTTTAAATAGGTAATTACATAATCCACAATGATGTTGTGGCATATGATGAAGACATGACATGACACTGGTGACATGGACTGCGTTATGATTGTGCAATGCCAAGATATCCTTTGTTCTACTTATTTCTTTGTGTCTTCTTAAAAAGATGGTACATGTTCTTCTTCTTCCTCCTCATGACTTGAATATGTGGAGTCTTCCATGTGATCTTGATCTTCATATTTTTTTATATTCTGGTGCTCCTTCATATTCTTGTGTGCTGATCATTGTATCTCTTTAGCTCCATATGTGTCTTATAGCATGTCCTACTTCTCCATATCCTTCTTCATCATATTTCCATAGCACGATAGAGTATATACATCTACAATACACTCATGACAAGATGAAATCAACCCGATAAACACCTAGTCTAAGATGGTTCATATTGATCCACTGAGTAAGACAGAACTAGGGGATAGGCTAGTAAAGAGGCTCAGTAACTACACAATTGTGCAACTCAGGAAGTCAGGGCTGAAGCTTGAGCCTTAACACTATGGAATGCACAATTTAGGTTTGACTGAGGAAGAAAATTGCAAAATCTGGGAGCTCACTATGACAAGATGAGGTGATGAGCACTGAATCATCCTATTATGTATTTTTAGAGGTGAGAGGAGCCAAGATGATTGCATAATTGCATAGTTCAATAGGTCAAGGTTGAGGCTTGAGCGTTGAGGCTATGCAATGTGTAGTACTAACTAGGTAGGAAAGAGAAATTTGGTAGTTTTTGGAGTTAGTGAGCCCGGCTGAAGGGATTTTGCACTATTTCAACCAACCACACAGTTCTGGGAGGAAAAATAGGGTTGGTGATTTTCTAGTTCAAGAGCTCAGTGTTTGAGCTTGAGCTCAAAGATTGTATAGTGTACATTTTGGGCCAGTATGGAGGGTTGGATTGCGCAATTCTGGGAGCCAAATTCCAGGCTTAAGCACTGTAACTCCATAATGCACAGCCCTAGGAAGAAGTAATTGTGAATTATGTAGTGTCAAAGGACAAGGATGCAGCTTGAGGGTTGGAACTATGTAGTGCACAGTTGAGGAAGGCCATATGAGGCTAGTTTGTTGGGGAATTTTTTATAATTGGCTATATGTGGAACCAAAGAGACTGATGTGAATAGTGATATGACCTGACTGTCATCACACACTTAAAACACTTAGATGAAAAAACAACATATATCATCTAGAACATGTTAACAACATATTTCCCTCAATCCAAAAAAATTGTGATGACTTCATGAGAAGTGCGACACTAAAGGTACACTTTGCGACGACCATGATGACAATTGTGTGAAAATGCCTAAAACTTTGGGAGTGAGAGTGATTGATGTTTACATGGTTATACCAACTCATTCACACAAAGATAACCCCTTGAAACTTCTAGAAAAGGCATACATACATTGTGTGACAACTAACATGCGAAAAGACGACAATTGCTAAAGTGCAACTGGCTCTTGCGATATGTTAACGACAGTGAATGTAGAACATTCTAGAGCAAAGATGTCATGAAAATGATAGTTATTAGAGTGAAAGAAATTGAAAGTGACAATCTAAAACATGGGAATGACACTTGTGGAAAAAAAGGTGCACGGAAGTGCCATTTTGCAAAATTCACCGAAATGGAAGTACAAACATATCTCAAATGTGAGAAACTGTTGTTTTTAGTGGGCAATGACTATCGGCATGGATTGGACATTGTACAGGCATAGTCTTGACATAACGTGCTAGGCTTGTCAAAGATTGTGTAAAATATTGCACTCATGCTCTTGTTTCAGAATGAGCATGTGTTAGCAAGTGACTTCGATATTTCCGATTTAGGAAGAGAGCTCAAAACACATCGTCTAACCAAGAAGTGACAATAGAATGAATAATCGCAAGATCTATAGTAGGCTCCAAAATTCGAGTGTACACAAAATTTTGGAGGGTGTTTGTTGCAACGACAACACTTGGTGACACACTAGTACAACTCTAGTTTCTCTGCCTCAGTCAATTATTTCATGTAGTGTCTAGTCCTTTAGGAAGTATTTATTCATCATTGAGATTACCATGGATTCCCCACTTGCCTCATGCATAAACAAGTCCCTTTCATTCCTTTATTCAGTTAAACAAAAACATAAGATCAACAATCACATAATATAATGAAGTTCATAAGCTTTATATTTTCAGAGTTTAGGTTTTCATCTCTAGTGTTTTTTTGTTGCCAGCAAGCCTCAATACTACCTTGGTAGAGTCACTTATGGGACACAAACATTGCTCTGCTACTAGCAAGCCTGGACAATACCGCGGTAGATTTTGTTTCTTCACCTCTCTACGCAGGAAGTATTTCTCTTCTTTTGCATTTATTTATTATTTTGTATAGGAATATGCATCAACACTTATTTATTTCATGGACGAAAGAGGGATCCCAACTTATTTAGAGCAGGAGAGGTTGTCCTCTTAGAGAATCATATATAAGACTTATGATATTGATTTTCTCATTTATATTTTCCTCTTGTCCTTCTCTACTTGATTGGATTAGCCTGAAAACACGGGAACATAAAAACCCAAGTGCAAGGATGAAGTTTCCAGAATATACATTGAGGTCATGGTTTGACAAAAGGATTTCTTAATGGAAGGATTGTATTTTCCATCAGAACATCATCAACCAAAATATGTAACTTGGACAAGCAAGAAGGACATAGAGTTAGCCAAAAGTTTCAATGTTACAAAGTCCTTTTCTATTTTTCCACATTCCCTTTGAGACAAAAGAGAATCTTCCTACACGCTTTCACAAAACAAAAGGAAAGACAAGACACAACAAAGAAACAATACTAGAAAATACGACAAGAAATGGATAACACAAAACATGATGTGAAACCAAAACTAGAAAACACAAGACAAACTACAGAAATTAATGCATGATGGATGTGAAGGTAAACTAAAATGCAACTAGACCTACTCCTATCCTAACCAGTTAGAAGGTTTGTGTTACATATAATGGAATATCCAATGTAGCCAATATAATTCTTCCCAACCTGCAATCACAAATATGTGATCGATTAAAACAAATATAAAAAAATGTACAATATAAAAGGTGAGAACTTGAATAGCTTGCACAAAAATTTGAAGGTCTTTCCTGTCAGCATAAGGATAGGACATAGCCACTGCTTCTAAAGTGTTTATATTCTTACCTTTTTATGAGAACCATCATTCAAAAAACCTATGAAGCTTCCAACGAATGTGTCTCCATCTACAACGAACTCCTTAACAAGTAGGATGAAAGATCGAAACTTTTTATTTGGGATGAAGCTTTCCAGGTAAGACTATTCAAACCATTCAATTATATGATCATAAAATTCATGATAATCCTCTTAAAAACCCAGAAATATTTGAAAATAATAATTTTCAATTAGAGGCATGGGATTGTGATGAAAATCTAGTGAGGGAAAATAGTTTTGATCATATTCAGTAGTCATGTTGAGACAGTGAGGACCTGACATAACCAACAACAAAGGCTGAAGTTACTCAACTGCTTGACCAATACCTGAACAATGTGATGTTAAACCATAAATATTAAAGGGTGTAAAAAGCTATCATTGGAAGTGCTGATGGGAAAATAGTAAATTGAATGAAAATCATCATAGAAAAAATCATAATCAAATCGATTGGCTAAAGAATCAAATTCTCAGTTTGTAATTAACAAAGATAAATAAATTTGATTAGTTTTGTGGATGCTCCAAATAATCAAATGAAATTCCTCACAGGGAGAATATGAAAAATCATTTTCCTGGAACTCGTGATGAACTGTACAATGTTCGTAATCATCAAAATAATTTAAAAGGGATTCCATCACAACAAACACATGAGACCAGTCAGGATATAATGAATGGATAAGGATTTGATTCGTGTGATAATCCATGCATTCATTATCACTGAAGAGGATTTCAAGTGTGATGAAGGGAAATATTTACAATACAACATTCATAAGGACAACTAGGAGCTAATTATTAATAAATGAATCTGATATGCATGATGCTTTCAGCCGAAGATGGTATTTTAAATGATAAAACTTTGCAATTCCATGAATCTATGAGAGATACACATTCCAAACCTTAGTTTGAGGTGAGAGGTTTGTGTGAATATGAATGAACTGAAAAATATTCCTGAATCCAGTTAGAAGTAAAATCTTGAAAATTCAAAAGATTACATCTAAAATACCAAACCTTTTTCAAAAGGAATTCTTGATCCAGTGAAACAATGAAAAGAGAAGGATTGTGCAAGAGAAACCATATCTAACTTAGTCTGGGGGGCTTACTAGAGTTATATTTATGCAGGAGAATAGATATCGAGGGATGGGAAGAGTACTCAATTATTTCATTGTTTTCATTTACCTCATCAAAAATCTCACCACCTTGTGTCGATGGAGAAGTTAACTCATTGAATGAAGGAATTGAATATCATGGAGTAGCTTCATCACAAGTAGATGCATCACAAACGATAGAGCACAAGGGATAGTGAGATAAAGAGAAAGTTTCAATAAGCACATCTTCTCTGACTAAATTAGATTCTAGATCTAATTTAAAAATTCATGATAAACCAAAAAATCAATTGATGCAACTTGCCATTCGTCATTTATACATCAACAAATTCATCATCATCATAATAATTTTTTCCCAAGTCTACAAATTAATTGAAAGAATTAATTTGATTACTACCAGGATTAGCATATTGAGAATAATCAATGAATGGAACCACATTTTTTTGGCATGGATCATTTTGAGAAAGAGAAGAAATATTGAAAGCATATTCACCTTCCTTCTCCTCTATCTTTTTGATGTGACTACCTTGTATCTAATCACAATGTCCACCAGCAAGTCAAGAATAAAAAGAGTTAGCAAAACTAGCTGGTGGCGCAGATTGATTGGGTGGAACACAGTACAAAGAGTCATGGAATGTAGATGATAGAGGATGACGTAAATCCATATCAGATTTGAGGTTAGAGTTATGAATAATAAATTCATATTGTGGAATGAGGAAGTTAATACTCACCATGGGATTCATGAGCCATTGTGGGATTTCCTCCACTGAATTTGAGTCATGAAAACCTGAAGAAGAATGAGAATATGGATTAGAAATCTGATTTGTAGATTTCCCAACTCTATTAACATCATACAGAGGGACCCTCATCAGAACTAGAAAAA
Organism: Pinus tabuliformis; assembly: GCA_031772625.1. Lineage (NCBI taxonomy): Eukaryota > Viridiplantae > Streptophyta > Pinopsida > Pinales > Pinaceae > Pinus > Pinus tabuliformis. The sequence goes on along the minus strand of CM062804.1, from coordinate 817,176,797 downwards.
GAGAAGGAAAAAGACCAAAAGGAGAAGTAAATTCCTCCTCTCAAATTGGAGGTGTCTTATGATTCATAGGAGTTGGGGAAGTAGAAAATTCAGGGGGTTCAATTTCACCAATGTAAAGAGACATGAACCAAATACTCAAATGTTTGTTTAAAGAAATCCCAATCCACATCTTCTTTAGGAAGTTCATAACAAAGGTGAAGGAATCAAATACAGAAATCCTCAAATGATTTACCAGTGTTCATCCTTAACTAATTGATTCTTTTATAAGCATCTCAATAATCATACCTTTCAAAGTATTGATAAAGTTTCTTGAGGAAATGATGGAAAGAATGGATGGACGCAGGTGGCAAGGTATGACACCACTAATTAATAGAACCTTCAAGGGTGAAAAATAAAATTCCATAAGGAAACTCTTCATCATTGATTTCATAAGATTCACAAAATTTAAGAAACTCATAAATGTGCGCAGTTAAAGATGTTCCATCCTCACCATCAAAATTTAGCTGGATAAGTGATAGAGAGGCTCATCGGGGATTAAAAATTGATAAATGGATAAATCATAGAAAAACCCCATGAATAAGATTTGAGGACAAGCCATTTGAGATAAGAGGTTCAAAATAGACTCAATGGGAAGAGCTTTTCATCTGGACCTCCTTCTAGCACAATTACTGAAGATGCTAGAAATTCATCAACCAAGGGGTCTCCATGATGTGAAGTCCCAATTAAACCTCACACCATTTGGAATAGGATCCCCATCTGGATTATTGCCTTGGTTTCCATGTATTATTATATATTTTCCTTGGCTCTAACTGTCAGCATGAGAGAGGAACACGTGTGTTCCTTTGAAAAGCAAGTAACTGTTCCTAGTGAGTGTTGGGTTGTAAGTGTGTCAAAGTTATTCTACTACAGAGGAAAAGAGTAAAGTGAGCCTCTAAGAGAGAGGTAATAGTAACACCCAAGTATAGACATAAACAAATAAGAAGGATCCATTTGACATCCAACATAATAGTTCACAAAAGATACAATAGTCATTACAACTAATTAATGAGAAAGATCTATCTAGTATCCTGCGGGATAGTCTACAAGGATGGGACAACAATAACAACCATTACAACACATTCTCAATATGATAAGTACTAAAATAACCGAAAGAGTTCAACTAGTTTATCACAGATGAAAGAAAACATGCAATATAAACATCCGTAGAATAATATTACAAATATTCATATCCATGCATGAAGAACTTTCTGGTCATGAAGGCTTCTATTATAGAGTAAAAATTCCAAGACACATGTATACAATGAAAATCACTAGCTCCAATATTGGAGCATTGGATCCACTCTTTGCTCCTGAAAATAAATAGTTTCTCTCATTAATGCCTTGTGGTAGGAGCCAAGGTGAAAAGTTCCTTGCTCATACAATGAGGGTGTATATATAACCAAGAGGTGATGCATCACCTTCCTTGTGACTCTTTGACTACCCTGATGATTGTTTGACTTCCTATGACTTTTCAACTTTACAATACTCTTCATGTTATGAATGTTTCCTTTGGACTTCCAAATTAAAATACATTTTGAATAGGTAATTACATAAACTACAATAAGGATGTGGCATATGAAGACTTGTGATAGGACATGACATGGAATTGATGACATGGACTGTGTGAGCATGTGACTGTGCTAAGTTGTCGTTCTTGCTACTTCTTTCTTTGTGTCTTCTTGAAAATATGGTACATGTTCTACTTCTTCTTCCTCCTTATGACTTGAGTATGAGTAGTATTCCATGTGATCTTGATCTTCTTCTTTTGTTAT